>JBBPCX010000135.1:11847773-11878782 GCA_037974365.1 Hydrocynus forskahlii
CACGGACCTGTCGCCCCTTTTCTGTTCTGTTCCCCTTGAGCCGGGGCTCTGTCTCCTTCCAGTGTGAAATTAAAGTGTATTGAGTATTTAAACGGCTGTGTGCGTCCTCCCCTTCCCTCTCCTGCCCTCTCCTTAACAGGGGCAAAGGGCTGTTTAAGAGTCCAATGAGAGATCACACTCAAACAGAAGATTTCAAAAACTTTTTTTGCGTTTCTCATTTAAAATGGCAAAATGGTCTAAATGGCAAAAGCGAAAGGATTCAAGTGAATCCTTTTTTTTTTGGAGGTGGTTTTAAATCTGGATCAAACAGGATCTCTGGGCAGTTTTACCAGTCAGATCAGATTTCTTGTGCTTTTATTTGAAGGTGGTAGCTCGATGTAAGAACTTGAGACAAAAAAAAGTCAGTGATGCATATCTCACATACTAGCTTAAAAACCTGTAGAGCTCAAGCTTTTCAAAGAAGCCCAAGTACGATGTTGACTTTGTCCGTTTTAATTTTACAATGACTCTCAGTAAAGAAACAAGATCTAAGCTCATATGAGGTCGGTTAACAATGTTTTTACCATGGCAACCAATGAGAGCAAAATTGGATCAAACAAAACAAAACTAAACACTTTATTCTAGAAGACCTTGAGGGAAAAAAAAAAAGAATGAGATTTGCTCTGTCTTTACGGTTCACACTACAAATGTTACGTGGTCATACTGGTCCACACAATATATGGGTTCAATCATATGGGTTCAAATGTGGTTAAAGTGATTCATATCTAAGCAGCATAGTACCCCGTTTACACTTAGTGCTGCCCACTTATGACTAGATCACCCAAAAATGCACAAAAATGTCAAGTATAAACAGGGTCTTATTCTCATGAAAATCATGCTAAACTGAATTAAGCTGTGTAAGAGACACATTTCAAATGTTTTAGCTGCAGTACTGAGAGAAATGTTCTAACTGTGTCTCACAATAAAAAGAAACATCTCTTAACTGACCTCTTTTCTGCATGTAAGTGAAAAGGTCATCTAAAAACTCCTTCCGGTTAGGGTCATTGTCCAGTTCATAAAGCTGCAAATGAAAACAAGCACAATATTCATTGTAAATGTATCTTATATTAAAACTGTCAGTATCTGAGAGCATAAGATGACGACTTTTGGTGATTTGGTGTTTTACCTTGGCAAAGTCTCTGGACGCCTCTCCTCTTGCTCTCCCTCCCTCGCTTTCTTCATTCCAACTTGCATTGCCATTCTGAATGGGGGGAAAATGACACTTGACTTCAAAGGTGTAGGTGACAGAAAGCAAGCCTCAGCATGACAAAAAGAAAGCTGAGGGCACAACAGAAAGGAAGTGTAGGGGGGGGAAAAAATCCCAGAATTATTGGAGACCACTAAACCTGAAGAGGTCTCAGAGCTCTAAATGCACACACACAGTTACAGAGCTATGGTTACACATCCACTTCTTATGTTTCATTCTTAAAAATCAACCCCATTTTTAGTGCGTAAGAGGAAACCAAGATTAGTTCAGGGGGAGAGGAGATTGTCAATATGAGCCATCCAAAAAAACCACCAATATACTGATATATCTGGGGACACACCACCACCACACAAATGAAAACAGAGCATTTTGCTCTTTGAGTTTTCAGGCACTCTGATAATTAGCATGTTTGAGACCACTGTCTTTAATTGCTCTACATCACAGCTGTCCTTGGCTGGGCTCATAAAGCACTTATAAAGTCTAATAGTCCCTTGGTGCATATGCCTGATAACAGGCTATCCAGCCTGTGCCCCAGAGCTCATCTGAGGAGAGTTAGAAAGGATAAGGCAGAAAGGTAATAAAGCACTTTTACAGGAGTTCTCTCCATCCCCCTCTTTAATATGCTAAGTGAATCACAGCTGGGGAGAGAGCGAGAGCTTCAGAGTTTAAAACTAACACACACCAGCTGGACCCAGAGGACAGCACACTCGGCAGGGGAGCAACTGTGGAGGGCAGACACACTGTGTGGTACGGTGATGTGTGTGCATGTCTGAGAGCAAGAATGACGTATGTATGCATGTATACATAATGATTTTATCATCCCTCAAAGAGCCTTGAGTATCTAACTCATGAAATTGTTGCACCCACTATAAACAGTCCCCTCGGCCTTGTTTACAAATATAGTTTAGGCTGCTGTGCTTGCGAAACAACCAAACCTTTCTTTGAGATAACATGACATTTGCACACAATTACATTCACAGACTGTATAACACTATCTGACAGTCGAGACATTTATAAACTCAGCAAGCTGTTATCAGGCTTACTGCTCAGGCTTTGGCCTTACTAATCATATTATAGAAGACTGATTGATGAGTGAGCAAATTAGCCAAGTAGGAACCAGATGACCATCTGGGTTAGCAGGAGGAAATGAAGTCCCCTCCCCCATAACAGTTCAATAGAAACTCACATAGCCTAACTGACCATGCCAAATAATTACTCTAGAAGATAGGATAAACACCTTATGTTTCAAGTGTAAATGCACTGTTCCTGTGTGGTTGAGAGCCTACATTGCAATACCCAGCAATATGCGTAGGATGTAACTCTTATCGAATTTAATGGGTGAAGAAAAAAAAATAATAATCACCACGTTGTGTTCTGGTGGGAAAGATCCCAGTACAATAAGAACAAACACTTCAAAGATTTGAGCGGCTCCACTGAAAAACCAACACATAGTTTGGATTCTTCCTCAACAAAGAACACACTAACACTGAAAATCAAACAGATTTGTTTGGCAGTCAGTGCAAACTTTACAGTGGGCTGAAAAGCAGGGTAAGTATTTGCATTTAGAGGAAATGAAGAACCGGCGGTCTGGAGGTCACACAACGCTAAAGCCTGGAGCGTTCATACAGCATGCAAAACAAAACCAACTTCTGCGTCAGGAACATTTTAATGGGAAGAGCTCAAACACCTCAGGTTGAGGAGAGTCTGAATAAACCAACAAAATAAACTAAGAAAAAAATCTAAAAGCTGCAGAACAAAACCTCAGACTATAAGCCCATATAATCTTTTTCAATACATTTTGTTGGTATCTTTTGAGCTGGATTAAAAAAAAACCCACAAGATTGGTTGTAGCCATCTCTATTCCATGTCTAGATATATTTACATCCAACATACATACACATATTTATGTACTGATTACTGTTTCAGACCAAAACCCTTTTACCACTTTTAGAAATTAAATACATTTTAAAAAATAATTCCCCCCAGGTGATATAGCCCATACAGCAGCTGCACTATAAAGATGAATCTCATCATCCATCCCCAGGTGTTCTGATTGGTAAAAAAATATATATAATAAATAATATATATGGCGAAATGGCTTGGGTTATTTTCCCTTTCAAAGTACTTTAATACTGAGAAAAATCACTGCAGGAATCTTCCTTTTTTTCGGATTAGAAAATTTGTGTCCAGACGGTGATGAGAGTTCTTGCGGTGGTGCAGCTGCTCCATGAGCCATCTCACTGAAATCAACTTAAAAGCTCTGCGGGGGGTCTGTGTCATTTTTAATCCGAATCAAATAATTGGTCCTATGGTTCCCTGCTGAAAGTCAGAGAATAATTTATTCAGTTCCTTGCTGTGCTGAGGAGCCGAGGGGCTGGGAGGGGTGGGGGTGTTGTAAAGGATCTTCTCTTTATAGACGACTGCCTGCCTAGCTGGCTGTAAGCCATCACACGCGATGGGAAAGCAGTTTCTGCGGCCAATGCAGTCAATTAAGACTTATGTAACAAATACAGGACATTTAAGCGAAGGCACAAAATGTTTGAAAGTAAAACATACAGAACAACACAAAGTATACCATGCATTTGAAAACCTTACATATTAAAAGACAGCAGTAATGGTTAAAATTCACAATAAAACCCATAGCTCAATTACCCTGGCTACATTAAAGAGAGAAACAGCCGCTACAGAGACAAAGGGCCACCGAGGAGCCTGTAGCTGCTTGTCCAGGGCCAAGCAGCTTTAACAGGGCCTGAGGCAAGGGTCATATCCACTGGCTGACTACAGACTGGGCTCTACACTAGAAACCAGATTGTCTTTCAAAGAAACGGTCACAGGTGTGAACATTTTAAGCCACACAGGTCCATCACTGCCCAGCACTATCGCTAAAATCCAAGCTCTACACTTATATGATGAAAGCTTTATACTAATACTTTACATGTAATGTCAAACATTTTCTCAACTGACATACATTCGGCTAACATTACTGATAGAAATTGCTATTGGTTTAGATGCGTGTGTTTAGTCAGACACATACAGGACATTAAGAATCTACAGTCATGTTTGAATGTCCTCTGTATTTTACTATAGATTATGAGACAATGCCTCCTATCTTAGGGGTTGGTTGTTTGTTTACCTGGAGTCATGACATTTTTCCAGCACAACACACGTCCATACACTTTACGGCAAAATTACAGCAACACCGTAAATTGCGAGCAAATTGGCTTTATTTTCTTTTTCTGTAGAAGCTAAAGGATCTAAAACCTTTCAAAGAAAACAATCTCAGGCAGGTCAGGACAGGCATTGAAGGTAAAGGGTTTGGGTGGGGGAGGCACTCTAGACTTGCTGAAAGGTGAAGGAAATGGACAGGGAAATTAAAAGTAGCCCCCCCCCATCTTTCTGCTTGATTACCAATCCCCTCCATTACTATTTCTGTTACATTCAGTGAAATTGACTAGAAAAGGTCACAAATCACAGGACGACTGTAGCCGAGTCACTCCCTCTATTCTTTGCTCACGCACAGGCCCCTGGTGGGAATTCTCGCCATTTCAAGTGAAGGAACTCTTAATTCCACTTGGAATGTTTCCTTTGGGTGGGGCTGGACAATCTAGACACACACCAAACCCCTCCTGTACCTCACATACTGACTCCAAGCCTTTAAAAGGGTTTTACTATCAAATGCCTCCAATCCCAGCTTTAAAGTACCTGCCCAACCACACAGTTCATGCTACTTTCATCACCCAACTGAAAAAGCGCAAGACAATGACTGATTCGAATTACCCCACAGTGTGACACTGTTACACCATCTGAAGCCACTAACTGCTGTGCATTGCCAAGTTTCAACAAAATATCTGCCCCAGCAAAGCATAGCATCCAGAAGTGCCAGTCTTAAAGACAGGAACTGCACAGACTAAGAGAATTGGGCTCTGATCTATCTCACAGATGGCTGCACTTTACATTGACAACAGTGATCACATCATAGGACCCAGGAGAGTTGTCTTGCAATATCGCCCAATGCTACCGCTCCATCAGGCTGGACCACCACACACAGCCAGGGTCTGATGATGAGGAAAAAACATATTTATGAAATATTTATGCAAAATCCATTAACAATCAAACATTATTTTTCTTGCTCAAACACAAAAGGTTAAACTGTGGGAAACCAATACACAATCAGAACTGGCCAAGATCGGAATCGGAAGATTTTTTTTTTTTTGCTTAAAACACACTTGTCAGTTGGTCAGTGCACCATTTTGATTTGGGCTTATCTGAATTGTTATTTAATGAGGTAAATAACAAGCTCCAGCTGCACATGTCCCAAATCATAGCTTAAATCGATTTGACTCACTGTCACTTGGCTTGATTTTCAATACAGCATTTTAGTCAATTCATGTTGAATAAAGTATTCAGCTTAGGTACTGATGTTCTAAACAATTAAACGTCACATAGCAACAAACACAAACTGCTTGTGTGTTTAATGTATTCGTTCAGGTTAATTAATACAATTTGTCTATTGGCCAGCCAGGAACTGGAACTGTGATCATCCCTAAATAAACCATCAAAAAACATGTAGGATGAACCTATTAAAACGGTCTGAATAAATGCCAAGAGCTTATTTGGCAACATTTCTTCCTGGAGAAATGACAAAGGTGCCAGGTCCAATTCATAATTTATGTGGCAAATCTTCCCACAGAAACCGTAAACCCTGATACAGGCTAATAGAAACTGATTGCTACCAGCTGCTGGCTGCACTGCCAGTAAAAGCTTGATGTGTTGCCAAGGTGACGGTTAAATAATGCAACAGTGTTGGACAAACAAGGTCGTCCTCCAACCAGAGGAAAGAGTGCTGAACCTCGACATCCAGACGCAGTCTTTAACAGTGCAAAAAAAGGTTATGGGATCTTATGAGATTGATGAGGGACCATAGAAACATCTCGTTGACACCTTGGGTTGAAAAGGCCTTTTGTCTATCAGTACACAATTCTTAGTAACACTATCTCAGCAACACAGTAGAAGAACAGACCTTCTCCCACCACACAAGCTTATTGTAGTGGGAATGTGAAGTGTTCACGTAAAACGACCTGGAAAAGATTACAAGTGCAAGAATGTAGCTTGAATAAATGTGTAAAATAATCCATAAAAAGGTCTCAAACTGGATTTCACACAATCCGAAAACAAAACAGCAACAACCTCAAACTAGGCTGGCCATAATTCAACACACGCGTGGTCCAGTGTCCACTGAACCTGATTAAACCTCCATTAATCATACTAGATTAGCATGCCGAGGACCACAAAAGAGGCATTGTAGCAGTCACTGAAAAAAAAAAAAAAGCTTGCTACCAGTGTGTGTGACCAAAAAAGGCATTATGCCACTGGAGTTGTTCAGGTAGTCTCTGAAAACATCAGTCAACATTACAGCTGTGGCGACAGCAACCGGACAGCTTCTCTGAGGGTAATGCACATTTCACACAGACCTCTTTGACGTCGTCTGTGCGTGAAAAAGCACTTCAATTCTTCCCTAAAATACCTCTATGCACTACAGCTTTGCACTAATGAAACTCCCGATCTCATGAAGACTAAAAGGTTACTCCCTGAGCCAGTACGCACATGACTTCAGTAAACCAGTAGGTCGTTCCCCATGGAGACTAAAAACAAAGCAAGCTTCGACTTGTTTTTTATCTCTACGCTGCCAATTAATTCCCTTCTTTGCTAAGATTATATGTAAACATTTCCATGGTCTCTGTGCGTGACTGTGTTTACCGATTGACTGAATCCATTTAAGTGTGAAAGGCTCCAAAAAGCCAACCCCCACCCTCGTTTGAAAATGCCATTTGTGGCATCTGTTCTCTTTTGTGTAGTCAGTGCCATCAAACCAGTCCCTTCCCTTTCCCAACCACCCCCCCCCTTACACACACACACTGCAATCTGATACTGTTACCACAGCACAGCATCATTAAATACTAAAGAGCAGACATAAAGAAGAGGAAGATAAAAAGAAAGCAAAACAAAGAGAGAGACAAGGAAATTGTCAGTAAACAATAAATGCCCCTCCACCAAAGTCAGAGCCAAGTCAGAAAGTGAAACTTGTAAAAAGCACAGGTTTTTCCCCCGTCTCACAACACAACATGGCTACAGTGCTTTGCTGTGGTCTGCCAAAAACACAACACAAATTAACTAATTTGGCCAAAATCAAACTATGGAAAAACCGAAGGAAAAAAAGAACAATGATGTGTGCAATCACTTATACAACAGGGTGAATCGTTTTATTATTTTCACGAAACAAAAAAGTGATCTAAATGAAACGAATAGAGACCTAGGCCTAGATAAAAGTGTGCTGTTGTTCATGAACAATGGATTCTTCTTAGTTTTTCCATTTCATCTAAACGTAGCATTCTGGTTTGCTTTCTTAAAAAAATGTTTAGGTATCAAGGCAAAAAAAAATCCAGACATGGGATACATGTCTAAATGGCTGACTATGCTGTGCTAGCTCATGATTGCTTCTCCAAACACAGACATGGAAGCTCCCTTAGTTAAACTGACTCCAGCTACAATGCAGCCTACACCCAGCTGGCGAGTTTGTACACAGGCAATTTTATTGCCAACACCCACACACCATTAGCCTCTAAATATATAGTGACTTGGGTGTGACAAAAACATCAGAGCACTACCCATTAACATGGAGCCTCACTTCCCACCATGATAGAACCCTGGAATTGCATCTAAAATGCCAATGCGTCTGGTATTACGGGTTTATGAGTAATAAGAGATCTTGGAGTTTAAAAGCAAGACCTCTAAAATGGTTGTTAAAATTAAAGGAATGTCAGGACTGCACTCAAAACTGTGAGACTGTTTCCATAAATGCACTCCCAAATCCCTCTTCAAGTTTGCAATTCTCTCAAATACTCAAATGGAAAAGTGGGTCTAATCCACAACACACACAACAAAAAGGCTTTCAGAGGCCATAGCAGACCGAAAATAATTCTCTGTGATTTGCACAGAGGTGCAACTGACTGCATGAAGCAGGTTACAGTAAACTAGGGCAAAATTCAACACTGATGCTGAATGTTTATTACGTAAACGTAGATGAATTAGGTTATAATGTCCAACTTAAAAGATCCTTAAATATACGTTAAATTAAGTATATTTAAAAGGGTATATTTCACACAACAGCTATGGAGAAAACACCATCTCTCCGCCTCATAAATATAATTTAAAAATTCTACAACTTAAAACACTAGCACATTTAGGTCAGCTTCAACAGTCACCTCTGTGAGCGTAAACGAATGGGTCTCGTCTCCTGTGGCAGAGGCACGCGTCCACAACACCTCTGCCTTCTGTCTGGCAGCCCTGACGGCGTGCCTCTTTGGACAGAAGCCAAGACAGCATTATGTTGCCAAGTGTCTGTTCCAAGAAAACATCACAGGCCAGGAACAACAGAGGAAAGTGAGAACGCAGGGAGAAAAGAGAGAATGAATGAAAGAGAGAATGAAATTCCCAATCTGCTGGGCGAACTGCCAGAATTCCACACATTGAGGGTTTTAAGGACAGCACAAGTCAACACCAGACTCTTAAGAGATCCTCCTAACAGAACTGAAACATCAGCATCATACACAACCTTGTTCACAGTAGAAGATCAACAGTGTGAACATGGAAAATAAAAATAAAAAAAGAAAATCAAGCGAAAGGTGAAAACGTTGAAGGACAGTTTACTATGAAGATTATTTTAAGGAATATACTGTGCACAGTGGTTCACTAAGGGCCTTAAGTCTGGTGCCACGAGGCTACGGCAGGAAACATCTCAAATTCAGTAGCCACCTTTTTCAAAACAGACTCTTAGCATCTAAGTTCAGTACTACAAAAAGATCTAGGAGCGCACAATTATACAGGAGTTATGTGGGTGTCATTGGATAGTTGCTTATAACATTTTGGCATCATAGATGTTTATATTTGACCACTAAATCAGACTGATACTTAAGATAAGCGTTTATAAGTCCCACGGGTCGGAATTTTGCATTTTTGATTATCATTGGAAGAGTTTTTTTCAATTTGTTTATTTGAGACAACATTTTTCTGCAATGACAATCCAGATAATTGAAGCCCTAATTTGTGCTTTTTATCAAACATTTATACATTTCATATTAATAAACACACATCAGAATACATATATATATATTATATAGTAAACTCTTATAACCTTATTAAACTGAGAAAATTAGAAACAACACCAGTGAAACACTACACGACAAACTTGTAGACAAAACTCCAATCAGACTTTTTATACCTGACTTGCCAAAAAGCCATTCTGAAAAAATGCAATGGCCTCACTGTGCAGGGGAATTTGACAAGAACAAAAGTGAAATGGACACAACACAAACCTGCTTGATTGACTCATCAAAGCTCCAGTCGGACAGGCCATTTGGCGTTGTGAACGAGTGCTGTTCCGTGGGAGATGGGCTGTCTTCTGGTTCGTCCTTCACTTTGGGTGGGGGTGACCGGGCCCGCTTTTTCGCAGCTGAGGGAGAGGCAGCGTAGACCGGGAAAGGGTATGAAGAAACTCCCACACCAGCCTGCTGGAGGGCTAGACTCTGCTTCCTTAGAAACTCCAAACCCTCATTTTCCTCATCCTCACTCCCTTCCTCGCCATCCATCATCTCATCATCTTCATCCTCTTCCCCTGCAGATCCCCTTCCTCTGTCCATCTCGTCCTCATCATCCTCCTCCCGTGCAGAGTCCACGCTGCTCTGTGTGGAGACTCTGCTAGCTGGAGGCCCCTGGTGGCCCTTGGGCACTCTTTCTAGGGAGCTTCTATTGAAGAACTCAGGGGTCAGGGGTGCACCCTGGGCCCTTGCTGAGGCCATGATGGCTTGCTGGGCGGCCAGCTGCTGGGCATAGAGTATGTGGGCCTCCCTGAGGTGCCTCTCTTTCTGCTCCATCTCCAGCTTGGCCTGCTGCTGCCTCTGGAGCTGCTCCATCACAGCTTCCAGCTTGACTCCAGCTGATCCTCCAAGGGCTGCCTGAGAGAAGGCTCCTGCCAGACTGCTGTCCTGAGAGAAGATGGGCTGGAGAGCAGATCAGAGCAACATGACTTAGGGCAGTTTTTTTTGCATCACATCTGAGGTACACCGAGTCATTTAAAATTTAGCTACCACACATTAGCACTCCTTCTTTTAAATAAAACTGGACTTTTACACAACGAGGGGCGACCAACCGGCCTCAACCAAATGTGTAGAGCGTACTATCTTTAAAGTATCACCTATAAATATGATTAGAAGTTTAAAAACCCAAGTTTTAAGTGCCAACTCGAATGCTAGCTAATGTTAAACACAGGGCCGTCCTCTGACCTGTACGGGGGTGTTTGGGCAACGATGACCGGATTTCCGGCCGATCGCCGTGTCGATTTACACACTCAGATCAATAATTTATTTCGGCCAAATCTACATTCTTCGTGTAAATACCTATACGTTTTACGAATACAAAACATCCCTCCCATGATCGTTACAAAAGAATCGTCTCAGTCTTAGAAGACGCCAGCTCCAAAGTAATGGCACCTTACCTGAAAATCAACACTTTAAACCCCACCGAGTCAACAGGAGAGAGGGGATAGATACACATAAAAAAACTAAAGTCAAAAGTGCACGGAAACGTGCAAGAGAGCCCATTCTCGACGATTTTGGAGGGTTTTTTGTGTCATTTAAAGGGTCTAGCAAAAGTGGGGGACACAAAAACCACTGAAATCATGTGTTCCGCGTGGAGAGGCAGTGGGGCAGCGAATAAAAAATTAAATAAAAATAAAAAACAACAAAAAAGTAAAATCACATTCACACGAGAAATCGAAAAAAACGAAAAACCTGCAGGCTCGACTAAAAACAATCCTCTCTTCTTTATTTTTGAGGGCTGCGATTTTGTTTTTCCAGCAGAACCACCCTGCATCAGCCGGACTGCGCCAAAACGTGGGTCTTTGCCCACTCTCCGCACCGCACTCACCATCTGCGCCTTGCTGCTGGAATTGTCCACCATCCCTTCTTCCTAGACGTCTCTTTCCCTTTCTTTCTCTCTTTCTTTCTCTCTCTGCCCGTACTCGCTCAGTGCGCCACTCGTGTTTCGCATCCACCCGACAGAAGCGCAGCAAGAGGGAAATGGATGTTGAGATTTATTCTAAAAAGAAAAAGAAGGGAGGAAGGAGGCAGCCGAATGGTTGTGCCTGCCCGAGCTCACCTCTGCTCCCGGAGTGCCGTTCAGAGGGACTCCCACTGCCCTCGACTTTCCTCCATCCAGAGAGAGACACCCCCACAGATAGAGCCCGCCCCACCCGCCTGCAACAAGTAGGCTTAAACATGAACACTACTTACGTGGCTCTGGCACTGTTGCTCCAACTATTTTCAGTCACACTGGACTTTCCAACACATTATGAAACTATAGATTGTTTGAAGCAGTCCTGTTTTCCTAAATCTCCTGTTTAAAATATACTGGCTCAGTTCTGAATACAACGTAAACAGATTTTTGCTCAGTTGTAGGTGACCATTAGCTATCCCAGACATTACTCCAAAAGCCTGGTTACAAAAACATTCAAGTAACACCCCCTAGTGGCACTACAGTGTACTGAATATTATCATTATTTTGACACCTTGTCACACTTATAGAAAACAACACTAAATGGACAAAAGTATTGGGATCATTACACCAACAGGGAGTTCCCCCCCCCCCCCTCCCCACACTTTGCAGCTATAACAGCTTCCACTCTTCATGGAAGGCTTTCCACAAGATTTTGGGAGTTTCTGTGGGAATTTGTGCCCATTCATTCTGTAGAGCATTTATGAGGTCAGGCACTGATGTCGGATGAGAAGGCTCGCAATCTCCGTTCCATTTCATCCCAAAGGTTTTGGATGAGGTTGAGGTCAGGGCTTTGTGTGGCCCATTCAAGTTCTCCCTCACCAAACTCATCCAGCCACATCTTTATGGAGCTTGCTTTGTGCACTGGGTCACAGTCGTGCTAGAATAGAAAAAGGTTCTTCCCCAAACTGGGTCCACAAAGTTGGAAGCATGGCTTGCACAAGCATGTGATGTGACCATGAACTCATGCCAGTTAATAATAATAATAGTAAGAACAACAACAATAAAAGCTTTTGGGTGAAAAAAAACAACAGATCCAGTACAGATATATCTCCCTTTATTAAGTCCATCAATATTTTACAAGCAAAAGAACATAATAAAGGCCAATTAAATATAACACAAATATTATGACACAAGTCAAAGACTTCAAGCACAGAGGTCCACTCCGTCCTGACAACAGCAACAGGTCCTCGGAAGACTCTTCAGGGAAAGACAGAAGAAATACAGGTTTGTAACAAGGTAACATCATCTTTCTCCCTTTAAGGATGTGTCTTAAAGGTGTCTAGAAGGCCACAGCAATGAATAGTTTGGCATTCTACCATATTTAACACCTCATTCAGGTCAGCTAATCACAAAAACTGTTCTAGGGCTTCATGATTTGCAATCTGGGGTTTAGAAAAAAAAAAAAAAAAAAAAACCCAATCCACAGGGCTGTGGTCCTCCAGGACTTGAGTCTGACACCATTTTTTAAAGAGATAATGGTGGGTACATGCATAGTGGTTTGTGCTAGGACTCACCACAAAAGCAGAAGTCTATGCTTTGTCAATGCCAAGTTCCTCAGGTGTGGGGATGCCTAGCTCATTGAGTGTGGGCCGAAGCTCTTGGATGACGTAGGGATAAATCTCTTTGTGGGGCCCCGCTTTGTCCTGCGTTAAATTTAGAAGAGAAACATGCACAAAATTTAACACCGTGTATAAATACAAAACTGCTGTGCTTTTTTGAAATGATTTCAATAAATCTAACTGTGATCTTATATTCTACAGTAAATGGGTGGATGTATACAGAAATGGAACACAATCCACGGTGATGCCAAATGCATTTCTCAGAATTGAGCAGCTTTCACTGACCCTGACTGCCTCGAGAATCCGGATGGCACTGGCTAAGTCGTTTAACCTCCGGCAAGCCCTCAAGGCTGCGTCCAGGATCTTGGGCTCAGGAACCAAGTCATAACCAATTAATGTGTTCATACCTAGAGGAAAACAGATAGAAAAATTAACCTCAGTAATATATAGCAAGTGTTCTACTGATCAAAGTGATGACAAAAATTCTATTCATTTTCTCATTCATTTGATATAGTTTGACTATCATTTCAGTGGTTCAGTGCTATATCTGAAATGTCTGAACACAATCTGCCTGAACAGGAACGTTCAGAAAGAAAGGAGGTTTTGCCTTTTTGAATTTATGACTTCCATCGTAGCCAGACCAATATAATAAGAATGTGATTTGAACTGTTTTTGTTTTTCTTGGACAGATTACTTCATAGGTTCACAATGAAAATGCAGGCAGCAGTCATTTTAAAACTGGTTGATCAGGATAATCAGGATGTGGCTGAAGCCAAAATTAAGAAATGCACGTCCTTCATCTTGCATCTTGTATGTATTATATAAAGTAAAATATGCAAAGTATATTTGGTAACCCATTTTAGCATTTTATATTTTCAGAGAAAAAGATGTTCTCTGGTATTGTTAGAAGATATAGATATGGTGGATATTTTACAAGTACATAACTTCTTATTGTGTAATTACTCGTTACCTTCCGTACCAGTTTTGAATTATATGAAAGAAAATGCGAATTACGCTGCGCTGGCAGATACAAGAGAGAAAACTACAGTATATAGTCAGTATTGTCTGGACTAAATATAAGAAAGATTACTGGCAGACTCACTTCAGCTGTAGTTAGACTACTCATTTTTCATGTACTGAAAATAAGTATTTTAAGAGAATGTGAAGATGAGGAAGAACAAAAGTATAACATCCATCCAATAAACGACAGATAAATCGCAATAGCACTGATGTACAATTAATCTAATGAATAATAAAATATCTGGCAATTATTCATATTTACAAAGAACAATACATTTTAAGTTATTAAAGAGCAAAAAAGAAGATAAAATGGTTTCTTTATATTACCCGATGATGGGAGTCAACTACATAATGAGACAACACTCTAGGTTTATAACCTACCTTTCCTCAGCTCCCAGGCATCAATATCTGGTTTGCTGAAGTAGGTGACCCAGCGGGCATCAAACTCTTCATCTGTCTCCTGTTTGCCATGGGAGTAGGAGCGAGCAGCCAATGGAGCTGTTAGGAAAAACAATACAAAACATCAGCCAACAACATAGAAGCATAACATAATGTGTTCACAAATGTGCTTGAAAACATGAAAATTATAGATGATGATTCAGGCCTGTCCCAGTGTTCTTTGTAAACATTGTCACAGCAGGTGGTAAAATATGAAAAAAGCATACAGAATATAAAGTAGGAAAATTATTTGTGATTTAAATACGAAAAATGCAATGCTACATAAAGGGGGAACCGGATATGTAGTGAGATAGGGGGATTCTATATTCCAGCACACTGCAATTAAAATTAAACAGTGACTACTGCAGTAAAGTGCGGGAGTATAGATTGAGGGTATTTACATCTATAGAGGCCTATGCAGAAATTGCAGCATTGTTTTTGTATAAATCGGCTGTGACAATGACATGGCAAGTCCAGTGCATAGTCCTGTTATTTGTAGCTTAAACACATTTCATTAGCAAAGGCCTTAAAAAAAGTTTTTCATGCAGTCAGGTTTTGGAGTGTTTATAAAAAACAGTCAGTGCAAAATTTACAATACGTCGATACAACAAGTTTCAATGTCATATGTAAGTATAGAGATTACCTCTTATGTTCTGTATGAGGGTAAAATGGAACTCATGGCCTGGTGCAGGCCCAGTAAAAATTACAAATTTTGATAATGTATACCATTACTCCACAAATTTTAGCAGCACAGTCACACCTAGAATTCAGGTTGAAGTCTGCAACCGGGAGTGAAGAATGGCATGCTACCATAAATAGTAAGTGGCACGCATCTATACGCACATATCATGTGTCAAGGCATGTAGGAAAATAACAGGTTATCGCTAGGATAGTCAACATGTATAAGGTGAACTTCCTGATGAACTTTTATGGAGGGACGCATACGTCGTAACTCATTCTCTAATGTTAGTAACACATTTATATGTTATCAGAGAAAACCAACAATGGCAAAACAGCAGGGGCGCTTCAAATATGACAGATGCTACAAATGAATGTACTTCAAAAGCAATAATTATAGCTTTGCAATTGAATTTATATCTTGTTTTTAAGTAAAATTATTTGCAATAGGTCTCCTGACTACAGAATCTTGAATTGTGAATCTTGAATCCAGGTGTGCATTCACAAAACACCTTAAATAACATTCTAAATATCCTGACAGTAATTTAGTGATTAATCAAGTAAGTCAGTAATTCCCTAGTTGGTCCAAATCAATGTGGACTGTGGACCTTACTTTGAATTGTGCAACGACAGTCCAGAAGTGTGGTATCAGAAAACACACAAAGTCATGTCAACACTGCCATCGTCTGTTTCACAGCCTGTATTAATTTACTCCTTCCAAAAAATTATACAAATCAGACATTGGATCTACACTGGCTAGGATCTGAGCATGATATACCTGCAGTTTTAAATAATCTCACCAAAACGCGTGCACACAGATGTCTTGCAGACAGAGCCTGTTTTCATAATCATAATATCATTATGGTTCCCATATTTAAATGACATTTAGTCTCCACAGTTAAGTACAAACGTTTAATAACCACTCCTAGACTAACTTAAGCGAATACTTAGTGTCAGGTCGGGTCTAAACTCTGTTTCTGTTTCTAGTGAGCTTCTGCGGAGCTTTGGTTTTCATTGCTGCTTCCTCGCCCTGCACGTAGTCCATCCGTTTGCAAAGAGGCTAAATCACTTTTACACAGTTGTATAAATAAAGGAAAGCGACTCAGGAGCAAGAAGATATTCTACCAATTTCAATGTCAGGACGTGTCAGCAGTGTTTGAACCAGCTGACATATGAAACACATTAGAAACACATTAGACATTAGAAACACATGAACGGATTAATGAGAAGGGCGCTCTGTGAGCTTGCTAGCTCAGAGGGCCTGGAGTCCGGGTCATTGCAAGGACAAGGTCAAAAACACAGCCTAGTACTGACCAAAACATAGATTAACAAAATGCTCTCTTTTTCAAGGGCAAAGAGAGAAGACCCCGTAATGATATGAGAGCGTTTAACGTCTGCAGAGAGAACCACACACTCCCGCGTAAGCTGTGAACTTCAGACATGTCTGCTGAGCTAACCGTGGCTAAACTGCGAGCTAGTCGTTCAGCAGCCCGGGTGAAGAGTGCGTTTATAATTACCTGTGTACTGGGGTCGGGATCTTGTTAGACTCCGGGCTCCGGAAAGGGAAAGGCGGAGGGCGGATCGGAACATTCTGTGGACTGGGACCCGGCTGGCTGCGGCTCGGATGTGAGCGGTAGCGCGGTACCGTTAAAATGAAGAGGCAGGCCCAGGACCTGTGTCCTGATTCAAACACACCCGTATACAGGCAGCCCCAGCGTTACAAGACTGATCAGCCAATCACAGCGCACGATGCTGGACCTATATGAATACGGGTAGGAAAAAATTACAGTATGATGAAAACAAGGGCACGGGCAAAACTGGACAAAACTATTGGGACAGTCCTTCTTTCCAGGGTTTTGGCAAGACCCTTCCTCCCAGTGAAGGGTAATAATCTTAATGCTTCAGCATACCAAAACAATCTGGACAACTTTGAGGACAAAGTTTGGGGAAGGCCCTTTTCTATTCCAGTATGACTGTGCCCGCCCCCCCTGCACAAAGCAAGATCAAGGTTTCAAGGTTACTTTATTGTCATCAGAAGCTGTGTACACGTACAGAGTGAGATGAGACAACGTTTCTCCATGGACCATGCTGCAACATATTGCAACACTGAGCATTCAACGGTCAGCAGAGTAGAAGTTACAACAGTGGGCAACAGACAAACAATAGATGAGTTTGGTGTGGAAGAACTTGACCGGCCCCCACAGAGTCCTGATCTCAGCCCCATCCAACACCTTTGGGATGAACTGGAATGGAGATGGTAAGCCAGGCATTTTCGTCCAACATCAGTGTCTGACTTCATAAATGCTCTACAGAATGAATGGACACAAATTCCCACAGAAACACCCCAAACTCTTGAGAAAAGCCTTCCAAGAAGAGTGGAAGCTGTTATAGCTGCAAAGTGGTGGATCAACTCCATATTCTAGTCTATGTATTTGAATGCAATCTCTTAAAAGTCCCTGTTCGTGTAATGCTCAGTCATCCCAATACTTTTGTCTATATAATGTAATGTGACTACAGCGGGTGAACAGCAGAATCTCTACAAGGACTGTGATTAGTTTATTATTCGTTGGATCAAAATCTCTAGGTTGCAATATGCTGGTGTATGACAATGGAATATGCTTGTAATAATGAAGCTGATGAATAATTAACTATTTAACACACGTATACATATATACACAGTTGAGGCCAAAATTATTAGCCCCCCTTATGAAATTAGACAACACTCTTGATTTCTCAATGAAAATGACCATGTTTGTAATTTTGGAAACAAATATACACTATAAAAAACTAAATTTAATTAGGATATTTTATTGATACACCGAGTTGAAACAAGAAAGGGCAAAAACAAGACCTCCAAAATTAGCCCCCTGGTCATTAATAGTCAATAGTGTACCCTTTCTGAGCCACAGCTGACAACAATCTCTTAGAGTAGTTCTTTACTTGGTTGGCACAGGTCTCCTGAGGGATTTGGCCCATTCTTCCATTGCAAATTGTTCTAGCTGGTCCAAATTGCATGGTTTCTGAGCATGGACGTTCACTTTGAGCACCCGCCTCAGATTCTCAATAGGATTGAGGTCTGGGCTCTGTGCGGGTCACTCCAGGATCTTGGTTTTGTTATCCTTGAGGAACTGCTAATTTCAATGTACGCTTTGGGTCATTGTCTTGTTGGAAGACCCAGCAATGACCTAAGCTTAGACTACAAGCAGATTTCTATATATTCTCCATCAAAATGTCAACATAATTTTCTTTTTTCATGATGCCATGCACCTGAACAAGACTCCCTGTGCCTGGGGCTGCACACATGATACTCCCACCACCATGTTTAACTGTGGGAACTGTGTTCCTAGGGCTGAAGGCCTCTCCCTTTCTTCACCAAACATAAGCAACATCCATGTGCCCAAACAGTTCCAGTCTCATCAGACCAACGCAGACTTCCAAAACTCATCTTTACCGTTCAAATGTTCACGGGCAAACCTCAGTCGGGCCGTGATGTGCCGCTCTTTGAGTAAAGGGGTTCTTCTGGGATGATGGCCCTGAAGCCCACCACGATGAAGAGCCCTCACAACTGTGTTCCTTGAAACATCAACTCCAGAAGAGGCCAGGTCAGCAACAATCATCTTGGCAGATGTTGCTGTCATCTCTGACTATTTTCCTCTCCAGAGTTCTTGAAACTCCAGATTGATTTCATTTGTCTTTGGCATGGTGAGTAACAGTAGTCCCTTCTAATTACCAAAAGCTTCTAATTAGCACTGGTGAATGTTTGATTATATCAAGTTTTGTCAATGCTGCAAACACTGTGAAGAAGTTTAGGAAAATGTTCCATAATTCCTGGGGGGCTAATCATTCTGGCCTCAACTGAATATACATACAATAACTACAAACAATATTAATACAGTAAACAGTGGTTTTATGTACAGCAAAGTGTTCACTTTTTCCAGACCTCTCCTCCCAGAAGCCCACTTGTACCTCCCATCAAATACCTGTGTTGGCTCTTTTTTTTACTTCATTTAATTAAATGAGATATCTTGCTTATAGAACTTTATAAAACCACAGAGGCACAGAGCAGAAATCTGGAACCAAACCTGTGTTCTAAAAGAAATCTTAATACTGCTTTTTTCTGCTTTGTCGTTTGTTTGCATTTATTCTAATGAATAAAAAAAAACATACTGCTGATTTAACTGGCTTGAAACAATTTGCATAGGCGCTTAAGTTGCCTGGACAGTATGTATATATACACACATACACATATATTACATTTGAAGAACTGAAAGCAGACTGTTTCTGATTGTTTGCACTGTTTGACAGTCATGTATCAGTCAAACTAACAAACAAACAAATACATAGATGGTAAATAAAAAATGACTTGAGGATGTCACCCGAGTGGGTTAAATTTATGATTTTTTTTTATTTCGTGGGGTATAAAGATGACAATTTATCAACTACTTCTCGAAGCCCTGGAAACGTTGATGACGACTTTATTATTTACAGTTTGTCAGAATACACACAAACACACGCACATACACACACAGAGCTGGGGTTAATTATTCAAATCACTAATTCACTGAACAGCCAGCAGGGGGCAACGTCACGCTTCTGCGCTGGAGGACATGGACAGACATGAACGTCTGTCGACACGGAGCGGAGGTTCGCTTTAGAGAGAACTTTGGGGGAAAAAAGTAAAAGTTTAAAGTAGTAATCCTTGGTTTGCCATATGCCGGTGTGCTTGTAAACTGTACAATTCAAACATTTAAGAATTCCTGTGTAAACAACCAACTTTACATAGATATAGATACGAATGAAGCATGTTATATAAATTAATTATTACGGTTAATTTCAGGTTAGTAATCGTATGCCTGAGCTGTCTGTCCCAGTGCAGTTCTTTTTGCGCTGGACAGAGTAGTATAAGAGCAGGGACTCAAAGGTCTTTTTCTGGAAACCTCTGAAGCATCTCCAGATCTCTTTTCCTCTGAGCTGGAACCGGTCTCAGCAGGGCACTGGTATCCTAACTCCCGTGGGTCCAGTGGATCTTTGGAGAGGAGAATGTAAATGGCCGGGACCTTTTTAAGCATGGTCATCTGAACCCCTTCATCGTCCTGGCTCTGCCACACTTCCTTCACTGCCCTGTACTGAAGCTTGGACACTTGATGCAACCCTCTGACTTTTCGCTTCATGATCTCGGCACAGGTGATGGTTTTGGTGATGGCTCGGCCCATCCCAGTGAACATAACTTGACTTACTGGCACCACATGTCCTTCCTCCAGGAGACGGGACATAGCAAAGCCCAAAAGATTTCGAATTTTACTTCCCTCCTTAACACGCATCTCCAGCACTCCAGGGCCTAACCCTGGGATTGGACATGGGCTTGGCTCTTCAGTGGAAGAGACTTTTCTGAACCCTCCTTGTCCTGGTTTGGCAGAGCAGGTGTTTGGACTTCCAATCATGTTTGTAGCAGAATGCTGGATTTTAAAAACATTTGTGGCACACGTGGAAGACTCCTGACTGACATATCTTAACTCTCCACTGGACAGGAGCATATCTCAGACCCTTATCTCATGCGGGATGGAAAACAGATCCTCAGGTAATTCCTCAAAAATTAAGTGCAACAATCTCTTATCTCTGAGCTTTTAAGAGGCAGTCCACTGTCCGTTCTCTTTCACCTGGAAGGTTCTTGATATATGGACAGATCAGCTTTTTTTCTCCGATTGTGCTCAGTGACTGTAAGGAAATGAAGAGATATTAGAGAACATTTCATGCAAGCTTTGGAGTCGGTATGCAAAAATGGCTTAGGCAACTTTGTCACATTGTAACAGTGCATGAGCATAACCAATTTCTCCCTCCAGCTGCTTTTGAAGCATATCTCAGTTCCTCTCAGAGGAGAGTTTTAACAAAAGGGTGGAAAGAAAGACTGAGGACAGCTGACAAAGATAAATGTTCTGGCAGGCTAACTGAGCAATCTTTTAATTAATAACAGATTAGTGTCACATTTTCAACACAAGTCATCTCACAGTGTATTAATTAAGGCTGCGCTGAGCTCATTTCACAAAAAGTACAGGCTTTATTATGAAGTAAAGTTTTTCTCAAGAAGATATATTTACCTGTCCTGCATATAGACATCAGATGGCCATCACACTGGATGGTTAAAGTCTGTCTCAGGTCGTGAATTTGCAGACAAAGTTGACTTGGTCCCAGTCTTGAGTGTGTTCATGTTCAAATGAAAGTGTCCCCTCACAGAGGAACACTGCATGAGAGGATGGACACCGTTCAAAAAAATGTATTAAAGAAGCATGTGAGTGGCTGTGAGGGACATTGGGCAGGAAGCGGATTGGAGAGAGACATTGGGACCTCTTAAAGGGACAGGCACTCAATTCTTACCACAAACCACTTCCCTTATTGAATGGCATCACCTCACATTCCCTTTAAGTGGGCTGTGTTGATGAGCCCCTGTCAATCTGTGCATGTCTATAAATGATTAACATGCGTGACTGATTAAAAGAGATGCAGCCAAGCATGAAGGTACAATGCAGACTGTAAATAATATTCCACTGAGAAACAACCGAAATGTTTGACCAAAATGTTTATATGCAAATTGCATTTTGGTGATTGTTCCTGGAATTGTGAGATACAAATTATGCCACACAAACATTTAATCCCGTAGGCCAGTTCTATTTTCACATTCCCCTCCTCTCCCACGGTTGGAGCCGTATGGCCTCGTAGCAGTTCGAGCCTGGAGGCAAGGATTTCAATCAGAGTCGAAGGGCACACAGTTCTCTGGTTCTGCTTCACAAATTCCACAGCCTGTGCACTAGAGAAAGCATCCGATACACACACACACACACACACACACACACACACACACACACACACACACACACAGAAAATAGGTCAGTCACACTGTTAACAAGTACAGTGAATTTACTTTATTCTAATGTGTACATCACTTCCATATAGAATACAAATATGCTATACAATTTTATATTTTAATTGTACAAATAACAATGTGCAACGATAAGCATTTGAATCATGTGAATTCAGTGCTTTACTTTTCTGTGTTTAGACAGAGTGGACTGCTGCTGCACTCTCACCTACTGGACATGGCACATTCTGCAAGTGAGTCAATACATTACAACTGACTTTAAATACCAAGTATATATATTCTACACTTTATACCTGCTGCATGACCTACAATCTTAAAAACAAAGATCTCTCAGTCTCTACCGGTCTGACTCTGTGGGAGAACCATACTGAGATGCAGTAAGCCTGTATGCTCTCGATGGTGGAGTGGTAGGTCACCAGCAGCTTCTTCCTCTCAGGAAGTGCTGACGCAGCTGTGCCTTTTTGATGACCGCTGTGGTGTTAGGAGTCCAGGAGAGGTCGGCGGAGATCATGGTACCCTTGATGAGGGGGGATCTGCCCTGTGCATCCTGAAGTCCAGGATGATCGTTAAAGTTTTTCAAAGTTCAGAGCCAGGTTGTTTGCCAAGCACCACTCGGACAGCCTCAGGACCTCGTCCCTATAGGCAGACTCATCCCCAGCGGAGATCTGTACTCAGTGTCCAGGTGGAGGAGAGGTGGGCTCCCAGTCTTACTGTCTGGGGCCGGTTTGTGAGAAAGTCTTTGATCCAGTAGCAGGTGAGTTGTGGCATTCCCAGATCAGACAGTTTGCTGACCAAGACGTGTTACAGGCTGAGCTGAAGTTGATGAAGAGCATTCTGACGTAGCTTTCCCGGTGCTCCGGGAGGCTCAGCGCGGTGTGAAGGGCGGTGGCTATGGCGTCCTCTGTTGACCTGTTTGCTCTGTAGGCAAACTGGTGGGGGTCAAGGGGGGGAGGGCAGGCTTTTATGTGGTTAATAACAATCTGTATTCTAGATTTTCTGAGATTCGTGTTACCAACTGTATTTGTATTTTGACTTATGCCCCTAGCCTCGCATGTGTTTTGGTTTTTGACTTTTCTTCTTCTTTGTGGATCATGTGTGTTGTCTGCTTTGGCTCATCAGGGAGCCATGTTGAATACACACGAGGTATTATTGAAAAACATTAATGACAGGAACACAGATTACTACCTCATGCCACAACAAACATGGTGGCGCCCAAGAACGCCAAAGCACCGATACTACCATCTCCCACTCCTTTCCCAGTACCTGAGCAATTCGATGGTGATCCAGATAAATACCAAGGTTTCTTAATGAAATGCTTCCTGTGTTTTGTTCATGATGCCAAATAGTTTACTTCCGAAGAAGTTAATATGGCTTTTATTATTTCTCTACTTACAAGGACGGCATTAAAATGAGCTATGGCGATTTGGAATGAAAATGTGGTCAGTTTAACATCTCTACCATTTCTTATTGCAGTTTAAAGAAGTATTTAACTATCCAGTTTCAGGGAAGGGAGAAGGTGAAAGATTAGTTACATGTTACAGCAAGGGAGTGTTCGACCACAGCTGAATTTGCCTTTTGTACACTTGGAACAGTCGGTGGATTTAATGAGCCCACTTTAAAGATCATGTACTTTCAAGGTGAACTGAAAACTGAAATTGCTTGTTGGGATGATGAGCTCAATTTAGAACAAATCATTTATATGACTGGATAATCTTCAAGGAGAGCGGAAATTTTCCTCTTAGGCATCATGTGGTATCACATACCACTGATCAAAGAAAACCTAGGAAAACTGGAAACATCAGTAGCAATGAGGAAAGACAGCAGAGGAGAAACCAATGACTATGCTTCTACTGTGGGAAAGCTGATATTCGGCAATGTCCCTCTCGTCCTCATCAGAAAAGCGAAGAGTCAAGTGCAGGTGAGAACATCAAGAACTTTATATATTCTAAAGTAGTTTAAGGTTTTTAAGTGGAAGTGCCACTCACAATGTATCTCCCTCTCTGGTATTTTAGACTCAGACTCTGCAGGAAATTTCATCAACAAAACACTGGTAAATACTCTTGGTATACCAAGTAAAAGTTACTCTCGCTTGCTCAGAATACATTCTATAAATGGACTGGCATTTGGAGAAGAAATAGTTCAAATTGAACTGTCAGTGCATTTAGGACTGTTTGGAGAGTAAAGACTTATTAGTTACACAATGCCCTAAAACGCTCATTATTTTGGGTCATCCATGGCTTTTGTAACATTATCCCCAAAAGTTGTTTTGATCAGTGCCTAAGTATTCCTGTCCATGCCACATCTTTAGAAAGTCCACATCAAATGGTAGAAATTCCAGGATTATCAAGATTTACCAGAAGTCTTTTCTCCCACCAGAGTCCAACAACTCCCATCTCATCGTAGCAGTGACTGTGCCTTTGAACTACTGCCTGGAGTTCTTTACTGAGCGGAAGACTCTATCCTCTCTCTCTTCCAGAACAACAGGCTCTGAATTACTATATTATGGAAGTGTTAAAACTCGGATACAAACATTTTTCTTCTTCTCTCACCACATTCAGCCTTTTCTTTATATAAAAAAAAAGAACGATGGCCCTGTATAAATTATCAAGCGCTAAATAAAATTACATAGCACCTGCAACTTAGTACGCATATGTCAGGGGGATGAGTGGAAGATGTCTTCCAGGGGTCAGTGAATGAGCTTGTCAGAGTTTATAGGGAGCTGTGGCATGGTTTACATCGACAATCTTGGTATAATTAACTGACAAAGAAACTCATATGAAGGTTCGGGCTGTCCTTACTTGACTATTACAGAGTAAGTTGTTTGTCAAGGCAGAAAAAATGAGAATTTAATAAGAAGTCTGCAAACTTTCTCTGATATGTCATTGATGAACAGGACATTGGCATGAAACCTGCAAAGGGACAAGTGATATGAGATTGGCAAAATACCCATTTTTGATTTTGATTGACCATAAAAATCTAGAGGACTTTAAAGATGCTATGAGATTAAACCCATGTCAGACTACATGGTCTTTATTTTTACTGAGATCTGATTTCGTGAATTTGTGAAAAGCAGACACCTTCTCACAAATTCATGAAAGCGAACTTGAAAATGATGATGATGATCCACTTCCCATCCTCAACCCAGAACGCATCGTCGCACCTATTTGATGGGAACTAATCAAGTAAATCAAAGAGGAAAACACACTGTTTCATGGAAATTTCAGAAACAATTAATCATCTGGATGCATTCTAATCAAGCAGCAGGTCACCCTTGAGTGAAAAGAACCACAGAAGGACTTCAACAAAGATTTTGGTCCTTCTTTATTCACTGAGGTCCAAGAACCTCACATCATGTACAAAATACGCCAGTTCTAATTCATCAACTGCAAAACACTAGATTACAACAATTTTTATGCACTCCCATGAGACCATAGTCTCATTTCGCAGTGAATTTTATTACAGACTTTCCCCTGGAAAGACTGTTATCTCCGTTGTTATTGATCAACTCTCAAAAGTCTGCAGACACGTTACATTAAAGAAGTTACCCTCAGCTATGGTTATGGCAGACCTACTATTTCATCAGGTGTTTGAGTTGTATGGCATTCCCAAAGAAACTGTCATAAATCAAGGCACACAATTAACTTCACAAGTATAGATAGCATTTAGTCAAAAATATTTTGTTATTTTTATAGTGTAAACCCTAAATATGCCCACAAATCTGCTCCCAAAACACTTTCATTTCATTTTAAACTCTGTTTAATGCATTTCCCTTAAAGAAAATGTAAAGGTAAATCCGTATCCGTACCGTAGTTTCCACTGAACTCCTGCAGTGCTAGAATGTAAATACCGATGTTACCCCTGTATAGACTGTACTGTAATTAATGCACGGTCGTTTTCTTTGGTACAAACAGGTAAATACAGTAATAAATGAATGTAATTGTTAGTAATAAATATACAGTAAAATGTCCCAAAAATGGCCCAAAGAAGGACTGGTGAAGGTCAAGGGTGGCCAAGAACACATTTCTGCCACTGCCATTCCAACCTTGCAACTTACAGGTCTTACAGGTGCCAGGTACCAGAGCACACATTCAGAGGTCTTGTGGAGTTCATGCCTCAACAGATCACAGCTATTTTGGCAGCACAAAGAGGACCTATGCTGTGTGGTTTTAATGTTATGGCTGATCAGTGTTTGTATATATAATATTCATTTTAAAATCCTACATACACTGCATACACATACACTACTGTGCTACTGTAGTGTGTTATATGTGGCTCCATGTTCTTTAGTAACTATATCTTATCCCTCGCTCTTCACATGTCTGTGGTAGAAAGAGTCTAAAGCTGACAGTAAAGCTGACTTTGTTTTTGACTTTCAGTGTGTTTAAGGCAGTAACGTCACAGTGCAGTAGAAACAGAATGCCTCAGCATTCAATCTACTGCTCTAATGATTGGCTCAGGCTTCACAGTTCACCCGGTTGTTTCTGGAAATATATTGTAAACTGCATAATTTCTCGAATTTCTGTACATGATGATGGTACACAAACATTTGGATCTTGAATTCACAACAAGGACTACTCTAGTACTTATGTAGCCTAAGCACTTCCAATCCTGTTTTATTGTTTTGTATTTTACTAAGACCCCACTACAGCACCCTATTTAACGAGTACTGTTTCAATTTCTTTATCGAGTGCTCCAGACGACGCACACACTCAGCTGTTATCTGGCAGATGACAGAGGCTCCGCCGCAGGCCCTCTCTAGTGGTTTTCTCTAGAACACTTATTAATTTAATTAAAAGAAAATTAGGTCTCAAAGGGAAGCATGGCAGATTGCAGTGCCCTGTGGAAATGAAGTCAAAATTGAGTTAGTTTAATGGCATTAATCTTCTAAGTGGAGCATCACTTCACTTAACTTTTGTTAAAGGGACATTCTAAATTTAAAAGCATAAAGACGCTCTTTATACATCTCACTGTGTTGGAAGTGTAACATTGTTTGTCAAGATGGCGTTAAAATATTACAGTATTAGAAAAGTGCAAATGGTGTATGCCACCTTCTCCACAGTATCATCTGCACTTTTTCAACTCTGGTGTCATTTGCTTATTCGAACAAAATCTATAATAATTGTGACCTTGCTGAAGCAATTTGTCGCTGATGAAAAGCTGGAATGATGTTCATTCATGCCTTACTTCAACTCTCAAGATGCAATTTCCCCTGTGGGAGAACTAGAATGCATTTTGATGGGGTGTTAACACCCTTGGTCGCAAATTTAATGAAGTCTGTTCAGCCCTGATTTATAGTAGTACAGCAGGAGAGAGTGCTTTCAGAGCTAGGCTTGTAATCACAAGTGTATGACAACACTGCAGACATGCAGGGACTGCTCAGAACAAAACAAATGGATCATGAAATGGCAGTTTTACCATTTCTTTTGGTAAAATGACACATTTCCACTACTGTAGATATCATATACGTTATGTTACATTCATTGGGCAGACACTTTTATCCAAAGCAACTTACAGTTTGAGGAAACACTCAGTGTGAGAACTAGAGGAGAGTTCCAAGTGCTAAATATTTAAATAGGAAGTAGTGATATAGTCTTGCAATACACTAGTTAGTTTGCCTTTTCTTACTAGGTCCTCTTTTAATCAAACTTTTGTCTAAAGGGTATCTAGGTTTTGAGTTAATATTTCCATTAGATACAGTTACAGTAGCATAATTATATTCTGCTTCTTTAAATGTATTATAACAAAGCAGAGCACAGCAGAGAAAACGCTTCTCATATCTTATATGATGAGCCCCATGTTCTATGAGAGTGGCCCAGACACCTATACCGTAAAAAGGCTATATTTAGATATACAAGATTGTATATATCACGTGCACGCACGCACGCACACACACACACACACACACACACTCCTGTAACATACAAGTTAGGGCTTCCATAGACAGTGTTTCCATGGTAAAAAAACATTTTTCATGACACAGATTCAATAAGGTGCTGGAAACATTCCTCTGAGATTTTGGTCCATACTGACATGATAGTATGACACAAAAAAAACCCCAGATACTTAATGGCTCTCAGAGGGCTTGTCAAATAGGTTTTGTTCTATGAAATATTAATACAATATTTTTGCAACCAGAGTTAACGGTTGTAGACACAACTCATTTTGTTTGCTCATTCACTGCTTATCCAACAGGAAAAAAGATGTGGAGAACTTCCAAGGAAACAATTGATTCGAAATAAGATACATTCTACAAAGATCAAAATGGGGGATTCCTACAGTTAGAGTAAATGAAAACTAAAGAGAACTGTGAAGTGTTTAGAAGTGTGAAGAGCACTCAGTGGAAAAGGACCAAGCAGAAAGGGTTCTATAAAGGCAGATGTAGGGCTCATATGGGGGAAATGCACTGTTAAAAATGATGTTTCTCCCTCAGGAGAAATGAAACTGAACCCAGTGCACATCAGTCATGAAGAAGGACAAAACCCCCTGGGACCACACACAACTGAACCAGTTAGTGTACAATCACACAGTGTAATTCAGTAACATGCTGTTATTTTATTGAAAAATGTTTCCATACAAATGTGGGCCATAACTAACAAACATAATCCCACCTCAAAGATAAAGCACATAATTATTAATCACATCTACTGTATTTTCATAACCATCAAGAGAATGTTAAGACGACACAAACACTGCATGTCTCTTTACTGCACGGTCTGGATTAAGGTTTTAAGTGGTAGGTGTTTGTTGCTACATGTATTGCATAATTTTCAGCTTCTGGACCATTATGGTGACGTGTGCAGCAGGTTTCAGTGATCACTGTAAACTGCAGAGGAGACAGCTACTCTGCTTTCTAGTCCTTTTTCCATCATCATCATCATCATTAAGAAAACCAGACCATCTCCAAAACATCAGGCTTTCAGGAATGTTGCTTAATTCACCTGTTTTAGTCTAAACTGGCATAAAAATGGAAAAACTGTTTTTTTTTTAATAAATTGTGGTGATGAAATTAAAGTAAGAAGATGATAAAGACCAATTAGAGTGTAGAGTTAACCAAATATCCTTAGAATACTTATATAACATATGACATTTTTACAAATATACTGTAGCAAAGTATCTTCCTTCTTGAAGCCTCATATGTTCTTTGACAGTGGTTTATAGGATTTTATGGTTAACTTTTACAGAGTACTTCTTACTCCTAGCAGGCCTCTTCCTCTTCCAAAAATAGAATATTAGCACCAATTACATGCTGACATTTTATGTGACACCCTTTTCATTAACTGACATCTTGAGAAGGGGGAAAAGGTTAACAGAACAATGAATGAAGTAAATGAAGTGTTGGTCTTATTCACGCTTAAACATGGCGAGAGAGCCCCCCAGTGGATGTAATCACTGCACCATGGATTTGTACAGAAAGAGAGGATTTAAGTGAAATGGAGAACATAAAAGCATAAATGTAAAAAACCCTCTCAAAATTGGTCCCTGTCATAACCACCTTGTAATTTGGCCACTATGACATCAAAATGACAATAAACCATGGGATCAGTTTCTCACTTTCCTCAGATTTGAATCCATCACAGGGTCGGTGCATTGTGTTCAGCTTGCTTGCGTCCCAATCACCCGCAGAATCTCTCTCTGAATTCGGGTTTCCTGCGTGTTAATGTTGGCATCTCCCACCTGACCATCCTCATACCTGTATATCAGACAGTACGATTAGAACTTATAAATGTGTAAACAATTAGTTTATTTGTCCATGGAGAATATTAAAATGTGACTCACACAAAAAAGAACCGTGTGCAGACGTGGTCAGGCACTGGGCACACCCATATGTTCCCATGTTTCTGGAGGTCTTTGGATGTTATTACTGTGTATAAATATCAAATAGATAAATAAAAAATACAAGTTTGGTTCGAAAACAAAATAGTAGCTCTTACTTTCTCTTTCTTACCCTCACAAAGAGCTACACAGTTTAGATTCCGACTCTGGAGAAACCTCGACGGCACTGGACGACTCTGCACAAAAGTGAAAAAAAAAAACAAAAACAAAAAAACATGTAATGTAAGGCATATAGTTGTAAAATAACATGTACATCAACTGTGGTTCAGTCTGAACTCTTGACTGCTGCTAGGCACTGAATAATTAACTGATAAGTGTAATTACAGGTTATAACGGTGGTATAAAATCTGCACAAATAATTATACCTGTGAGATGGTGTTGACTCTGTTATGGTGCTGTACTAGCTCCTCTTTTGTGGGCATGTGGTGCTGTCCTTTCCCCATCCCTAAACAAAAACAATCACCCCCAGACTTAGAGCTGCCCCGGAATAAGCTGTACATATACAAGATACCAAATGAATTATATATACAATCCAAACTGAAATACTTGCTATAAACCATCCAGCACATTATTATTTTTATATACACAGTTCAACCAAAAATGCCATCAACTCAAGATCAAGAGGTCTAGCGTGAGGATATGGCCTTTTTTGGTGTTTCGTAGACCACTGTAGGCATTTACGTTTACGGGCTTGGGTTCAATTTGTTGATTGATTTTTTAACTGCTGTGTCAGTAAAGATTTTGCCATGAAAACACAGAAATGTTAGCGGTCACAAAACTCACTCTGTACAGCAGAAACCAAACAAAAACAGGCTGAAACAGGCTCAGTCCTAACTTCAAAGGGGACCTATTATGCAAAACTCACTTTAGTTATAACAGCTCTATGGGCTATACAAAACATGTTCATGAAGTTCTTTGCACAAAATCACTCTCACATAAAGAGATCTCACCAGCTCTATTCTCCACAGTTTCAGGCCCTTTCCAAAAGAGCCATTTGGACGGAGGGCCCCATGTGACGTCAGTAAGGGGACAATTTGCATAGAACCGCCCCTCATTTGTCGAGACCCCACCCACTAGCCTGTTGCTTGTCATGCCTTTCAGCAGCCATCTTGGGTCTTTGCAGCTTTATGCTGAATTCAGCCGTGCCTGACCACTGCAGTAGCAAAAACTCGCTCCAGCTGGCCAATACTCGCTCAAAACACAATAAGACAACCTCCGCTATTGGTTAAGGCAAAGAAATGAAAATACACC
>JBBPCX010000135.1:11878882-11891859 GCA_037974365.1 Hydrocynus forskahlii
ACTGAAACTGTCAAGAATTAAGCTGGTGATATCTCTTTATGTGAGAGTGATTTTGTGCAAAGAACTTCATGAACATGGTTTGTAAAGCCCATAGACCTATTATAACTTTTTTTTTTTTTTTAAGTGAGTTTTGCATAATAGGTCCCCTTTAAAAATACACTCAGATTTTATCGGGGGGCAATTTTTATGCCTCAGACAAAGTCCTGAGGATTTGTTTTAGTCAAAAAATGACTATTACAGTGTTTCCTGCACTCTGGCCCACATCCCTGCACATTTTAGTGTTATCTGCATGAACACTGACTACAATTCAATAAGGGCACCTGATTAGTTGGATCAGGTGTGTTGGGTGCAGTTAAAACACTAAAATATACTGTGCAGGGGGCCTCTGGGACCAGGGTTGGGAAAAAACAGCTTTACTGAACATTATTATAAACAGTCATAACTGATTAGTTATCACTTTCAATCGGATGCATTTGCACTCTCTTACTCATTATTTGTTTCCATTACCTTCAATTTATTGCTGCCACAGTAGCATTTTTGGCCAAACTATCCATTTAAGTACACAGTGCAGATCTGCTCATCACATGTAGCCATAGGCAAAGTCTTTCCTACCTGAGTATCCAAAAGAGATACTGGAGATGGGGCTGAGGTAGATGCCCTTCCCATAGGCTGCCCCATGCAGCTTGTGTTAGAGAGAACAGGAATGCACATTCACCAATACACACAGTTTGTAGGACTCAAGTGGTCATCGTGTGATGACTTAGTACAGCCACTTTATCAGTGTCAAAAGTAGGACACACTGTACCTGCAGTTTTGTGTAGGATGCGTTTACTAGTCCATTTCGTAGAATAGAGTGCCAGTTTTCTATGTGAGAACCACTAGTACACAATGGCATGGACAGAAAAAGAAAGAAAAGCACAAAACGAAAGTTAATTCAAATTATGACACTGAACGTGATATGCATTTTTTTTTTAATGAATATACTCACTGAAAGGCAAATGTGCTGCCATACAGTTTCCTAGCTGTGCGGAATCGAGCCTCTTTGGCAGGAGGGCTACTGAGCAACAAGAACTGGTGGGTAGTGTGCATAAACTTAAGTTGCTGTCAGAAAAAAACAACAAAAAACAAAAATAAATTAAATTCTTTGTTTTTTGTTAATGTTACAGTTAGGAAAAACTACAGGGCTGCAATGCTGTGCTGTGACAAATGTGCTCACCCTGCTTATCGACAGCTTGACAATATGTGATCTATTGCTGGATATGATCCTGCAACAAATAAAGAGCAAGAACTGTCCTTTAAATTGGCTCTTTAGCAACTGCGTTTAAAAAAAAATCTGCTTATTTAACAATTGTTCAATAACTCATTCAACTTTTATGGTCTCCCTGCTCAATTTATAAATCCTACTAAAAACAAAAAAAGTCTCCAGTATCAATATTCTTGAATGAAAAAAGACCAAAGTAAAATCCATTCTGAACAAATCAAGGATGGCACATTTTACTTCAAACACTTGTTCACCCTGAAGTAACTTCATGAGCTCGAAGAATATACTACCACTGGCAAAAAGACAAAATAATGCTTACAGAAGCCACTGTTCAATGGTTTACTTACCACTGTAAAAGAGGATGTGCAAGTGGATCCAATTTGTCCATCTGCTTCTTGATCTCTACATATGAGCCCTTTGAAGATATTGCCAATATAATATCAGTTTTTGTTTCAGAACAGAAGGCAATGATAAATGCATACGATGTTGACGGGACTGTTCCCTGCATTACTTACTTGTGTTATTTCTCGTATTGACATAATGCTGTCCAGTGCTTTTTGCAGTCTATCATAGCTTCTCTTCTGTAAAACGTAAATGAAAGGGCAGACAGGGGTTCACATGGAAAAAAATGGCAGACTACGCTGAAACACTGAAATCAATTTGACTGAATTCAGTAAATGGTCACACTGTCATGATATTATGACTTCAGGTGACATTCTATACCTTAGGGTTAAAGGCCAAAGCTTTGGGGTCGAATGGGTCAACCACAGATGGATAAGGATCAAAGATGATGCTCTTACGAGATGACTCCAGGGCAGCTCTGCACATTGCCACCAGCAAGTCAACCACCTGCGCAAAAAGAGTCAACAGACGGTCACTTGCATTTGTCTGGTCACTTGCATCAGCTTCAAGACAGGAACAATAAAAAATATTCTAGGGTTGTTCTATGTTTGCATGTGTATTACCTCTGCCCCTGTTGCCACATCTTCAACAGCTCCTGACATAACTCCCAAAGTGTAATAAGAAAACACACACAGCTCTCTTGTGCACACTGCTGGCTGCAAACACACAGAAACATATTAAAATTATATGACACCATCTCCAGAACACACAGATAAAAATAGACTTTGCAGACCATAAATACAACATATCTACAGTACACCAGTGCAAACTCCACAGTTATGAGCAAACTACACAGTTATATATAGAATAAACAGATTGGTTAATTGGTTCACTAATCTGATTAATATAGTAATGAGTAATTAATGTAGGGATAACACTTAAAAAATACTGTATGTAAACTGTACATTTCATTTAAAACTGGATACCTTTAGCATGGAGCCATTCTGAAAGACATGTTGCTCATCACAGACCACACAATACTCGTTCAGAGTGGGAATTCTCTGCTCTGAGTATTTCATGATCTAGACAAAGAAACGGAGATACTGCATTTCCTGTTTACACGCACATACACATGTATATAATTAAAAGGCAAAAATGGTAATGTACCTGTACAAGAAAGCCATATTCTAGAGTAGGTATACTCTTGCAGTGGAGGAGAGCTTGTGAAGAGAAGAAGAGCTCAATAAGTTGCTTGGTAGTGATCTGCACTGTGGACTTGGAGCCAGGGACTGCAACACTCTGGAGGAACAATACAATTAAGATGGCTACAACTTCACACATTATATACATATACATACCATTAATTTTACCTTTACCCCTGTTCAGAAGAGACAATCTTTAAATCATGGGTATAGTCCATCACAAAATGGACGATTATGGGCTTTTTAAATACTACCATGTGGAAAGACACCAATCATCTACAACATTAAAACCAGTGCTTAAAATTTACAAGCAGGAAAAACGTGCAAGTGTATAGATCTAACCAACTTATACAAGGGAAACCCTGCTTAATGATAGCTTGAGACATTACATGATCTATTGCTGGATAAGATCCTGCAACAAAGAAAGAGCAAACATTGTCCTTTAAATTAGCTCTTTAACAAATGCTTTTTCAAAAATGTGCCTTTTTCCATAATTGCTCAATAACTGTCATTCAACATTCCATAAAGATAACTTTTATGATCTCTCCTCTCAACTGATAAATCTACTAAAAACTGTCAAACAAATTGTGGTGGCCAGATGACTGGATCAGAGCATCTTCAAAAACAGCAGGTCTTGTGGGATGTTACTGGTATGCTGTAATACCAACCAAAAGTGGTCCAAGGAAGGGCAAACCGCTAAACTGGCAACAGAGTCACGGGAACCCAAGGATCTACTGATCTACATGGAGAGCAAAGGCTAGCTCATCTGGTCTGATCCCACAGAGGAGCTACTGTAGCACAAACTGCTGTAAAAGTAATGCTTGAGCCAATGTGGTGTTCTGGGCTCTGGTCTGCTTGGAAACCTTGGGCTCCTGGCATTTATATGGATTTTACACGTACCACCAACCTGAAGACTGTTATAGACCAAGTAGAACGGTATTTCCTAATCAGCAGGATAATGTGCCCTGCCACATTGCAATAATTGTTTAGGAATGGTTTGAGGAACATGACAAAGACTTCAAAGTGTCTGAATCCAATCAAGGTGAGGCCCCACCTCACAATTTACAGTTCTCCTCATTGAGTCAGAGCTATTTTGGCAACACAAGAGTAACCTATACAATATGCAGGTGGTTTTAACAGTATGCTGATCAGTGCCTACAGTGGGCTCCAAAAGTCTTATTTTAAATCAAAATGCTTCTGTTTACATGCTTTCCTAATCTATATCAATGTTTTTCCCTTATAAAAGATATGCAAAGCAATTTTAGTCAAAAGTTTTACATTATTTTTAGTTTCTCTGTATATAGAAAGGTCCTGTTTCCCTTTAATGAATCAAGCTGTCATGGACTCCAAAAGTCTATGTAAAACCTCTGGTGATTAGATCAAAGAGCCCCCTGAACATGAGCTTCAAAGGGATAAGAAGAAAATCTGACAAAGGTGTTACCTACAAACATTTCTGTAATTTATCTCCAGGCTTAAAAGAAAAAAATCTAGGTGATCTCAGACCTTTGGACCTCACTGTAACTGACATAAATTCAGTAAATACAGCATGTGTCCTATCAAATGTTAGAGCATAAGCTTCTAATTTAAGTCATTAAGGCAAGCTATAATGCCAAATCTGAAAACAGTTCTACTTTTTATTCAGCGAATGTAATGAAAAAATCATTTTGTATAATGTCGCTGTTTTTCAGAATTTAGTTAGGATTATCTGAGAAGCCCACCTGTCCATTAGGTGCATATGTGAGTAACTCTCCTTTGGGCACCTTCATGGTGCAAGAGACTGAACGGTTCATGAGGCGAGTCACTCTCGGCTCCGGCCCTGAAGCTCTACCCTTCTCCCCTGGGCCCTGGATTAGAGGAACATTGGGACACCTGCAGAAAAAGTTAGAAACTGTGAGAGATGTCCTCATATACTGGTATATGTTGTCAGTTTTCAAAAATACAAGACCAGATCAGGCAGTTGTCTGCATGCAAGAACATGAGAAGTCAAGTCTTACTTTCATAAAGCATTTTTCATTAATGGCCTCAAAAAAAATCAAGGACTCCCTTTTTGTGTTCTTATCCTCGGTTTTTAATTTTAATGTATGCAATGTGGTGTGGTCATGTCAATTTTAATAACCAAATAAATTTAATTTCATAATTCATCCACAAACTAATTGACCAATTCAGATGTTCCCCATGCAGCAATGCTGTCCACAGATAGTTTACGGTGATTGGATTTTTCTTCTCTATTTATTTTGCGAAGCACTTCTCAAAGTGATTATTATGGGTTTCTTCTACTGGTAATGTTGTCAGCTTCATCTGATCTACTTTAAACCAGCCTCTTGCATTTTGTTTAAATATTCAGTAATCTTTTGTGCTTTTTTTGTTTATAGATACAGAAAGGGCATATGTCTACAAACATATCAAAAACTGCAGGTAATTGTTTTGACTGCCAGTGTACAATTAATAGATCTGCAGGCAAAACATTTAAAATGAGACCATTTTGGGCCATACTGACATAGTGTTAGTCTTTAAAATACTGGGCCAAAATGACAGTAAATATGCTTTTCTAACAGTACTTGGCTATTGGGGTAAAGATGCTAAGACCAGCGCGGAACTTCTTGATTGTTCCTCCAGCCTTGAACCAGCTATGCCGCTTCTTCTGCTGTGTCCTCAGAAATTCATTGCTGAGGTGCTGCCATTGATTAGATATGAATGCAGAAAGAATTCTAGAACGAAAAAAGTAAAAAAAGTATAATCATTGTTCCAACTATTTGTTACTTTATTAGTAAAACATACTCATCCTCAGGTGCTCACTGATAAACTGAGAGGAAAAACAAATTGTAGTAGAGATGTTTACCTCTTGAGCTGTACACCAAGATTAAAGCCATCTTTACAGGAAGGCTGGAACACATCTACTGTTGGCTCTAAGAGAAATGGACACATACATGCACACAGCATTAGAGACGTAAGATATCTAATTAGAAAAACAAAACTAAACATAAAAAGTAGAGTAAATTCTATGTATTTTTAACACATTTATTAGAAATATTTGAAATCTCTGAGCCCACATTCTGATTAATTTAAGATTGTTTCAAAGATTGAAGTTTATTCAATGCATCATGATTCAGTTCAGCTTTATCCTTTGGCACAATTAACATTTGGCTAAGCTTTCATCCTATTTTAATTGCGGCCATTCCCCACCTACTACGTTTGTCTTAACCTATTACATGCTGCTACCAAGCCAGCATTTTTGGTCTGTTAGTAGTGCAGCACCACTGGACAGCTCAATAAACTTGGAGGAGAACATTAACTCCCAATAAATGTATGTTAACAGTGTGCGTAGACAAACATCACACTAAGTGATGGGGAGAGGAAGGGACATCTTACCCACTCAGAGAGAGCAAGATCAGTTGTGCTCTCTTACACTTGGATGGTTGAATTACTAGAAATACATCAAATTCACAAATGAGGCTGGAGGAATGGTTTACACAGCAGTGGAAAACTGACAACAACAGGTCATTGTGGGACGTATTTAGTGTAGTCTAGTGTACTTTAATGTTGCCTCATATTTATTATTATAAATACTTCCAACAGATTTTAATAGTTCATTTTAAATTTAGGTGTGCCTTTTACCTGGTCCATCCAGGTACTGAGACAACGAGAAGCGAAGGCGTAAAACAACAGGTTCTGTTCTGTTGACTTTCCACGCTGAGGCTACCTCCTCCTATCGAATAACACAGAGAATACCAGTTTCATTGTAGACAGTGAGAACATTTGATCAATTAACGCCAGATTTATTACAGAAAGATTTAGATGTATGAAATCTAATGAAACAAGTGAAATCGACTCTCACATCCAGAAAGCTGATGTTGATGTGCAAGTCAATGTCCACATCATCAATTGTCTCATATTCCCTGAAAAAAAGGGCCAACTTAAACATATTCTTTCCAAAATAACAATGATTACGATTTAAATGATGGCTGTATATATTATTGCAATAATAGATTAGCAGCTATAAATGCATTCAGTACCTTACAGAAACGGCACTCTCAGAGTAGATGTCTTTCACAGCTCCAACATCTGTGTCCAACTGAGGGTGGCAATACAGGTCAGCAACATAATGTCCCTGCATTAAATATTTATCTGTTATAAAGCTCGGCATGTTAGTTAAGTGTACAACATACAAAAAGGAAATAGCTTTCATATGAGCGTTGTATGTGTAAGAAATAGGGTCAGTTTCTCAGACATGAACTAAGCCTGGTTTTGGACAAAATTGCCACAGTAGTACATAATTTCTTGTTTTAGGCTTAATCCTGGTCTGAGAAACAGGTTAAAAAAGAAAAAGACACCTTTTTCAAAAAAGATACCTTTGAGGACAATGGATTTTCAATGGTGCTGGTTTTTAAAAATATATTACACCATCCACATGGTTTCTCAATTTTTTTGAGTCAGGATCTGAGAATAATTTGTATCTGGGATAGCAACCACTGCACTGTTGGATTTTTTCCTGAATAAGGTTAACAAGTAGGGTAAGAGCCACACACTTTAAGCTTTCATCCTGGCCTTGTTTCATTTACACCATTACTATATGAAAGAATCATACAGTCAGTCAGACTCAAGAGCACATAATCATGGTTGATTACAGAAACAGACATTAATGCTGAACAGACTGCAGTGACAAATGTATACATTTATGTTAAGGGTTAAGTTATGTTTTGCATTTTGCTCCAGAAAATAAATCCTATACCTGTGCCCCATGAAAGAACTCCTCACAGTCACTGTCCCCTTCTGAATCCTCATCACTCCAGCACTGCTCACTGACACTCTGTGAAACAGACAGGTGCACACAGGTCACAGACCGGTCAATACACCTATGACCCTCTCCGTCTTTTTTAATCAGTGATTTGCGTGCGTCTTCCTCTTCCCTACTCTATCCAACCCTTCCGTACATGCCTGACGGCCTGTATCAGCCAGCCTGAGTAATCTACTCAGTGAGGCGAGTGTGTCAGTAGGCTAAGTAGGTCTGGGATCTTAGTTATCTAAGTAATTCTCACACGGCTGTTCACATACCTTTAAGACAAAAGTAAATAACAAATAAACAGCAAAAACATGAAATGTATGCAATTTATATTTTATATTTTTAATAACTGTTAGATTTTTTACCATGCTGTTTTCATTCACTTGGGCTCCAGTTAGTTTCTGGCTCTCTTCCCATTTATTCCAGTAAAGAAAGAGAATAAATAATTTTGCAAAAGAAAAAAAAACTACAACAAACACACAAAAAACAAAAAAACAACCAAAACAAAAACTCAAAAAACGTTCAGATGAACAGTATTCTTGTTCAGAAGTCCCCTCAGTAAAGGCAAGCCCAAAACAACCTGTGGAAATGCAATAAGAAAAATATGAGGATGCTGATTTATACATTTTTCCTTTCATTCTGACTAAATGTTAAAACCCTGATTTTGTAACATTTCCTCAGACTATGAGACAATTAAATCCACAGAGTATACATGAACAGGACACACACAACTGAAAAATGGAATACTCTATGTAGAAACGTAACCGTATTTTTCCTACAAATCAATTATAAAGGAATGTTTATGATGTATTAGATGCTTGTTGAGCTGTTTGTCAGATGTTTGTTTCTTTTTCACGTGGACTGCCTGGACTGGCTTAGGCAGACGAGAACAATGCAGCTGTGAAGGAGCCTCGACGGATATAAAATATATCACGTTTATTCAGGTAGTCTGTAAACTGTGTATTCTTTTTGCTTTGCCTTTTCAGTTGCTTTCTAAAAATGATGTCCACCTCTGACAACAGCAGTGCCTTTCTCTACACAAGCGCTGGGAGCGTTTCTGCCCCATGTAGGTGAATGTTCAGCCTTACCTCTGGACAGGACAGGGACGCTTCTTCGTATTTTGTTTACATTTACCCGTTCAAAGTGCCAGGACAGGAATGGCAGAACACAGCGGTGATTACTAAGGTTGCCATTGTGAGAAAAAGACTTTAATAACAGCTTGTTTATGTGTGCTCGTTTGGGCTCCTGTGTGCTCTGTGTTTATCTCCTCCTGCTCTGTCTGGCTGCCTACTTTCTCCCTGACAACACTGAACGACCCGGGCATGCGCACAGCGCGCCACCGGGTCACGAGACCGCCATCTGACAGGGAGCACCACCGAGCACGCGCACAGCAGCGCCAGCCGCACGAGGAGCGCAGCGCGAGAAGATGGAAGTTGGAGTTCTAGAAAAACAGAAACATGCAGCTTTGGCCAGACTTTATTCATAAGTCTCTCAAATTAATCATGCGATCTGATAGATATATTTGTATTTCGGCTCCGTCTTGTTTTGTTCTGTTCTATTCAATTCTGCTCTATTCTATTGTACGGAATTCTATTCCATTCCATCAAATTGTATTGTATTTTATTCTATCGTGTGTTATTGTATTCTATTTTGCTCTATTGTACTGTTTTCTATTCTATTCCATTGTGCTGTATTGTATTCTGTTGTATTCTGTTCTATTCCGTTCCATCTCATTCTCTTCCATGCTATTCTATTCTAATCTATTCTGCTCTATTCTACTGTACAGTATTATTTTCCATTTTATCATACGGTATTTTATTTTATTCTATTGTGTTTGTGTTCTATTCTTCTCTATTCTATTGTGCTGTATTCTATTCTATTATACTGTACTGTACTGTATTGTGTATTCAATTCTATTGTGTTTTATTGTGTTCTGTTATATTCTGCTGTATTCTATTGTACTGTTTTCTATTCTATTTCATTGTATTGTATTGTATTGTATTCTGTTGTATTCCGTTCTGTTCTGTTCTGTTCTACTCTTTTTTACTCTATTCTGTACAGTTCTGTTTGGTTCTGTTCCTTTTCATCTCATTCTCTTCTATTCTATTCCATTCAATTTTATTCTGTTATATTCTACGTTATTCTATTCTCTTCTACTGTATTGTATTATATTCTGCTGTATTCTGCTCTGTTCTACTCTATTGTTTTCTATTCTGTACAGTTCTGTTTGATTCTGTTCCGTTCCATCTCGTTCTATTCTATTCTATTCTGTTGTACTGTATTGTATCATATTCTGTTGTATTCTGTTCGGTTCTGTTTTACTCTTTTGTGTGCTATTCTATACAATTCTGTTTTGTTCTGTCTTGTTCTATTCTATTCTGTTCTATTCTATTCTGCTCCACTGTGTTCTATTCTATTCTAATCTAATCTATTCTATTTAATTATAATCTAGTCTAGTCTATTAAATTCTAGTCTTATCTATTCTATTCTGTTCTAATATATTCTGTTCTATTCTGCCTTGTTCTATTCTGTTCTGCCTTGTTCTATTCTATTCTATTCTACTTTATACCATTCTATTGTGTTATATTCTGTTTTATTCTGTTCAGTGTTGTTCTGCTCTGCTCTGCTGTTTTCTGTACTGTTGCGCCCCATCCTATTTTATTACATTCTTTTCCATTTGGTTCTGTTCTGTTCTACTTGGTTGTGTTGCATTGTGTTGTGTGTTGTTGTGTTCTGTTTTATTCCAGTTTGCCTTCTTGATATTATGGTTCACATGATATCTTGATTACAAGTCTCACAAGTCTTTGTTAAATTAAATATAAATGTTGTTCAGAGTCTTAAACGTGACCGATATCTCAATGAACATTACTCATGCAGTAAACAGAGATGCAGAGAGATGTATGAGGCTGTAGGGAACACTGGGAGATAAAGGGTTCAGTGCAACTGAGGTAGCCGGAGTGGCTGAGAAGAGGAGAGGCACACAGCCTGCTAACAGCCTAACTTGTCCTGACTTATCAGTGTCATATGCTGCTTCAAGCTCAACCACAACTGAGCTCTCATGTGACTATGAAAGAAATGCTTTTAATCTCTGACTTAACATTTCTTCTTAATTTCTCTCCCTGAAGTGAAAATTTAATTAGTGAATAGTTAGTAGTAAAGAGTAAATTAAAATGGAGCAGCATGTTGGTAGAAATGTATTCTACATTTCTGGGTGAGATGTCAGTACCAGTTCATTTTGGTAATGTGTGTGTGTGTGTGTGTGTGTGTGTGTGTGTGTGTGTGTGTGGTATGGATATCCAAATGTGTGCTTTAATGACAGTTAATATTTCTACGTTAGATATATAAACATACTTTTTAAACTCAAGGAAATCACTAATGTGTGATTCTATTCTGGCAATTATATATAAAAATGTGGTGAACACATGATCAAAATGAGGAAGATATTTTCCGTGAGTGATTCTGTTCTGATGTAGTTAATTAGAGCAGCAGGTGAGAAGGAGCAGTTTATGCCAGTACAGAGCTGGAGGAGGACCAGGTAGAACCAGAGGACTCGTTGTGAATTTGACACTTGGTGAAAGCACAGAACAAATCTGCTTTGTGAGCATGCAGCTGAAATCATGGATATGTTTAGCACTTGCATTCTCATACTTGTGTGCCACTCTGGCAACTAAATGCACAGGCACCAGAGTTAGCTCTCTAACCTCTCTGTGAAAGCAATACACTCATACAATATACATTTAGCACTACACACAAATGACACTGATAACAGGAGCAATCCACCTTTAAGTATTAAAGAATGATATAATGTTTTGCAAGCAATACACAAATCACAGCATTTGGATAACACTACATATGCTTTTCTGAGGTATAGTGCAGTTGTCAAGGGGAGTATTACATTTCAGTAATAAGAGACCAGTACAAGTGCCTAGTTTGGTGTTTCCCTATTCTAATACACCCACTTAACTGTAACCAATAAAAGGAACAGGGAAATCATCAAACATTCCTGGACACCAACCCCTTCAGTATTGGAAAAGAACACCTTTAACAAAGTGATATCAATACAGTTTTATACTGTAGGTTCACTCTACAATGCAAATGTTTTCACTTGATGTCTTATTCCAGTTTTGGGATGAGTTGCAGGGCCAGTTCAGTCTAACAGCATAAAACACCAACCAAAGCAGGGCCTATACTTTGAAAACAACAATGGTTTTGCTTTGGGTCCACAGCTGGTTCACAAACAGTTGCCCAGATTTCCCTCGTAACCCAATTACAGCTGATCAGCCAAGACAGGTCTGACAAGTTTGCTTCTTTATTTTCGCACTGGAGCCATAAATCAAATGTGGTGAAAAAATACTATATTAGCCTCTTGGCTTTGCTGCAAAACTGAATAAACAAACTCTGGAGACAAAACATGGCTGACTGCATTTAGGGTAAGAGGAGAATATGACTTTTCAAATCCTTCCTTTAACATTCGGGGAGCAAACAAAAGCAGATTTCTGTCATACGCCCTGTGCATTGTCATTTATTTGCAAGCATTCATGGCCAGGCTCTTGATAGGTCAGGTCATCAGTGGCCTGCAGCACTGCAGATGCCAGAGGCTGTGTGATTGCATTTGCTCCTGCTAATTATAGAAGCTTCACCATGACTTTCTTTAATCCAGTTGGTGGGGTTCCTTTGCACTCCATTCAGCTTCACTATACACTCCATCCAACTACATTATCCAACTTCATCTCTTCAGAATGGACTTAAAAACTTTATACAGTGGAGAAGTGATCTAGTTTGTGAGTATGGGTGGAAGAATAATAGGTATAAGAAATTTACTTTTTACCTCTCAAACAGAAAATGGTAAACAAATAAGTATTCATAACTATGGATTAATAAGATAAGTGGCACTTGCTATCACAATAGATCTTAGGTCAAGGACATTGAGTAACCATGGGAGGAATTATTTCAATACCACAGACAAGCTGTCAGTGCCGGCGTCAAGGGGGGGCATTCGAAGGCATTGCCCCCCCCAGCGAGTCGCCACCATCTGGTAACGGCTCTGACGACTGTGATAATGATTGCTTAGAGAATTTTGCTTGTGATCTCCATTTTCGATAAATGTAGTCAAACCTTTGCTTAAGTGCTTTAATTTTATCTTCTTGCATTGTTTTACCCTTCTCTGTTAGAGTACGGATTCGTTCACCACGTCTGGGCTGCTGCGCTCCCGTCTGGGTTTCGTTACTACCTACTCCATCCTCTGAAGGGTCTTTACTTTCCCTTACCTGAGCAGTAGATTTACTTGACTCTGCCATAGCTAAATAACTAACTTAGACTGACTACAAAATGAAAATGTAAATAAAACTAGTATTAAGTTCAATAAACAATATTATGCTTTGTGTTGTACCTA
>JBBPCX010000135.1:11891959-11917775 GCA_037974365.1 Hydrocynus forskahlii
CTGCACGCATCACAGGTCGTGCGGCTCGTTGCAAGTTTCAAAATAAAAGTACCTTTCTTCCTTACATAGAAAAATGTGAAAACACCAGATTACAACCAAACAGTGTTGTAAATTCTAGGAAAATATAGAAGTAACTGCGACAGTTACACCCCCCCACACACGCTCCAGCACCCTAGTGTCGCTCATATGAATATAGCTCACGATCGATAGTCCCACCCCATAGTCAGTTAGATGCCAGCCCGGTAGAGCCGCTCTGACGCCGGCCCTGCAAGCTATGAGAAAAACAAAAAACAGCAACAGCACTAAAGTTCATCCCTGACTGCTGTAGAAAAAAACACTGTCATCTCAAATACAGAAACCTGTGGATGTGTATTTAATTTGGAGTGTATGCATATGTGCAGTAAAGGCTGCACAATCGGCCTGTTTGTAAGACCACTTTTAAATGTAGTCCACTAGATGGAGATGGTGTTCCTGCAAGATACGTAAATCAGTTGATATCTGCAGCAGCAAAAATGAGACGAGATTAATGATACAGTGCCACACGAATAAAACAATCACCGTACCAGAAATAATATAAAATACATCACATGGCACAATATCATATAATTTTTTTCTGTTTCTATTTAGATCCAGTATACGTGACTGTGTGTTGTTGATGTGCCATCACAAATCACCTACAATGTATATCATATTTATATAGTCAAACACTACTCATATGCTCAAGTTTTTAAAACACTTACTGAGGTGATATTTGAGTGGGTTTATGTACCAACACCCATTATGATCCATACTAATATGACCATTTTCTAACTTCACATTATAAAGCTAATGAACAGAAGACAGCAATAAAGCAAGTGTTGTGTCACTGACTGTGTATATATAGATATATATATATATATATATATGTGTGTGTGTGTGTGTGTGTGTGTGTGTGTGTGTGTGTTTTATTTTGGACAGGTAATTAAGTAATTAGGTAGGTTACAGTTGTTCAAGAAGACTGAACTATTGCCTTGGCCATACACACAGTCAAGAGAAATCTAAAGACATTAATTTGCGCAACAAGTTTACCACCAGCACTTACAAGGTCCTACACTGATCTCCAAATAACTGAACTCCCATCCATCCCCTGATTGAAAATGTTTAGGACTTGCATTCTCATATTTGTGTGCCATATTGCCAAGCACAGACACCAAAGTTAGCTCTCTAATCTCTCTGTGAAAGCAATACACTCATACAATGTAAGTTTAGCACAACATACAAATTACACTAAAATTACACCGATAACAGGAGCAATCCACCTTTAATTATGAAAGCATAATAAAATATAACGTTTTGCAAGCAATGCACAAATCACAGGAGGCATTTGCGGAACACTACGTATGCCTTTCTGATGTATAGTGCAGTTGTCAAGAGGAGTATTACATTTCAGTAATAGGAGACCAGATTTCCCCCTTAACCCATAACTACCATACAAATCTCCAGCAAACCCTAAAAGGCTGCAACCCTAGCAGGATAATTTTAGGACCTTAGGCTTAGGATCACCTTAGGCGGCACAAAATACTAAATGAGGATAATATCAATAATCAATAATTGCAATACTCATATTTCAGAATAATGTTTATTATGAATAAAGGGTGCAATGCACAAGTTATTCTGGCCAACAATTTTCTTTCCTGGTTTAGTCATAGTGAAATTTGTCCTGTGTTTCTGAAATATTCTCAGAATCTCAGACATGGAACAGGCTGTGCTTTTAAAGTCATGTGATCTTTCTTGTCTTTCAGCCATCATCCTGTAGTACTGTGTCTTGTAGTGTCAGCATGCACATCAAAAACTCAAAGGTCATAATAATGATAATAATAAAACATTATACTTGCAAAGCCCAAATGTAAGGACGAATGTCACAAGTAAAAGAGCAGTGCAGTGTTGTTAGAATGCTATATGACATGCTGTCATCACTGCAAATGCTGACTTAACTGAAAGTTTCTGACATGAAATTATATTTACAAACTTGGAAAATTAGCCTTGCATCTGACATTATCATCATCTCTTTCCTACTGTAGCCTTGCACTCTTATTAATACTGTTAAATGCCTATAAATGAACTACTTTTAATTCAATCGCTTCACTTAAGGTGAACATGTAAAAGTATCATACTTTAATATCTAAACATTCTATGACTCGAAAGAATCATTATAATTATTATTATTAATTAACTAATAATTAATTATCTAATCTAACTTTAAATGTACACGTTCACCTTAAGTGAAGCGATTGAATTAAAATCGTTCATTTACATGTGTGTGTGTGTGTGTGTGTATGTGTGTGTGTGTGTGTGTGTGTGTGTGTTCAAAATTATATACATATAATTAAACACAATGCTATTTTGGACAAGTAATTAAGTAATTTGGTAATTTACAGTTGTTCAAAAAGACTGAACTACTGCCTTGGCCATGCACACAGTTAAGAGAAATCTATAGACATTCATTTGCGCAACAAGTTTACCACCGGCACTGATCCTACACTGATCTCCAAATAACTGAACTCCCGTCCATCCCCTGACTGACATGTCACATTCCGGTCTATGAGTTGTCCGACGAGGCCTCATAACACATTTAACCTTGAGCGTATCATTCCAACAAATGAATCCAATATAACTATCTTCGTAATGCACTGCTTTATTTTATGCTAAGTTATCTTATTGTAACTGAAACGTTTTAAAGGATAGTGGAATGCATGCATGTTGGGCACTAACTGTTGTTGCATTAAACGGCTAGTTCTGAACACTGTCGGAGGTACACAGCATAGCCCCTCTCTGGGAAGTAGTGCCGGTCAGTTTAGGGATTTATTAAGGCTGGCGCCCGAGGGGAGGACGCACACGTCCCACTATCTCTCGTCGGTACGGTAAGTGAGGAACAATTACTCTGTGTTCTTACTTCAGCTAACTACATAAAACCTGCTGCATAAAACCTCATCTCAACTTGCTCCTGAATGCTGTAACATTTAAGACAGGTTACAGTGCTGCTACACCAATATAGTTTCAGTGGTGCTACACCAAAATAACTGTGGTATGATTGTACTTTTACTGTGCATGTCACTGTTGGAAATGAATAGGAAGAGAAAATAGCATTGCAAATATAATATCCAGTAATTCAGAATTAATATTAGGACAGTGATTCATTATTCAAATTCTGAAAGACAGTGCTGCATTATTGAACATTTTTGCTCACAGTTAAATGTCTCAGATGTACCAGACATGTTATTGGTAGACCCTTTAAATTCTGTAGTGTCTTCCTTAGTTCTGACTCTTAGTTAGGCTAATATACTTCTCAGCGTGATGTGTAGAAACAACATTAAACATTAGACAGTTTGACATTTAGGAATTTACATTAAAGAACAATTTGTTGTATGTCATGCCCCGGTTGTATGAATGGCATGTTCTTGCTGTAAGTGTGTCTTACAGTAAATCAAGCTGTGACAGGTGACATTTCTATTATATCATGTGGTAGACACTGCAGAAATCATTACAATCTTTTCTGATCCTTCGGAGAGAAAATGAACCTCAGCAGTTGACATAATAATGTGTTTAAATATGTGTTTAGTTCAAATCCTGAAATAATAGAGCATGTAAATGTTGGCTGTGCTGGGATTTGTATGAGAGAGTGAGTCTATGTGCAGTCATGCATTTAAACACACTCCCTGTCTATTTTTCCCCCTGTTTACATAGCACTGCCACTGCACTCTTGTTGCTTCAGTGCCAGGTTATTCAGTTTGCTTCACTTATGATCAAATGATGCCATAGACTGTATTATCATGTGTTAAGATATTTCTAGCCCACCAGGGGTTTCCCATTCAACTGGCCACAAGCTTCTAGGCATGCAGTTTTGCTAGGGTGTTACATGAGTTCATAGCTGTTCTATGGTTCAGTTAAATCAATGATATAACATTTAGCTAATCTGATTTAAATTTAGCTTCAGGTCAGTTTTAGTCAAAAGCCTTTCCTCATTCTAAAGTCGTTCATTTTTGTTAACTGGATATGGCTGCGGGATGGAAATGTGATGACTCTCATGAAGATTTTTACACATTTATTATCAACTCAGTATATTTTCACATATAAATAATACTTTTAACACAAGACAAACATGTGAGCTTTGTTGGCCATTTGAGTTCGCCCCTTGTTTTTATGACAATGTACACAATATTACATTTGAAGCAATTTTGTGAACTTGATTGGGTCAGGTAGCACTCTGGAAAGGTCATTTTAGGTAGAGGAACAATGTATGTGAATAAGACTAATTATGCTCACTTTGTCGTGAAACAAGCAGTTGGTGAGTATTCTTAAAGTGTTGACAATATCTTGACAGCACACTGAGCTGTATCACAACTTTTAACAATAAATACGATCCTATTACACGGCTCTACTTTTAAGTATTCAGAAATAAAATTGTCCTAGGTTTTGTTTGCCATTAGGTACACCCGATTTTTATTCTCCTTCTTCTTCCAGGACTGTTCCAGCAGACACAGCTCCAAACATGTCAAAGTCTAAAAACTCGGGTTCCTCCATCATCCACACCCAGCAGCTCCAGGCTGCGATGGCTGACACCTTACTGGAGCACTTGTGCCTGCTGGACATCGACTCCGAGCCCGCAGTGTCCCGCAACACCGGCATCATCTGTACAATCGGTCAGTGGTCGCCTGCAACTTAATTACAGTTATTACCCATTTCCATGCAAATACGTTTTTTCTCATAATAGACCATAAAGATTTACCTAGCCTGCTAGCTTTTGATTCATATGATGTGGCTTCCAAAGCACATATTGTGTCCATGTCAGACATAGTGAACACAAGTTTGTTGGCTTTGTGTCTTCCTTCAGGGCCGGCCTCTCGCTCTGTGGAGAAGCTGAAGGAGATGATCAAAGCTGGCATGAACATTGCACGTCTGAACTTCTCTCACGGAACTCACGAGGTTGGTGCAGTCAGGAAATGAATACAAGTTCTCCTCTGGCTCATTACCAAAACAGTTACATATTCTGAAACTTTAGGTAGCTTTTTAGGCAGCTCTTCAAAGCCTCTTCGTACTTTTCATGTCCAATTCAGTTAAAATGTATTAGCATAGCACTTTTTTACCACAGGCGAGGTCAGAAACCTGGGCCCAAGCCCTCTGCAGTAAAGCCGCCTTCATTGTGACATTTCCCTTCCACCTCTAGAAATGTCAGTGCCTGTAAGTTGATCTGCTTTCTCACCCTCTGATCTGGGAGCAACTTACAGTGCCTTTACTCTCCGGAATGGTATGCAGGACTTGGGCTCCAGATTGGCGGTTCTGACCTGTTGCTTTTAAAAGCCGTGACTTTTGCCGTTTTTACATTTCTTCACTGCCTTCACGTGATACTTTTGGTATTTCAGTTCAAGGTCTTGGAAAGGTCAAGAGCACTCATTATCCCATCGTCCTGGATCACAACCAGTTTCTCCCATTTCACTTGGTCAAAACCTGTTCAAAAAGAAAGTGATTTAAACTAATTTTATTCATGTATTCTCCATATGTCTGTTTTGTTGACTCCTGAATAGTAATCACGCAAAACTAAACTTTTAAATTCTGAAATTCTAAAGTTGAATCTTATCAATGTAATGACCCAATTACCCAGTGTAATGCATTGATTAGGAGGAATAGCAAGTCTTTAAACTGGTGGAAAAGTATGTGCTTCATATTCTGTCAGAGATGTCCAGTATCCACAGTGACATACTGTATGTATATTACTTATCTAACTTAATACTGAAAGCTAGAGGGTTAAACAACATTTGTTCTTAAAAAAAGGGGGAACCAGAAACTTATTACAGTGATAACTAATCATGATTAGGATTTTGTGTCCTAGGTATGGATATGTGCTTTGCAGCTCATTTGGAAAACAGAGAGCTATAATAAATCTCTGTAGCATGGGGGTCAGCTGGTCAGTTATTTATAGCATATGAAAATGACCTTTGCAGACAAACTTCACTGCTACACATGTATGCCCACGATCAATTTCTCCTCTGATATAGTACAGAGAAGATACGAGCTCAGGCTAGCCCCAGTCACCTTACAGACCACCGTATTCAAGTCAAAGTCAAATTGAACTTTATTGTCATCTCAACCATATACAAGTATACAGAGAGACGAAATGGCGAACATATATTTTAACAGACAACATAAGTATACACAGTATAACAGTATGACCAAGCATAAATAGCAGCTTAAGTGTGGATTCTTTTTGTACATTCTAAGAATTGTGCAAGCAGTATGAACAGTATGGACATTTTAAACAGTATACACAGTATAGCAGTATCACCTAGTATAACAAGCTGGTTTGGGTTTTAAGGCTTACGTGTGACTTGTGGCTGTGCATGAGTGTATGGTCATTGTAAATGTTCAGTGTAAACAGTTTGTAGGGTGGAAGGGGAAGTGGGGTGGGGGGGGGGTCCCTGGGGGCAGCATGGTGTTGAGGAGCTTGACAGCCTGGGTTTAGAAACGGTCCCGCAGTATGCTGCAGTATCTCTTCTTTGATGGCAGGAGTGTGAATAGACTATGTGAGGGGTGGGAGGGGTCCTGCACAATGCTGCAGGCCTTACGAACAGTCCGTGTGCGGAATGTCTCTTCTAGTGAGGGTAGAGGCACCCCAATAATGTTCTCTGCTGTCCTCTCTACCTGCATGCGCTTGCGGTCAGACATGTTGCAGTTGCCGGACCAGGTAGTGATGCAGCTGGTCAGAACACTTTCGATGGTCCCTCTGAAGAATGTGGTGAGGATGGGAGGTGGAAGGCTTTGCTCGTTTCAGCCGTCTGAGAAAGTGAAGTCTTTGCTGGGCTTTCTTTGTTAGGGAGGTCCTCAGTCATGTGTACACCAAGGAACTTGGTGCTCTTAACAATCTCCACAGCAGAGCCATTGATGTCAAGTGGGGTGTGGGTTGGACTTGATTTCCTGAAGTCCACAATCATCTGTTTAGTCTTGTCGACATTAAGAGAGAGATTATTGTCCCTGCACCACACTGACAGCTGCTTCACCTCCTCTCTGTAGGCTGGCCCATCACTGCTGCTTATCAACCCCAGCACAGTCGTGTTGTCAGCAAACTTGACGATGTGGTTGGTGTTGTGTGTGGCTATACAGTCGTGTGTCAGCAGGGTGAAGAGCAGCAGACTGAGCACACAGCCCAGCAGCACTCCGGTGCTCAGTCTGATGATGTTGGAGGTGTTGCAGCCCATCTGTGCTGACTGAGGCCTCTCTGTAAGGAAATCCAGGATCCAGTTGCGAGAGTGGTGTTCAGACCCAACCCACTCAGTTTCACAATCAGCCTTTGGGGATGATTGTGTTGAAGGCTGAGCTAAAGGCTATGAACAGCATTCTGACATATGTCCAGGTGTATCTTTCTTGTCCAGGTGTGTCAGGGATAATAGGACTTCATGATAATGGGAGTGAGTGCCACAGGACGGTAGTCATACAGACACATCAGTGATGACTTCTTTGGCACTGGGATGATGGTGGTGGATTTGAAACACGCTGGGATGGACAGCTGCCTCAAGGATATGTTGAAGATGTCCGTGAGGACATCAGCCAGTTGGTAGGCGCATTCCTGACGCATGCGTCCAGGTATGTTGTCAGGCCCTGCAGCTTTGCGTGGGTTCACTTGAGACAGGGTTCACCTCACATCAGCTGTGGGAAGACAGAGTACTTACTCATTGGAGGGAGGAGAAGCTTTTCTCGCCGGCTCTTTGTTTTGTGCTGAAATCGTGCAAAGAAGTCATTCAGCTTGTCTGGGAGGGAGGCATCACCGTCACTGCTGTGTGGATGGGATTTGTAGCCTGTGACTGCCTGAATTCCCTGCCACATCCGACGTGTGTCTTTGGTACAGTTGAAGTGTTCATTGATCCTGTGTGCATATGCCTGCTATGCTCTCCTTAGAGCACGGGACAGGTTGGCTCTGGCCGCCCTGAGGGCAGCCTTGTCTCCAGATCTGATGGCTGCCTTTCTGGTCTTTTGTTCAGCGTTTGTACACCTGCTGTATTCCTGCTGTCATTCAAATGATTTAAACTTAGACTTTGGAACGGTACCAGATGTTATTTATAGACCGAACACTAAAAGCAACAGGGGAGCGTGGACAAACGTGCTTAGTGCAAATGTGCTCTCACATATCAGTCATAAATATTTTGCCTCCTACTTGTGGCATCTAGCTTGTCACATCAAGACAAAGTTGTTGCAGGGATTCCTGTAGATTATGTAATGACTACAGATATACCTTCTTGACTGATTGTTTATTAATATTTAAATAAAGTTTGCCTAGCTTTGCCAATATAGGAAAGTGTAGTCAGACTGACAGATATATAAAAAAAAGAGTTGTTGGCACCTGGTTTTGCATTTCGGTAGGATGTTCTTCTCTGTTCCTCAGTACCATGCTGAAACCATCAAGAATGTGCGTGAAGCCACGGAGAGCTTTGGACCTGGGAGCCTTGAGTACAGACCTATAGCCATTGCACTGGACACCAAAGGTCCTGAGATCAGGACCGGACTCATCAAGGGCGTGAGTGTTTCTTTCAGCTCTTAGCACCCACCTCTAGCCATAACTGTTTTCCTGTCAGCTGAGTGGCTTATCATTATTACTGACTTCCTACATAGCTTTAACATAATTTTTTTGTTTATCTGATAAACATGATGGTGATGGTAATCATCGTGGTATCCATTGTTAGTCTTCCTAGAAAAGGATGGAATGGAACCTATAAGAATTATATATAAAAAGATTTATGACCAAACAAATTGGGATGGATGTTTCAAAAGTTGCTGGAGTTTGAAAAAAGTGGAATGAAAAAAATGAAAAAAGTGCATATATTAAGCAGCATATATGCCCAACTACACCACTGACCAGACACTGAGGGTGTGAGTTTTTCTTTTAGTCTTTAGCACCCACCACCTCAAGTACTTTAAGTACCTCTAGTATCCTGTCAGCTTTTTGGTTTATAATTATTACTAACACAATGTTGCTGGTACAAACTTTCCAGTCTAAGGACAGCTTTAATAAAGGATTTGATCCTAAAATAGTAAGGGATTGGCGGTTGTGGTGCTGTTCTTCTGGTGCTGTTCTCTGTACGTTTTATGTTTGCTTTTCTAGAGTGGTACTGAGGAAGTGAAGCTGAACAAGGGTGAGAAAATCAAGCTGACACTGGATGACAAATTCCAGGACAACTGTGATGAGAAAACTCTGTGGTTGGATTACAAGAATATCACCAAGGTGGTTCAGCAGGGCAGCAAGATCTACATTGATGATGGCCTCATTTCTCTCAAGGTTCTGGAAATTGGTAGGTGTTAGCTACTGGAGCAGATTAGCCAAAGAATGGGATGCTAAAGGAATGAGATGCTAAATGACCTTAAAAATGTCTCATAGTAATAAGATTTGGAGTTTAGTGTGGATGGACTTTGTTCCTGGCTTGCTGAGATTTTCTCTCTGTGTAAAATTGAATGCATTCCATGGCTTTGTTCCAGGTGGCGACTACTTGACCTGTGAAATTGAGAATGGTGGCATGTTGGGCAGTAAGAAAGGTGTGAACCTACCTGGTGCCAGCATTGACCTGCCCGCCGTGTCAGAGAAGGACATCCAGGACCTGCTGTTTGGTGTGGAACAGGGAGTGGACATGGTGTTCGCCTCCTTCATCCGCAAGGCTGCTGACGTACAAGCTGTCAGGAAAGTGCTAGGAGAAAAGGGCAAGGATATCAGGATCATCAGCAAACTAGAGAACCACGAGGGAGTGCGCAGGTGAGCGTTAGTGCCTTCATGGCATTGTCCTTTGGGGAGTTTTTTGCATTCATCCTCTGACAACAGAATAAAATAATCATGTAAAGAGTGTTTCTTTTTGTGTTGCTGATCTGAGTATGATTTAGTTTTTATATCTGTTTCCCCAGGTTTGATGAGATTCTGGAGGCTAGCGACGGTATCATGGTAGCTCGTGGAGACATGGGTATCGAGATCCCAACAGAAAAGGTGTTTCTGGCTCAGAAGATGATGATCAGCCGCTGCAACAGGATTGGCAAACCAATCACTTGTGCCACGCAGGTGAACATCTTTGGATGACTAAATAAAATTAGAGGCTTTCAGTTTTGAAATTCTGGATTTTTTAAAATATTCCATCTTTTAACCGGCTATTTGGTCTTTCTACATGGCAGATGTTGGAGAGCATGATTAAGAAACCACGTCCCACCCGTGCTGAAAGTAGTGATGTGGCCAATGCTGTGCTGGATGGTGCTGACTGCATCATGCTGAGCGGAGAGACGGCCAAGGGAGAGTACCCTGTAGAGTCTGTGAGGACGCAGCACCTGGTAAGAGCGATCATGCCTCTCTGACACTGAGCCTGTCTGCAACTTGATCAATGTACTAATGCTCTTAGTACCGATTATAGAAAGACCTGAATAGAATGTAGCTACAGTTATTTCTAAAATTGGGAAATCGCCATTTCTGTTTCCTCTAGTGTCACTGAGGCATCCTGTACAGAATGAATTGATTAACATAATATATAGCTAAGAAATGTTGCGAATAACATAAAATGCTATTGCCAGTCCAGTGTGTCTACTAACTACTCATGTTCATAATTTTTTGTTGTATGTGTGTCTATTTGGCTGCCTCTTCTATCTGTCCATGCCTTGTCCTCTTATCAGTGTGACTTGCTGTCCTCTGTGGAACATGTGCTCAGATTGTCCGTTAGGCAGAGGTGGTACTGATCTCGCATGCTTTAAGGAGCTGCCACAAAACAGGCCCCACCACACCGAGTGCTTCACTCACAGCCTGGCACACTATCAAAGGTTTTTCTTTATTTACCACAACTTCAAGTTTAAACATGACAAGAAATGTGACTGATCTTTACCTGTAAAAATCATCTCATATTATTGAACAGCCATGCTGCATACAGAGAAGGCTGCATTTCTTAAACGAAGAGCCATGAAGATGAAACCAAAAGTGTTACTCAGTCATACATATCACATTCTAGTCTCCTCCTCTTTTCTCCATGGCGTGTGTGTTTATATTCAGATTGCCCGTGAGGCCGAGGCAGCCATGTTCCACAGGCAGGTGTTTGAGGAGCTGCGACGCACCACCCATTTGACCCGTGACCCCTGCGAGTCTGTGGCCATTGGAGCTGTGGAAGCTTCCTTCAAGTGCTGTGCCAGCGCCATCATTGTTCTCACCAAATCTGGCAGGTACTAGCAGAAGTGCAGTGTATTCATGAGCACACACACACAAAGACACACACACACACAAATATATGCACATGAAGACACACACATGTCCCCTGTGTTTTATGCCAGACTGAAATGGGCTCCCTGATGCTAAGCTTGACCTTTGCTGGCCTGAACCCTGACATTTTGCAGGCTAATTTAAACTCTTCATTCAGCTGTTGCCGTGCGGCCAGTACAGTCAGTTACATTTGGTGTCTCTACTTGATGATGGACATTTAGATGCACATTTATCTCTATTACAGTATTAAACCATTTTTTGCTAAAAAAAAAAATAAATAAACATTTTCTGTTTAGAGGGCTCATAAGTGTTTGGTTTTGCAGGTCTATCCTTTATGTACAGTGTTTCCCTATTGCATTGCTGTAGTTCAAATTGAATATTGTTGCTTACCATCTATTCAAAATATAGCTGATTTCTCTTTTGTAACCTAGCTATTTTGCTAAGCTCCCTAGCTGCTCTTTTTGACCATCCATTCTTAAATCATGTCTTCAGGTCAGCTCATCTACTGTCTAAATACCGACCCCGTGCCCCCATCTTGGCCATGACCCGTAACGAGCAGACAGCACGTCAGAGCCATCTGTACCGCGGCATCTACCCCATCTTGTACAATAAGCCAGCCAACGATGTGTGGGCTGAAGATGTGGACTTGCGTGTCAACTTTGCCATGGAGATGGGTAAGAACATGGGGCCTCCTTCAGTTATAATGAACTGTTTGGTGCAGGGTTGTCATGCTAGTGCTGTAGTTTTATTATCAAGTGTGATCTTGACTCCTCAACCATTCGACTGCAGACAACACTTCAATTTGGGTGAAGTAATGTTGGTGTAGGCAGGGAATAATTATCTGTTGCCTCAGAGACAGAGGTGGAGGGGGTAGTCCTGCAGAGTTTGTGACATTCCTATTTCAGCCCAGCACTTTGTTACCAGGTTTAATTGGCATTTGGTACGAGGTGGTGGGGGTCTAGTGGGTAGGATACTTGCCTCTGTACAAAGAGGTCATGGGTTTGATTCTCACCTTCAGCACACCACCACTGGGTTCCTGAGCAAGACCCTTAACTGCAAGTTGCTCCAGGGAGACTGTCCCCTGTGGTTAGGGAATGGAAAGTCACTTTGGATAAAATTGTCTGCTAAATGCTGTAAATGTAAATGCAGGTTAGACATCCCTGCTTCAGATAGTTTTCTGGTGTTTCTCCCTTTTTTGGAGAAGAAGATAGAGCTCCATCTGTTTTGGTTGAGTCTGTTATGTACTTTGCTCATTTCTCCATGTTCTGCTCATAGGTCCTTAGTTCTTAAAGCCAACCATGTCCATGTTTTTCATGTTTTTCAGGCAAAGCCAGGAAGTTCTTCAAGTCTGGTGACGTAGTGATCGTTGTCACCGGCTGGCGTCCTGGCTCCGGGTACACTAACACCATGCGTGTTGTTCTGGTGCCTTGAGCTCCACTTCAAGAACTGTACCTCTCTCCCTGAACCTCATTCCCCATCTTCCATGTGGATACATATAAATAAGAGTAACAAACAAAGCCCCTTACATCTGGCAATTTTCAGATGACCTTATACCACAGTTCACACTGTAACTGTTCTTTACAATTCTATATGATCTGGTATATCATCCCTCCACAAGCAACCGCTCAGAGCACTTTGAACTTTCTGACAGCCCTGACCCAGAATTGCACTCATTGATTTCCGTGCTAGGTTTTGCTTTTTGTACTTTTTGGTAAGCTGTGCTGAAATTCCATTATGAAAAGGGCTGTAATGAAGCTTAGGGTGCCTGTTGTTTTTCTGTGGTTGGCAGTTGGCTGTAGATTAACACAAAGTCCTTTGTTATGTGGTGTGGTGAGGGATTTTGAGACTTCAGAAAGCGCAGGACACTCCCCCCCCCACACACACACACTACACACACACACACACACACACACACACCCTGTTGTATAAAAGTGCTCTGAAGCTGGATTTCCATTAAACTGATGATTACATGAAATGTGTGAGTTCCTTGGGGTGCCAGCGAAATGTGGTAATTCTTGGGAGCAAAGAACTAACATCACTGACTAGAATTTGATCATAAGTCATCAGTCATAAGGTGGCAGCCAAATACACGCCTAAACGTGTTAGCACTCTGTCTTTAAGGTAGGTAGCATGAAAGGTCTTTGAAAGGCTAGAATAGGACAAAGAATTAATTTCACACTGCGTAGTATCACCATCTAGTGGATCATTTTGGAAACACAGTGTTGACATTCATACCAGCCCAATGTCACTGGTTAAATCTTTAGCAGACAATTCTTTGTGGTTAATATACTCCTCTTTTCTGTGTCTGTATACTGAAAGGTCTGGTGAGTCATAAGCTTGCAGACATGGAGGTAAGCAGCATATGTGCCTTTGTTATGTTATTTGACAGTAAGATGATAACACTGCTCTTAGCAAAAAAACCTAAATAATAATAATTTATATTACTTTATTACTATCGTGCTTTTGCTGTGGCATTACGTTCTCTGGTCCAGAGTTTGAAAGCGCAGCAGCTGCTCAGCCAAGAGCGTCACCAAACAGCATTTCAGTATAGTCAGCATGAAATGGACACTAGATGGCAGTGTGTAATTAAACACAAACCCCAATGCAGCACTTCAACACTAAGAAATAAAATTTTTTTTCTTTTTTTTAACCCAGTCATAGGCTGAGATCCTAAATTGGAAGCTGATCATTTTTCTGTTTGAGAAATAAAAACGGCAGTAATGGGCTGAGCCCACTTCTCACCTCTTTAACTCATGCATGTGAGCCTTCAAGCAGCCAGTTTCAGATGCAGAATGAGTCAGCACTCTGATTTCCCATTAATATTCACATCACTAAGAATGTACTAGGAACATTCAAACTTTTCAAACTTCCACAGCAACCACCAATAAATCAATGGTAAATGAATTCTCCAGCGCTTCTCTGTGGGCATAGGGCTACACACTCAAATAACAAGCAGGAGAGAAGGATCCGCATGCAGTGCAAATGCTCGGAGATGTGAACATCTTGGTCATAAGAGGAGAAATGTTTGATCATGCCATAATTAGCAGAAATAACAGTGTGCATATTCACAGACTGCATTGTCAGGATGGCAGGATCAGCTGGTCAATTTGTATGCAAATAGGGTGAGGCTTAGCCTGGCTAGCACTGTACAGCCTTTCTCCCAGGAAGGGAGCTATTTTCAGAAATATTCTCAGCCAAAAATCTGGAGACATGAGAAGAGACATGTGAAAACACATACACACTCACACACATATTGCACCATTTTGAACAACATGTTAACACAGGTGTCATATACTGTACACTGAATTAAGAATCCAGTATGTAACCCGTTTTTAACAGTAATCTCTCTTTTCCAAAATACATCTGCTCAGAACCCCCCTGTCCCACTGTATGACACCTCTCTCGTGGTGTGGTGATTTGAAGTGTAGGCTAAACATCCAAGTATGTCAGTTAGTGGGCTCAGCAGGGGGGACGGAGATGGAGGCAGCGAGAGATTGATCCAGCACTGCGTCCGCTGTGTCTGGGAAGTGGACGATGCTATCTCTATCCCTTATTGGAGCAAAATCAGAAGGAGTCGGAGACTCCAGAACATGCCCTAAAGGCTCAATATAAAGGCCCAATAACCGAACAAGTGCAATGAATTGAATTCTCAAGGACACGACCTTCTGACTTGCTGCCTGCATGCGAACGCCTCAAGGAACAAGTCATGAAAGCCAACACAGGGTTAAACACACAAATGCACAAATATGACGGGGAGAGAGAGAGTGAGAGAGAGAGAGAGAGAGACAGAGAGAGAGAGAAAGAAAATGAGCAAGAAACAAAGAGAAAAAATAGAAAAAAGAAAATGAGAGATAAAGAAAGGAGAAAGAAAGAGATTGAAAGATCTCTTTCAAGAGATCTTAAAAATAAACAGGGAAGAGATAAAGAGCACACAAGGGAAAAACAAAACATATTAGAAGGCAGAAAAAAGAACTGACTAAATGATGAGAACACGAAATTTTAATTCTTACAATTTTTCAGTGTTTAAACACATTTAATTAAATCAACTTTACTTAGCATCCGGAATGATATAATCATATAGGTTTATGTAATTCATCTGTTTTTTAAATAAACATTTATAATGTTTTATCATTGCCATTAGCCTGTGGTGTGTAAACTGCAGCAGAGACACAAACATTTAAAAATGAATTCTGAAGCAAATGGTCTCTTCCATATGACCTTGATTAAAGCCAGTCTGGAATAATACCCTTAATGGAGATGAAACAGTAAAAAAATCTATGTAGTTATAGCCATTAATGCTGCTAATATAACATTAATAATGTTAAACCTTCTAAAGAGAAAAAAAATTGATGCACATAATCCCCAAAAGTATTGCACAAAATAACATACACAGAAATTCTCTCTCTCCCTCAAAACACACACACACACACACACACACACACACACACACACACACATACACACACACACACACACACACAAACAACGATGCACATATAATGAGGAGTAGTATTTCAGTTAAATGCAGTACTCTCTAGCAGTGACGCACAGGCTCTTTGATGCTGGAATAGTTAAACCACGAATATTCAATATTCCACTCCCCTACATTTGCATTTCCCATTTAGTCATCCGAATGGAAATGTGGGGACTTGAGGTAGTGTAAAAGGTAATCATAGTATGAATACTACAACGACAGTATGCTTTTCAAATGCAAAATGCAGAAGAGTCTTAAATATATAAAGCAAAATTGACTGCGAGTTCTCAATGACATACACCTTTCTTACAACACCTGGTGCAAAAGCAAGATAAACAAACAAACAAATAAATAAACACATCCATGAAGATATAAATAATTTAACAGAAATTAAACTTTCTAACGTGAATGAATTATCTCCGATTGAGGTTCCTTAAAGCCTTGCAGGCTGAGGATCATCTGCACCATTAGAACATGTTCAGATGACACTGAGCATCACAAGGTTTTTGGAAAGCTCGGCATTTGCATGGGAATAGTCATTATGGACTTGTACATAGTTAGTCAAAAGGAAGGACACTTAGAAAAACACAATCCCTTCACTGAATACTGTAGCAATTAGACTTGCCAGGTCATTTCAAAGTCTAGGCAAATTGTTAAGACTATGGCTACAAAGGCTTTCTATCCACTTCCTGTGAGATACTGTCAAAATGATGCTTTCTTTATAAATAGCAATGAAATACACCGTTCACTTACCTAAACCAAAACCAAATATCGGGTAATCAGACAGTAAACTATTTTACAAAATGTGCAAGTAATTCTAATTTTTAAAAAAGGAAAAGAAAAATAATTTTACAACACAAATTTACAATTGCAGTTCAGGAAACACAAGCTTTGGCATACCAAATGGGCTCATATCACTGTGTCCTATTAGTATGTAATCATCTTTATGTACCAATATCATTTGTTTGCTAGGAAGAAAGCTGCGATGTACAAACCTCTGTGCATGTACAAAATCAAGCATACAGTTTTATTGCTTAGGTACCGCACAAGTACACATAGAAAGCACATACAAAATGATTGCCATACATTCTTTATCTTATCTCTTTTGTTGTGGAAGTGAGGGGATCGTTCCCTGGTCTTTCAGGCTCTAAGGCAGTTTAGTTAAAAAAAGGAAAGGCCATAGATACTGAGCAGTGCGCCTTGGTCAACAAGGAGGTATGGTTGGGGGCAAAGTCTAGTGGAATAATCAGTCTGTGTCTGATAATTAAGATGATGAGGATTAGATGTATGTTGGTGTAATTGTGTGCATTTGAATGTGTGTGTGTGTGTGTGTGCAGTCTGATAAGTGAGATCTGTAACAAATGTTCTTTTACAATAGATGACTTGATGAATTGCAAGGAGTATATTTGCATCTTTCCCCAGCATATTTCCCTCCAATGATAGGGGCGTTGTTTTTTTTTTTTTTTTTTTCTAAATTGGTCCAGTAACACCCATCATTCTGTTGTTACTGTGATGACTTCAGTTTTTGGAAACTGCTATTTGTTGCATATCCCTACATAATCTCACTGCCAGACATTAGTATTGCAAAAATTGCTAAAAGAACTTGGAAGACACAGTCAGTTTTTATGCTTCAACTTAGTCACTCTCGTACACACTCATTCAATCATCAGTCAACTATCTATTCCTTGATTTGGCATCATGAGTTGAAAAGTAGTCATTGCATGGTTATAAATGCAGGTAGACAAAGATCCTCTCCTCAGCCATAAAAGTTTTTTTGTCATTGATAGGTATTACTGGATGATAAAAAATGCAGTCTGTACAATAGACAAGGGTACAATCCGGTTTCATAAGTTTGATGGAAGTTTGGGGTGTAAGCTTGGCGTCCCTGGACTGGATCTGTCCCTAGACCCAGGGGCTGATGACCCAGTAGAAGAGCCAGTCTGTACTAGGGACACTTTTGAAGTTTGTCTTGATAGGGCCACATGGCCTGGTATCGAACTGTATGGTTTAGTCGCTGGAGTGGGCGAGGGGGTCTTGGGGAGATCTGATGATGAAACCAGGTAAGACTGATCTGGGACATGGGAGACCTGTCTTACCAGCTTGGGTCTTTCAAGAGGTTGTGGAGAAGGAAGTGATATGGAGATGGTGCTGACGTCCTGAGAGGGGAGATCAACCAGGGACCCGCCCCTTTCTCGCGTTTGAGAGGGTGGTGGACAGAGGGTCTGAGGGAACAGGAGAGAACTTTGGGATCCGGAAGTACTGGAGGGGTTGCTATGAAGGGGTGTCCTCTTCTTCTGCACCAAGGGACTCTGGGACATTGGGCTCCAGGCTGGTGGGGTACTACATGGGGAGGCATTTCCAGACCCATACTGGGTAAGTGAAGCCAAGGCTGATGGTTCACGGGATGGCTGAGGGAGATAATCAGGCTGGAGACTGCTCTGAGGGTCCTGAGTCTGGGGCTTTGGGGAACACTGCTCTAAAAGATTATTTGAGCGAAGTGGAGATCCTATAGATGGTGATGAAGTTGTTGTCCTGACTGGCTTGCTAAACTCCTGACTGCATTTGGCTCGAAGAGCTTTGGGCTGAGTGGACTGTAGCTGGGTCAAAATAGGACTAATGGAGTGGGCTATGAGAGGGGTGAGAGAAGAAGCTGTGGGAACGACAAAATGAGTCGCCTCTCCACCTACTGCCCCCTGCTGGAAGAAGCCAGGCAGTGGAGCAGTGATGTTGGAGAGGGAAACTGGTGGAAACTGAGGTTGAGTGTGGAGCTGAGCCACACTGGCGTCTCTAGAAACACAGGGGGTGAGAGGACTGTGGTGCAGGATGGAGGCTTCAGTAATGCTGGACGTGGTGGTGGTGATTGTGGTTGTGGTAGAAGACAGTAGAGAACTGGAAGCAGAAGGTGGGGGAGGTGGAGAGGCTGTGGCAGAACTTTTGGCTCTGAGAGAATCTAGAATAGGGGTTTCCACACCAGAGCCAAGCTGAGAACTAGTTCCAGAGGAGGAGCCACCCATTGCACCTGAAGCCATAGTTGGCATAGGGAACCTTTTAAAATGGCCTGGTGGGTCTTTGAGTGAACCTAGCAAGGGCACTGGAGGTCGGAAGAGTGTGTGGGGCAGATGTGGATGGCGAGTGAGGGCAATGGCCACAGAGGTTGTGGCAGCAGCAGCTTGGAGAGGAGCCTGGATTAGAGGAGCCCAGATGACTGGCGTGTGTGAGGAAGGAGTGTGGGCTATGTGGGGGGCTGGAGGAGGAGTCTGCATTAGGTGGGCACAATGTGCCATGTCCCTGTCGTGCTGCACAATCTGCTGGATGATCTCGTTCTCCTGGTAGTTCAGCACACCTGAGTTGAGATCCCGCTGCACTTTGTGTTGAAGAACCGAGTTTCTTTTTCCTATGATGATAAACAGCAAAAATTCTTGATTAGCATTATGAAACTGAGCATTACACAGTATTACATTATCCACGACAAATGCAGTAATGTAACTAATGTAACAGTAACTAATGTAATCACATGGTATGTTCCTGTATAGCTACAGTAATTTGGGTCATGTTTTATACAAATACATTACATGTCAAACAGTATCCAGACACCTCTTCTGCATATACATACACAGCTTGTGTAATCTCCACAGAAAAACTCTTGAGTAGCTGTACATGAGCCTCCATGTAAAATGCCAAGCATCTACCAGACTGTCATAAAGCCTATGAAACTTTGGGCTATGGAGTAGTGGGACTGTGTTCTTTGAAGTGATGGAGTTCCTTCCAGTACCATTGGGTCGAGTTGGAGTGGCGTTTGAACTTGAGGACTAACCATCCAACATAAGTTCCTAACCTCACAAATGCTCTTATGGTTGAATGCAATCAAACACACACAGCAAGAGACCCGCTACCCAGAGAGTTAATTTTTGGGGTCTACACTCCATAGACGCTGAGGCTATAACAACCTTCTGATAATGTATCATCTGATTCTTTGACACAACCTCCATACATATTCTACTTTATGGCTACTGCATTTTTAATGCATCGAAACATTATAATGCATCGAAACATTAAATCTTCCATGATTTGTGTTAGATTCTGAAAAGATGAGTTTGGCTTTCCCATTTGACCTTTACAAACATTCCAGCTAATTTTGAGATTATTTCTAATATAACCTGAATTATATAGTAAACAGAATTCACAATAAAGATACAGTAACATCTCATAATAAAAGAAAACAGAATGTTATTGTAAATTGCATATTCAATTTATGGTAAAAAATGTTAGGCATTCTTTGCTACTAGTGCTACTGAGAAAATATGATTTTCATATATTTTCTAACTGTTTATTCCTATGGTCTGCTAAAATGGAATGACATATTGCTTTAATAATCTAATGGAGCAGGGTGAGAAGTGTGTTCATATTACTGCAACTAAAAATATTGCTGCTGCTCCTCAGCCTTTATATTTTCTTACATTTCAACAAAGTGTCTGACAAAGTCTTTATAACAGCTAGAAAAAAACTACTTGAGATTTAACTTGGCAGCTTCAGGACCATAACAAAGATATTAAAATACAGAAGCACAAATATTTTTCTCATGTTCTTCAGTGAACTTGATGTTCACCATCTGTTACAGGAAAAAATCTTTCACACTGATCAGAGTATGGCACTGCACTTGAGGCAGTGATTAGCACTGCTTAGTAATGTTTTGAAGGTACATTCTGCCAAGCACCCATTCTAGAGGAAAACAAAGGCATTCTAATCATTAATCACTTGTTACTATGACCAGCAGCTCTCACCAATGCGGTCAAGACGATCGAGAGCTACGGTCTCGAAAGCACGCCGCATCATTGGGTACTCTTCAAGCACTTCATTAAAGTGGTCCACAGACAGGGAGTACAAACGGCAGTATGTCTCCGCCCTCACGCTGGCTGTTCTCCTGCCCCGGGTCAGCAAACAGATCTCTGCACAGGATATTAAATATGTGAACATCAGCAAGATCACGTGTCATGAGGACACACAATAATAACTCAATGTTTGACCCAATGAGTATCTCACAGTGAGTAAGAAAAACAACTGTGTCCAGCGGCCAAAAAGCAAAGTCATGGAAATGTTTTTTTTTTCCCCCTGCTTTTGGTAAATCCATAATCAGAGCACTAAAATGCCATTTTCAAAGCTTAGAGTTACTAAATCATCATCCGTTAAGGCAGGTTACAGAAGAAATCACAGGGTAAAAAAAAGAACAGAGTAAAATTAAGGAGGATTTCTAAATTGTGGCGTGGGAGGGAGTGCGGAGGGAAGCCTCAGCTGCACAGTACCCATCAGCTCCAGCACTGTAATTGGGGTCCTCAGTTAACCTTCATTTCTAAAGGGTGCAGCGGGTGACTTCTTCACCATCTGTGGTGCTCGTCCAAAAAATAAAAGCCTGCAGCCATGAGACTGCAGCGCACGCATGTATGGTACAAAATTAGCCGCTTCTCGCAAATGAAAACCTTGGACTGATTGAACCCTGCAGGTCCCTGATTGACGCTGCTGATTGGTACAAGCTGTACGTTTATGAATAAAACTACAGTAGGGCAATAAATAAGGTGCCTGTGGTTCTTTAGGGCCCTGGAGCAAGATGGAGTGCGGATGTTTGGATAAGATAGGACAGCAGACATGGCCTAAGGGATTACTCTCTCTCTCTCTCCATCCGTCAGGGCCAGAGTCATAAACAACAAGCAACCAAGAGCCACTCCACTGGAGCACACACACCCGCTATCACACACAGAAGGTGGGGAGGGAGTGGGGGGCAAGAGAGAGAGAGAGAGAGAGAGAGAGAGAGAGAGAGAGAGAGAGAGAGAGAGAGAGAGAGAGAGATGAGAAACGCACAGGGAGGGACAAAGGAAAGGAGAGAAAAAGAAGGCAGAAAGGGGAAGCAAGGCAAGTAAGAGAGAGGAGATGCAGGGAGAAAGGGAAGGAACTGAAAGGAGCAAGGTAAGAGAGGAAAAGTGGAAAAAGACAGAGGAGGAAGAGAGGAGAGAGAGACTGAGCAAAAATTCTCTCACACACGCACGCACACGCGCACACACACACACACACACACACACACACACACACACACACACACACACACACACAGGGTTTATGGGGAGAGAGATTATGAGCGGCTTGTTGAACATGTAATGACCTCAAATGAGTCCGGGCAGAAGGAAGGGTTTTTTGCAAAAATATGACTTTTTTCTTGAATAAATCTGCAGCTTGCTGATAACGGGCTCTACTTAGCTGGGATCCTGAAACCACAGAGAAGATGGTGACAGAGCTTCATAAAGCATAGAATGCTAAAAATGAGTCTATGTTACATTTTCAGAGCAGGTGGGCTAGGATTTGCCAGGAGATATTTTATGAACATCATCCTTTTGAAATGGAGCAAGTTTGTCTATCCACTACCTTCACCATCTGCGAGGCCTCAGTAGTGTCACATTTACTGCCAAGCCTGGCTACTTTAAAATCCATTCACCAGCTGACATTCAAAAAAACTGATGCTTTTCCAAATGTTTGCATAAACCTCTGCAGACATTTTAGCCGAGTTTCAAATAATCATAAGCTTGAGCTCTATTGAAAAGCTGCAATGGACAGCCTGATAACAGACCCCCACATCAGATACCCATTATCAGCCATTCATTATTTTTTTTTCTTTTCTTTCTTCATCTATTGTCTGGATTGTAAGACGTTGCACTGTCCCACTGAGCCATCGTTGCGAGTCCCACTGATTGACAGTGGAGGAAAATTAATTTCATGAATGGGTAACTGATGTTGGGTGAGGAATTTCCCTGGGCTCCTGAAATGCGCTCGTTTCCTGCCTCTGTTCCCCTCGAGAACTAGCTGATAACACTGCTGGAACACTGCAGTGCTGGCCTGCGCAGTTAAGCTCATTACAAACACTGCAGTTAAAAAAACAACCAAGCTCACTTAAAGAGCACCTCTACTCACAATCTTATACATAATACATAATATGTTGACTCCTGCAGTATTTGACTGGAATGCATCACTAACTAAACCTGCAGTTCAGACTTTGCTTTGTGACTAGCTGGGGCTTGATGTGCTTGATGCTAATGCCCATGTGTAAGTAAAATGGAGCATGCCGACACAGAGAACTGAAAAGATGACACATGACTTCATCCACTTGAGATGTAGTGGGTAGACAACAATTTCTTCAACATGACAATCACAGTCATTATGTTTTCAGTTTTATTCCTACTGAGAACTGTGTACTTGTTGGCTTGTTTTTGCAGTTTGTTCTGCAGTTCTGTAAACATGCATGTTCCTGTGTTCATGATGCTCATAATGATGAATTTTGTGGCCCATCCTGTGATGGACATAATATACAGATTGTACTCTAAAGGGGGTGTGTTATTGTGAGTGACATCATGACTGTGAATCGGTTGCGGGCACCAGTGATGCTGTTCATTGCTTTTATATTACACTTTATATAGAGTTCAACTCCAAACCACTATTTGTGTTAACAAGTAAACTGTTTTGAGCAGTAATTTTATTCATCTGTATTATTTATATGCTCCTCTCTTACTGACCACAGCATTTTGTTTTCAGAGCACTTTCTTGAGAGCTTATTTTGACTTTATATTCTACTGTATATTGTTCTTGCCCTTGTGTCTCTGTATGACTGTACAGTCATTGCATTAGCAGTTCCCTCTGGGATCAATACTATTTTCTGATTCTGATTTTGCAATGTAAAGAAAAAGTTAAGCAATGCAGCCCTGAAATTTGTTTCAAACATTTTGAATACTGGCAATGTGTTTCACTAAAAATGTTGTCCCACCACAAACTTGAAAAAGAGCTTTAATGTTTAATCAAATCAGATTATACATTCAGAACTACTCGCTGTGTGAAACTGTACATTTGTGAGCACAGTGATTCTACACATTTAAGTAAAACACTGGAAGCCTTAAAGCCACCACTTAATGCATCTAATTCATGGGTCATAGGCTGATAGATTTTGCCCCAGTCACTAAACCTGTGAGCCTCGGATCAAGTACTTCAGCTCTAATATAATTGTCTACTTACCTCCAAAGTAAGATCCATCTGAAATCTTCGTCTCTTTGCTGCCCTTGGTCAGAACTGTTAGCACCCCATGCTGGATGAAATACATCTTCTTGCCCACAGTGCCTTCTCGAATGATGTAGTCTCCTGGCTGGAAGACCTCAAACCGTAACTTGGTTAGCATGGAGGTCACAAAGTTGGGATCTGCGTTGGCAAACAGGGGCATGGTGGCCACCAACTTTCGACAGTTGAAACTGATTATCTCCTTCAAGAGGAAAGCAGGACAGGAAGAAAGAGCAAAGACGAAATATAATGTAAGCAGATTCTTTGATTATGATGATTCTTTAGGAAATTATCGCATACTGAGGATGCAGATGTACAGTTTGTGACATGTGAAATACAAGTGAGAAGAGACGCTGTTGTAGCTTTACCTCTCTGAGTGGTTCATTTAGCTCTCCGAGAATGCTCTCCTCATCAAACATCTTGCCCTGGTAACGGTGCTCGTAGTAGTCATGAATCCTTTGGCGCATGTCTGCAGGAAGCTTGTGGAAAGACATGTACTGCTCCACCTGTTTGTACTGCAGGCCAAAGAAAACAGTAGTTAATAAAAGAGCACAATAGGCAAAACAAAATCTTTAGATGCACAGAAGGTGCAAGTTCCATTGCTCCACTGTTCACTACTACGTCAGTACTGATTAATATTTTAATAGCAAACAACAGATTGAGGAGAGTAGGTGGCGAGATACATGTTTATGTGACTTCCCGTATTGTTTCTTGACAGTGTTTTCACATCACTGATCGTCTCTCTATTTTTCTCCATCCCTTTCTCTCTCTCTCTCTCTGTCTCTCTCTGTCTCTCTTTCTCCCCCTCTCTTTCTGCCTGTTTGACTTCTAAGAAGGGCATATAGTATTGATAGGGTTTGTTTTACCCACTCTCCCTTCTTGCTGTCTCTTTTGTTATTTTATTCATGTCTCTGAGCAAGACAGAGCCCTGAAACGTTCAGCCCTCCTCTGAACCTCCTCCTCCTCACTCTACCTTTCTCTGCTTGCCGCTTTCTCTTCCTCTCTCTACCGTACAAACTTCCCACACAGAACAAACACTTATTTTCCCGTTTTCACTTTCCTGCCCCTTGTCTCTCTCAGAGCACTTTCATACGCTTCCTCCAAAGTAAACCTCCCCCTCCCCCTATCCTCTCTCCTTCATGAACTCTTGTGCTGTCTGTTGACTGCAGCCTGACTCCACTGTGCCCTTAACCACATGCTAATGCCCCTTCCATGTCAGCTGCGACTGTTTTTGCCCTGCTGTATGAAGCCCCGCCGCCTGCCAACATGTACCGCCGCTTATTCTCCAAGTGAGCCCGCTATTATCATACTCAAGGACAGGAGACAAAGCCAGCAGGGATGACTCCAGACAACAGGAAATAATGTCAAACAATACTGTGGGACTCAACACTGGAGAGCGAGGAGGGAGCAAAGGCACATAGAAAACTGTCAGGATAAAGTAGGCTAAGCATGAGTCATGGTGTCAGAAAAGAGAGAGAGAGAGAGATAAAAAAAACCCTGAGTGTCATTGGAATTTGTCCTTTTCAGGAAATGAATAATGCTGTTGTCAGCAGGTTGCTGGTAATCGCATTGCCATCAAGGAAGGATATCCAATCAAAGTGTGAAAAGACCGGCTACAGCAGGTAATGAAATAAACGGCTAACTTCACTAAGCATTAGGCCTCTGTCAAAGCCTCGCAGACCCCTGCAGCTCTCTCTGTCTCTCCCTCTGTCTCTCAGTTTCCCTTTATGTGCTGGGGAGACTGAGTTCTGCATTCTGAGCCTGGGATCAAAGTCGTTGGTATGAAGGCTCTGTCTTAGTACACGAACAAGAACATCCTTCGCCTTCTGCATGAAATGAAATGGAAAGAATGAGCCAGTGTCATCCGATATTACGCTACGATACTTTGCTAAGCTCACCTAGAGGACAGCTGAAGAGCTGAAGAATTCACAATGGAAACCAAGGCTAAACGGTAGAGGGGGAGGCACGGGAACCATATACAAAAATGCCTTAAGTATTAAACAGATTACTGGGTTTCA
>JBBPCX010000135.1:11921872-11950202 GCA_037974365.1 Hydrocynus forskahlii
ACTCTGTAAAGCTGCTTTGTGACAACCTGGTTGTAAAAAGCGCTATATAAATAAAACTGAATTGAATTGAATTGAAACCGCCGCAGCTCCATCAATAAAACCATCCTGTATCAACAATGCATGTTGCCATAGCAACTGCAGCAAGGCTGAATTGACTCGAGTCTTTTGACACAGCAGAGGTCAAAGCTCTTGTGTCTCCTCCTCATTAACAATGGCAACAGTTCAATTAACACTCAAAATGCACTGGACATGGAAGACCAAATAGTGCACTCTTATCACCCCGCAAGTCATGAACCACTACGATAAAACCAATGTGACAGTATGGGCCGATGTAACTTTGCAATTTTTAGCTGTTTGCAATACATACACAAACATTTTTACATGCAGGCAATTAGACAGCTTTACTTTTTATTAAAAACACTAGGGTCTAATCATACACACACACTTGCTGATATAATAAATTTTGTGGCTTGGCACCTCAGTATGATAAAATGGCTGATTTTCTAATTCCAACTAACATAATGACACCATTATCTGTTCCGGCTCCCTCACTAACCTTCTCCTGGTATTGCCTTCGTGAGGAGTCCAGTGACTGAATGAGGGCGGTGGCGTGACCCACAAACATGGCATAGCAGGTGGCACCTACGATCATGCTGAGGATGGTCAGCCAAACGTCCGTCATGCCCACGGGTGGGTACATGCCATAGCCAATACACAGCATGTGGCTCATAGCCTTAAACAGAGCATAGGAGTACTGCTGACCCCATGTATCATTCTGCAGAGGAGGAAAGAGAGAGAGGGAGAGTTAAAAGATAATGCGGGGGAGTAAAAGAGTGTGAGAGGTGGAAGAGAGAAGAAAAAGCACAGAGGGAAAGAACACAAATCATTATTATATGCGCACCATTTTGAATATGAATGACAACAGAACTATACAAAGAGAAATTGATAAAGTGGAGAAAGAAAGAAAGAAAGAAAGAAAGAATGGTAGTGGAGCATAAAAAAGAAAAAGAAAGGCTGATGAGGCATGAAAAAGAAAGAAAGAAAGACAAGAAGAATGAACAAAGAATGAATGGTGATTAAGCAGACAGAGAGTTTGATAGATAGAGAGCTACACAGAGTGTGAGAGAGAGAGAGAGAGAGAGAGAGAGAGAGAGAGAAAGAGAGAGAGACTGAGAGACTTCTTTGCTGACAGGTCTGCAGAAGAAGGGTAAGGTAAGGGCATAAAGAGAGTGAAATATCATGTCTTCACTGACAAAAGAGGGAGGCATTACATGTGCTTCAAGTGCATTGGGACATCACTTTGATAAGGATGATATCCAGGAGGAAAGGGAAAGGAAGCTAAATAGTTGGAAATGTAGTATTTTCTGTGTATTGGACAACGGCTCCAGCAAATGTGGGAGTTGGGGGCAACTTCTGCTTCAAGCATTTCTCTCGGACAGAGATAAGATTGACAGAGAGAGGGCTGACGAACAGGGAGGAGATGTGGTGATGGTGTATTGCAAACATTTTGTCACATGAAATGAACAGTGAAAAAGAAAATATTCAAGAAGCAGATAGGAGGGAGGCTTTGAGTATGGTTCCCCTCCCAAACTTTTTAATGTGCTTGCTGCTCGGCAGAGCATTGTGTGAATGCTTCATTGACAAATGGACCAGTAGAAAGGAAGTGAATTTCATTAACTGTTATTTTTTTTCTCTGAATTTAAACCATATGAAGCTGATCATGCAAACCCATTTCCAAAATAGTTGGGAAAGAGGAAACAAAATCTAAATAAAAAAACAACTGATGGAACATCCCACAGCTAATTAAGTTGATGGGCAACAAGTCAGTAAAATGACAGGGTTTAAAAAAAAAGCACCCCAGAAAGGCAGTGTTTCTCAGAAGTAAAGATGAGAAGGGGCTCACCACTCTGTGAAAAGGTGCAAGGAAAAGAAGTGCAATTTAAGAATAACATTCCTCATAATAACATTTCAATGACTTTGAGGACTTCATAATTAATAGTACTTATTTTAAAAGCATTCAGAGACCTCTAGGCTAAAGAGGTCTCAGAATGCTTTTAAGATATGAGTTCGGTGTGGAAGAACTTGACTGGCCCGCACAGAGTCCTGACCTCAACCCCATCCAACACATTTGGGAAGAAATCGAGCGGAGATTACGAGCCAGGCCTTCTCATCCACCATCGGTGCCTGACCTCATTCATGCTCTACAGAACAAATGTACACAAATCACCTTTACGGCATTTATCAGACGCTTTTATCCAAAGCAACTTCCATTCCCTAACTACAGGGACAGTCTCCCTGGAGCAACTTGGGGTTAAGGGTCTTCCTAAGGAATGCTGAAGGTGGGATTTAAATCCATTCACTCTTGGTCCAGAGGCAAGTATCCTATCAACTAGGCCACCACCACCACCACAGAAACTCTCCAAAATCTTGTGGAAAGCCTTCCAAGAAGAGTGGAAGCTGTTATAGCCGCAAATGGGGATGGGGGGGTGGGGCGGGGGGCAACTAAATATTGAAGTCTGTATTTGAATGCAATGTCATTAAAGTTCCTGTTGGCGTAATAGTCAAGCGTCCCAATACTTTTGTCCATATTGTGTAGCTCTGTAATATAGGAGCCCAGGTTTTAGACTAACAGGCTGTCCAGACCTGTCAGCCACTGAAAACATTTCACGCATTAAAACCCAAAAATACAACAAAGAAGACCCTGAACTGTTGAGCAGTTAAAATCCTAACTCAGGCAAGAGTGAGACAACATTTCACTTTCAAAACTCCAGCATTTGGTCTTATTAGTTCCCACACATTTACAGAGTGGTATTAAGGTGATGCAACACAGTGGTAAACATTCCACTGTTCCAGCTTTTTTAAAATGAATTGCTGGCATCAAATTCAAAATGAGGAAATATTCTCCAAAAAAATAACATTTCTGAGTTTCAAAATTTGATATGTTGTCCTTGCACTACTTTTGACTAAATATGGGTTTATATGAATTGTTTTTTAATTTATTTTAAACAGCATCCCATTTTTTGTAAATGAGGTTGTATATGCATAATTGGAGTAAGTTAAATATTCACATGCTACGTACTGAAACTTCATTTGAGATGTTTAGCCAAATTTAAGGTTCATTTTCTTCTTCCCAGAAGTTTTTTTATTTTTTTTTGTCGTCATGTGTTTGATGGTTATTATGCTCCTTGTGACCAGCAAGACATTGAACCAGGGCAGAGAAAGTATTGTGAAGCTTTTTAGCCGGAAGTGAAACGTTCTCTTAAGATGATCCTTGGTTCCTACTTACCACCATTTTGTTTTTAGAAACCCAGCAGTCGGAGGGGAAGTCCTGCAGCATAGGTACGAGGAACTGCAGGCAGCCGTCCCAGTGGCACAGCAGCAGCATCATGCCAATCAGGTTTACTATACGCACCATAGCGCTGGCCAGGTCATAGGTCATGTGGAAAATCTAAAGGAATGGAAGAATGGGGATAGAGATTGCGATTGTGATGGCAGAGCTGCAGTATGCTGCGGGTCACATTTAAGGCTTAATCCAAGCTCAGTTCCATGCCACTCTTAATCTGGTTTAGGCTTGGGAAATACTCGTGGATGTGACGTGTTACATAATGTACTGTATAGCTTTTCTGCTAATGTTACTAATGGTCTGCTGGAGATCAGTGACACAGGAAAAAAGATCGGTTAGATACATGACGTTTAACGCAATCCACACAGACAGTGATGTATCACCCTCTCTCTCTTGTATAGATTTCCTTTACTTCATGAGCTGATAGGGTTGATTGATCTGGACAATTAAAATGTCAAAGTGCACGCATTTAACAATGGTGAGGTGCAGGGATGGGGGCTGGGACAGCGAGGGTTGGTTTTGTAAAGCTTTTTGCACCTTCGTTAAGAACCTATCATAATCTTTTTATGAAGCTTAAATTACACTTAAGAGGAGCTACTTACTTTATATATCATTGATTTAGTGTTCATATAGTACTTTTAATTACAGTCATTGTCACAAAACAGCTTTAAAGACATACAGATCCAGAGCCTTGTTGCTAACATAAATGTTCCTTAGGGAATCCCTTAAAGGACACTTTTGTATGGCATTTATATAAAAAGGTGCAGGTCCTCTCTTTAACATTTTCCTATATTTCCTTTAAGCCTGTCAATCAAATTTAGGTTACACACACACAATCTGCACTCTGGCTTTTATAACAATGATAGACAATGACACTGGTCACTTAACCACCTGAAATCAAAATATTGCACAAAACAAGTGTATTTAGTCTTATGATGCTAGCTTTGATTAGGTGCAATAATTAGGAAAAAACATGGGCTGAAAGCTCGGCACCTCCATAGCATTAAAATGACACTATGTATTAAACAGTGATGGTGGCAAAAAGAATCTGCAGTACGACATTTTATAGTGGCGACATTTTATGTATGGCTCTATGGACAGAAATAAGAATTTTGGTCCCATCTGTCACTCCTAGATTTTTGTCTTTTCTCAGACTAAAATCCTAAATCCCATCAGTCAACAGAAGTCCGTTTTCAAATAAGCCAATTAGCATCCACCTGCCTCTAACTGAATTTTCTGAAAGTCGGGAATTTTAATGAATGGTTAGTTTCTGCCGCCACGTGTCTGTTGCACATCTTCAGCTAAAGCTGTTTTATGAAACAGACAGTTAATGAGCAAGCCAAAGCAACATTGGCAAAGAAAAACATGACTCAAAAAGGGGAACACACTGGATCAGATTTTTTTTTCCTTTTTTCTTGTTAGCATTGTTATTAAAATGAAACCACAAATTCTAGTGTTCAAATTTATGTGGTGGCAGTACCTACCTCCTCCCACTGATGAATGTATCTGATTAGGCGGGACAGCCGCAGTAGTCTGAGCAAACTGAGGATTTTGGTAAAGCGGACTATCCTCAGAGCTCTGGCAGTCTTGTAGAAGTCAGAGTCAATCCGTGTCTCAACAATAAGGAAGATATAATCCACAGGGATGGAGGAAAGGAAGTCCACAGCAAACCAGCTCCGCAGGTATCTCACCTTTATCAGCTGAGGGTCCAGAATAATCTCTGTACTGTCCTCTTTCACAATACCAGTCCGGAAGTTCAGGACCAAGTCCACTAGGAAAAAGGTGTCAGAGACCACGTTAAAGACGATCCAGGCCGGAGTGTGCTCGTCCTTGAAGAAGGTGATGCCCACCGGGATGATGATCAGATTTCCCACCATCAAGAGCAGCATTATCAGGTCCCAGTAGAACCTGGACAGGACAAAATAAGGAGACGATTTATGGTAGCAGACTGAAAACTCAACTCAGCTCTCCACTGGGAATGAAACACCACACTGTCAGGCTGAAAATGTGAAGCAGTGGTTTTCTTTCTTTAAAACATTTTAAATGGCCTATATCACGGACCTGAATATTTTCTTGCTTTTTTTTTTATTAAAGAGTTTGCACGAAGATGTAAACAATGGAAGTTTCAAAGTCTCTTCTCAATTTCTATAAGCTCAGGGCCGGCGTCAGAGCGGCTCTACCGGGCTGGCATCTAACTGACTATGGGGGGGCACTATCGATCGTGACCTATTTTCATATGAGCGACACTAGAGTGTGTAGGGGGGGCGTGGCGACTCGCTAGGGGGGGCAATGCCTTCGAATGCCCCCCCTTGACGCCGACACTTTAAGCAAACATAGAATTATTTCTATGATAAGGCAATTTACAGTGATCGGTTTTAAAGGTGCAGTAACAAAACAGACTGATTAATTCTAAGGAATATATAAATTGAAAATGACCATGTAAAACCAAATTGACTTTTTGGTACATAAACCCAGTCATACGCGGACCTCAAAGGAAGAAAGAAAATGTGGGATATGTGCCCTTTAAAGTGGTTTTGAAATGACTTATATTACTAAGCCCAAAAGGAGAAAGTATGAGACAATAATTATGAATATGTCCCAGTCATGCTTCAAAATGCTAATCATACACTGTTCTCTGAAATGCTCCGGGAGGCCAGACAGTGTCTGAAGGCAGCTTGGTCATTTTTTTTCTCTATCATTTGCAGTAAATCCTCTCCTCAGTAACAGCATGTACAGGGCATATGTAAATGAAAGACATTTAAGCCGACCAGCAGACCTCAGGCAAGCCTGCCGTTTCATCATTAAAAGATCTGCTGCTGGGTGAAACATTTACAAGAAAGACAGTGTAATTGCTGTTCCCCAGCATTAATTACCTCACTGGCCTTGACGGGCCTCCAAGATTTTAAGCTCTTTTGGTTTCCTCAGCTCATGACTCATACAAAGTGATAAACATCCTGATGCTTTGACATTTCATGCCTCTTTTTCCCTCCCCCTTGTTTGGCGGCCTCTAATGTAGTTTTAACAGTTAGAAAGTAACCCGATTACAGCTCAGGACTAGAGAAAAGAGTGCAAATTTTTTGGTGCATGGTGTTGAAATCCTTAATTACTCTTGCTCATTTCTGTCTTGGGAAAACATGCAGATTTTTTTTTTCGGCCGATACGTGTGAGTAATAAATTCTAGTCCTGTGCTCTGTTGTAATTAAACAGGCTTCGACCACATCCAGGGTTTGATATGTCCCATAGATTAGTATGAATTGCATTGAGAGAAAGCGATGCCCAGCCATTTGAAACAATCTGTTGAGGATTATCAATCCATCCCAATCAAAATGACAAAATCCTATTAGAGATTTATTGGATACGTGGTTAATAAAAACAAAAGGCAAAACCCCAAATGAAAAACTAGAGGAATTAGCAAACATTCAGAAATATATTGCAAGCTGCTTTTACTCCATAAGGAATCCAACCGTAATTATACTGGGACTTGTATTTAACATTAATGTTCAGCTGGTGGGGGAAATCTGCGTATGATGGAAAGCTCTTATGAAATCCACATAGGCATCCATCAACACAGCCAGCTGTCTCCATACTATCTTGTACACTGTTATTAATGTTCTCTGTGTTCCATTAAATAACACTATACCACTTTCCAAACATTTCTCTCCACTGAAGCTGTTCTTTTCACCATTGCTTGACTCGAGCTCTGAAGGAGATTACCCAAGAACAAACCATCTATACAAAGTGTCAGTAAAGCTGTCAGCTTATTCTCAGTTTTTAGATTATAAAGGATTTGCCATTGACATTTGCCCTCTGGCAGATGCTACATTGGTCGGAACAGCCAGTAGAAAGAGCACAAGTGAAACTGTAATTGCGCAAAAACGATTTATCGGAATAACGGTACATAACATGTTGCTTGAGCAACATGAGCAAACATTTCGTTTCATGCTAACGGGTGGACAGAGAACATTATAACATAATCCCTTGTTCATTTTGTGGCATTTTGTCAAAGCAGTGCTGAATAAGCAATGCTATTCTGTCCTTAAACCGTAACCTGTGATTGGGCTTGTGCCAACAGAAACATTAACATCACGATAATTACCTTTATGGCATAATGCTGCTATCATGATATTATATTAACAAGAAATACCACATGTAAAAGCTTTAGTCATTTTTACTAGCAAGATTGTGGTGGTGGTGATTGTACATTTTGAGAGAAAAACTTCCCTGAGGGCTCTCTGTATAACGACACAGAAGTCTTCATTAATTTCTGTAATCCTGCTTTTACTGTGCTGTGACAGTCTTAATTAGCATCATGTGCTGCTTTCCTCTAGTCTTTCTTTTTCCCAGACAGCACTCTGAGCACGAAAGTGTAACACTGCAACCCTTACCTGGGCTGTGAAAGGGCTCAGACCAATAACTCACTTAAACAGCTGCACAAACATCAAACAAAGCATGGGGTCACAAAGTGAAGGCACAATGAGAGCCTGTGAGACCGGAACTACTGCACGTATCTAAACAAATATAAAACAGAATGCAGTATTTGTCCATTATAATTTTGTGCGTATGTTGAATATCATGGTATCACATTATTAAATATCAGTACATGTCTACTCAGCAACCTATATGTCTGTGGGCTTATGGGGGAATCAGAGTTTAATTTAAAAAATCAACTAGACTATTACTTTCTGTATCATATAATTGTGGCAATATCTTCAGGGTTCTGATTTAATAGACAGTAAACTGATATACCACATAGAGTAGCCGACAACTTTCACCTCACATTTTTAAAGCAAGCTATGAAGTTGAAAAAGCAAACACAGTAGTTTCTTTGTGACGAGTACTGCAACGTGTCATGAGAAAACAAGCAAGCAAATGTACTACAGTTAAAAAAACTTTCTACAGTCAAGTGCTTGTGTCACATATCTTACTCTGTACTCTACAGTCACTATAAAGGGGACGATCAAATGTATCACATACAGCATATTTAAATTCTGCAGTGAAATACTGTAGGTGACCTGAGGACTTGAGTAGCATCTACAGATTCTCTACTGAGATACTGGCATTCAGTTCTCAGTTCAAAACATATACAAAGCTGCCAAAACTACACAAATGCAGAAGATGCTAATTTGTACTGTGGTTAGTTTCAGACCACACACTGTAACTGATTGAATAGTATCCTGCCAGTGTAATACATTATCATCTAAATGTATGTGTGATAGAGGCATGATTTTTCACCATATCTGTGCCATTCCTCGGACTTCTGGTTGCTAAGATGAAACTAATATGTCTAAGTTTATTCATATCAAGACCATAGTAGTGAACATTCCTTTCACAAACAGGGTTTAATACTGCTTTGAGCAGCTGTACTTAAACATCTGAAGCAGTTGGAGCTGGTATAAACATAATTTCAAGTGGCATATACAGAAAATCTGACTCTGAATATTACATTAGGTGTCTACTAATCTGTCCAGCCTAGACACAACAGATTTTTTTTTACTGCATGTTTAATGGCGAACATATACTTTTCTTCATATACATTCGCTAGATTTGACTTCATATCAGTGGTGTCAATTTTATGGTAATTTTCTATTAACACGATAAATGATTATTTTTTTAAATGCTGATTTTCTTTCAAACCATTCAAACCATCTGCAGTCCCAGCCTCAATTCCAGCTGCACACACACACGGGCTGGAACACGTAGTCACTGCTGCTCTCACTAGATGGATGATGATCACAGTACTGCATTCACTATTTATTATATGCTCACTTACTCTTCAGATTGTTACTCAATTACTGACAGCAACAAATACATCCTGAAAAGGCTTAAATTATGTACTTATGTAGCTCTAACAAAATGCATGGCATGGGAAAGAAAAATCTCTATTTAGGGTTAAATCTTGAGCAAATAAGACAAATACAATAACCTCAATTAATATTAATTATATATATATATATATATATACGTTCCAAGAGCCCCCGCGTATAGTGAAAAACCGCGTTGTTGTGTTTTGGTAAAAAAAACAATAAAACCTTACAAATGCCTATTTTTATAGTGTAAACCCTAAATATGCCCCAAATATGCTGTAGAACACTTTAATTTAATTTAAAACTCAGTTTAATACATTACCCTTAATGAAAATATAAAGATAATTTCATTCACAGTAATAAAACTACTGGGCTTTAAGAAGAACAAAACGAAAAACAAGAGAAACACTCAAGATGAGTCGGGCGGACTGGCAATCTGTGAGTTCTGGAAAAGAACGGCTGTCCGGTGCACGGCGGCCGTCCGCCTGTCTTTCTCTGCCGAGACGCAGACAGAGCTCTGCCAGCTGGTGAGGAAAGTCCAGGCTGTTTTTTAGTCCCAGTCCGACCCTGCTCTGAGTAGGGGTGTATTTAACCATCCCAAAAGCGTTTTCTTTGTGTTCTCGCGACAGTATAAAAACATTTATACAGTTATATTTTATGTGGAAATGTAGCTGAGTTTATGTTCATATTTCTGTTGAAAAATTTGTAAACTTTTCTTAATAATTGCGTTAAAAAAAAACATATTGCCATGGAAAAAGAAAAAAACAAACAAACTGAGAATATTTGCAGGGTCGCGTTATTGCGGAGATTTCCGCGTAAAACTATCAGTTAGGTTCTCAGAAAAAATCCATCCGCGTGTGACTGAATCCGCGACTCCTGAGCCGCGTAAAACCGCATGTGTGTGTGTGTGTGTGTGTGTGTATACATTCTTTGATTCATATTATTCATATTGCTGATGTCATAACCAAAAACTTGATGAACGGTGACTAAGTCAGAAGAGAACCTATTTTAAGTAATTATTTGAAGTAATTTTCAACCATTTATAAAGATTAATTCATCAAGAAATCTTTACAATTCTATACAAGTGAGACTATACAATTAAAATGGATTAAATATAGGCCACTGAAGAAGGATTCCTGTTGTGAGCAAGGTTTCAGCAATTAAAAAAATAACCGTCTGGGCTGAAGAACAGATATACAGTGATTTAAAAACTTGATATAACATTTATACTATTTTATTACTGGCCATCCGCATTAAGAATGTCAAACAAGGCTATACGATGGGAAAACAAACTAGTACAAACTCTAGAACATGACTACAGCTCAGGCAAACTAAAGCCTTAGCGATAATCAGCTTTCTATTGTTCATCTGCCAAAAATGCACTCTCATTCTCCATCTCTATCTGTTACTGCTAAGCATTTTATGGGTCCTAATTGTCTTTGCCAATCCCCATTCCAGTGCTTGTGATGAGCTCTCTCGGGAAAGTGTGTCATCTCTGGTTGCCAGCGTCAGTCATCATCTCTGTCACCCAGATGTTTAGTGAGCAGCTGGAATCAAACCGCCTGTACATGCAGCCTACATTTACGTGCCACATAGTCCAGTCTCTTTACTCTGCCAACAACCGCGATCACTGCAGGTGATGAAATCAGTAAATGGATGTCTCTGCAAAAGCACACCTATCCCACTCCACGTGGTGGAGAAGCAAAGGTCATAGAGCATGAGAGGAAGAGAATGGGGATAGGAAATCAGTGAAGATGCAGGGCGGTGATGTCACATACATTTTAAATGTAAAAAACGTGATCATAACACCACTACTTTGATTACTTACATTAGATATCAGCCAGATCAATTCTGTTTATTAATTATGGTTGTCATGAAACAGCAATAGTGCGATTTTCTGAACTTTCTAGAATAATTTAATCCTAACAAAGACTAGTGGTGCATGGGAATCCTCGTTAGAGTACATTAACTTCTACAGTACAGTTCAATTCAAATACTTTGCCACCACAAGAATGAGCATTGGCTGATCCCTTGAGTTCAGATATTGGGATCAATATCAGGAGTCAAAAACTCAAAGTGTATTCCTGCCCAGCTTTATAGCAACTGTCTGTATAAAATGTTTGTACAGTAACTTGCTCATTAAGTCCTAATGTTGGGATCAAAGCCCCCATTACACACAGCAGGGAGACTGAAAAGAGCATGTCATATTGGCTGTAATATTCTCTCATTACTGGCGCATCAATCCCACACAGTATATTAGTGCAGCGTAAATGAGATTGAATTCACCCCGTTTGAATTCAACTCCACTGTTACCGTCAGCATAATCCTGAATCTTATGCTCAAAGTGATATCCAAACAAACAATGAAGCGATCAGCCATAAACAGTGCATTAATGACAGCATCACAAGTTGTGCGGCCTATTTTAGGCCCTGCATCACAACCGTGCCAAGGCCATGTGGTCCATTTCAATCACTCCACTGTTACTATTGCCCCTTCTATCCCTGTCTCCTCATCCACACCGGGAGAGATCCATTAAATAAATTGTGTTGTTATAATCTCCTCTGATGTTGGCTCCTAATAACCCCCGTGGTTATGTTAACCCATTTTGATTACCCCATATTCAGGCTCCATAACCCACGACAAGCACTGCTAGCTTGCTAGTCTTTTAGAAGTCATAGAGTGTCATACTCATCTCACACAAGTGTGAAAGGAGGAATGGGGAATTTTCCTTTATATCTGCAGCAATTTCAGTTGATTGATACCTAGTGGTCCAGAGCTCATTCAAAGCATTATTTTCTCACCAAACTACCCTACTTGGCCTGCAACAGTCACTCTATTGTCAGTATAAAATTTATGAGGTTTTCAAAGCTCATTCATCTTATATAAATACTTCCATTCAGCTCAAAAGGGTTTAAAGAAACGGATGATCCGATCCAGTGCTCTGCTCTTCCATTATCGGTCCGCTGAAGAATGACAAGCATTGCCCCTATATCGATCATAATACTATTACCTAATATTTATCATGTTTATATCTATATTGTGAATAACCTCATTTATATAGTAAACCCTTAAAATGGATGGAAGATGTATTTAATGCGTTACCTCCCCAACAGACATAGGACTGATTAGAAGATGAGTTTAAATCTACATGTTAATGAGCTATTTCCAACAAAATCCTCAACATACTAAATGACATAAAATCCCCCATACCTGAACGGAAGGTGTGTTTAGGACTATAGTTTTAAATAGCTGATTCATACACAAACCTTTAGAACTGAATAGGATGTGCTTAGGCCTGTACTTTTAAACACACCAAGGTATACTGTAAAATCCCTTGGAAATAAACAAAAAATATTTGAATTATATGGCAAAATCCTTGAACAGAATGTGAAAGCAGGCCTATAGAATTAAATGAAGTTAACTCTCTTAGAACTGAATGGAAGATGTGTTTAGGAATATATTTTAATAAGCTGAATTATCCCACAGAACGGAATGCAATAGACTAAAAAAGCCTCAATGACAAATCAACCCTGGAGTGACTGGCGCTCGACTCAGTGTATGGGCTCAAGGAACAGACATTCAGAAGAGAGTGACCTGAAATCACTGTAGGGGTGGATGATCCAGAAGCCGGCTGACTTGACCCTCTCCTGCTCTCTCTCCACGGCCTTCTCGCTGCCAAACATGCGCAGGGAGAACTTGTTGACCCCGGGCTGCAGCATGGCCCCCAGCTGCCTGTGCATGAAGCCAGCCTGGTACAGTCTCTCCTCATCTATCTGCTCGCCACTCTCCAACTTCACCAAACTGGGTGATCTCTGCCTCTCCCTGTCCATGTCCCTCTCCTCCTCCACCTCCACCACCACCTCCTCCTCCTCATCCCTCCCCCTCTTCCTCTCCCTCTGCCTCCTCTCCTCCTCCTCCTCTTCCTCCTCCTCAGGACTGGCCTCCTCTTCGCCTATGAGGCGCCTCTGCTCTGCTGCGTCTCCCTCGGGTATGTTGCTGCTTCCCCTGAACCTCCGGCAGTCTCCATTGGCCCTGCTGAACGCTCTGCTGCCCACGTCCGTCTCAGCCTCGCCTCCTCCCCCGCCTCCTCCTCCTCTTTCACCTCCTGCCCTTTCTCTCTCTCCGCTGCTGCCGGTCGGGGAGGCGGAGGGCAACAGCTGCTTCATCCTCACGCTCTTCCTGCGCGCGTCCTGCTCGCCCTCCTCCGCCGCGTCCCCGTGGCTGTAGAGGCGCTTGCGCATGGACGCGTGCAGCCTCTCCATGTCGATCAAGGACTGGAAGATGAATGGAATTAAGAAAGAGAGAAAGAGAGAGAGCGACAGATAACTTCTTCTTCCTTTTCTTCTTCTTCTAAGTCTTCTTAAGCCTCAGATCTCATCAGCATCTTGGAGAGAAGCAGCGCGTCCATCCCACCAGAGAGAGAGAGGGAGAGAGAGGGAGCAGAAGAATGAATAGAGGAGCAGCGTCGAGAGGATGCTGGAAAACTGATGGAGGAACGATGTGACGATGCAGCAGCCAAAAAAATCCCAAAATACACACACGCACGCACACACACAACAAAGCTCAGGGCAGCTCTGGCACACGATACGAAAATTAAAGCTCCAAAAAACAGCAATCAGGGCGAAGCGAGCTCGCCAGCCACACGCAGCGCCTAATCCAGGGGGTCCGGCAGCTTCGTGGCGGAGAGAACGAGTGAATGGAGAGGAGGCAGACCGAGCGCGCGCGCGGCGGCACAGCAAATAAGCTCGAAGCACCTAAACCAACGCTGGTGGAGGGGAGGGGACGGGAGGAGAGGGGAGGGGGAGGGATCTGATTGGGGGGGAGGCGGTTGTGGTGTTGCAAAAAAACGACACAGGCTCGCGTCTGGCCGGTTGATGCTGCTGATGTGTTCAGAGCCAGGTGGGATATTTTGCATGGGAACGCATTCCAGCGTGGCAGAAACATGATTCAGAACTGGGGACGTTCATCAGGTGATCTCAGGGAGGATGACTCGGGCTGAAGAGTATCTGGAGCGCGTCTTAAAGCTGAGACTGACACGAGCGAGCGAGAGAGCGTGTCCTTGAGTAGGACGCGTGTTCACTAAGCAGCGAGGAAGGGTCAGGATGGGGCTAAATTATGGAAGAATGGAACAGAGCAGTAGTGCAAATGTCCTGTCTTTGCATGGACGCTGCTGTAGGACAAAGGATCGATTTCTCGTGTTCGCAGACTATGGTGTCAAGAACAGAAGCAAACGCCAGAAAAAGTAATTAGAGGAGAACCAATGTTTCCATAATCAGGATGCTTCTACTGTCACACAGTGTTTGGAAGTCAGGCAGCTGTGTGTATGTAAAGGTCAATCCCTGTTCTGCCCTACACACCTGTCCCATCCTGTTGTGAGTTATTGAGTCGAATCAGGTGTGTTACATGTGCATAGTGTGCGGTTGCCATGAATGGAAACTTTAGCTATAGGTCCACAATAAACAATAAATTCAATTAATAAGGTGCAAATGCAAGCGATAGATCCAAAACAGGAAGACGTAATACCTTATTTTAGGTCCTTTTTCCAGCTCTCACCTGTGGGATTCAGTAGTAGCAACATCAGAACGGCCCATGCAAGCCAAGATGAAGATAGGGGTTTTATTTTTTCTGTTGAAATGAGAGGTCTCCTTCTTTATTATTGACAAATAAGCTGCTCCAGCAAATGTTGATGCAACACTGCATGAACAAACTTCTTTCTATTGGCAGTATGTTAGTGTAACATTACATATTGTTGTGTTGTGACCTCAAAAACTGGGAGTTAGTTTAACCCGTCAGATGGCGAGGTCATGGTGTCAAGTGCTTTAACAAGGCTATAGGATGATAGACACCAAAAGAAGGACGCCTGTATAATCTGCATAACAACAAAATCTCTGGCATTTAAAGCACAATGTGCATATGAGCCGGAAGTACAGCCTGTCCTGTAATGTATGTTCAGAGGGGAAACTGGTTATTGGTTGTCTTCTTAAAGGATCTTTTTTCTTTTGAGTGTGTGTGTGGGTGTGTGTGTGTGCAATTGAAGCTGTACGCAGATGCGAGAAACAAATCTGTATAATACTACATATAATGGCATTTTACTTTCCTTCCTGATATAAGCACGTTTGATTTCATTGAAGAGAAGGTAGTAGCCTGCTCAACTCAGTCATCTATTACTGAAACAGTACTTATTAAATATGCGCTAAAGTGCTCAGTGCATATTCATCAGATATTTAGGACATATCTTCCTGCTGAAACTATCTGTGCCCCAAAACTAACCATGTATTTACAAATAGTTTAAGTGAAAATATCTTTGAATATTCATGATACATTGCAGGCCCTGCAGGTCATTTTGGTGCAATAGCAGAAGAAACCAGTTATTTGAGCAATTTTACTGTTGGCCAGCAATGCCCCCTTCTGGTATTCAGAAATAACTGCTATTGGACTCTCACTTGCTGCTCCTGCATCTGTAAATAAAGGAGCATCAGGGCCTGCGTTGCGTTGAGCTGATTCAAGACACTGGGTATGTACATGTGAATTAGAACGTTCACATGTCAAACACAGTTAGGGATCTTATATGTACATTTTGTGACTTGTTTATACAGCCTGTGTGACGACTGCATTACATTTTTGGGGGATTATTTTAGCGAGCAATCAAAGCGAGATGGTGAAGGAGAACAAGAAAAAAGAGAACAGAGACAGAATGATCACTTTGGGATTTTTAATTGTTAAAAATGAAACGGATGTGCCTCATGACTGTTTTTTTTTTTTTAGTCCTGCACCATTGGACCCCTGCACTGGTAGGGAACTCATGCAGATGTACTGGTGCAGTGTGAGTCTAGACATTGTTAGGAATCATTCATTCATGGTTTGAACAGTGCACTTTGCTATTCATGGCAAACCTATAATATTAAAGCTTCAATACGCAACCAAAAGCCAATATAAAGAATGCTTATCATTCTACTATATATGAACAAATATTGCATAGGGTAAAAGCCATGCTGTATAGTATGCATACGTAAAAAGCTGAGTCATAGATAGATAAGGTTTAGAATTAGAAAATGACATTTCCAGTTACATCTGAACACTGAAGTGTCTCGGAATAAATAACATTCAGATAACTATGGGCCTCCAGTTACATGATACATACAGAAATCAAATAAACATTATCTATGTACAAATGAAACATAGTAGGACACTGAAAAGCCCTTATCTTTTATTGAAGCCAAGAACATAAATACATTTATTTTTAAAAAGCCACCTCACCAAATGGTATGCAGTGAAATGATAAACAGTACAAAAAAACTGTCATACCAGAAACATGGTGGTAGATTTTCTTACACTGCAAAGTTGTTTGAAATATAAATATTATCTCCATGAATTCACTCTGAAATACGCAAACCAAAAATCCCATATCTGTATCAAACAGCAGGTCACTATCTTGCATGCACTACATGTCTTTATTTGTTGACATGAAAAAGAAAAGTCAGTATGAAGAAAATATAAATATAAAGCAACACAATCATGCAATAAAATGTTCACACCATTAGTAATCATGTTTCATTCTCAGCAGATATCCTCTTCACGTCAAATTCATAAGGCATGCCTTGAGTGGTCGTATGCATTTTGTCTCACCGAAACATCTTTCTTAGTCCTGATATGCTTCTCTAAACCATTAACTCCTTCATGTTACGTTCATATGGTCATGATATGAATGTCTTCATCTAGGAGAACGAACAGAAAAGGAAACAAAATAGTAAAACCAAACAGAAACACAAATAGTAGGGGAACAGGATATTCACTAATCCCAAAAGCTACTAAAAGCTATTCATTTATTATGTTTACTATGTTTATCTTGATTTAACCAATCACAATAAATACTTACTTTACTAGTGGACAGTTCAGTTTGTATTCCTTTGACGTAGGTTTTTGTCTTTGTGGTTGTTAGTTGAATTAGTTTTCCTGGGAGACAACACATGATATCATTCAACAGGTCAAACAAAACCACAAAGCTATTTTTAGGAGTGCCTGATGGATCGTTAAACTGTGATTGGCCTTGACTGAACGCGTCTTGAGAAGAACTCTGAAGGGTATTGGTATTGACAAACAGGCACACACAGTGTAAAACAACAACAGTGTTGGATTTCTATACATGAATGATATAAGCTACACATTAAGCAAACACCATTTTACATCTTTGTTCTGTCTTTACACAATGTCAACTGTTAAATACGTTATGGTCTGAACATTATGAGATTGTTATTTTACATAGTGTTTCTCAAGCAAAGTAATCAACAAAGAGAGAGAATGTGCGTTTGGATTAAATAAAATGTACGTTTTCGTTTGGAATTACACAAAGTACTGCTAAAAGTCTCTGCAGCACATCAGGCCTGTCTCACTCAATTACCTGCTGCTCCGCATTTTTTTAAACTATGACTCAATATGACACATTAATTGGACACAGCTGACGCGGAAGTGTGTGTTTAGTTGGATCAGGTGTTTTAGATTTGTGCTAGTTCAAGGTACATCTACAGCAGTAAGAAAACTGGCTGTCTTAAAGGAATAGGTCAGTTGTTTAACATTTTTCCCCCACTTACCCCAGATGAAGTAGAGACCTTTTAAGTGACCAGATGCGACAGCTTTTGTTTAGAACTACAACCACAGTGATACGGTTGCTACCAAACACTAGAACTCAATACACACCCAAATATTCCCAATGGGTTCTGTTCAAATATACCACCAAATGGGCTCGCAAAACCACATTCAGACCTTTAGCAGCGTGTTTTAAGAGAGATTTTGTTTATATATATATTTTTGAAACTTCACATGACTGTATCTCCAGTAAGTGGGAATCTGTGTAAATCTGATTTTTCACCAAACGATTTCATTTTACACAGTCAGAACCCTAATGGTAATCAGTAGGGAGACGGTCTAGCTGATACTTACATTGGGCCAGCTGGTTCATCATCTTGAGCAGGTTAGGAAGTAAAATATTGAGCATGTTAGTTTAGCACATTCAGCAAGGTCAACTCATCTTACTACCAAACCTATTACACTCGTCTGAAACACATGAGACGTCAGATACATTCTGATGCAGTGAATGCTACCATGCATAATGTCAATGCATGTTTCTACATGATGATTCAGCAGTGGTCTGTTAGTAACACCAAAATGTCACATTATTATTAAAGGGCAAAAAAATGCTGTTTTCTGTATTCAATTGACATTTAAGTAATGAAAGCAATGACAGGGAAGCAGTGTCATTTGCAACACTTGTTTTTTGAATTCCCTTAAGGTAAATGCTTAACTCTAATCAAAATATCCTAACTCTAAGCACTTAGAAAGTTCATGCTCATGAATGTAAATGAAAAATCTGAATGCAAACAGACACACAGAAAGATACAATCTCCATGAGATCTTTTTAAACTCAAACTGTTAAATGAGAGCAATGTATTGCATTTGAGTCAAAGAAAAAACATGAATCCAAAACAAGCCAGAAAGAGATACAGAGCATGTAGCGCAGATCATCATTATGGGTGAATGTAGTGGATAATGCTTAGATGGACAGCAAATTCAGACTTAAGGATCATGCAGGTTCTCTCACTTACCACCCAGTTTTTAAGGTTATGCAAATCAGGGAGAGAGAGGTCAGTTATAGAATCAAAATTGTAAAGATAACTTAATCCAACATCTGAAATGATTTACTGTCAAGTTAAAATTCTCTGAAATGATACACCGTCAAGTTAAAATTCATTTTTTCATGAGAAGACATCTTGACCACCAGATGGCACTGTTCAATAGTGTATAGATTTACCAAACTCATTACCATATGCTATTAGTCATAAAATAGTAACATTTCAGGCAGTGAAATTTAGCACATTTCCATACAGAACGGTCGCCAAAGCAAAGGATAACTCCTTAAAAATCTAGACAAGTTTGCCATTTACTGTTTCACAGGGGTTACAGGTGCTACATGACCTAGAGTCTTCAGTATGCCAAGCTGTGACAAGAGCTGGTCTTTGCTTCCAGCACAGTATAGGTAAAAAAAAAAGTACTCTAGGACTAGGCCTCAGCAGGCATTAATAATTTAATCCCCACAGGCTACACACACACTATGGAGTCACATTTCTCCTGAATATCATATTAGGGCCAGATGACCGACCTCACATGGGTCGACTGGACCGTGTGTGTGTGTGCGTATATGTGTGTGTGTTTGGGCTGGACTTCCTCAGACTGAATTATTAAGTGTGAGACAACGTCAGTATCAGATAACAGTCAAATTGTTCCAAAGAGCTTGCTCTGAGAGGCTGTGGGGGAAAAACAATGGTGTTACATAGTGACCATCACACATTTAATGTCTACCAGCAATTACCTATAGGAAGAGATATTACTATCTACTAGCACTTTTAAGGTTATATGTCAGATTAAGTGAAAGCTTCATGTTAACTTACCTTTACTTTTCCCTAACCTCAACTCTACTCTAAACGAAAGACACACAAAAAGCAGTCAACTGCCTAATGACTGTGTGCCAGCCTTCAAATGTTAACTCACCGTCAGGCACCTCATCAGGCTTCTTGCGTTTCTCATAGACAACAATGATGAGGACCAAAACTAGGATTTCAGCTAAGACCCCCAGCAACGGCCAGAGAGGGGCCAGGTGGCTCCGTACACGCAGCACTGAGGTCATGGTGGAGTTTCCAACAATGTTGTTGGCGTTGCACTCGTATTCCCCAGGGTCAGAGCCGATGTCCAGATTGATGATGGACAGCTCTGTATAGTTGTCCTTGTTGCTGATGAAAAAACGGCCAGAGGAGTTGTCAATGTCCTGTAAGGTGAACCCATAAATTAAAGAGGATTCAGGAATATGACTGTGAAAGGAAACCAAGTGTAAAACAAAATAGGAGGAAAGAATCACGGTCACAGATTCACAATAAAACACTGCAGTCGGCATCATAATTACTGTCATGTCTGATTACTAAAAATAAGAGCCTTCCCATTTTGTTTTAAATCTAGCTATCAACTGAATATTCATCTGAAAAAAAGAAAAAAAAAGTGTGTGTGTGTATATATAAATATATGTGTGTTAAGACCAAATGTGTCACAATGATTGGCACCCCTGCAATGTACTAATATATTCCTAATTGAGGAATTGAGGAAGCCAATGAGAGGAAACGCACTAAGTACCAGGAACTAGTGGAGGAGTGCTGGGGCTGGAGGACATTCTATGAGCCCATAAAAGTGGGGTGCAGAGGCTTTGCAGGACGCTCACTCTGTAAAGTCCTCGGCCAACTGGGCGTTACAGGGGCAGCCAAGAGGAGGGCCATCCAGGCCACGAGTGAAGCTGCAGAGAAAGCCACGAGGTGGCTGTGGATTAAGAGGGCTGACCTGTGGGCTGCTACTGGGACGCAAGTCGGGGCCTGATCACCCCCGGCTGGGTCGCCTGGGCGAGGGTGCCTGACCCGAAACGCCCAGTGACCCCAGGATACATCACTGAAGATGCGTCCCAGGGCATCCAGGAGATGTTTTGTGCAGAGACTAATACACTGCATTACAAGTATACTGGAGCTTCTACTATGTTAAACCTCCGTTTGCTGAAATAGAAGCAGTGAGTGTTCTACCATAATGCTTGATGAACTAGGACTACACAGAGTGAGCAGTCTAAGACCATGCCTCAATACAGAATCTCCCAAGATACTCCAGTGTCATTTTTTCTCCTCATCAGCTCACCCCTAGGTTTTCAGAGAGATTTAGGTCAGCAGACTGGGATAGCAAATTCAGATGCCTGATTTTGGTCACTGAACCACTTTTATGCCCATTTGGGCATATGTGTTGGATCACTGTCCTCATAAAGAATCCAACTGACTTGTTTTTTACTTTTCAGAGGTGGCCAGATTTCCATTTCAAATCTTCTGGTACTTCATGTAGCTCATGACGTATTCTAACGCAGATTTCAGGGTCTTTGGAGAAAAACCTGACAGAGCTTCCACCACACTTAACGGTTTATATAAAATTTATTCTGTAAAACACTCTTTTTATGCCAAACCCAACTAGAGCTTATCAAATGGTTTCCTTTTGTCTCATCTGACCATAAAATATTACCCCCACAGTGAATCTGAGCACTTTCAAACGTGTATGTACTTTTTAATCGCCATTTACAGAAATTTTTATAGCCTCTTTATAGCCATCAGAGTCAACACTTAAGAGCTGCTGAGCAATCATATACACTTTAAAGAGCAAAACACAAATGGGAAAATAATTCCGATACATTTTGTTCGTAAGAAGTGAGATGACTGTATGGAATGGAATTGCACATTATCACTGAGTCCATAATGTTCTTACATGGATTTCAGCTAATACAGTTGTTTCAAGAAATCAAACGCTAATGCTAGGTTTCAATTTCAGTAAAACCACAGGTAAAGAACTGAAACGTACGAAGGAGGCACTGTTGTCTAATTTGCGCCAGGTCCAGATCGGGTGAGGGTAGCCCACGGACTTGCAGTAGAGGACAGCGCGTTCCCCCTCATTCTTATTCTCACTGCGCTTGTGTCCAACGATGTCTGGAGCAGCTGAAGGAGAAAAGGAAAAGGACATAAAGACATTGACAGCAGCAAAACAACTCCTATTTCAGGAATCTTTTTTCTTTCAGCTTTTAATGTAGCAAACAATTGTGAATTATTTTATACTGCCATCCTCATTATTTGCGAGATAAGCAAACTATATAAAACGTGAAGCTTTAAAACACCCAGTGTGGCTCAGTGTGAATCGTGTGTCATTTTTCTCAGGGTTAATTTGATAACCTAACCTACATTATTATTTATGTAATAATTAACCTGTCAATGGAAAACATTTAATTTCTAGGCACTTGAAAGCTTATCTAGATATCTAAAAAGCAGGCAATCAAGTCCCAAAGCTCTTTACCACTGAGATGGGAAATGCTATAGAACAATCATGAAATAATAGAACATAGCATTAAAAGCTTAGGAGGCCTATAACTAATCAGACTCTAGATTGGTCTTGCAGCTCAAGGCATTCAGCTGAACACAGTGACGCATCAAAAATTATAAGCGCAAATTGTGGTTTGGAATCTAATGTACTGATAGCTTTCTTTTATTCATAGGACCAGAAAAGAAATTGCCAACACACAGTTTGGTAAATGTATGCGCACTTACGTTTTAGGTCGTTTAATCTTATACCATGGCTAATCTCTAAGGGCCATAAAGTGTAGCAATTCCTGACTGGGAATTGTTTTAGCATAAAAGTACCATTAAGTGTTAATTTTATGGAGGTATTTTACTGAAACATTTTATTTTATTTATTTAAAAAGCCAATAAAATGTACTAATTATTGAAGATTCCTAATGCCATACACTGAGAGGTAAGGAGAGAAAGGGGGAGGGCGAGGGACTGGTTGTAGGAAGTTTAATCCCCAACCCCTCAGACAGGCAACCATCTGGTACTGCAGATCTCAGTATGAGCAGAAGGAAAATAGAGCCAGGTGAGCAGGTTCTGCTAAAACTCAACACCCTTTACGCACGACCTCTCTTTTCCAACTGCCTCCTCACAAATTGATGAGGTCTTTCATTTAGGGGCACATACTGTACTGTAAAATGTGCAGCTGAGCTTGCTAACCTTTTTGCTACACGTCATTCTTCTACCTTTTGGTACATTTTACCAATGCATTGTATTTATGTAAACTTCAAAGGCTTAAATTTATTTTGCAAATGGTAAGGGATCCAGCAAATAAGGCCTTTCAGCCAAACTAAGCATGCTGTCACACTGATACCGAGTGTCATGCCGTAATGCCCTTTCTCAGATTCCAAGTTTCACATTGCTGAGTCAGCATGGGCTGCAGAGTGCAGCAAAATGCAACCTAGCTCCTCAAACACATCTTCAAACACACTGACACCAGGCGCGAGAGAGAGAGAGCGAGAGACAGACAGGTTGAGTATAAAAGGCCCCGCACACCTGCAGTCTCACTTTGGCCTCCATTTTATCGCTCGATTTCATGACACCGTTTCATAGAGCAATGTATAATTTCTACTAGAATACGGTACCACTGAAACACTGATTTTCATTTTCAGTATTACATGCATGATTACATTCAGTTCTTTAAATTACTCTTTGTCCCTAATGTCAATTCAATTGGGTTTCATTTATTTTGCGCCCTTATTGTATTCAGGTCCTGGCAGTTAATGGAACCCTGTGTCACCTGTTTGGTGCTTCAGACTGTTTGGAAACAACTGCTAAAAATATATAATATAAATCAAGGCTTGGATCTCTTGGTAAGTTCAAATCAAATTGTAGATCTTATTTTTTCGTTTTATGCTTTTTCGCTTTCCATTATTTTTATTTGTTTTTTTTTTAAAAAACACCATCAGCACAAGAAGAATAAGTGTCACGTTGTTGTGCAGGCATCCTGGCATTGTGGCAAAAGAAGCAGTACTTCTTGAGGTTAAGGTTTTTTCACTCTGATTAAAACTTTTCACTCTAATTTAATGCACCAAAACTAAATGAATGCAACACATTTCTCCAACATAAACTGTGGCTGAGGCTCAGCAGCAACGCTTCTGTGCGCGGTCAAGCTCCGGCACTGATTCAGCTCTGAGCCACAAGCATTAACGTGAACCAACAACAAGAGAAAACATGAGCTCTGATGTGAAAGACAATATGTACATTTTCAAAACCTAATGTACATTTTCTAGTCAGTTACTAGGCTTTTTTAATTCAGTGAATTTATGATCCATATAAAATAAACATGTGCAAATGTGTGAAGGATGGGAAAACACACATTAGTACACTTAATGTCATTAAACACAAAAAACATTTATAGATGTTTAAAGATAAAGAGCCTTACATTTCACTTCAATGGTGGCATTGGCTGGAGGTGAATTATCAAAGGTATAGACACACATGTACTCTCCTGCATCCTCTGACCTTGGTTTCGTGATCCTGGGGGGTGGGGTGGAGAAAATTGATTAAGGATGCCATCACTTGTCCTTCACTGTCATCCGAAGTTGAGGCACAGACAGGGGTGTGTGATGTTGCTTAGCAACTCCATAGTACGCAATCTTTCATGAACCCAAATGCTTCCACCTACACACCATTACTAGTGATCAGTTGTGTACACAGACTATTAATTTCAACAAAAAAACAGCTTGGCCTTGGTGTGCCCACAGCTGTCCATTTTTTATTTTTATAGAGTGGATACACACAGCACAACTCTACAAGTGGTCCTCTAGAGCCCAAGATGTTCCACATTTTAACCAGCCCTGGCTTTGTTTCCTTATTTTCAATACCTTATAACTGTTTTTATACGCTGGAGTCCACATCAAGATCCAGGGAAAGAAAACAGCAAATTGATTCACGAAAGTACAAATGAGTGCAGCTAATTAGTGCATGATGTTTATTTTTCAGATTTATAGGTTAGATGTAGACACATAGTTCTGTGATCAAGAGCTGCGATCAATGATTGGGTTAATCGTGTTTGGACACAAATCAGGATGTTATATGTTGAGCTCAGGAAGAACAAATGTTTGGTCTGTATTTAAGTTTAGACTGAAATTTCAGAGCTGATTAAAGTTCTAGTACACACATGCCTTGGGTAAACATGATATAACCAGGCACTGCTTATTTTTGCCGTAATAAAAGTGTATCCAATCAAGACACCACTGTATCAAATTGAACCGAAGGTACAGATGATTTAGCCTGACTTACACTTGTCACAGATTACAGATAGTTTTACAATTTAGGACTACGCCATAAGGACAACCTGAGGAAGGGTTGGTTTGTTATAGAAAGCAAACGTGACTCCTGTATTTTCCCAGCGGATATTCAAGGAATGTCACTGTTGACGTTCATCTCATTTAAAATCATTTGTTTTGAGGTATTGTTTAACTAAGTGACAGCATTGGCCATTTTCTGGAAACTTTATGAAGACGTGGCGAGATACTTCTGTCTTCTGTTATTTTGGTCAACTGTCACAAGCCTTTTCATCCTCAACTGTAACATTCCCTTAATGCTTTATTTTGTCCTCAGGACTGTTACCTAAATAGAAAGAAAGATACATTATCAGTGTCATATGCTTTGATTATTTGTCATAGAAGTGTAGTAAAAGTAAATCCAGATTCTGCTGTGAATGTTGACATCAGAATTACTGAGAAACGTAACAAGAGTCTTCTTAACAAAGGCGAACACAAAAACACTATTCACTGTTCACTGTTCTGTGAATTTCATTGTTGGTTTGGCCCAGACCAATGTTTTTCCAGCCCTAGCGTGATCTCTATGGCACAGATCACTAGGACAGGTTAGCAGAACTTGTGTCTGTGTGCATCTGGTCAGTGTGATTAAATTAGGAGTCAGGCCAAAAGATTAGCAACATGGTGAGGGACTAAAGAAGGCCATTGACTGAACTCACACCATGGAGCATCAATTGATACTTAGAAAGGTAAGGTCTTCTGAAATCTGAACAGTCAAAAACAGTGCATTAGAAAATACACGGGCCATTTCTGTATTTTGTTCATTTTTGACAGTTTCGTTTATTATTTATGGCTGAAATCTGTGCAACAACTTTATTCATTCAGGAATTCATTCAGGAAATATACTGTCAAAAGCAAACACTCTAAAAATATTAAACATGTCTTAAGTATGTAAAATAACAGCTCCCAGTTCCTACCTGAATTCAGTATTCCTTTGATCAGTCCGTGTATTTGGGAGCTCCTCTCCATTCTTCATCCAGTGGCTATCACGGAGGATGTACTGGTTGGTAGTCAGGTTACAATGCAATGTGACTTGTGGGAGATTGGTATCCGTGGGTAGGGTGATGTGATCTGACGCATTGATTGATGCCTCTGAAAACACAAACATTCAATTAATTCAAGGCAAGAGTCCACACTGCACAGCTTCAACAGCTGGTGAGTGTATGTGGGTACTGAGAAAACATGTAAGAACTGACAAGTTAGCTAATTAATTAAGGAGTAACAGTTATTTACAAATCTGTGTGTATTTTACACCAGTGGCATAAAATGATTGGCACCCATGGCAAAAGCAAACAAAGGCTAGAGAAAAAAAAGACTCATTAGCTTAATCTTGCACTGAAACAAGAGAAATCTACCCTTCCGGTGATATCAAGTCATACAAAGAATAATTATAAAAAAACCTCCCCCCCCCTAAATAGATCCCACTATTATTTATACACCTACATTTTGTCCCTTACTCTGTCCCGTTCCCAAGCTGACTGCACTGAAGCCTCTCTTACAGCTCTGCATGTGGTAAATCATTCTTCCACACAAAATCTATACAGATCCTCTCTAGGTCTTTGGTCTGCACTTGTGAGATCTCTTTCATCTGCTGTCTGAAGGGGATTTAGGTGAGGGGGCTGGGGTGGCCATTAATTTGATATAAAATCACCTTATATTTGAATCCATGAGGCTATGTATCGGCCTAATAACAGCACAGTAGATCTTACTGAGGGAGTTTGGGATTCTTCTTATGACCACCTCACCTCTGGAATTTGGTGTTAAAAAAAAATCTGAACATAAAACCAAATTCCAAAGTTCCAAGGCTGTTCAATTAACTGCAGGCAGTTGTGTTCATGGTTTGTTCAAATGAAGATTTGAAGCACTGGTGACCCAAGATGTAACCATCCCATGCAACTGTCTAAAAGTGATCCTCTCTAATCATCCAATTCACTGAGCGTAAGCGGAAAATACACTTGTCTTCTTCCAGAGAGGTTAATCTCAACAATTTATCAGGAAAGAGGGCAGATGTGTGTGTTTGTATCTACAGTGACCTTTAACAGCAAAACAGAAACCTCAAAGCTAGAGATCCCAACATCAATGTGTTTATGTTTCACAATGCCATGCCTATCTCACTGAATCCAGTTGTGGTTAACAGGTCATGAAAGGCTACCAGCACTGCAGTGGTCTTACAATGACAACAAAATCAATACAACTATAGCAGTTCAGAATGTTTTTTCTCAGGACAGGTAAAGACACATTTCTGTTAGCTATTTTCCACTTGATCAAGCATGACTGAAACTAGGCCAATAGCACGACTGAATGATGAATGGAGGCTCCATTCCACATCTGCTTTTCATCTCTAGTAGTCAAGCTAGCTTAATATTCACTTTGAATTAGCATGCAGCCTCCTGTCAACACCACTTGAAATGTAGCTGACATTTTTATTTTGCTTATTTAAAAAAAAAATGTAAGAACTCACGTAAATCCATGACTCTACACTTTCAAAATTTTGTCAAAGAAAATCTTGTCTTTTGATGATCTGTGTATATTTGTCCTAAGAATTATATAATTGTAGTATAGTGTTAAATGTTATTTGACCAAGCATGACAAAAATGTTTTGTTGCATTTCTAAATGAAAAGTACAACCTCTACAGAGAACATTAGAAACAAACAAAATGAAGCCCGTCCAAAATGATGGCATATTTTGTACTGTATTCATAAGTATAATAACGCTCATCAGTCACAACATTAAAACCACCAGTCAAATGTGTAGCTACCCTTGAGGTGCCAAAACAGATCAGACACAAGCACAGTCTTTGAAAGACCTCTGCAGCTGCTATCTGGCACCAAGGTGTTAGCAGCAGATCGTTTAAATCCTATATGCTGCAAGGTGGTTCCTGCATGGATCAGGCTAGTTTGTCCAGCACATCCCACAAAAGCTCGATCAAATTCAGAATTGAGTGGAACTGCATCAACACCTACCACTTTTTGTCATGTTGCTCTAACCATTCCTGAACATTTTTTTCAGTGTGGCAGGGTGTATTACCACTGCCATTTGGAAATACTGTTGCCACAAAGGGGTGTATTTGATCTGCAACAAAGTTTAGGTAGGTGGTACGTCTCAAAATATTATCCACATGACTGTCAGTTTTCCAGAAGAACACTTACAAAAGCTCAGACATCTATGCTAGACAAACTAGTCTGATCCATGGAGGCCCCATCATGCAACTTACAGGACTTACAAGATCCTGCTACGATCTCAGTACCAGATACTACAGCACTCAGAGGTCTTGTGGAGTCCAAACCTCAATGGGTTAGGCCACATATACAATATCAGGTCATTTTGCAATATCAAATGTTTTAAGCTTATGTTTGATCACCTGATCATTTTTTTATATTGATTATATTTTATATTGAATTACCACTAGTAAATGCAAAAGTTTGCATATCCTCTGT
>JBBPCX010000135.1:11966240-11982579 GCA_037974365.1 Hydrocynus forskahlii
AAGCCACCCATGTAGACCACGTTTGGCATTGTGGGTCGAGGAAACTCAAAAGTGAAATCATTTCTCATGAGCCATATTTCTGCATCCTTAATCAAGGTGAAATAATCAACATCAGGCCCAAAATACTTCTGACAGAAGGCCCTGTAAGGCGGGGCAAAGTATTTTGACTGTTGATAGAGAGAAATTGCATAAATCAGCACATTTTTGGTCCTTTGCAAGAATGACATCTTATCCGTTAGCTCTGCTCCAGGAAAAGGTACATAAGACAGAGGGGAAGGGGCAATGTCAAAGTGGCCTTCGCCACTGGTGGTCCAACGTACATTGAAAACAAGAGGTAGTCCAAGTCGATGTGCCAATAACACACCTCCTCCAAAAGAAGGGTCAGTCAAAACGAGATCATATTTAGCCGCCTGGAAAAAATTCATAAGGGTCTCATTTTCAAATATTATAGCAGTCATGTTGCACATCTTTTCATGGACCTCAGCGATCATCTTCAACAGCTCTTCTCCCATCGTGTATTCATCCCAAATGGATCTTCTCTCCTTTCGCATCTGCAGCAAACGCCATGAAAAGTTGGCAAGTTCCTCATCATTAAATTCACCCACATCTATAGACAAGGTAGTGTAGTAAGGGGAGTCATTTTTGACATGCCAACTATTTGATGCTCGGATTACAGTCAGATTGTGGCCTTTTGAATGTAGTTCCTTAATGAGGACTTCCATATTAACCCAATGGCTTCCATCAACTGGAAATACCAAAATGTTACCGCAGTTGGCCCCGTATGAGATGCATAAGAGGCACAACAGAGTGAACCCTGAGTGATGCATCTTCTGTCACCTACAAAAAAGACAGAAAAAAAAGATTAATAAACTTGTTATAGCAAGTATAATAAATGTTTTTAGACCTCATTTGGTTTTTGTCTATTGCACCAAAAACAAAAATTATTACAATGCCACCATTTTAAAAGGTAAAAAAGATTAAAATTTATTTCATTTCTTTTTATCAATGGTTGACTGCATCTTTCTCTGGAAAAGCAAATGGTAAATTGAATATGCAGTGTTTCCAGTGTAACATATAATCATTAAATCTCATCAATAAAAACATTTCATAATGGTCTTCAACACCTGAGTATGAACAAGATTTCAGAAACAGTTTAGGCTAATGTTGAATCCTAGAGGTGCATACTGAAATTCCTCCCGATTTTGCCTAATTTACAAGCTGAATGTAATGTGAATAGTTGTGGTTGTTGCCTTCAGTGCCATTGCTAACATATATTTAATTTGCGTTGTAAGACCAGTTAAATTTATTTATACAAAACCTTTCGCAAATCTATCATTGCATTAAAAACTGCACATGTCTATAAATGTATACAAATGCCTTTCTATAATTTCTATAATTCCAGTGATAATTAGGAGCCTTGCTTCAGAAATTAATCTCCACCAATGCCAGTCCAAATCCGGAGAAAGAAGGAGGATGGTTGGGCGTCGGGTTAGCAACCCGACTCTGTAAAAAAAAAAAAAAAAAAAAAAAAAACACTACAGAAACAGCAACTGGAAATCATCCAACAGATCAGCGCAAAGCAAAAGGCAATGGACAAGTTCCTGTGATCACAGATACTACTGAAAGTCAAAAGAAAGTAAGTACCTCGAAGTGCCAGACTCTTAGTGTCAAAACAAAAACCAAGATTGGAACGTGGAATGTGAGGACACTACACCAGACAGGGAGAGAGAATTTCAAAAGTACCAGCTTAGTATCCTGGGAACAAGTGAAATGCGATGGAATGACAATCCTTTACACAGGCCATGAAGAACAACACACAAAGGGTGTTGGCATCGTGTTGGATAAAGAAGCTGCCGAAGCACTTATTGGCTGGGAACCAGTCAGTGAACGCATCATTACAGCTTGCTTCCAGTCAAGGCTGCACAGAAAATCATCGGCTGCACCCTCCCCTCACTGAAAGACATCTACACATCCCACTGCCTCAACAGAGCTGAGGGAATCATCAGAGACCGGACCCATCCTGCTCATGACCTGTTCAACCTTCTGCTCTCTGGCAGGCGCTACAGGTCCATCAGAGCCATCACTGCACTACATACACACAAACTCATACCATCACCACTCACAGACAATGTGCATATATAACTGCTGCCGTTTTCCACAAATCTCAGGGCAATGTGCAATAATCTCAACACTGTCTACTATATGCGCATCTCTTTATTCTTTTATAGTGTCATTTTATTCATATATATATTTATATACACAAGTGCAATCCTTATCTCATCTCAATAAGTGCAATACTTTAATACTTGACCTGTAAATTGTGCGTCATTTTTGTCTGTCCGCAACTTCTTGTTTGATGTTTATTGTCTATACCAGGCGTCTCAAACCTGTCCAGAAAGGGCCGCTGTGTGCAGGGTTTTGTTCCAACCAAGCAGGAGGCACACCTGATTCCACCTCTGTAATCAGTTGGTCTTGGTTTTCAGTTACTCAAGTGTGGCTTCTTCTTGGTTGAAACGAAAACTGCACCCACAGCGGCCCTTTCTGGACAGCTTAGAGACCCCTGGTCTATACAGTGTTTACTGTCTGCACTGTTTACTGTCTGCACTGTTTACTGTCTGCACTATGTCACTGTCTGTATGAACACACCACAGCACAGCACACAGTGTGAAATGCAGTCTCTCTGCAGTTAACCCATTCACCATGTACAGCACCTTCTTCAATCCCTCCAAAAACACAGTTCTGTCCAAAGATGTTTGCAGTTCCCTTTTTGCACATCCTGGAGAGGTTATCAGGCTGATCAAAGATCAATGGTAGACCTAAAAGTTAAACAGCCTCCTGAACAACATTTGTTCCTCCATGGGCTTACAAACACTTTAGTCTTGGGGTGTCCAAGAAGATCATTCAGCATGTTGTTGCCAGGGATAGCAGGTCGAGGTCCAGTGTATCTCCAGATTACCTTTTGAGGTAGTAGGGCAAATGCTGCTGCTATCTCTTCAGTAACATCTTGTGGAAGCCGACAGTTGATGGTCCCTAAAGACATGATGATAACACCATGCTTACCTGAGCTTAGAACTCATTTTTATCAGGAAGTGGGTTATAGGGTTTGCACTGGAAGCCACGCATGTAGACCATGTTTGGCATTGTGGGTTGTGGGAACTGAAATGAAAAATAATTTCTCATGAGCCGGTCTGCAGCCTAAAATAAGGTGAAATGGTCAAGATCAGAGTACTTCAAAGTACTTCTCGCAGAAGGTATTGTAATACGGCTTTCAGAATCAGAATCAGAAAACTATATTGATCCTGGAGGAAATTGCTTATGTAATGACTGATACAACACACAGAGACATAGAGACAGTAACAATATAATATAAAGTCTAAATAAAACCTGAATAAAAATCTGTAGAAAGAAAAAAGCTCAAAATGAACATACAGAATTGCTTGGTGTAAATACTATAAAGAAGTAACACAGTTGAGTGAAGAACTACTGAGCAAAAATAATGCACACTGTCCTTCACACAATGATAGTTACTTAACCCGGTAAGAAAATATACAGACACAAATGGCAGCTTGGAGGTAGTTATTGCACTTATTAGATAGTCAGTAGTAACATTAAGTAACGAAAAAGTAATATTGACCTAAGTAGTAATGTTGCACATGAAGACTATTGCACATAAGATATTGCAAGTAATTAAGTGATTTAGCACCCGTTTAGAAAATGTCACATGATATTGCACATAGTGATAATGTTTTAGCACCTGGTAAGAGCATTGCACAATATTGTACATGGTAGCCTGTTGCACATCATAGACAAGCAGCAGGCTATTGCACAGATTATTGTGAGGATGTGACAGACGGAGAAGTTGTAGAGTCTGATGGATTTTCTGTGCCGTTCTTTGAGATCACTGCTACATGAAAAAGGGTGAAAATGTCAAACAACATTTCTTAACCCTTTGAAAGTATGTTATTTGATCTGTTAGATCTGTTTCAGGGACAGGTAGACTGGAGAGAGGAGTGGGTGCAATAGCGAAGTGACCTTCTCCATGAGCTGTCTATCAAACACTGAAGACAAGAGGAATATTTTAAAAACAATGAAAAATATTTTTTAAATCTTACATGTTATTTGATCTGTCCCCAAAAGTGTGATATGGTTTATTTGATTTGGGGGTAAAAAAATGTGCACCTGATGTTTTGGTTTAAAATTAAATTTGGGATTATATATTGTAAACGCAACACCACAAATGAAAAAGGTCAGTATTTCAGAATCCTAACCACTTAAATAGTTGTCTGTACTCTACATAAGATCTTTGTATTGAATCTCACATATCAGTCATCATGGACACTTGACAAACTAACTTCAGTACCTCTTTTCCAACTCAGTAGTAGTAAAGTTCAAACTTGTCCAACCTGTTAACATGGGCTTGGTTATAAAAGCTACTTAGAGAGGCAGGAGTACTGAAAACACGTACATTAGAAACGGATTTAACTTCAAAAACCTGAGAACCTTACATAACTTTCATAAAAATACAGAATTCTGCACATATAAAAACATGTCAAAAACAATAATTCCATGTAGAGATAAGTTTTAGGAAAGTTATTGATACTTACCCAACTAAAGCAAACCCCTGTGGCTGTCCAGACTTAAAGAAACAGAAAATCTTCACGTGACTGGATGCAGTTCTGCGCTGCAGCTGTTTAAATTAGTGCATGTGGGTGAAACGTCCTCCTGGATGCGTGAGCAGAGAGAGAGTTCAGAGGTTTATTGAACAGTGTTCACTAAATAGCTCTCCTGAGCCCAGTGTCCAAAGGGCAATTTGGCAGCTTGAAAGAGAGGAATTACCCTTACCCCAGTCCTGAGGCATATAGGTTTTAAAGCTACAGCTTTTCATGCAATGCCGAAAGTGCTCATTACCTAGAACAGAACAGTGAGTTAGCCTTTAGCTCACACACCCACTTTCAGCCACATTCCAGCAAGGTACTTAAGGGAAATGAGAGTCCTATGGGCATTGTGGAGGACTGTTATGCAACACAAGATTTGAATGGAGGGACTTTTTTCTTCAAGACTCTGCATGTAGAACAAATGTATTCTGTGCACTGTAAACCTAATGACATGCCTTAACCCTCCTATTGTGTTCATTTAGGCTTAACAATCTTTGTGTTCCCAGTCACTTTTGACCGGGAACATTTTAGTTTATTATAAATCCACAAGTTTTGAACTTCTATTTGCTATTTATGGACTTGTAGGCCTCGATCATCTAAGGTCATACAACTTGTTTTCTTAAGAAAAAATATTATAGAGATATTATTTTGACTGTAATACATACTAATATGAAACAGTTTGTGCTGTTTATCACAAAGAACCTAATTTCAAAACAGGACACTGTTTTTAAACCATTTAAATTTTATTAAAAGTGGCACAAAATAACATCTGTCGTGTTCCCGGTCAGAAGTGACCGGTATGTTTTATTTAGTAAAGACAAAAGTTTTTTGTGGTTGCTAAGGTATAAAAGGTGGTGGCTATGGTGTTGGGGTGGGTTGCTAAGTAGTTTTACGCGGTTGCTATAATTTAGGAGGTGGTTGCTAAGTAGTTTTTAGACAGTTGCTATGTATAGGAGGTTGTGGCTAAGGAGTTTCATTATGGTTGCGGTGGGATACAATATGCTTGCTAAGGGTTTTCTAGGTGGTTGCTTTGGTGCAGGAAGTGGTTGCTAAGCTGTTTCTATGGTGGTATACAAAGTGGTTGCTAGGGTGTTGCTAGGTGCTTGCTGTGGTGTAGGAGTTGGTTGCTTGGGAGTTTCCAGATGGCTGCTATGGTGCAGGAGATTGTTGCTATGTAGTTTCCAAGTAGTTGCTATGGTGTAGGACTTGTTGGCTGGGGAGTTTCTATGTTGTTGCAAAGCTGTACAAGGTGGTTGCTCAGGTGAAGGAAGCGGTTGCTACAGAGATTCTGAACTGTCAAAAGATGTGGTTCCCATAGAGTAACTGAATAGGAAATAGGTTCCCATGGGAGAAAAGGGGACATAATGTGTTGCCAACCAGTGGGAATGTTCTTAAACTTAAACTAATCTTAAACTCTACACTAATCAGTCTTACTAATTAATTTCCACTCCTGAGCCCAGTGTCCAAAGGGCAATTTGGCAGCTTGAAAGAGAGGAATTACCCTTACCCCAGTCTTGAGGCATTTAGGTTTTAAAGCTACAGCTTTTCATGCAATGCCGAAAGTGCTCATTACCTAGAACAGAACAGTGAGTTAGCCTTTAGCTCACACACCCACTTTCAGCCACATTCCAGCAAGGTACTTAAGGGAAATGAGAGTCCTATGGGCATTGTGGAGGACTGTTATGCAACACAAGATTTGAATGGAGGGACTTTTTTCTTCAAGACTCTGCATGTAGAACAAATGTATTCTGTGCACTGTAAACCTAATGACATGCCTTAACCCTCCTATTGTGTTCATTTAGGCTTAACAATCTTTGTGTTCCCAGTCACTTTTGACCGGGAACATTTTAGTTGATTATAGTTGGTTTTTATTAGTTGGTTGCTATGGTGCAGGAGATTGTTGCTATGTAGTTTCCAAGTAGTTGTTATGGTGTAGGACTTGTTGGCTGGGGAGTTTCTATGTTGTTGCAAAGGTTTACAAGGTGGTTGCTAAGGTGAAGGAAGCGGTTGCTACAGAGATTCTGAACTGTCAAAAGATGTGGTTCCCATAGAGTAACTGAATTGGAAATAGGTTCCCATGGGAGAAAAGGGGACATAATGTGTTTGTGTGTGTGTGTGTCCTCAAAGGTACCAGTGGGAATGTTCTTAAACTTAAACTAATCTTAAATTCTACACTAATCAGTCTTACTAATTAATTTCCACTTGAACACCATGAGTACACACAAACATATAATAACACAAAATATAATAAAAATCCTCAAATTGTTTTTAATGCATTCCAGTGCCTTGTGTAAACCAAGTCATGGAACCTTAGAACAAACCGATGACATTTACTGCATTTTCTAGAGTGAAAATTTGAAAATTGTTCAGATTTCACCAGAACACAATAGGAGGGTTAAAAGTGCATTGAAGTATTAATGACAAAACATTGTTCTGTTGGCTATCCTTTGTATGCTTGTTTTTCTTCTGAGATTGGGTGCTAGGTCAATGGTTCCCAAACCATTACCCAGAGACCCCAAGCCTCCCTCCCTCATTTTTGCACAATATGTGTAGGGAGTTGGAGTAAAAAAAATGTGGACTGTCTGGGAGTCCATGAGGACCTAACTGAGAAATACTGGGCTAGTTCCTAGCTACTCCCTGCAAGTATACATTTAGGAGTGGTAGCCAAACTTGTTTTGTTGCAGTGGCGGCTGCTCTAAGACTATAAGGGAAGCTCCGCTTCCTCTAATATGTCAGAAAATAAATGCTCAAATATGTCGTATTTATATACTTTTAGATCGAGTTCAACTTCATGACTAGCTCGTTCAGAGTCAGGTATTTCTTGTCACACATTTCCGTGCAGCACAGAGCATACTTCCTGTAGCACAGCTTCTCTGGAGCTCTATGGACGGGCACAGAGGGGGATATTTCACTGCAGAAAAGCTGGACAGTGATTGGATAAATTCACCATAATCGTTACTTCCAGGAAAGCTCAGCTTCTCTGGGAGTGAATGGAGCAGTGGGCGGCCAAGACGCTGGGCTACTGCATGATTATTGGAGGAGCTGTCTAAAGGGCGGAATCCCTTTTTGATTGACAGCATGTTTTAAATTAACAGCCCATAGTCTGGAGCAGAGAGGCTCTGGTCTGGAGCGATTCACGCTCAGTCAGTGCTGCCAGGTTGCCATTGGGTGGTTTTGAATTCTACTTTGCGGGTAAAAAATGGCTTGGGCGGGTTAACAAAAATTGGGCAGTTTTTACATTCGTTTTGCTGGTTTTTATATAACTTCGCACCTATGGTCTGTGAGAATGCATCCAATCCAATCCATATTAAATACTTCTTTGACCCAATCAATCAGAGATCTAGATGGGCAGCATCACGCCACAGAGAGCCCTCCCACTGCATTCGCTGACGCTCCCCCCGACTCACGTTTTGTCCCTTCAACTCGGTCAGCAGTAATACACATAGCTAAATACATTAATCTCCATATTGTAGACTGTCATGTCATATTTATTATTTAAATCTCAATGTAGTAACGGGTGCACCATTAAAAAAAATGATTGCAAAGTTATATTCTGTTTCAACCATACTTAAAACCGGTCAGCAGATTTTTCATCTCCAGCACTGACAGCCATATGATCCATCTCGTTGTTGCCATTTAGAAATTGCTGCATGGATCTACAGTACTATAGCCTACATAGCATAATTACTGGTAAGTAAGCTTTAGCTCCATACTTTTACTTTACAAGGGTATAGGCAGCCACGGCAATTACTGGATCACTCAAAAAGGTAGATTTCACATTTTGGGCGGTTTTGAGTGCATTTTGACGGGTTTTGGGCATATTTTGGACTGGAAACAATCAGCAGAATCTGGCAACACTGCGCTCAGTCCCAGCGGATCTGCGAGAGAAGTCGTGAGACAGCCTGCTGCATGTGTGTTTTTGCTGGTGATATAAACCATTTCCATTTGTACATAGAATTCTTGAAATAAAAACGTAATTACAGCGTTCTTGACTTTGCTCCCGTTTCATATCATTAAAGGAGCTCTTGAGGGGAAACCAGCCAGCTAGCAAACTGCATAATATAGTTGACATTATTGTTCGTGTAATATTATTTTGGCAAAGCCATTTAATAACCTTTACGACGAGAGACTCAAAATTAAACAACAGGGTAGACCAACGCCCAAGACTGATTTGGTGCAAAAATCAGGGAAAAAAAACAGGTCTTTTCAGCTCTCCTAGTATGAGCAAGTGAACTGGCTGGAAGTGTTGAGTTGTCTGGGCAGTGTAGCTGAACATGCAATCAGTGAAGGTCTTCACATTCAGTTGGCAAAACTTAATGAAACTAAAAAAAAAGGTCTTTCTGAACCGTCTAATTGATGTGACTTCCTTGCTGGCATTCAGGGGTCATGATGGGAGCAGTGAATCAGCAAATACTGGATAATACAGGAACTTTACAGAAACATAAGCTAAATATGACTCTGTCTTGGCCTCACAATTTCAGTCATCAGCTATGTTTTCTGGTATGTCCCACTCTCTACAAAATGACTTGATCTCTGCTGTTGCAGCTGTGGCGGGAGGGCTGGCTAATATTACCCACTATAAACCGTTAAGTCCACAAAAAGACCCGACTACGCCACCTTGGGGATGTTACCCAAGGAACATTACCGCAGAATCAACGGCAGTTATAAACATATACAGGTTGGAGTTATTGAAGCAAGAGACGTGATTTCATTCCAGATATATTTGTATTTTATAGCAATTCAATAAATAAAAATATGAGCAATACATGTATCTTTAAAAAAAAAACGCACGCACACACACTCCAAATCAGAAATAAACAAAACAAAATACACACAAAACTGAGATCTAGACGACTGGAGCGCCAAGCTAGAACAAAAAGGAAGGTAATCAAACACACCACAGCAAATAATTCAATAACACTACACACTACAAAACCTCCTTAAAGAAGACCGGTTGGCCCCCAATCTGTGCCCTCAGCAGACAATGTAAAAAAAGAAAGAAAAACAAAGAAACCAAGCAAACAAAAAAAACCCAACACATTAAACACACATTAATCAACATACACGGGACCTATATACAGGAGAAGTATCGACATAGCAAGGTACTCCCCAGATTACACACGGAAAGAAGAAATCCACACCAGCGTATTACACACGTGCATTTAATCTACAAAAAATGTACAAAGTCGAGGTGAACATTCACAAAATAACCAAAGCATTTTGGTTTGCCGAGCTGCAAACACGAAGTCAGGGCGGAAACACGTCACACAAGGTGGAACCCCGCCACACGTCACCACCAGGAATCCCCCGGCCTTATATAGGGTGCTGTTATCCCACAATTCAATGAATTAATCAAGATCTCACAAAACAGAATCCCCATACTGCCACACAGCCACTGTTTCTGATCATCAAGGGTAAATTCAGACTGCTCCCTTTATAGCATGGCAGGTGGATGAAGTACGACAGGGTCACAAACCGTTTTCTGAGAAAGGAACAGAGGGCAGACTTTATGTTCAAATAATGTAACGAATTTCATGATGTAGGCCTAAAATGATCTTCCCCTGTCTGAAAGACTAGCAGCCGCCACTGTTTTGTTGGATTCAAAACGAACACCTATGATCGTAACGTGTCTGAGAAAAGAATAGGAATCTAAAATCTTTTTCTGACAGTTAAGTCATCAGGTAGATCAGCACTGCTCCTGTCAGAAGCTTTATGAACACATGACCGGGTTTGTGATTTTGTGACACATGACATGCCCAACAGCTTAAAAAACACACAAATGGCACCCTCTTCTGGCAGAGAAGGCATTCATGCTGGACGCATACATAAGTACCTGACTTACTAGAGATGAAAGTGCTTTATGTACACCAGTCTGTCATCCTTAAGCATTGATGTCTTTTTTATTTGTTCAAGTCTGTATTCAGCCACGTGCTGGTTATACGTTTCAGGGAAGAGACATACACTTGTGAAACCCGACAAATTACAGTTCACAAAATGAGCCAGAAGTCACTAATCTTGCACAATGGATCAGTGTAGCTTCCTGTTCTCACTAAAATCAAGCAGAAGCTCATCCAATTTCACTTACTTAATCTGTTGGTCTAAAACAACTGACCAGTTTCATGAGGTGAGATCCTGCTTGGTTGAAATGAAAATCTACAGTGACACTGTCCCTTTGCAGGCAAGACTCCTGGAGACTCCTGCTTTAAGCCCAAAGTTCGCTTTTTGATGTCACTGTAAAAACCTTACAGCAAGCCTTGTAACAAAAGACATTACAAATAGCCCTCGTAAAATTCTTTATTCATAAACTTGATGCAAGTTTACAAATTTTACTGTACATGGTCAAAATTCTCTTGCAATGGGAAAAAACAACCTGAAAGCATGCCAAGAGTATGTACGATAACTAGTCCACCATGAGATGGCACCAGAAAAGAACACCATGATCGGTCAATCTGAGGTCGGTCTTCCAAAAAGAAAAAAAAAAAAAAAAAAGCCATTGCTGTCCAGTCATACATGGTAACATAAGGGAGAACGTTACCAACAGCAGTCCAGTTGGACAACAAGCCAGCTTCAATTGCTTTAGGAGGTGCAGGTGTGTTGAATTCCCAGATGAACTAAAAAAACCAAAGAAAGTACGTCTGAAAATAGAGCAGCATCAATGTGAAGAGATACTAGAACTCAGCTGTGCTGCTCTTGGAGAACATGAGTCAGAGTAGTGCTGGAAAGGAATGACAAGATCCTCTTTACAGCGCAAACAACCAACATGTGCTTGAAAGCAATCCAATACACAAGGCTTAACACTTCTATATGAAAACTTACAATTAGGTCATGGATTTAAAGATTTGCAAGCCAGTGTTAGATATGGCTTTCCTGTTTTCTTGACCGGCTCAGGATCTGGACGTCACTCATACCCTCTGCAGTGATCTAGGAGGCACACACTTAATATTTTGTGCAAAAAGGGCAAAATGATCAGGAAAGATATCTTACATCCAGGGCCATTATTAAGACTGTATATTACATAAATATCACCAAGCCATCAGACATGATGAACTTCATGGGAATGAGAGAAGAACAAATATCCACAGCGAAGACCAGATTGCTGACATCATCTCACTCCTCTTTAAAAGAAGTCTTAGGACCTGAAAACATAAGCAAGACTGCTAAACTCTTCATTTAAAAACAAAACAGCAGAGTGAGGGAGGGCCATATACTTCATTAGTGTGGGCCTAAAGTAATGCATGGTGATAAAATGTGGCAATGCAATGGTTTTCTGTCCTGAGTTACCACTTAATTGTGAGATGCACTCAAAAAGACCAGTCTGTTTGCAGCAAGCACTGAAAACACAAGGATTTTACGATGTGCAAATAAACACTGATCCAACCAGCTGAAGCACAAAGCACGACACAAAGTTTTACCCACTGTAACAATGTCAGTCTAGTAGACTTCTTGGAAGCTTCTTGGAAGATATTAAAAAAGTTAAGTAGCAGTACTAGAAAATAAGTATTCCTCATCAATGTCCATTTACCCTATGTGTATGCTAGCTAATGGATACGGACTGATTTTTTCCTCACTGAACCAAAAAAACAAACAAACAAAAAAAAACCCTGATACATAATCATTAATTTGCTTATAACTTAAGGTTCATTGGTGAACTGGTATCAGCGATTAGTAAATAAAGTACAAGTCAACGTCGCGACTAAAATGAATAAAAGATTATCTTAACACCTTCAGAAACTTGAGTACATGGTTGGAAACCCCTGAATAAATCGAGTTTTCAGTGCTTTTCCCCTCTCTGTTTTGCACCATTTCAAAACATCCAAATAAACACGAAGGTCTTAAGCCCTCAGCTGAAAAATTCCATGACTGACTGAACACTGTGGCACATGCCAAGGCTGAGGGGGGGGGGGGAAAGAAAAGAAAAAAAAAAAAAGTACTTCACATGAACGGCACAATAAAAATGACTTGCACCTCAAATCCATTTACAAGTTTACAAGCAGACCTCTGTCCAACCATAGAACAACGACACATTCTCTTCTTTAGCCCATTGCAATCAAGGCCTGTATTTGACCTTTACAGGTCAAATAAATCACAGGCTACAAAGCAAGGAACAGGAAAGGGAGTGGTATTCATCCAGTTAACATTTGTGAACTGAAACTACACACAACTGTCACACTCTCCCTTACCTTAACTTTAATCATTGGAATTAGGGCTGCTTAAGAAGCATGAGCATATAACTCTGGCAAATAAGGATTCCTTAACAATATCAGCATTATATGTACCGATACATGTGAACACAGAATGCACAAGATAAAGAAGGTCAGTGCCAGCAGATACAAGAGAAGTGGCACATCTTCATATTGTCTCTTATTGCATCCATTCCTGTTTGAATTTCAAATCAATTCTGCCAAAGTCGTGGCCATATAAATCCTTTAAAGGCAGAAAGGGGGATAAAAATCCAGAAACTTCGTTTATATCCATTCAGGCATTAATCCGAGCCATACCTGTTGCTCCAGACAGTAAAACCAAACTGAACGTCTGGTGGCATCTAAAATCACTCTGTGCAAGACACCTATTAGTACCAAGTCTCTGTGTCTCTTACACATCCCTCTTTTCCCTGCAGTGAACTGGAGAATGTAAGAAATGAGAGCAGGAGAACGTGATTACAAGAGAAACAGCAAGTAATGGAGAAAGACAGAAACAGACAGAAAGGACAAGTGCACATACACGCGCACATGCACAACTTCCACAGAGACCAGTGGGACCTTGCACTCCAGGTGAAGAGAGGGATTGGGGGGAGGGTTAATACTACAAAAATAAAAAGCAAATGGTTGATCAAAAATCCCATTTTCCCAGTGTGCAAGAAGAAATGCCACCTTGTTAGCCATCTTCTTTAGGGGGTGTGTACCAGCCTGTGGGGAAAAACAGGGATACACACAAACATTTTGAAAATGAAATAGGTTCACATACAAAACAAATAAAGAGTCACTGAGTCATTTGTGAAAGTGTGGACGCTACACTTACCATTCTTTTCATGGATCTGGACCAACGACTTATACGACTGTTGTGCTCTGGCAAGATTATACTGGTTCTATTATAAAGGGTTAAAAAAACAACAGAATACTGTGTCATAGCAGGTAATCATACTGTATATAAGCTTTCAAAAACATGGTAAAATAACCTGGCACAAACCTTATTTGCACCAAACTGTACTCTAGCTTTCCCTTTGACTAGAGTAGCATTGATCTGCATGATGACAGACTCTATGGAATAGGCACTGCTCCAGCCCTGAGGGTGTAAAAAATAGTGTGTTTAAGATTTAATGTTCTACATGTTACAGTTAAAGACGATCTAAAAAGCCACAAACAATTCAAACCTGTTTGGTTAGCAGTTCCATACACAGGGCTCCTCCTCCAAGAACATATCTAGAAGTAACATTCACAATAAGTGAAAATGATCCATGAAGTATGTTGTAGCAAAAACCTAGACTTGGTGTGCCCCTTTAAAAATCAATTAATAAACAAACATTTCTGTAGTTAAAGAATCTCGAGGGCACAGCATCATTTTCAGATGTTTGGGAGGTGATGTTCTTTGGCAAAATCAATGAAAGTCACCAGAGCAACCCAACTATAAGAACAAGGGGAATACAATTAGGAAAAGATTCACATAGTTCCAAACAGATTTGTGACAACACTGTACTGTACTGACCCGCCAGAGAGTACAGGAGACACTACCCGTACAAAGGGAGGATCAAAAGGAAAGTTATCCTGCAAGAAAAAAAAAAGATGGAGGCGTAAATTATGTAGCAGTTTTACTTGAGTGCATATGTCAAACAAACAAAAATAAAAACTCACTTTGTAAGAGAAGTTGAGGAGAATGTAGTCCACCCCTTCTTTTTCCTTCAAGACTTGCAAGTCGCTGTGTAATGGACTATCTGGATCTACCCTGTAACAAAACCAGAGTGTTAATGAAAACAAAGGCAATAACCTTCTTTAAACAACTGTAGAGACTTAAGCATTTACATTTAAAAAATTAAACAAAAAAGACTGCACTTACGTCCTTAATTTGACATGCCATTCATATAGACTGTCATTGACTAGCTCCACTGAATAGATACCTAAAATATAATAAAAGCAATGAAACGTTGGGTCGTTAATGCAAACCACCACTCTTGCGGAACGCCAGTAGCAAATTGGGTACAAAAAGCATCCCCTGAGGAGAATCCACGAGAGATCACATCATATATAAAAGGCTACATGCGGTTCTTTAACTCCAATGCAAATTAAACAGAAACAGCAGCCTCCAATTCCAAATTTTCATCCCACCACATATTTTGCCTGCATCAGGAGCCTCTTATCAAACTTATGCAAACACAAAAAACACATACAAATGTGTATGCTGTCTACAACAATTTGTTTCTAATTAGTTTCTTTTGTGGGAGAACAATATTGTTGCTTTTTGCTTTGAGAATGAGGTCACTAATGCTCTCTTTACACTACCAAAAAAAGGACAAAACTCAGTCTAATATGTATGTTGCATTGTCATTCTTATAAACTCCACAAGTACATGCACACTGACCTGTCTTATAACTCTGCGACCTGTAGATCTCCCTGAGTTCCTTCATGAGACGGTCAGAAGCCTGAACAGAGCCAGAGACTGCACCCTTAAAAAAACATGAAAACACAGACATTTTAGGAAATCTACTTTGTACAAACAAACTGACTTTAGCACAACAATGAACCATCTTATTAACATCCGTCATGCGTCAGTATGTCTTCTACACAAAAGTCAAGGATTGTTAAAACGTGTTTTTTGATATCCCTGCTAAGTGTTAAAAAAACAAAACAAAAACAAAAAAACACGAATTCATGCACTACTATGGGTATTTGTGTCAGGTTTAAAAATACTGAGAGATAAAATAGACAAAGAAATACATTTGTTAATCTTCTTGAAATCCAGGCAGTCATATGATCAAGTGAACGAGGATTTAAGAATGTTGTGGGTGAATGACCAAATTATTGTTTGGGAAGAAAGAAAATAAAAAACAAAGTTATAATAAACATCCCAAATTGTAGAAAAAATTACCTTACCGAGTTGACACTTACATTCAAGTGGTCCTGCCTCTGGTTCTTGCGAATTTTCTCCAATATGGCAAGGTTTTCTTTCTCTATGCCATCATCTTCTGACTTCTTGCCGTCTACGGGTTCCTCCTCTTTCATCTCGTAGTGGTCTAAATCTTCAAGGTCCTGCTACCACAGAGAGATCCAGAAATACACATTCATGCAATGGGGCAGTGGTTAGGGTGTTGGCCCTGCAATCAGAAGGTTGTGGGTTCGAATCCCAACTGCTAGTGAGCAACGTACTTGGTAAATGGGTTAAATACAGAGAAAGAATTCCACATTATTCATATTGTGCTGTGGTGTGTTCACGCGTGACTATAAGCATTAATAAATACATAAATTAATTAATTCAGGACAACCAAAGACAAAAGTACAAATACAAAAGACTACAGATTTGATCAGACAGTTAAATATATGAAATAAGCAAAAACCTCTGCCATTTCTTCCTCCTCTTCTTCTTCTGATGTTACTTCATCTGTTGTTACATGCTAGAAGAAACAAAAGAAATGGGAGAATGTAAACACAAAAGAATGAGGCTATCCAGACGCCCCCCCCACCCCCCCACCCCCC
>JBBPCX010000135.1:11986346-12001115 GCA_037974365.1 Hydrocynus forskahlii
GGCTTATCCGTGCTCGTAAAACTAGCAGACAAAATGGCGGATCTTCAACTAATCTAGTGGGTGGTGTCTCGACAGATGAGGGGCAGTTCTATGCAAATTGGCCCTGTGTATTACATCACACTAGGCCCTCCAAACGGCTCATTTTGAAAGGGCCTGAAACTGTGAAGAATAAAGCTGGTGATATCTCTTTAGGTGAGAGTGATTTTGTGCAAAGAACTTCATGAACATGTTTTGTATAGCCCATAGACCTAATATAACTAAAGTGAGTTTTGCATAATACGTCCCCTTTAAGAACAGATCAAGAGAGATGAAATCATAAAAACACAGACTGCTTACTTACCAAGGTACTGCCTTTGCGGACATCCTCCAGTCGCTCTAACACTTCTGTGAGGCTCGGATCGTCTGATTCCACAAACCATATAGGTGGAGTTGAAGGATAAGACTCCTGGGAACAAGACAAGTTGAAGGAATTGTGACAAAAGGAGGTCAGCATGGGACGAATAAACACTGCTGAGCCTTCTTCAGTGGTTAAACTAAAATAAGCAGAGTCTGATCCAGGTAAGCAGCATTTCAAAGCAGGCTGTGGAGTAAGCCTTTCAGTACAGACCAGAGAAATAATGACGTGTTTGCGCTTCCTGCTAAACTAACACCCACCAAACCCACTGCTCCCCTCCCTACATTGTCTTCCCACTTCAACGCAAACTGCAAACCCAGAGGTAGGGTGATGACGTTGAAACGTTTACCATAGGCAGTCAACACAACAGTCAAAAGATCGATAGTTACAGCACACTTTTCTTAATAACTAATACTTTCAAAAGATCCAAAACTATAATTTAATACTCCACTACTGTTAGTTAAGCCATGCCTCAAATCATGAAAGGCTAATGCAAGTTCTTTTATCATGATAAACCTATGTTGCCTATATTAAGAACTTAGATTCAGAGATGGAAGTTATTGTAACACCTTAACCTTACACACTGTACACATTTCTTACCAACATTTCAGAGTTGTGCCGAGTTGAACTACAGCAGCTAGCCATGTTCCTACTAAAAATCTTTTACATTTTGCACTAATTACTCACAAATAGACCATAAACAAGGGCAACCGAGAAACCAAATCATTCACCAGAAGCAGCAACTTTAACTCCAAAGCATAAATAAGTTACCCACCTAACTAGCTTAGCTAGCTGATAGTAGTAGTATTACTTTAGGTTTAATGCCATATCAACAATGGTCACATCATGGCAAAAAGGTATATTAAACGATACAAATTATTTGAAAACAAGACAAATAAACAAACAATTAACAAATAAATAATCTAAGATGATTTAAATCAATATTTAATATTAAAAATTCCAAAACTTTATGATAAATATCTTCTAGACTACTTTCTCAGTAAAAATCGTTGCCTTGTGTTACTCAGTGCAGAACAACGAAGTAAATTTGTTTCTAGCTAGCTGGTAAATCTGAGCAAATACTGTTAAACTGACGGGTTATGGAGATACAGCGCTCTACTTTTTTATGATGTTATATTTGTTAATTTGTGACTGTTTTGAACAAGACATTCTTAAAACTTGAGGCATTCTGGACGTATCAGCTAGTACGTGCTTCTGTTGTTAAGACAGGTTGTTGCTGTTTTGTGAAATCTTTCTTTAAAAACGTAGCAAAAAAGCGTTGAGCAGCTAGCTCGCTAGGCTGGCTAGGTGCTGGCTAACGTGTAACAGCCCTGATTCACCACACCACCACCCAAACCCAAGCAGTCCACACAGCTACACGGCCACCACTGGTCTCAGCCTGAGCTACATGACCACCAGCTGGCCAGGTAGATATGTCTAGCAGTTTTAAATTCGCTGTCGAAGCCCCAAAGCCATGTTTTGTGGCCAATTCTATCGCACTGACTGTGCTGCTGCGTTAGCTGAACAAAAGGAAGTGCTATAGCTCACTCACAAACAAACTGCCCTCTTTCAGCTTTAACACACACTTTCTGGATTTTTTTGTATATGACTCAGCCAGCTACCTTCACTAACTAATGGCATTGGGGCCGAGTTAGCCCAAAGCTAGCTGTCTTAGTTAGGAGAACTTGTTTAACCTAGTTAGCCAAGTTAGCATGGTAGTTGTGGCTGGTCCAGTAATTTAGGCTGTGGCATTGAAGGCAGAAGTCAAGCCAGATTAGTCCCTTTTTGCATCTGGACTAAACTGGAGACTTGGAATCGACCGACAACAGAAGAGCCCTCCAGCATAGGGGATAGTGTGTGGAAGCTGGCCGCGGGTGGCTCACCGCAGTCCGGGAGCTGAGCCACAGCTAGCCCCGCTCTCTCTGCCCCTCACCGTAATGTTGCAATGGATGATCAGCAGCTTGTCCCCCGTCACATTAAACTGGCAGCTCAGCTCGTCTGGTTTCCAGTCGATTATCCTGAATCGTTCGTGGTTTGGGTCAAAAATTGACTCCAAAAACTTTAATTCGGCCTTCAGCCCCGATACCGACATCTTCCACCACTCATCTCCAGGCTAGCCAGGCCGCAGGGGGAGGGGGAGGACTCGCTGTGTGTTTTTACAGAGCAACAAAAGAGGAGGGGAGAGAGAGAAAGAGTAAAGGGAGGGAGAAAAGGGGTAGAGAGAGAATAAGAGAGAGAAAGGGATAAAGAGAAAAAAAGAGACAAGAGAGAGAAATAGAGAGGAAGAGAGAGTGTAAAGGGAGCGGGAGGGAGAGAGACGGAGAAAGAGATGGAGAGTGAGCGAAGAAAGAAATAGAGAAGTAGAAAGAGAGAGAGATAGAGGGAGGAGGGATTAAAGAAAGAGAAAATGAGGGAGAACGAGAGAGAGAATGAGGGAGAGAGAGATAGAGGGAGAAAGAGACGAGAGAGACAAAAAGAGAAGAAGAAAGAGGGAGGGAGAGAGAGAGTAAAGAAAGAGAAAGAGAGAGAAATGGAGGGAGAAAAAGAATAAGGAGAGAGACTGTGTGAGAGATAGACAGAGTGAGAAAAAGAGAAACAGAGTAAGGGATAAAGAGAGAAAACGAGACAAGAGTGAGAAATGGAGAGAGAGAAAGAGAAAGAGAGAGAGAGAGAGAGAGAGAGAGAGAGAGAGAGAGAGAAAGATAGAGACCCTCATTTGTACTGCTGGAGGGCGGACGGTACCCGTACAATCAGGGAACTTATCACTACACTTTATTTTGTTTTATTGACAACAATCACAGAGACAGACCTCAGAACTGTAAACAAATAAACCAGCACACAAGACAAACTGAAAGAGAAAAGGAATTACAGAGACACAAAAATGACAACAGAGGCAACAAATGAAAAACTATTACTACTAGTAATAATAGCCATAATAATGATAATGACAATAACAATAACAATAACAACAACAACAACAACAACAACAATAATAATAATAATAAATGATTAAATAAAAATAAATAAATAAATAAATATATACCCAACCATTTTTAACAGACTGTGTAACATTTAGCCATGTCGTCACCTAATTTCAAGAAAGGGTCCTGGATTTTGCTGAATCTGTCTTATTATTCTCCAAATAACTCAAAGAGAAGTAAACTGTGCAAAGCATTGTTCCAGTGCGAGAGGGTTGAGGGCTTATCAGAAGTCATACTGCTTCATTGTAACTGTGGGAGGACACTGCAGAGAACCTGGCTGGACTTCTTTCTACTGTCCATTTCAACATTGTAAATGATATGTAGCACATTCTGGCCCTTATAATAAGATGCTCTTATTACCCTCTTTTTCACAGATGGCCAGCTGTGCAGATAAGCTGTTTACCCACTGGCGATCCACAAAGCTGCAGTTTGTGGGAACTGTTACCAGGTCCAGAATTAAGCAGTTAATGAATGGAGGAAAAAATACTTCTTACTGTTACCAGTGTGACATTCAGCAAAAAAAAAATATAAGTAAGTAAGTAAATGTTAATGACCAAAACTGGTACATTCTTCGTGCATATACACTATATGGACAAAAGTATAATGATACTGCATTCAAATACATAGACTTTTAATATGGCGTTTGTCCCACCTATAACAGCTTCCACTCTTCTTGGAAGGCTTTCCACAAGATTTTGTAGTTTCTGTGAGAACTGGTGCCCATTCATTCTGTAGAACATTTATGGGGTCAGGCACTGATGTTGGATGAGAAGACTTGGCTCACAATCTCTGTTCCAGTTCATCCCAAAGGTGTTGGATGGGGCTGAAGTCAGGGGTCAAGTTCTTCCACACTGACCAAACATCCAACCATGTCTTTACGGATCTTGCTTTGTGCACTGGGACACAGTCATGCTGGAATAGAAAAGCTTCTTCCCCAACCTGGGTCCACAAAATTGGAAGCATGTCATTGTGCAAAATGTCTTGGTCTGCTGAAGCATTAAGATTGCCCTTCACTGGAAGTGAGGGGCCTAGCCTAAACCCTGAAAAATGGGTGTGTCCCAATACGTTCATCCATATAGTGTATGTAATACCTTAAATATTATGAGTTGAAAATACTAAAGCTCTGCAGCTCTGACTAAAAAACTGCACAAATACATTTAACTGAATAAATGCCACCTCTAAAACTTCACACCACCTACACTGGTAATCCAGTGCTGTTGTGTTACTCTGAGAAACGCATGAGGAAGTACACTAGAGGGCACTGCTATCTTGATGCTGGGGTGAGAAAGAATGGTGAAGACATGTCCCCAGGTTGCAGAATGATTTAGTGTGGCAGTTTCCCCTGAGAGTGCTGTCTTCCTCATTGGTCGTCTGCTCAGCTGAACCGCAGGCAGCAGCCCTCTGTTCTGGGCTCTGCACCGAGACCCGGGTGAAGATGAAATTAATTCTGTTCCTTCTGCTCCACATGCTCCAGACTGAGCCCCTACACAGCTCAATCAGGCAGATCCAGCGGTGTGGGGTTCACTGTTCTGAGGTATGTGGATATCACCATCTGCCTGGGAAATATACTAGAGTAGGCATTTTAAAGGTTTGCTTCATTAAATGAAATAATCCAAGAAGAAAATAGACTGGAAAACTTCTTTTCTATAAACCCAGTTTGTTCAATTTTAAGTGTTCTTGGTTAAAACACATTTTAAATATTATTATGTGTTTTATGCTCTCTGTTAGAAAATGCGTGGCTAATTCTGGGATAGTTGTGCTGTGTTGGCAGTCCTTGAATGGGGCAAGTTTCTGCCTTCAGCATCTGATACAATCAAGTTACTGTTATCTATGTTATTTAGTAGTTATATGTCACAGTACTCTCCAGATGGTTCGCTGTATTAGGCAGCGACTGTGTCAGGCAGCCTTTGGGTCAGTGTCAGGTCTGTTTCAGTCAAGGTCATCAGAAAGGAATGTTACTTTTTTTTAAACAAACAAAGAATCAGTTAAGTGAGTGCCAAAAGAAACCTTGACAATGATGACAATTTGTTTTTGACAACCACGACAATTTTTTCACAACCAGGAACTGCAGTCGCCACTTAGTCAAACATGGGAAACCCCTTCCTTTATGCTACTATAGATTTCCTTTTGACTAGTTATCAAGCCTTTAGACTATTGGTTTGTCACACTGAAATAGTGCACATCACCATGACTGTAACTTTTAATACTAACTAACTCTCCCTTTGATTTTTCTAACAGGGGCTTCATTGTAAATCTAGACCTTCCTGTGAGTACATGAGTAATACAGTATCAGCTACCACACAGACACACAGACTCATAACCAACACAGTCAGTATAGTAACACAATTTTAAAGTCTTCTGTTTCTGCCCCAGGGTCACTGTCTCCCTGCAAGAAACTGCAAGACCAGAACAATTCCACTAACATACATAACGTCACCCTGTCCACTGTGCTGAGATGTGAAGAAAGAAAATGTTCCCTCAGCCTCAACATTGCCATCATGATGACACTTTATGGTATGTTAGAAACACTAAATAGCTACTTGCTATTTGTACTCATTTAAGTATACATCATTTTTTACATTTTAAATAACAAAGATTTTTCAGTAATGTGTAAATATGTTTGTAAATGAAAGATCAAAAAGGATTAATAGAAAAGAAATTTTTAAAGTGACTTAAAGTGACTTAATGGGAATAGGACAGTGGAAGCACAAATAGTTTCTCAGTACTGTGGAGCAAAACTGAATTGTATTGTGTGTGTGTGTGTGTGTGTGTGTGTGTGTGTGTGTGTGTGTGTGCGTGTGTGGATAATAATATATGACCATCATTGGATGATTTTGTGTAAGCGATTGACTGGAAAGGTAATATGTTTAGGAAGATCATTCCTTTGAGTGTTGTTTGACATGGCAGACAGAGCTATTCACAGGTTTAATAGTTTGAGTGACTCAACTGTGGTGAAGTATGAGGATATGTAAGACAAGACATTTCCAGTTTTCCTTTTGCCCTGGCAAGAACCAGAGTAACATTTTCAGAATTGTGACCATTCATTTATGCTGATAGAAATATATGGTTGGAAGGATCAACACTTATCATTCATTTCATCAGTGATTTAGCATAAGTTAATATTTAGTTTTCTTTCTGGCCTTTGAATGGGGTTGATGAGGGAATTTCCTACAAGCATCTGACTAAGAGGTAGCTTTTGTTCAAAGAGGAAATAGATTCAGCATTATCTCTTTTTCAAAACAGTCTTTTTCATTAGCATATAAAACACATGTCAGGCTCAAGTTTTGGCAGGGCACACTTAAGCTTAACATTCTCCACATTAAACACAGCTGATTAAATTCATGTTCTAAGTAGCAAGACTTTCATTAATTGAATTCTGAAAAGAGGGAAAACCCCTGCTGTCTTCAGAGCTGTGGCCCAGACAAAGCTCACTCCTATAAGCTGTGGTAGTTTTCAAACATTTTAGCTTCATATTGGATGGATCTCATATTTCTAATTGATGCTTCTTCAATTCTTCTTTTCTGCCTCCTCCTGCCTGTGACCCAAAAACTGATCTGAAAGGGTGTATCACTTCTTTAAATGTGCTTGGAGGAGTCAGAGAGCAAGGAAATACACACGTGTGTGTGTGTGTGTGTGTGTGTGTGTGTCTGTCCAGCCTGGAAAACTTTTCTATCGCATGACATGAGTGTTTTCACAATCTCTCCGCATCCACCTTGTTTAGTCATTGGATGACTACAGTTAATGTGACGTATTGCCATAAGAAAGATGAAAGTTGACTTCTTTTTGTGATTTCAAGAAAGCATTCCTTTGTGTCGATTTGATTTGTTGAAGATTCGTTGAAGTGATTGAATGAAGGGTGTGTCATTTAAAAACACAGCTGGGGAGAATTATTGCATTCTTGCACCTTATCTTTGCACCTTGTTTCCTCAGACAGAGGAACTAAGATGCAAGGTAAAGAGGCAGGAAAAGGAAACAAGGATTAACAATTAAACATATGAGGTCCACCTTTGGTTGCAAAAATGAATTATTTAAAGGTTTTTCACATATCAGTTGTTTTTTTATTTATTCCTTCAGACCCATGAAAATGTTTGTGTTTTTTTATGATGTTTAGATGATATCCGTGGTGTTTTCATGTGTGTGCACTCTGCTGGGATGTTGGGACATTGCCAGATCATAACCTTTCCTCACAATGCTAGAAGACATGTCACTGGAAAAAAGGTACAGATTCGGTTCATTTGTTTTAACTTGAAATGCACTGACATTGCATCGTATATATATATATATATCTCGAGTAAACTATTCAGATATTTCAGTATTTCATGAAATCTGCATGTTGTTTGTTTATTAATAAAATGAACTATAATTGAGTGGAATTAGCAGGGATGGACTGACCATTATTATTTATGTTTGTTTCATATTTTGTTTTACAGCCAAATTGTCTAATGGTCAAGCTTTTTGGCAGATTTCATTCACCTGGAGTTCACGCTGTGTGGGCCGAATGGATAACAATAATATGATACGAAGCTGCAATACGATTAAAATAATTTGCTCTTTAATTGACCAAAGCTTTTAAAGCTTTGAATGGACTGGCTCCTTAGTACATTACAGACCTCACCCAAATATATACACCGACGCGCGCCCTGAGGTCTGAAGGCCAGCTCCAGCTCGTGGTGCCGAAGACGAGACTTAAAGCCAGGGGGGACAGGGCCTTCTCTGTGGTCGGTCCCAGACTCTGGAACTCTCTACCCCCCCACGTTCGAACAGCCCCCATAATGGAGTGTTTTAAGTCTCGCCTTAAGACCCACTTTTATTCTGTGGCTTTTAACACGCCGTGAGTTGTGCGGTCCTCTGTATTTATCCTATTTTTGTTATTTATTTATGTATTTTTTTTTCTCTTTCTTTTTAATCTGTATTTTTATCCATTTTATGTATTTTATTTTATAACACTAGCTTTTAGTCTTATGGCAATGTTCTGATTTATTAGTTTTATTGCTTTATGCTCTTAGTTACTTTTACTTCGTTTTAATGTTGACTAGTGATGCTAAATTAAGTATGTTGCATCTTATTCCTGCTTTTTATCTTTTGTGCAGCACTTTGGAAACTGTTTCAGTTGTTAAAATGTGCTATATAAATAAAATTGGAATGGATTGGATTGGATTGGAATATGTTGACTCCTTGGAGAGAATATGGGAATCATTTTATACATAGAACTGCAGTCAAACAGGCTGTATGTTACTTTATGTTATATTAAAAACAGTGATTGCTAGCCTTTAAACAGCAATTCCAAACTTCTGAATGGTAGTATAACTGCTTTTAGGAGCCTCTCAGAAATATTATGTCTTTTATTAAGGATTTACAAGTTTTAACACCAGGCTGTGTTGCTCTTCAGGTTGAGGTTCAGTATGACTGTTTTTCAGTCAGGCCCAGAGAAGATATATTTGTGACTTTAAAAACAGCTCCAAACTTCTGCCACAATATGTGGACACGACAGTACATCATTCCAGGTACACTGATTGGGAATGTTTTTTGTATTTGTGACCGGACGTTATTTTCAGTGCAGACATATACAACAGAAACTTGCCATTCAAATGTGTTGTCTCTCCTGATTTATGTCAGGATGTGCTCATGAAGACCTCAGGAGAAAAGTTATGGAGTGCATCAGTGAGTTTCTCTTGAAAGCCTTTGACATGGTGTATAATTACAGTAGTGCAGTAATGAGAGCTATTAATCGTGTGCCCTCCGAAGTAGGAGGACACAGTATGATGTATCTGCATAAGCAATGAGGACTAAAACTGTATAATCTATAGAAGTGTGTGTAATATAAAATCTTTAAAATGATCGTTGCAGCTGGAGAGCTAATGTACACTGTGGACAGTACAAGGAGAGAAATTGCGGTCATGGTGACGGAGGCCCCTGAGGATGCCGACTACAACCTTAGGCTCTGCCTCAAAAGCCGTACTTGCATAGGAACAGGACAACACAGAATAGTGAGTCTTAATGTCATTAATTTATAAAAGTGTACATTTCTTTATTTCTAAATGTCTTAATTACGTAATGTGCTCAATAGAGCAAGGTATCACAAATAACCTCTATAACTTATTTCCTGACATGTATTAATATTATAAAAAATACAACAAATTAGAGATGGAAATGTAAACCACTGAAACTTAATGAAAATAGAAAATAACCTCTTGTCACACTGTCAACATCACTTCTGAGAAATTCGAGAGCTTGAAATCAAGTTTTACTTATGTATTAAATTGTAGGTGTTTCTCATTTTTCACATTCAAAATCCAAGAGAGGGTTATCTGCAAAGGGTTAGAATAGAAAAGGCAGAGTGCCCCAGAAAACTATTTTGCACAAAGCAATGAAGTATTTACTGAAAATAGAAAATGTGTCACAGCATAGATAAAGCTTATCATACCTTGGACAGCTTTTGAAAAATGTAAGAGGCTTACTGTCTCTGAGCCTTTCGTATCACTAGCATATTGACTTTTAAGCCAGGAGCTGTGTGTGTTTTTGTCTGTCCGTTTCCTACAGATCAAAAAGCAGGACATGCACAGAAACGAGTCCTTTCAGTACTCTAAAGCACTTCCTTGTTTGTGCATTGAGGTACCATTGCTTTCTTATATAAACACATTAAACACATCCTATTCCCGAGTTGTGTCTGAACCACTGGTTTATTACAGGGCTGGCCTGCAACTGAAAATGCACACAGAATTCAAGTTTGTCCATTTCAAAATAGTAAGTGTCAAGGGAGTTATTTTAACCTTTCACTTATGTGGATATCATTATACTTTTTATTTTGTTATTCAGATATTTTAAACTATTCCAGTTGCGTTTTGCTTATTTACATGCATCTATTCATAGAATATTTTGACTTTGAAAGCCTTCCTTCCTCTTTCAGACATGGAGGAGCTGTGGTCAGGGGTGACCTTTGACCACTACACACAGACACTGTCATGGAAACCCATGTGCCCTGTCAAGGCAGTCGTCTCGCTTTGTCATGCTGTCGGACCAAGGCTGTGTCTCGACATTAGAAATGTGTCCCTGTCTTCTGAAAAGGACAGTGTAGGCTCACTTCACTGTTATTTTAAAATTACTGTATGTTTTGCTGTTCATTTATTGCAGTGTTCCCATTAATGAATAGTAAGTAAGCAAAGATGCCAGTTTCCTGGCCAAATCCTGAAAGACATGGTTATGGTGTAAACAAACGAATGCTCTTTGAATGGTCTGGTTGGTTCCTACGGTATACTCGTGTAAATATTTCATCTGTTTTGACCTCAGGTGGTGTTTTCTACAGTGGATCCGCATCCACAGCTTTGCATGAAGGTAATTTTTGCCAATCAGTTCTGCTTTGCATGACCTTCTGTCTTTTTTGTGCAAAGCATGCTAATGTGATGACTTTGATGAACTTGAGCTCTAACATATTATCTTGTTGGATGATGCAAATGTGTGCTGTTTCAGTTCACCACTGAGGCAGGGTTTTGGATAGAGTGTCCATTCAGTTCTGAACGTTTCCCAGGTATTTCATTCATTGCTGCACTAAATCATAGCATGAGTGTTGAACTATTGATACCCTCCGACTGAACAATTTGTAGAACTGGTATGATGTCTGCCCACATTTGTCTAGTGTGGAACCTGCAGGTGGCTTCCAAAGCTGGACAGCACTGGGCTGATATAACATCATGGTTTCCAGCTAGGTTTTCAGTGGGTCTGTGCAAGATGTCCAGCACTGCTGTTTGTGAGCCAACTGAAGAAAGCCCATTTGTAGTAATCTCAGTGGTATGTGACCATTAACAGGCTTACACACACATTTACATACCTTTAAACGCCTGAAATCACAGCTGACACATACGATATGTTGTATTTGGATAGAGTCCCATGGGAGTCCTTTACAAAATCATTGCCCTTATTGTACTCAGAAAAGACATCATTCATGCTAGGATGTAAGTGAAGACAAGTACAAACAAAAGAGGTTCCTCAGTAACGAGAGGGTACAAAGATTATAAATATTTCTTTGATGAGGAGGGTGTGCTGACATACCAACACTTCATTTTCAAGGACAGAACGAAGCCTGCAGCAGTCAACTTGTCTACGAGTATATGTGACACAAGTATTTGCATTCAGGTATGGCAATGAGAATATTAAAAAATATATATAAAGTGGATTGTTAGTTCTTCGTGTAATCTTCAATGCACTTACATTTGACACAGTAATCCTCTCTGGAGCTGTGCTATGAATAATGGTCCATTGTGGTAGGCTGATATACAGCATGCTCTTTTTTGCAAGGTGAGGAGGACTGATGTGCAGTTTGCCATCCAAGAACATCGATGCAACCTCCAGTGCTGTGAGTAGGCCGCTTTGAACATGTGCACATGCTTATACTTGATTCCAGGAAGCCACTGTCTGTGATCAGTTCATTGATCAATTAATTAACATATAAAAAAGTAACTTATTAACGTTAAGAGGTATTTTTATTGTTATACTATACTTGAAAGGTGTTTTTGTGACATTTTGATGTTGATCATTCAGTTTTGGTGACTGAAAAGGTAGATGCCAGATAAGGTTTCGTAAGAGACAGTTCATGTTTTTCCATTATTTATAGCTGAACTGTTTTGTATGATCCTTTTTGCACATGGACATTTTGCAATCTATTTTTTCTGAAAAAATACATTTGTCTTCTGAGCTGAACCATTCTATGCAGGACATGATCAGAACTCACCAGAATTAAGACACTTTATCACACAAAATAATGTAAACTGAATTAAGTATTGAATCAGAGAAACCTGGAATGTTACACACTTAATAACAGTACAGCAGGGTTAGGAAACAATTTTGTGCATTTTTTCTCTCCACAGTTGACCAACCATTTACTCAGTGGATTTACAGTGAGGCTCTTCAGAAGTACGCACCTCCTCTTGTTGCCTGTGTGATAGCGTTTGTGATGGTTGCTTTGGTCAGTTATGTGATGCTGAGAGGTAAAGTACCTGAACTGTGTGCCCAAGCAGTCACGAATGTTAATAGCAGATGTGTTACATTTCAGCATGTTAAATGATCTGTGCAGATAATAGTCTTATACACTAGTGAATCAATAACATAATAATGTCATGCAGTGTACTCTATATAGAGGAGGAAAGACAGACTCCAGTCCTACTATGTAACATCCATGATTCAACTCAGCTGCAAATACCTTTTATGAGTTGAATTCAGGGGATTTGAGATGGGAAAACCCTAATCTCTATGACCTAAGAATGACACCTCAGGTCTAAAAACCACATGCTTGCCACAGGTTACTGACTATACACCTGAAATCAAGTGTGCTTTACTCACCTGTGGAGGTCCAGAGCATCAGAAAGAAGAGCTTCTACTTGTAATGTTGAGATTTCAGTAGTAAACAGATAGAATGATGGTAGAATTTACTATATAGGAATGTTACAATGGCAAAGTAATTGTGCAGTTACTTCATTTGGTGCAAAGGACCCTCATGCCTTAATCGAAATGGACTGTAAAATTAGTAAAATGTTACAGCCTTTGTCTCTGGTTTGAGACCAGTGTTAAGAACATTGTTTGTGTTCTTTAGTCTGTGACTTGGGGCCAAGAAAACAGAACCTGGACAAAACCCCCTCATGTAAGACAGTAGCAGGTAGGAAAGTGTCCTTTAATTTTTGATCATTCATATTTTCAGAGGAAGAGAATAAAGAAAGAGAGTACAATCCTACCTGTGAACATTAGCAGTCTGAATTCCTCTCCCTTCCTGTATCAGAAACAGAGACCCTGATCCACACAGCGAGTGAGGACATGGACATAGGGCTGCGTCTTGCCTAAGGCCATTGATGATGATTTGTTCGCATCAGAAAACTGCAAGTAGAACCAGCAATAAAACAAGTTTTGGCACCTTAAACCTTCTTGGCCTGGATTGAGCTTATGTTTTTGGTTAAAAATTTGAAACCATTATAATTAATGTCATAAGGTAGTTCAGAAAAGGAATACATAATTAAATATCTGTAACAATTTTTTTAATTCATTTTTGAAGCATGGAGAGTTGCTCATGCAGAAGCTGCTCATCTCTCTCTCTCTCTCTCTCTCTCTCTCTCTCTCTCTCTCTCTCTCTCTCTCTCTTCTTCTCTCTCTAGAATATATATTTGTACAGATTTATGTGTATATGTCCATGTCTGTATTGTTGAAAGTTACAACATGTGACAGGATTGAACTTTTAATAATAAGTTAAGAGGTGTGAAACAGATTATTGTTCTGTTAAGATATTTTTTATAAAGTGTAAAGTGACCCTGTCACCTTTGTTTTAGGTTAAATGTTTTAGATTTTGTAGTCGTTAAGACCAGAAATGTCTGAGGGCTTATATGATGGAAACTAATGTTTGCCATTATTGATCTTGTACATTAAATGGCAAATTTTCTGCCTGCTTGTAAAGCCAAATAATAGTGTTCCCGTCACCTTCTTTCTGTGCTTCAGTGCGGATACAGCAGAGGGCAGTGTCCTACAGCTTTCACTGAACCGCCTCTAAGGAAGTGGTCCCATAGCGCGCGTGTGTGGGTGTGTGTTATGTGTGCCGTGTAATCCATACAACCAGGTCACAAATGGGCGGTCACAAAAACTGGGTCAGAAATGGGTGGTCAGCTAACAGACACTTGTAGGTTGTGTAAGCTTTAGATTTCTTCACTACTGAATGAACTGTTCCTGTTGAGGTGTGTTTCTCACGAATGTGTTCTTTCTTAGCAGCTGTCACCAAGTTGAACAACCTTTGCTAAGTTTTGATAAATAAATAAATAAATAAATAAATAAATACGCGAGTGAGTGAGTGCTGACAGGGTGCAGGCTATTGAAAGCATCTGAGTCTGAAGCCAGATGAAATATTTATAAAATTTGTTTAGCGTTGCACCAGTTGCAACCAAAGCATGTATCTGTGGACAGAGCATGGATGGGTAAGTTGTTAATGTGATGCCAAATATCAAGAGTGTGATGCTATAATCCAACTTTTAACACTGACATAGCTTACAGTAATGGATTCCTGTAAGGTTACAGGCTTGGGTTGTGAGATGGTGTTTGGGTAAAAAAAAAGGCTCTGCGTTTTCCTGATGAAAACATTCCTAAAGGATAGAGTAAGCCCAACCAGAGCCATTGGGCCAAACAGTGAGGCAAGTGAGTGCAGACCTGTCTCTGTTGTTGTAGCCCTGTACGAAGTTCCACTCTGCTTGTAGTGGTAAAGAGAAGGTGCAGTGTAACGCAGCAGATGTTGACATCTGAACTTCTTAGAAACATTTGTTCTCACTGTAAGTAAGGTTCGTGGAGTACAGCAGGAGGTTCATCAAGTTCATGAAGCCTAGTCAACACTGTGTGTGTTGTGTGTGTGTGTGTGTGTGTGTGTGTGTGTGT
>JBBPCX010000135.1:12020092-12030576 GCA_037974365.1 Hydrocynus forskahlii
TATACATGTTTGTGTGGGGGTTGTGTGTGTGTGTGTGTGTGTGTGTGTGTGTGTGTGTGTGTGTGTGTGTGTGTGTGTGTGTGTTGTGTCAAAGACTGGCTTGGGTTGTTTGGTGCCACAGCTACAACCCCATTCACTGAGAAGTATAACACAGTCACTGTCCTCAGAAAAAGAGTTTCTTTTCCTAAAGGGTCTGATTAAGCTAGCCCTTAATAAGTGCAGTGACCAGTATTTTGATATGTTTTATAGAAAAAAACAATAAAACAAAATTTGTTTCTCCAAAATGGAAACAACTCTCTTAAATTAAATTACTGTATTTTTTATAATACAGTAATTCTCAGTCTCATGTCTGTGGACCCCATGCACATGTACAAATGATTCCCTTTTCTACAAATCATGCATTTTTGTATAGTATTTTATGTATACAACTTCCCACAATTTTAGTCATAGCTAATTCCCACCTACTAGTAAGGTCTCCCCATCAAATGATGCTGCCAAGCTGTGGGGGTTAGCATGTATTTCCTCTGAAACAAAGAAATCCAACCAGTACATCTTTACAAACTACAACTCGTGTCTTTAGACAGTCGAATGCACTTGGAAGAGAACTCTTACTGCCAATTCTGTAATTTCAGCTAACAGACTCCCTCACTGGCTAGCATCACACTGAGTGGTGGGGCGAGGTATTACCAACCCTTCCAGCCATGGATATCTGTGATTGCCGACATCCCGACATCAACTTGTAATCTCCTGATGCATTTGTGTATAGTCTTGAAGAAGAATGCATAGATAACTTTTAATTCTACTATTTATTTTCCCAAAAATAAGCATCATTTTGCATTGCAAACTACTGGTACAGAGCTGAACACAGAAGACCCAATACAGAATTGTTATTTACATTTTATTTTGAATTAATTACAGTGCTTGCAAACTCCTGTAATGCCTTCTACAGCAATTTCAGCAATAAGATCATTGCAAATCACACTGCGCAACATGGATCTAAAAAACTTGGGTATGAAATGTGTGTAGATGTGTGGTCTGTACAAAGGTGTGTAGATGTACGATGAGGACACCTACTGAATTGTAAGCTATGATACAAGTTGTTATAGAAGAACAAAACATCAGCGGCATGCATTAGTGGTGCATTAACCGAAAAAGATGACTTGCGCTCTGGCAATTATGCTTTTAATGTGTGTGGAGAAAAATAGAAAGAAAGGGCATTTGCACATACTGGTTTTCCTTCGTTTCCCCTCCATGCTGTTTGGGTTTTGCCCACTATGTTAATATGTCAATTCATGTTGCATTATTATTGGCTAGTCAGTAGACGCAGGCCATAGCAGCGCAAACACTGTTAGATGGTCGTCCTAACGAAAACAATTGCATATCTTTGGTCATGAGGCCGTGATAGTGGCCATCTTTGAAACTCTTTCACAGTACAATGTTGGACCACCATTTAGGAGCCACGACCAAAGAGATCGCCACAATTGTTTCACGATTATCATCCTTCATCTGTAGTAAACATAGTTTAGTAATTTCAAGCCCTACACAAGCAAAGTGGTAGCATAAACTTAAGCATAAATGAAGAATGATAAAAGAGTTTTAGTGCATGTATGCCTTACATTCCTGATACAGCACAGGTAAGACTGACATGAAGTCTGGACCTGGTCTCAGTAGATTCCTGCCCTCAGTGGATTCCTGTCTCAGGGATATACATGAGTGAATGGACGTCCAGACGGGTGAGGGAGTTTAGAGCAGTCTATCACTGTCACTTGCTGCCCGGTGGTGCCAGGCTGAGTCAGACAAATCCATTCTCTCTCTCTCTTTGCACTCTCAGAGTTCCAAAAGATGTGTGGCACAAAGACCCCCACTGCTTGACTGTCTTTATAGTGTACAATACTGGGTAACAAAGAGGCAGGGCTTTAGAGTCAAATTTATCTCATTAACAAGAATAATGACTCTCAATTGCTCCGTTAAGAAGTTGAATTAACATTAGTCCATAAAAGGTATAAACTGCATTTTTGTATTCTTTTCATACATTGTACAATAGATTTCAACCAAATATCAGATGCATTATTTAGAGTGGTGTCATTATCTTTATCGTAAACATTATGATCTCAGAAAAATGGATCCTAATTATGGTCAATTTTAGATGTAAATATACATTTACTCACAGAGGTACAACGTGGCTCTCAAAGTCCTATTGTGTTCATTAGGCTTTAAGGTTCTACACATTACTTTCACTTTCCCTGAGGAAAGATGCATATTTGTGCCCCTTCATAACTTAATTGTCTAAAGCAGAAAATTCAAAATGAACCCTGGTGTCAAGAAGCATAAACTCTGGAGTCAAAGCAACTTGAAATGGGAAGGAATATGTCAAATGTATGTTCCCTAAGTAAAGCCTTTGAAGCTGTATCTTTGAAATGTACTTTACTTTACTAAGCTAAATTATCTGCTACTGCCAGATTTCACCTGATGTTACTTCCTAAAATAAGTAAAACTGAGATAAGCAGTTTGATCAATTCTATAACATTCTTATGACTGTTAAATAATAAGCTATATTAGATACACTTGTAAGATGATCTCACTTTCCAACATGACTGTTTTTTGGTGGCGCAGAGTTTGAGGTATTAACATGGCTGTAGCCAAAAAATATCAGTATCGTGTGGTTGCAGGAAGGAGGTTACAGTGTTCATTGTCATTCATCTTATTTATGTTCCAGAGATGCGTCATTGGACCACCTCCTCAGTTTTCTTTGCCTAAATTGTAACGTCCATGTCACATTTATCTTCCCTGAACCGGCATTACAAAATGAAGCAACTCTTCCCTAGTCAAGATCAGAAAAGAAGAAATTATCGTTACTAGTCAAAATGGTGCTGAAAATAGAGCCATCACTGAGGCAGGTCCCTGAAATAGTTCTTAGGCGTCCGTAAATAGCATCAATCCATGAGGTGTTGATGAACAGTTTGCACAGAACACAGTGGGAAGCAGTGATTAACTCTTTAGAGATGATGCAGTGCCTAGTCGTGCTCTGCTTGAGTCTACTTGAGGTGGACTGAGGTATCACGGTAATCTCACAAACAGGTGTTTGTGCCTGTAATGTATTCATTTTATTGCTGTCATAAATGGATTTTACTGTAAGCACTCCTGTTATGAGTGGAATAACCCTTAATCTCCTTGGCCTGGATAGTACCATTTGAATGAGGCTGCATGACACTTTTAGCAAACATATAGGTCAGTCACAGCACAGATAGCATTTTCAATAACATCAGCTATAGGGGTTGGACAAAGACATGTGGCTCAAATGTCATTGCACTATTTTTGATCTTATGTTACTGTCATGTGGCAGAGGGAGGAGTGCTTGAATAAGGCCAGTCTATGTGACTCTTGGGGTCATTGTAACACAACCCAGGATGACAGTGTGGCTAACATGACCCATACTGCAGTGACTGCAGCTTTATTTAGCCTGACCTAATTCCCCACTCGCTTTTCCTCCTTGCATTGCCAGCAGACTTTACTACACGCTAGTTAGCATCACTTCCTCTCCTGTCCCTAGCAGTTCAGAAGTAAACAAACACAGAGAGAAGCTGTGCTATAGACACTGACCTCAATATCTTAGCAAACCAGACACAACAGGATGGACTAATTCCTGGGCATGAACAAACTTCAATATTATCCATGTTAATAAGGTTACGTAATAAGGTTATTCATCCTATTGCTGAAATAGATACACTGCCCTGGAGATAAGCACAGCAGTGAAGTTTTCACAGACATCACGATTGTAGGTCGTCTCCAGAACCTCCAGGAACCAGACACAAGTATTTGGACTAAGTCCTAAACATTAGAAAAGTTCCTGTTACTGTTTGCCAAGGGCACAGGAGGGGCAGTTTAAGGGGGGTTACTTAAAAATTAAAACTGAACACTGTGACAGGTGCATAAAGTTTATGCATCACATCTAAGGGGACATCTCGCTAGTGGGTGGGAACTGGTAATGACTCAGCTGAAGAGAAACGTAGGTAAAAAATTGAATAAATATCTATTGCTGTGTCGCAGTAGCCATCATTGCTTTTTTCCACATGTGTTTTTTTGTTATGGTGCCATTTTAACTCCGGCCACTAACAAAAACAGATTTTCCAGACACAGTCAAAGGTCTGGCTTGAGACACGTTAAAAATACACTAGAATCAGGACAGAATTTGTGTTTACATATTTAAATTGTCAGTTTCATGTATTTCAAGGGTTTCATTGTTATTTCACAGTTTTGCTGTGCACGTTGTCTAACTTCCTGCCATTCTCTAGAAGCTGCAATGCTGCCATTCCATGTTGCTACAGGAAAACAATATGAATGTTACATCGTATGGTTTGAGTCATTTTTATAAAAGTAGAGATCTTTGACACTTAGGACAGTCATTGTTCTGGAACAGCCTGCCTCAAGCTAACTGAACTTAATGACCCATCAAAAACACAGCAGCTCTGACAAAGGGCTCCACTTCCCCCAACACATCCTGTTGTGAAAATGCCCACTAAATCCCCCCCGTTGTCCAGCACTTCTTTCTGTTTTCCATACGCCTGATATGGGTTTGTTTTTGCTACAACTGGACTCTGGTTGGACAGCGCCACACACACACACCCACGCATGCACTCACACACACACACACTTCCGTATAAACACATTTAAACTCCATTCATCTCTCTTAACACCAGATGTGTGTGTTTGGGAGAAGAGAGGGTCACTGCGCTAATTTGCCCATCTTCCTGCTACCCTAATAGGAATCTAATTTGACAGCCTGTCAAAGGAATGTTTAAATTAACAGCATCTGGCCATCCACGAGGTCAAAGAGTGCAGGATCTTTTCCCTTGGATTTGGCCTTTAAAACTGCGATGCTTCAGACAAAATATATTTTTGTATTCTTGGTTCTGTAGTTATATTGACAGTTCTTGATCGTGACCGCTGGACCTGCACTTCCTGTTTGCCTGAAGGCTTGTGACCTCACTCACATCCATCACAAACATGTCCTGTCAGCACATCAGTCACTGAACAGAAAGTTTACACAGTTTACATCCACTGTTGATGAGCTAATTGTTTACTATGTTGAGATATAGTAAATTGTGTATATTGTCCACAGTAAAAATGATCATTTCTATTTCAAAAGGCCATCATTACCCCTATTAAGGATTATCTTATCTTAAAAACCTCAGTTTGAGCATGGTTTCTTGACAAATGATTTGAGTACAGTTATGGTTGTATCATAACAATCACCAGTGATTCTGCTCAGAGAATTGAGGTTGCCACTTGGGACAGAATACAGGAGGACCAGTTTCTCAGATTAATCCTCATGGGTAAATCCAATGCCTTGTAGATAGTATACATCAAAATATGTTTGTGAGAAGGGATTAACACTGTATTTATGTGTGGGATGGCCATGGGCAATTAGATAATAATAACAATAAAAAATAATAATAATAACAGTCTTTCCCTAAGGAGATTATGTTACTTGAGGACACACCAGAAGAAATACAAAACAGTGTTTGAAGCACAGGTTCAGTTCATATCATAGGCTTGCTATGGTTTGCTCTGGACAGTCATTGGAATGTGGCGGTCAGTAAGTGCAATAGTTCAACTTTTTTACAACTAAAATGCTTAAATTTCAAAAATGTGAGTGGGCTTCCAAATGTTTTATTTTCAAAATCCCAAGATTCTTTATAGCGATCTCTCTATATAGCCACTGAAACACAGAAAATGCTTACTTCTTGGATTTGAAGATCAAAAGAGTCAAAATAGGATATTTGTTATTTTAAAATCAAGTGTTTGCAGTCATGAAACATTATGCTGGAAACATTACACTCAACATATCTACAGGGTCTGATATACATCAGCGGTCAAATGGTGGAATGATGTTTTTCAATAATATGAAAGTTGTTTGGTGGCAGATCAATGCCTAAAACACTAGTCCAGCTCGCTTTACAGTATATGCAGTAAAATTAAATAAATAATAAAGCCATTAAATAAAATAATACATGATAAATAAATACAAAATAAATAAGAAAAATAAGAATTGTTGATTATTCTAAAGTGTCTGATTGAAGTTGTCATCCTACAAGATAAGTCCAGTATATCTGTGTTTATATTCTTGTTGTTGAAATACTTGAAACATTGAATGGCATATTTTATTGTGTACCTAAGAGTAAACAAATCTGCACTGTTTAAGTTACTATATGTAAAATATTATAAAAATATTATTATAAAAAGTGATTCTAAACATTTGAAAGCTAGTGTCAATAATACAATGACATAAATACCATGGACACCATTACTTAGGGTCAGTCTAATCTCATGTTAAGTTCTGTTCATGCTGTATTTGATAAAAAAGTGAATGTTGTTGTATATTGGGTGATTGTTTTATAAGCTTCACCTTAGATACATTAGAACAGTACACATGGATTCACATTTTACTGCTATTTCTGGATAGAGAGGGCAAAGTGACCCCTGCCCCCCATCCCCAGTGTAACTTGTGGGAGTAAGATTTGACATTTCTCTTCACAAATGATTTCTTGCAGCAAAAGTGTCCTTCTAAATGTGTAGACTTTCTGGAACAAATGCTAAAGGCCAGGATCAGTTAGTTGTTTAAAAAGATAAATTGCTTTGATCATCTGGTCAGCTTTGTTTTGTGTCTACTGTTTCAGCATGTTCCTGTAAATGACACCCTGATGTCAACAGTGTTTTTTTTTTATCTTTGTAGACCCATACAGAGGACTATAAACTCAGAAGACCTCTGATAACAATCTTCTTACTAAACTTGTAAGATGCCACATGTGGATATTCACTGAAAGAGTGATTTGGAAGGCATATGCCTTCAAATCATTAGCTAATTTTGATGTCGTGATTTCTGGCCATTGATATTTTTTCAAGTCGCAAGGAAGAAATTTTCAAATGCTTGCATTAGCATTAAGCATTAAGGGGCTTTTGTTGTAGGTGGCGCATTGTTTGTGAAGATCCATAGTTGTTCATGCTTTCATGCTAAAAAGGCACTTTGTGCCAGTGCAATTGCTGCAGCCAACAGAAATACCCATGCCATTACTGTGATAAAGAATACAAAAGCATTGTATCTCAGGAAAGGAAGGGATGCCCCTGGGCTTTGTTAGATTTGCCTGAGCTGCACAAGTCCAAGCTGATCTGGCCACTGAAGCAAAAAGTGAACGAACGCACCCTGGAGAAAGATTGGCCTCAGATGACTGAGAATATCGCATGCTTTAGGTTAACCTCACTGAACCAATAAGCTTTGAAATGCGGCCAAAGGCCATGAGGAGCGAACTGAGGACAGAAATTCTGCATTGTTGCAGAAAACAATGGTGGTCTGTCAGATGTTTCTTCTCAAATGCAAAACCAAGTTTACAAATTAATTACCTCTGTCCAATCTGTACTTAATCATTTTCAGTTCAGTGGATTAATGCTGTATTACTTTTCAACCATCAGCAAACTGTGATCAAAACAAAATTTTGAGATGCCTCTATATTCCTTCTTCAGGGGACATTTCAGTCAGAACAAGGGTTTTAAAGTGATGAGGTACAAAAAGAAGAATATTTTTCAAAATCAACTCTCATGGAACATTAATAACAGACAGATCCATTATGTGCAGCAAAATGTTCTCTTATAGTCGTTTATGCAAGTTGTAATTTGTACCAGTAACACAGTGATTAGAAGCAGTGATTCTTCTTCTTATCAGGTTACTGTTACCACTTAATCGTCTGTAACTTTCTAAAAATGCTTAGGACTCCTAGATTGTGTGTAGTCACAGGTTTTGTGTAATACAGTATGTCCCCCATTAAACACATGCACTACTGTGCAGACATTTAAAGGAGGCTGGCAAAAAAACACGACACTGTCCTGAGCTGACCTACATTATACTATTTGAAGTCCGAATTGTCACATTGAGCTTCATTGCTGGCACACGCAGTGTAGGCTGTTCAGCTTGCTTTTATCTGGCATATTACTTACCACACTGACAAGCCTTCTATACACCTGCATTATACTGAGTTAAAGAAACAGACCAAAGAAAACTGCAAATCATTAAAACATTATTAAAAAATCAATTTTCCTATGAATACAGCAGACCATCCAAGAATATTCACATTATTTTTAATGTGATATGTTGAATCACTGCATTGATTTCAGCTGACATTAAGCTTATATGAACAATTTCTATATTAAAATGAAATCTTTACAAAGCCGCATGGCCAAAGGTTCTGCCAAATTTAGATTTTTTTTAATTAATAAAAAGAGGCTGAATTTAATAAATTAGAAAAGCAGGTTTTAAATTACATTATTCTGGGAAAACTACTCGAGGATTAAATCTTATACTTAAGATTAAGTCTGCTTTATCCCTATATGAAAAAAAACACCCATATCTTAATAAATGGCAATGAGTTTATGCACTCTTAGCCTCTTTTCTCAGGAGGTCTGAAATGCCAGCCATACAACAAAAATACAACAAATTATACTGACTGGCAGCTCGCTTGCTCCAATTAACAGTTACCTTAACTGTAAAACAGAAATATAAATCCACATGATGAACCACGTGTGATAACACCAATTTAACTGGTTTAAAAGAGTTAATCAACTCTTTTAAACCAGTTTATTTGGCATTTATTGCTTTTATCAGAGTAGTTTGGTATAATTTGTCTAGTCAGCTGGAGTCCACTGAAGGAGCACAAATTTAGGAACTCTGCTTCCCACTGATTAACAAATTAACATATGTTATAAAAGGCAATTAAGTCTTCTAAAGGGCAAGGTAGGGGGTAATTGTGGGTCAGTGGTCAAGCTGAGAGGCATTAACATTGCCTCAAGAAATCTGTCTCCAACCCGATTGCCCAAATTCATTAACCTTAGCCACCTACTCACAGGGGCTGAATGAGTACCACATGGTGTTACAGTGGAAACCTAATTAAGATGTAGCCACGTGCATTTGCAAAGATCATGAGTGAAACCCATGGTCTGCAAAAGCAGTAACCAGAAACAGAGGCTATGACTACTGAACCAATACTGAACCTTGAATCTTTCACTGCTGGCAATAAGTAATATCCTTTGAATACATTTACATGAAGACCAAGGTCCCAGCTCTAAGTGATTTAAATGAGCAGAGAATGCTGTATGCAGCCTAGACAAGGGGAGTTCATATTTTGTTTCTTGGAAGGCCAGGTTTCTGTGGGCTAGAGCCCAAAAGACAAACAGCTAACTAGCTTGCTAACCTTATTTTGCACATTGTCAGCATTATGAAAAACTGAAACAAAATATAAGAATACAAGCCATTATAAAGTGATCTTTGTTCTCTTGTTCAACAGGGACTTTACCAATATTAGAACCCTATACAGTATATAGTGTAAAGGAACCATGTTCGTCCAGGGTCTCAAAGCAACTTATGCACATGGCATGTGTTTACAGGACCACACAATATAAGTGACCATGATACAGACTACACGTGCAATTAAATAAACAATATAATTACAATACAATAAACCAACAGTGCCAGTGAGGTCAAAAGCACAACAATAATTACAGTCCAGTTAATATGCAGGGCAAAAAGGTGTGAGATTGATAGTAAATACAGTACAATGCAATCACTGTGCACTGGTGCGTATAAGAATAGATGAATGATATCTAAATATATCCAGTGGAAGGAGCTTTGTGTGTTTATGCTGAGCTTGCTGAGTCATGCTGAGTCATGTGGATCATGTGATTCTTTGTTTTGGTCATGTGATGTTAAATCTGGAGGGAGCGCAATAGAGTTCAGGGGTATTAGATAGGACTGCACTCTTGCTGAGTCATACTGAGCAATGGCCAGAACCACGTGATTCTTGACACCTTTTTGTTTTGGTCATGTGACATCAAATCCCATGGCAGTCCAGGTAACAGGTATCAGACAGATTGAGGCCTTTGTGGCGTAAGTCCATTGTGTAAGGTAGCTGTTATGAAACACCATGTTCTACATATAAACCGCCTCTTAGAATGTTCTAATTCTTTCGTCACTTGTTAGAAATAAGTAGAAGAATATGAGGGGGAATTAAGAGACTGAGTATCATTTTAAATCTAGTGCATTTATAACTGTTCAGTGCAGACAGAGCTGATTACTTTTGGAAGACTAAGTGCCTTGCAGTGATGGATTTTTATCTTCGACACTTTTCTCTGGCTCACCCCATTTATATATAAGACAAAAAGAGGAGAGGTAGCTGTGAGAGAGTCTAAAATAGCCTCTGTGTGTGGGTTACAATAGCTGAGTCAGACAGCTTAGTGAAGCCTATAATTTTCCTAAGAGTGGAGGCAGTGTGTGAGCAAAGGAAGGGAAGTATATTATTATTTTAGTGACAAAGATAGAAAAAAAAAACTCATCTAGTAGCATTGTTACTATGTAAAATGCTCAATTCCTGTTCAGTTCAGAAATTGTGTGTGTGATTTCTTTTGTCAGTGTATATTCTCTCAGTATTTTAAATATATAT
>JBBPCX010000135.1:12030676-12054545 GCA_037974365.1 Hydrocynus forskahlii
ATCCATGGCTGGATTCTACAGTCAGTCCAGCAAGAAACTTACTAGATTTTTGCCCAGTTGACTTCCATCCAGGTATTAACATCTTGTAATTTTGTTTTTATTGCAAATGGTGAAGAATTGCAGTGATCTACAACCAAGCAAAGACAAAAACACTGTGAGCTGAAGATGTTTGCAGAAAGATAGATGTACATAGCACCAATATAAGAAGAGGCTGTCGTACAGGGGTCATCACTTTCAGTCCTGAAAGTCCTGCTCAAAGTCTCCTGCTTCAGCTCAGCAGTTAGCAGGTTTAGCAGGTGTTTTGGAGAAGGGAAATTTCAAAACTGTACTGGATTCCAGCCCTTCAGGACCTCAGCTGATGTGTTTGTGTGTTATATGTCAGAGAGAAGTATGCTTATGTAACACAAACAGAGGGCCCATGCAAGTAATAATGTGTTTTTCATCAGTCCAACATGTAACCAAACTTCAACATGAAGTGTCTAAAAGCGCCAAAATCTTGTATGTGATTATATAAGTATTTACATGTAATTAATTTATAGAGCTGTTGCTCTTTTAAGTATACTCTTTATGCCTTTTTATAAACTTTTGCACATTGTTTGTAAAGTCAGCTGTATATTGTATATTTGATGCATAAAGATATTGATGTTATAATTAATGAATGACTCCTTTGATTGCTTTTCAAAGGCTCTGATGTTTTTTGTGTGTATTCTGTTCCCTGATAAGTCATTAATGTTAATTAATACGCTTGCAGTAGAAAACAAAACAAACTACTTTTTCCTTAAAGATTAAATTCATAATAAAACCCCGAATAATGTTGAACTTCACATTTTTATTTTTAACAGGACTTTGATTGAAACCATGTACAGTAATCCCTCGCTTTTCGCGGGAGTTATGTTCCAAGAGCACCCACTTATAGTGAAAAACCACATTGTTGTGTTTTGGCTAAACATAAAATGCCTGAAAATGCCTATTTTTATGCCCTAAATATGCTCCCAAAACACTTTACTTTCATTTTAAACTCAGTTTAAAACATTACCCTTAACGAAATATAAAGATAAACCCAGACAGACTGTACTGTAATTCATGCACGGGCATTTTCTTTGGTATGCGCTGTCGTTTTCTTTGGTATAAACAGGTAAATACAGTAATAAATTAGTGTAATCTTTAGTAACAAAAATGCAGTAAAATGTAGGGGTAATCACCAATCATTTTTACATTAATAATTTACTGTTCATCAGCTGCGTGTCTTATTCAGGGTTCTTCAGGAGTACTGTATGGTAGAGACCCGCCGGTTAAAGCAGACATTGTAAAGCGACTGAGCTCAACAGCCTCTTTTAATTTCATTTACAGTAATAAAACTACTGGGCTTTAAGAAGAACTAAACGAAAAACAAGAGAAACACTCAAGATGAGTCAGGCGGACTGGCAATCTGTGCGTTCTGGAAAAGAACGGCTGTCCGGTGCACGGCGGCCGTCCGCCTGTCTTTCTCTGCCGAGACGCAGACAGAGCTCTGCCAGCTGGTGAGGAAAGTCCAGGCTGTTTTTTAGTCCCAGTCCGACCCTGCTCTGAGTATGGGGGTATTTAACCATCCCAAAAGCGTTTTCTTTGTGTTCTTGCGACAGTATAAAAACATTTATACAGTTATATTTTATATTGAAATGTCACTGAATTTATGTTCATATTTGTTGCAAAATTAGTAAATTACATTTTCTTAATAATTTAGCACTAAAATGCATGAAGAATTATATATTGCCACAGAAAAAGCAAAAGAAATGTGGATGATATCTGCAGTTTCCACGAATTTGCTGGAGTTTTCGCCAACAATTATTAGTCCGGTTCTCAGAAAAAATGACTGAATCCAAAACACTTCAATTTCATTTTAAACTCAGCTTAATACATTACCCTAAACGAAAATGTAAATATAAGCCTGTATCCCCTTCTACACAATTAATTAATACAAGCATGTTTTCTTTTTTATGCGCTGCCCTTTTCTTTGTTATAAGCAGGGTAAATACAGTAATAATATAATATTTTTAGTAATAAAAATACAGTAAAATGTACGGGTAATCACCAATTATTTTTTCAGTTTAATAATTTACTGGTCGTCTGGGCAGCGACCCGCCAGTTAAAGCAAACATTGGACAGCGACTGAGCTCAACAGCCTCTTTTTATTCAAGTTTTTCTGTAACAGTTAACACTCACCTCTCACTTGCTCATCAACAGCACCCACACATCGTGCATTCTCCTACACATGCCCCTCTCATCCCCCCGACCCATCCAACCCAATACGGTGCTCTCATTGACGCCATAATGGCGTGCTACAGGCATAACTTTTTCCTTCCCAGAGCATATTCAGGAGTTCAACCTTCTCCTCGAGTGTCTTACACCTTCTCTTGCGCTTAGGTGCATTGCCAGGAGGCGCAGGGCATTTGTGCGGCATCTTATAGCTTTTAGATGAACAAAATGAAAACAGGAGAACAGGAAGGCTGCAGCCAATAACTCAAGACTCAAGATTCAAGATTCAAGAATCAATATTCTTTATTCGTCACGGTGAACCACTCCTTTTGACTGTGCAAACATAATAAACAATAAGTAGCTTTAAATATGGAATTCTCTGAAACACACTAAAGTAGATAGATAAATTAAACAATAAAAACAACAGATAAATAAAAACTAAAAAAGAGCACAGTCTGAATGGAGCGGTCCAGAAGGCGTCTGGATGTGGCCGCGACACCCCCTACACTGATTTATATTTAGCTGAATTTATATCTGGATTACTATTTATGTTAACAAATCATGAAAATGTTCTTAATAATTTAGAAGTAAAATGCGTTTAAAAAATATATAGTGCCACGAAAAAAAAAATGCGGAGAATACTTGCAGGTTCCGTCAAACTCCGATCCTAGAGGGCCGTGGTCCAGCACGTTTTGGTGATTTCCCTGCTCAGAAACACCTGGTTCACCTCACCAGTTAATTCTCGGGTTTAGTGAATGTGTTTGAGGAGCAGAACCATCAAACTGTGCTGGAACGGAGACTTGGCACCCCTGTTTTAGTGAGTTAAATTGTAGGTTGCATAGAAGATTATTGTATGCAATTGTATGTATGCCCTCTGAGTCTTCACAAAAGTGGCACAATACCCACCTCCCTTCAACATAATGACAACACCGAGTGAATAATTTCATTATCATTAGGGGTCAAAAAGCTTATATTAACATGATTAATATCCCATCCAGTTAATTTGACACTGACATATTTGAAATCTGTTTCCCTTGTGTTTTCCTATTCCAGTGATTGAAAAGGAATACATTGCTATTGTCTCTTTTGTTACCTCTGTCAGCCCATATGTTGAATGAATTAAAGATTCTGAGATGTCTCGCATCACTCTGGTTAGGAAGGGTGGGGGCTGTGTCTTTGACTGACAGAAAAGTGAAGTGTTCGAACAAAGAAATGAGTGACTGCTATAGACACGAAAGCGTCACACAAAAAAAACAGAATTCCTGATGTGAGATTCCAGACACCTCAGATGGTTCCTGTGGGTCAGAAGGTTGGAATGGTTGTAGTTTTTAAAAATTCTCTTTACCATGGTATCACCATTTACGTGGTTGTGACATCTTGTAACATTAAAGCTTCACTGTGTGTAGTGTGTCTTCGTCCTAAAGACATCATATATTTAAAATAAAATTAGTTCATGATTTCCAGTATATTTTATTCCTAAAATTTAGTGTCAGCATTGTTTCGACTATTCCTCTTCTTGCTTTAGACTGATGCTGCCACAGTGCTACAATACATTTTCAATGAGTGTTTTTGGTAGAAGCACTGGTAACTGATGTAATTAATGGGAACACCAGGAATCATAGCAGGGTGGGGAAAATCATGACTTTTCCACAGTACAATTACTATCTGGTGCACTTACCCTCTGCTTTCCAGTGAGATCCTGCTTGACTGTTATAAAGCCCATTTGCCATTCATACTTTTTTGTGATGATATCCAACCTCTGATATGTCCTCTCTACAGATTACTTTTAATTAAAAAATTACAATCATTTGTTTTCTAAAGTCCAAACCTCCATTAAGAACTCCTGACCTTTAATGTACTCACATTCAGTTCCTATACATGTTGACCCACACTTCAACTTTTTTCCTCTGACTACAACATTTTCATATTTGTTTCATAGTAGTAACCAAATGATCATCAGTTATTAGAAGTAAATAGTGTGTCTTAAGATCACTAACTGAACACTAAGCAAATTATCTCATTTTCAGCCACATTCCCTTTGCCTTCAACCTCTTAATAGAGATTTTTTCATCTCCCCTCACCCTTGGCTTACTCTTTATTAGACATCCAGGTCCAGATATCTGTAAAACTACACTTTTGATGTGTCTATACAGTCTATATAACTTAACTGAACTGAACTGATCTTGATCTTAACGGTAAACACCCAAAATTACTCATTGTGGTTACTGGTGAGTACATACTGAGAGTATTCAATTGTTGGTACAAGCTGTTACCAAGAGTCTTTTTCCTTATTTCCTTACTCTTTCTCTCTTACTCTATGCCTCCCTATTTTCCCTCTCTCTCAGCCAATACATGTGAGAGACAATGAGGAGAATGCCATTATTCCCTGGAGTGAGGTAAAAGAGCAGGTTTCAGAGTATGGCAGTGATTTCAAGGGTGGATGGGTTTTTTCTTCTGGATCCAGATGAAGGAGGGCCCTCTATGACCTAGATTCCACAGTCTCCCAGTCACAACACTGCAGCCTCACGTGATCGGGGTCCTCAGTCAAAACAATAACATGAAGAGTGCAGACTGAGACAGAGGCTGGGGTGCAGGGGTTGGGGTTGGGGCTGAGGCTGCAAGTCTCTAGGAGGTTTGCATGCAAAGGACTGGCTTTGATCTCAAATGCTTCACAGGTGCTGATGGAAGAAGAGCACTGATAAGTACAACACTCTTTACAGGGCAACCACACAAACACAACTGGTCCCAATTTTATGAATACATAAAGAGGCCATGAACAAAAAGCCTGTGGGAGTGTGGTGGTGTTTCCTCACCATTTTTTTCCCGTGGCCTGACATGAGGCAGCATCATGGGCTTATAGCTATCCTCGTGTTACTACCTGAAACCTCATGGGGCAGGCAGTCAGACCTAACATGACCCAGCTGGATTTTGCGAAAAGCCCTGAAGGCTATGTTATGGTATTTCTTTTCTTGTTTGGTTTAACAGCACATACATTATTTTTTATTTGCTTTACAGTGTGTATTTATGGTAGGACGCAAATAATGTCTTAATGTATAAAAGAAACATGGCTTTAATGCTAGCATTTCTTAATTATAAATGTTTACATCATGCAGCTGCATAAAGAATGTGATCACAGCCTCTGCCAGCTGTGCCAGCTCTGCAAGCTAAGAAGGCCAAAGGGGGAAAATGCCACCATAAATTATTAAGAAAAATATAATTTGCTAATTTTGCAACATAAATATTAGTTGCTGCTGATTGGCTGCTGCCCTTTGACGCAGCTGCAGTCCAGAATTTCACCCATGGAGGGTCTCGAGTGTTCTCGAGTTTTTCGTTTTGTTCCTCTTAAAGCCCTGTATTTTTATTATCGTGAATTAAATTCATGCATTACTATTTTTACCTGCTTATACCAAAGAAAACGACAGCACATACAAAAGAAAGAGCGTGTGCATGAATTGCAGTACAATCTATACAGGGGTAATATCGGTATTTTACATTCTAGCACTGCGGGAGTTCAGTGTAAAGTGTACAGGACAAATACAGGTTTACCTTTAAGGGTACTGAGTTTAAAATTAAATAAAAGTGTTTTGGGAGCATATTTGGGGGCATATTTTAGACTTATACTATAAAAAAGGCATTTTAGGCCTTTTTTTTTTACCACATCACAACATCACGGTTTTTCCACTATACACAGGTGCTCTTGGAACATCACCCCTGTGATATGCGGGGGTTTACTGTATTCCCTTTAACAAGAAAAGAGTCAGGTAGGCATACATTTAGTTTTGAGAGAGAAAATTCGCCTTTTGTGGCAAGACGTCTCTCGAAATAAAGAATCCCCATATCGGCCCAAAATATTCTTTAGTTCATTTTTCATCATGGAGACACTGTTCATTTGAGTTTTCTACATAAAACAGCCAAATTCATAGCTTCTTACTATCCTAACAATGAGTTATTACATACTAGTACCTGAAAACACAAGGTATACATACAAATAATTAAAGTTCAACTCATCATATGAGTTTTTTAGATGTTCTTGATGGTCTGTTCATCATCCTGTGTGGAGCTAATCCCATAGGGAACTACACCTACATGATAATTGGTCGTTGTAGACCTGAGTGCACACAAATATACAATTAATATGGACACGATTTTCTGGGTTTTCAATCCTTGTATGTTAATGAAGCTTTGACAAAGCCTGAAGTTACAGTGCTGCTTCAGTGGGCAATATGCAGAAAAGAATCCTGCAGTTAATACATTCTATTCATTAAATGTAATGATTTTTAAATTTGCCAAACATTTCCTATTTTCATCCATGGACCTGTTTTTAAATGTAAGTATTTTAAATCAAAACCTGATTATCCTGTTATTTGAGTTTGATTTCATTTTCTGATTTTCCTTCTCCTATGATGTGTGATTCTTTGCTCCTGGCAGTGTGTCGTTTGGTGACCCTCTCCTTAAAAGTATATAGGCAGATAAAATCCCCTTCCAGCCTAGAGTCTATCACACTCCTTTTAAGTCATTTGCACCAGTGTGTAGTCTTTACACTGCCTGATTTCTTGGCGCCAATCCACCCAACCTCTTCCGCCCATATTTGGCTTGACTGTCTTTCTCCTCTTATGCCCTCAAACACTTGTTCACAGATTCTTCACAAAAAATATATTCACTTCTAGGACCTCTGCTCCATACCATTCTTTACCACAAGTGAATGAGGAATTCTAGCAATGTATTATACATGTGCCATCTTAGCACTCAAATCTGACCCTCCAGGTCCAGACAGGCCCTTTGATCCACAACACACTGGTTTGAACCTCCCAGCTGCTGAACCTGCAAAACCTTGAGAGAGTTCTTCATGATTGCTCCAAGGTGTCTCATAAAGATCCAGAAAGAGCCTTGAAGTCATTTGGAAGCATGATGTAATGTGTCTGGCGTGAGATGAAGTGGAAGCGTTACTTTGGGGAAGAGTCATAGAAAATGTAAGATATAAGAAATAAGTAGTATGTTGTTACATAGCTGTCATGTGGGGTCCTGTTTTCTGATTAGATTTAATGTATACATATATCATTCATTCGACTATATCTGAAAAGAGCAAACTTAATTTTATTCCTGAACTATTAAACTAATTTACTGTAACACACTTGATTTGGCTCATTAATGGCTCTACCATTTGCTAATGACAAGACTTGGCTATATTACAGTAGTAAAATGTGGTAAAATGCGTATAGGTAAGAGACCCAAAATCTTAAGTTTTGTATAAGAACAACAACAACAACAATCATAATAATTATGATGATGATGATGATGATGGTCTGTTTCATGGTATGTTATTAATGCATAAAACAGAACAGAATGATGTTTCTGGTTTTCTGCTTAGGTTAAGTGATGTTAGTGATCTTTTGTATCAATATACACAAAAGTATACATTTGCTTTCTCCCTCTCTCTTGCACACATATAAATATGGATATAATTATATACAGTAAACCGTTCCAAGAGCACCTGCATTATTACGTTCCAAGAGCACCCGCATATAGTGAAAAACCGCGTTGTTGTGGTTAAAAAAAATGCCTAAAAATGCCTATTTGTTTTATGTAAACCCTACATATACCCCCAAATATGCTCCCAACACACTTTTTCATTTTAAACTCATTACTCTTAAAGAAAATGTAAAGGTAAACCTGTATTCGTACTGCACTGTAGTTCATGCCTGCGTGTTTTATTTGGTCTAAGCTGGGTAAATACAGTTATAAATTCATTTAATTTACAGTAATACAAATACAGGGCTTTATGAAGAACAAAACGAATAACAGGAGAACACTCCATATGCTCCATGGGGGAAATTCTGGACAGCACTGATGGGTCACAGGGCAGCAGCCAATCAGCAGGAAGGAGAAATAAAAAAACGTTCTGGGATTGGCTACTTTCAAACCTTGCCCAGTAGCCTGGAGTACAGCTGACTGTGACGTCCAGGCCTCTTGCGTCACGCCCCCTCGTCCTCGTGCTGGGTTGTTTATGTTTAGGGAGGCTCACTCCATTCAGGTGCATCTGATTGCCTTGCTAAACGCCCCAAACATAAACAACCAGCAGGAGGACAAGGGGGCGAGGCGTAGGAGGCCGGGATGTCACAAAAGCAAAAAAACTGCAGAGGATATCTGCCTTTTCACTGCATGTGTGAGTTCCCCGAATAATTATTAGTGTGGTTCTCAGAAAACCGCAACGGCTTACTGTATATTACATGTAGTGTACATATATGTATAACATGTACAATATTTTTGGTTATAGATGTATGTAGACCAGTTTGTTAATTACTGAGATTTCACAACACATTTCCAGCTAGTTCGTTTTGCAAGCTAATTAGTGTGTGGTGTGTGTGGTTGGTGGTTGGTCGCATCACAGACTATGCAGATTGGCGATTCTGTCTCAGTAATAAAATGCAGCTGAACGCTCCCAGACACTGTATCCTTGGGCGCCGGGCACTATAACTGACTAGATCTCTCATCATTCGGCACCTCTGAGAGAGCCAGTTCAGCTTTTCAGCACTACGTCGAGTATCAGGACCACTCCAGAGTTTTAGATGGGCTTTTATTTCCTTGTTTAGCCCAAAACTAGTTTTAATGTTCTTTTGATGGGTGTGAGGGAAAGCCTTAGTTGAGGCATCGCGGAGGGATCTGCGTGCTGGGTGAGGATTAACAGGGTTCACACGCACACACACATACACATCCACACTCACACACTCACACACACTCCCATAAGCGGACTGCGCAGCGGCGCGCGGGCACACGCAGGATTCAGGCAACTTCTTCTAGCATGGATGCAGAAGGAGGTTTCTGTCTGTAGGATATTTAACAAAGTTTCACTCCTGAAACCTTCCGCACGTGTGTCTTTTGGCATCAGTGAGACTTTCACTGTTGAGAAAATCTGAAGGATACTTGTGCTTTTTATTTTATTTTTAATTATATATATATATATATATATATATATATATTACAATCAGAACCTATTTTCCTTATCTACTGGAAGTCTGGGAGAAAGGATTTTATCTGGGACGTCTTTAAAGATGCTGCTGTCCAAGTTTGGATCTTTTTCTCACATTTGCAGCACGACCAACATCGACCACTTACCGGTGAAAATCCAGCTCCAATCAGGTAATATTAAAGCTGGACACGCTTCATTTATTTCCTACGGAGAATGGCTCATTGGTCTAGCATTTATTCTTATTTATTACTGATTTAGTATTGTGTTATAAGGCATGTGGAGCGTGTGTAAGTCAGGACTGAGTCCTGGTCAGACCAGCTGCACACACTCCCTGACCTCAGATCATTTGGAGCCATTGTGATGACTTGGTGGGCACGTTTGCAAATCGTCTGTGTTTGTGTGTGTGTTTTTTAGCCAAATCAGAACGGGAGCCGTTTGAAAAGCTCTACCATGTGGGGTCTGTGCTGGGGAGCGGGGGGTTCGGCACGGTGTATGCCGGCAGTCGTCTCGCGGACGGGTCCCCGGTAAGTCCTCAGCGCGCGGGCTTTGTTGTTGCGGCACATGGCCACGATTTTGCGCACGGTCCTTTTTCTCCAACTAAGTGTGTGTGTTTCTCTTATTTCAGGTCGCTATTAAACATGTGGCCAAAGAGAGAGTCACTGAATGGGGCACAGTCGTGAGTATTAGATCTGCGATCGTATTTTTAAGAGTCTTTCTTTGTCTGTGCGCCACTTAACGAGCCTCCTGTCTGCTCTCCAGAACGGCTCCCTGGTTCCTCTGGAGGTTCTGCTGCTGAAGAAAGTGGGGAACGCCTTCCCGGGCGTTATTAAACTGATCGATTGGTACGAGAGGCCGGAGGGCTGGCTGATCATCATGGAGAGGCCGGAGATGGTCAAGGACCTCTTTGACTATATAACGGAGAAGGGCGCGCTGGACGAGGACGCAGCCCGCGGCTTCTTCCGCCAGGTGCTGGAGGCGGTCCGCCACTGCTACGGCTGCGGAGTGGTCCACCGAGACATCAAGGACGAGAACCTCCTGGTGGACCTCCGCACGGGAGACCTGAAGCTCATCGACTTCGGATCAGGGGCGATCCTCAAGGACACAGTGTACACGGACTTCGATGGTGAGTCCTTGACTTCCATACCCTCCCTTCCGATTACACGACTATAGAGAGTGAAAATGACTCTTTTGAAGCGAACAGGAACTCCCCTGATATAATTAATTAAAATATATATTTTGTGAAGAATATCTGAACTCGATTAAAGAGTAGCCCAGGAAAAAAGAGGCGCATCACCTTTGTAATCTGATCTTTCAGGCCACACAAAGACAGTTGTATCTGTCCTGAACATAGCAATATATTTTAATATGAAAGGGTAAAAAAAAATCTACGTTATAAAGTCAGTGTCCAGAAAGAGGCGCTGGTGTGTTATATTTGTTGTGAAAGGTGAGTTGTGAAACCACGTGAGTGTGTTTTTGTTTGGTATCCAGGCAGGTGTCAGCTCCTCTGCTGAGGAGGCTTTTGTTATGGGAAGTGACTCACGCTGCGCGTTATATGCACCGTACTGGGTGTGAGCGAGAGGGGGTGTCGATTGGCCTCTGGTTTCAGAGGGTTTTTACTGGTGTTGAGTCCTGCTCTCGGCCGGCTGCACATGTGGTGGAGGAGGGGCTGCTGGCGCCCGCCTTTTCCAGTCAGCTGACTGAGGGGGCTCTCACAACACACACTCAGCCTGGTCCAACTGGAACAGACATCTCTTACGAAACCTGCCAGCCACACCGATTATGAAAGATTTCCTCACGCTAGCATGGATAATACCTTTTTTCCATTTGTAAATCTTCAGAACAATTTAGACGTGCTTGTGAAACAACACTGTGTTATTTTTGTCTCTGTATATTTTTTATTTTATTTATTTTTAAGACCATTTTAATAAACTACATTGATCTTGGAGGAAATTACTTGAGTCCCCTGCGTTTAACACATTCCCCTGAGTGAAGCAGTGGGGCTGCCAAAATGGTGCCTGGAGAGCAGAGTGTCAGGACAGTATTTTGCTCAAGGGAACCACAGTGGTGTCACTGGTAGTCCTAGGATGCAAACCATGCTGCTAACCATGCAAACCATGCTGCCCATGACTGCTAAACTAACTTTTCCCTCATTTTTGTGCACAGGAACCAGAGTGTACAGCCCTCCGGAGTGGATTCGCTACCACAGGTACCACGGGCGCTCAGCGACGGTGTGGTCGCTGGGCGTGTTGCTGTATGACATGGTGTGTGGGGATATACCATTTGAACACGACGAGGAGATTCTGAAGGGCCGTCTCTTCTTCAGGAGGAGAGTCTCCCCTGGTACGTCAAGCGTAAAGCATTTTACCAGCCTTTTGTCAACATGAAAGTTTTATTTGTTTGTGTGTAATGGCATGGTGAAGTTAACTCTTTCTCGCTTGCCCCTTCACAGAGTGTCAGCATCTCATCAAATGGTGCCTCAGCCTGCGGCCCTCGGACAGACCTACACTGGAACAAATATTTGAGCATCAGTGGATGCATATGAAGAAAGACTCAAAGCCAGAGAACGGGGATATCACTCTTCTTGTGATCAGCACAGATTCCTCATCGAGCACAAGTTCAAGCAAAGAGAGCCTCTGACGGGAATGGATTATATACTGACTGACCATTTGTTTCACAAAAGTGGACTTCTTTAAGTTACTTTATTTTTTCAGTCTTTTTTTTTCATTTTAAAGGGATGGAGTCTTCATGGGCATTACACAAACAGTGATGCTAGCAACCCTATGGTCATACTTATTGCTCTTATAGAGCTTGGACTTTACTTTTAAAACTTATTAGTTCAGTGCCTTGTTTTCTCCCCCAGAAAGCTGCTTTTGTGGGACCTACATTCTTGTTGAAAGGTCTGTCTCCCTCGCCCCCTTGTGGTGGAACATTCTCTCAACACAATGCAGGAGACTCCTTTATTTTCTGAGAGTGGGAACTCAAATGTTGCAGAACTCGTTTGGTGTTCACACACTACTCCAGTTCTGCTGTCGCCACATACTGGCCTCTGGTTAGCAGATGCTTAGGTGATGTGCACAGTCAATGCAATATTCATGGGTTATATGTTTTTGAATACAAATATGTGTTATATTTATGTGTATTCTCTCCCATGTATATTATTTATTCGTACAAAACGAACATTCCACATTCTGTGGTTATTTATTTATTTATTCATTTTATACCATCTGCAAAAGGAAACAGTGCTAGAGTTGATATTCCTCCCCCCTCCGGCTTACTTGTAGCTCAATCTAAAGGCTTACAGGTCGGCTAGGCCTGTCTAATACTATATATGTGGGACTGAAATGCTAACGTAATATGACTAGAAGTTGTCATCTTTCTTCCATACTAGATGGAAGTAGCATTCTAGTTTGTACTTCCACTGTGACTGTGGAATTCTTTTTGCATTTGTGAAACGATGCTGAGTTTATTTTTTATAACAATAAATTCCTTTAATATGAAACTCTTGTGTTGTTTCTGATTTTTGATTCTATTCTCCTTGTGTAATATATCTGGGAGTCTTGTGTAGCAGGTGATGTACCTTGCATTAGAGTGGGATGATACATGGTAGAGTGTTTTATCTTGCAAAATATTGATACATAATGTTTTATTAAAATATATTTCATTTTGTTTTTTTGTTGTTTTTTTTTTTTGGGGGGGGGGGCAGCTAGTGGCCTGGTGTTTAGGGAGTTGCCCCTATGATCAGAAGGTTATGCCAGCACTGCTAGTGGCACCACTGAGGTTCAGTTGAGCAAGGTATCTTCCCCACACACTGCTCCCCGGGTGCTGAGTTCCTGGCTGCTCAAAGCTTCACTTGGTGATTGAGTTAAATGCAGAGGACTCAAGTCCTTTCCTCTGGGATCAATATAAAATTAAACATAAATAAAACATGTAAAGAGAAAGCACCTAACACACTTTTGACATAATTTTCTCACAAGTGGTGAGTGCACTTTTAGTGCAGCAATAAAAAAAATAATCACCATCTCTGTTCACTGCGACTTTACTGCCCCCTAAAGATTTTGGGTAGATTGAGACCGCTTTGGCATGGGAGGGGAAGGGAAGTGAGAAGGTGGAAAGTGGAGAAAGTAAAATGTTTTCGAGACCTGTTCAGTTTGGGTTTCTCTGTTGGTCTGTGGTTTTTAAACTCATTCTAACACCCTGAAATACACACGCTCTAACCCTGAAATTAATGTAAGAAAGAGGTGGTTTGCCACCCACACGTGGGTGAACCCGGAGAATGTGAGTGTGTTGAGTTTGTGAGTGTGTGTAAGAGTGGACTGTGTGTTGGGTTTATGAGTGAGTGTAAGAGGGGAGTGTGTGTTGGGTTTGTGAGTGAGTGTAAAAGTGGAGTGTGTGTTGGGTTTGTGAGTGAGTGTAAAAGTGGAGTGTGTGTTGGGTTTGTGAGTGAGTGTAAAAGTGGAGTGTGTGTTGGGTTTGTCAGTGAGTGTAAGAGTGGAGTGTGTTGAATATGTGAGTGAATGTGTATGTAGGGTGTATGCAGGGTGTGTAAAGTGTTCTCGGGCGGTGGGGGAGGGGGTCTCTGCTGGGTTCCTGGCCGAGCCGCTTCCTCGTTGCAGGGACGTGGTGAGTCACGTTGTGCTGGGCAGGATCCGATCAGCCGCATTGTTGTTGGGGGAAGGAGCGGCGAGGCGAGCTAACCTGCTAGCACACACACCTCCCTCGTTTTGAACCTTAGACGGCCCGGCCGCCCCAACAGGCGAATGGTTATATTAATGAGAGGGCAGAGGCGGCTTGGCGAGCTCCTGGTTGATTTCAGGCGGTTGTTGTGGCTCCTACATCGAGCAGAAGCTCCAGCGGCGCCTGTCGGGTGCTAGCGCTGCAGTAGCGGGGAGCGTGTGTGAAGAGGCTCCGCGGCTCTGCAGGCCCCGCACGCCTCTGCTGCAGCCTTTAGCCAGAAGCTAGCGTGCCCTGGTGTTACTCTACTACACCCCAAAGGTAAGAAAGATGGATACCGCCTTTTTGTTTGAGAGAATTTCACCGAAAACATGTCTAGTTCGGCGTACAAGTACCTCGAAGCTCTGATGTGGAAGTGGAAGACATTTACCTTTTGATATGTTCCCCTTTTTAGACCTTGTTTGTTTTGTCTGACGCCATCTTTGCCTAATTTCGAGGACTGGTAGCTCGGATTAGCCTGCTAGAGCTACCGAGAGGGGTAGAGAGCACGTCTCCGGGATCGTCCTTGGTTAGTTTGTGGTGTTGTACGCTCAGACAAGCTAACAGGCTAATGATATGTGTGTGGAAAGGTCAGCCCTTGTTTCGGTACCCTGCTTTCCTTCCTGAAGTGAGATCTAAAGGTTGCTCTTAGTCTTGTTGGTCTCTCACTCGTGCAGTTGTGCTAACGTTAGCTGAGTCCAGTGCTGCAGGCTCTCTGCCCTTCTGAGTTGAAACTGTTCTGTTGCCTCATGAGCTAATTATTAAGCTCTTCGTGAGCCAAAGAAAGCAGGTTTTAGGGCGAGGAAGAGCAAAAACTGCCAACAGACCAGGACTAGAGCTGTGGACTTCTAGGTTAATTCAATAAAGGCAGTTGTAGTATTAGTTTAGCTCCACAGCAAGACAGCTAGCTTAACTTGTCTAGTATGCTCGACGAGTGCTTGATACTAAGCAGTGCTTTCCTTTTGCTTGTTTATCCTGAGCACCCACATTCTGTCATGCAAATTATAACCGTATAACATCCTCGTGGTTTGTTTTCTAACAATACAGAGGTTATACATGTTCTTGTTCTCATAAGGAACACGTTACAGGACGTGCAAGTCCGTTAGAATAGTCTGAGGTGTTTGTTGTTGGAGGAACAGTGGACCGTTTCAAGTTTGGCTTCAGGTTGCTATGGACACAGCCCTGGTGTAGTTGTCCGAGAGTTTTCTTTATGAAGCAGGTTAAGTGTCTTGCTGGTTTTACTGTTATCAAGCAGAATGTGTCTGTAAAAAAAGCAAGTTATGCTGTTTAACAAGGTAAATGTATTTATGTCAGATTTAATTCTTGGTGCTGTCATCACTTTGTCTCACTTTTGTTTGTACATGAATGCCTCTTTGTTAGTTCCTCCAGGTGTTGAAAATGAGGAAGAAAGCACGGCAGAATCGTACAGCCACCACACAGAGGCCTCCATCGCCCATCAAACCCTCACGGAACCGTGAGACACTCACCTATGCTGAGGCCCAGCGCATGGTGGAGTTGGAGATCGACGGACGCGTACATCGAATCAGCATCTTTGACAAGCTTGATGTCATCAACAGTGATGATCCTTTAGCTCAGGAGATCAGTGAATGCAACAGCAACAAGGAGAACGCTGAGAAACCACCACAGGTTTTGGTGCGCTCTGTTAGGCTCAAAAATAACCAGCAGAAAAAGAGTGCCACTCTCACCACAGGGCAGAGTTCTCCAGCTCAGGGCAGGTTACCAGAACCAAAAATCCGAACAGTTGAGTATAATCTTCCAGCTGTGCCGCGAAGACCCTCTGCTTATTACACATACATGGAGAAGACATCCGATGAGCTGGATGAGGAGGTGGAGTATGATATGGATGAGGAAGATTATGCTTGGCTGGAGCTTATCAATGAGAAGAGAAAGACTGAGGGCTACAGCCAGGTGTCCCAGAATGTTTTCGAGTTCCTAATGGATCGCTTTGAGAAGGAGTCCTTTTTTCAAAGCCAAGGTCAGGGAGATCCACAGTCCCTCATTGATGAGGATGCTGTATGCTGCATCTGTATGGATGGCGAGTGTCAAAACAGTAATGCTATTCTTTTTTGTGACATGTGCAACTTAGCTGTGCATCAGGAGTGTTATGGGGTCCCACACATCCCAGAGGGCCAGTGGCTTTGCCGACATTGTTTACAGTCTCCCTCCCAGCCTGCCGAGTGTATTTTTTGTCCCAATAAAGGTGGGGCACTTAAGAGGACAGATGACGATCGTTGGGGCCATGTGGTCTGCGCCATTTGGGTCCCAGAGGTCGGCTTTACCAACACAGTCTTCATTGAGCCCATAGATGGTGTTGCTAACATTCCGCTAGCTCGTTGGAAACTGACCTGCTACCTCTGTAAAGAGAGAGGTGTTGGTGCCTGCATTCAGTGCAGCAAGGCCAATTGTTATACTGCCTTTCATGTGAGCTGTGCTCAGAAAGCGGGCCTGTACATGAAGATGGAGCCCATCAAAGAGGTGTCTGATACAGGATCCACAACATTTTCAGTGAAGAAAACAGCCTATTGTTGTTCACATACTCCCAACGGTTGTGTCAGGAGGCCCCTTGCCATCTATGAGGACGCCCAGCCCAAAAACGGTCTTTGTCAAAAGGACAAACAGAAAAGTGGAAAGACAAGGGTAAAGGGGTGTAAGAAAAAGAAGAATAAGAAATTAGATGCAGAGCCGGCTCCAGTGGTTCCAGCTGCGTCCGTGCCAAGTATAACACCTAAAAGGTAAGCTTCATGTGGTGTTGGAACTGAATGTTAGCTCACCCATACATGCCGTAAATGCATGTGTCCTGCATCAACATGTGTTACGTTTAAAAAGTTGTGTAAATTTTTTAGCAGCAAGCTTGTTAGTTTTTCATTTCAATACATACTGTCTGGTAAAAGGATAGCACATCCTTTAACCCTAGCAGGATGTTATGATGTAGTATAACTGATTGTTGATCATTTTTGTATTTCAGCTTCAACACTATCCTCAACCAAGTCTCTGTGCAAAGGAAAAGGCTGTTTGTGGAGCGTGTTCTCAGTTTTTGGATGCTCAAAAGGCAGTCCAGAAATGGTGTGCCTCTTATTCGACGTCTGCAGTCCACCATACAAACTCAGAAAGCACCAGAACTAGTAAGCGCTTGAATCTGTGGTGTCATGTTAAAATCAGTTTTCACAAAAATCTAATTAATAATCAATACCATTTTGTCCCAGTTGTATTACTAGTGATTTAGTTAACAGAAAAGAGATTTCAAGTTATATCAGGTATTCTAAAATCGATTAGTGGCTATTTAGAAAAAGATGGACATTTAAGGATTGAGGCATATTCATTTAAGAAATTCCCTTGGAGGATTTGTGTATACAGACACTGTGTTTGCACAGGAGCAAAGTGAGGACGATTGCTGGACATTGAAGGAGCAGCTAAAGGACTTGCATCGCTTGCGGCATGACTTGGAGCGGACCCGCTTACTGCTGGAGCTTGTTCGCAAAAGAGAGAAGCTCAAGAGAGAGCAGGTCAGAGCAAAGCAAGCATTTTCTGCAAACAAGTAGTTTTCCTCAGGGCCTTTGCTATGAATAGCATATTACCATTGTTTTTTTTATATTTAGAGCATTTGTTTTTATGTAATTGTCTTGTTTACTTTCTGTGATTCCTCCCCTCAGATGAAGCTTCAGCAGTCAGTGCTAGAGATGCAGCTCACTCCATTTACTATTGTGTTGCGAGCTGTGCTGGAACAGCTAAAGGAGAAAGACCAGGCGAAAGTATTTGCACAGCCCGTTAACATCAAGGAGGTAAGGCTAACTCATCTGTTTCTTTATATGCAGTTTGAATTTCACATGGGTCTGTTTTTACCTGTAAATGATGACACTATCCATGTTGGATTTTATGTAAGCTCTTCACGGGCAGTCATGTTTGTGTCACATAACTGTCTTTTGATCGTTGTCTGTAAGGTTCCAGATTATCTTGATCACATCTCACACCCAATGGACTTCTCTACCATGAGCAAACGCATCAATGCCCACGGATACAGGAACTTGGATGAGTTTGAGGATGACTTTAACCTCATCATTAGTAACTGCATGAAGTACAATGCTAAGGATAACTACTTTTATCGTGCTGCTGTACGCATGCGAGATCATGGAGGAACCATCCTTAGGAAGGCCCGGCGAGATGTGGAGCGGATAGGCTTTGACTTCCCTAGTGGAATACATCTGCCAGAACAACCTAAATTTGAACCTTCTCCAACCCTGACATGGGAAGATGGTAATGAAGCTTGTATTTTTTTCAGTGCATTAGTTTTAATTAGTCCCTATGTTAGGAGATGATTTACAATGACAATGTTAGTCTTTGAAAGTAGGGGAAATGTGAATAAATATTCTGTGATGCTTTGACTGTTGCAGTTGACCGGTTGCTGAATCCAGTAAATCGGCAGCACATGCTTTTAGAGGAGCAGCTCAGTAAATTGTTGGAGATGCTGGATTTAACCACTGCTATGAAAACAAGTCCATCACGGAGCAAGCGTCTCAAGCTGTTGAAGAAGACCATCAGTGATGTGCGACTTGAAATGAGCCAGCAGACCAGTTGTCCTCCCTCAGAACCGAGCCAGACCCAGGAGGAGGACACGCCACTCCCTGCTGTAGGGTGTCTGGAAGAAGAAGGTGAATACATTTGGAATTATCCCTTCTTTATTTTTCATAGTTGTTACGTGTGATTGGTGTAGATACAAGCACATACGTTGGTGCTAAACTGCATGTTGTGAAGTGTGTTCACACTCACTTGTTTTTCATTTCACAGTTGACACGTCGTTACCTCCCAAACTGGAGCCTTCAGTTTCTGTCCCACTTGTCACACATTTGGACAGCCCTTCAGAGCCCCCTGCACTGAAACCCATGGAGCTCAGCCCTGATAAGTGCCCTAGAAAGGTCAAATTTGATGGCAAGATGCAAGCTACCTCACTGCTAAATGGACTTTCACCTGATCTGCGGCCCTCTGAAAACAACATTGTGGTAGCTACCTCCACACTCACAGAACCAGCAGGAACAGTTAACAGGCGGACCGCTGTGCTTTTCCGCAAGTCTAAGAGTGTTAGCCCACAGAAACCAGCAAAGACTGGACAAGCGTCAGTGGACTGCCCCCAGTTAGGCACCAAGACATTCCTGTCAGTGGTCATTCCTCGCCTGGAGACGTTACTCCAGCCCCGGAAGCGGTCTCGCAGTGGAGACAGCCAGGATGGAGATGAGGAGGAATGCCCAGTGAAGCGTAGTGGTAAATGAAATATAATCCATTATTAAACATCATGGATAAGGGTTGATATTCAGAAAAAACTGATGTACTCGAGCCATATTGAAGCATTATCCTATGAGCATCCCAAAATCACTTTTTTATTAATTAATTAATTTTTCATGTTGTATTGCAGGTATCGGTTTTTGTAGCCAAAAACTTTGAGTATTAAATTTTTTGGGAAATGAAGGTTTTTTGCCCCTTTTTTGTTGATTTGTAGTTATTGTTTTATATGATTATTTTGTGATTATCCTTACATCATGAGTATATTTATTTTGTTCTGGGTAAGTACATATGGTTAAATTAATGATTGTAAATATTTTGCCACTGAGGTGACATATTATGTGTTTAAGGTCTGTCTAATGGCTTTGTACTGGAGCAGCACAAAGAGCCAAGTGGCAGAGTGTTCGAACCTCGCCGTCGCTGTGCCTCTGAATCCAGCATCTCCTCTAGTGGAAGCACCAGTGTGCTGGGAAATAGGAGGTACAAACACTAAGAATTACACTGAATTTAAACTGGATCTCATTTTTTATTTTTGTCTTTCTGTTTCAAAACAGAAATTTCAGAAATTGCATGACCTTTGAATAGCTTATCTTTCGACAGATTATTTAACGTAAGGTAACAGCAGCTTAGCAGAGTGTATACATTCTTGCATATTGCAGATGCCTTGACAATTTATTTTTCTGTCAACATCAATTTGGGACAGCTCTACTCTTGGCATGCTTAGCACTGTCAGTCATTCCAAGAGTGGGAAAGGGAAGCAGGCAATGGCACGCCGAAACACGACGGATGACAGAAATGAACTGACTGCGTGCATGGAAATGGGGAACATTTCCAAAGCAAGCAAGTTGGCAGCTGGTGAGTTGCCTGCTTTTGGAAAATGTGGAATTGTAGTGTTTGTTTGGAAACAGTGGCCATCTATTAACAAAATAATATGGGCTAAAAGTTGTCTGTGCCTATGCTGCTGCCGGGCCAGCTTTGGGAAGCTTCCTGCCCCATCCTTCTTTGCTTGCTTCAGTAATGCTCTGCTACATGGCTTCAGCTGACACTCTGTGATGCCTCTTCTTTTGCTTCACTGTTTGCATGAATAATTTCAGTTGCAAGTGCATCTGTCTCATAATTAAAGCCATCACAGCTAATCCTCTTTTAAATGTTTCATGTTTGTTCGCTAACAAAGCAGTGACGAGTGCAATTCCATTCAAAAATCTTTTGTTATACTATTCATTGAAATGTATGCCAGTAGCTTTTTTCCTTTATATTTTTTAATTTTAACTTGCTCTCCAGAGCACTCTCAGGCTTTTAATTTGATGCAGTGCTTATTGGACTGACTGGTAATGATGGCTTTAGTCTAGTAAGGTATTTTGCATTCTAAGCATGTCTTTCACCAAAGCAGTGCTTAAGTTAGTATGCAGTTGTTTTTTGCCTGATTTTTGGGTGGAATTCTCTTGGTCTGATGAATACCAGCTGTGGGGGGAATCTGCCCAGGTAAACTGCCTCTGCTTCATGCCTCTTGCGTTGAAGAGTTGGCCCTTGCTACTTATTGCTGTTTGGAATTGCACAGCCATGGCTCTTGCACTTGAGGTGTTCTGCCTCATGTTTTTGGTGAACTCCTCGTAACCTATCATTATTCCTACTTCCATAGAACTTGACAACAGCAATATATGGATGCCCTCTAATACTACCCCACTAACTCTGGAACCCTTTAAACTAGTCTGGGCAAAACTTAGTGGATATCCCTCCTACCCTGCCTTGGTGAGTGTGCATGTATGCATGCCAGACAGAGACTTTTTTTTTTCTCCATCATCCCATGCATCTGCCTTCTGCCATCCTGTGACTTGTGTTCTTGATGACACAAGTGTCATGCTGCCGCACAAATCAGAGGTGTAGAAGCCAAAGCATTGTTTGCCAGGTGACTCAGAGAAAGTGTGTGTGGGGGTGGGTGGGTGTGTGGGTTTGTGTGTTTGGGTGTGTCAGTTTAGAGATGAGCATTTCCATCCTCGAGCTACAGCTCTCGCTGTCAGTATCTGAAAAAAGACGTTTCCTGACTTCCCCTCTCACTCATTCGTGTAGATCATAGACCCGCAGATGCCCCGAGCGGGTTATCAGCGCAACGGCGTGTACATCCCCACTCCTCCACGGGACGTGCTCAGGGTAGGCGAGCTGATGCAGTACAGGTCAGAGGAGAAACTCTACCTCGTCCGCTTCTTCGACAACAAGCGCAACTGGTGAGACACTCCTTATCTCATGTTATGTTTATTCTTTAGTATGTTTTTGGCACTGCTGGTTAAAATAAAGTGAATTGTAATTGATTTGCCAATGATAACACAGATGTTAGAAAAATGATCATTGTAAGTTGGGCTGAGAATATTAAAGCATGATTCTTTCTTTTCCCCACTGGAGGGTGATGGAGGTAAAATATTTGACTCTAATTAATACTCTTCAATTTTTCTTAGGCAATGGCTTCCTAAGTCCAAAATGGTACCTTTTGGGATCAACAAGACATTAGATAACATCAAAATGTTGGAGGGTCGCTCTTCGAGCATTCGCAAAGCTGTGCAAAGCGCCTTCAGCCGTGCCATGAACCACCTGAGCCTAGTCCAGGACTTAAGTGATGGGGACTAAACCTCATTTGATGGATCTCTCCAGAGGTCATCAGCCCCGTGTTTACCTAGTGTTACACTTGCATATCTGGCTATCCATGCCTATGTGGAGCCTGAATCAGCCTTGTCTGTTGTTGGCCTTCCATCAAGGAGCAGGATAAGCTTCTCAAATGAATGCGAGAAGATCTTCACCTTCTACTAATGTGCTGCAAGACTGCTGTGAATACTTACTGCCATCACGACCCACCTGTTCACTCCCATCATCAACCATTCACAAAAGCCACGTATCCAACCTTGCCTGTAAATACCAGACCATTGTAAGTTATCCAACACTAATTTATTATTTTTGGTTGGTACCGTACATGACCTCATGGAAGATTTCTTCTCCAAGGTGAATTCTCAACTTCGCACTGAGGTGCGGACCCCACTGGTGCTACAATGCGAGCAAAGCCTCAAGATTTTTTTTTTGTTCCCACCCCCCAGAGACATAGATGAGGCTGTCGCACTTACTGTATGAAACTAAATTTCTTTTTAGCAGTTAAGTTATTGAAATTTACCAATGCAAGCTTCTCCTCTTTTGGCATTAATGTTATCTACTTTTTTATATAATGACAAATATTCTTATGGGACACAACTATGTGCTGTTTGTACATATTTATATAAAGCTATGAAATTCTATACTGTATATGTAATAGTTAAAGAGTCAAAACTTTTTTTTGGACAGAGAGAAAAAAGTAGCGATGAAAAAACCAGAAGTGCATCACTCATGCAAAACCAAAAATTTTGCTGCCCAGTTTTTTTGTGCTTTTCCCCCTTATTTTTATTTACACTTTTACAGTTTTCGCATGAACGAGTGTGAAATATGAATGTGAGCGCGCGTGTGTATAGTGTGTACAGAAAATAGTTGAGAGATTTTCCAACTTGTTGCATTTATTTCACTGTGTTGTTGGGACCTGTGTTATAGAGTTAAGAGAATGTGCCTGTGCAAATGAATTGTATTAGAACAAAAAAGTATGCAAAACTTTATATTCAGAGTGTGTTGGGACAACTTGGTGAACGCTGTGGTTGATTATTGTTGCTTTTCATGTGTGTTTTAGTCATAGCCATCTGTTGTGACGGTTGAACTTGTCTTTTTTTCCATAAAGGATTTTGGGTAGCAAAGGACATATTCTTATGAATTCTTTATTTTGTATGAATGTTATGTACTTATATTGAGTGGTACTCTGTATTCTTTTCTCTGGGAGGATCACATAATAGCCAACGGTAGTGAATGCTGGCAAGATCCAGTATTTTTTTAAGTACACTGAAAATAAAAAGAAAAGAAAAATTGATTGGAGCAGAGATTCCTTATTGTGCTGTTAGGGGAACTGTAAGTTATCAGAATAGCCAACAGATGGCGCTCTGGAATTGCAGTTTCTCTTGAAGCACTGACTAGAGTGCAGCCCACATACTCTTATTATTATCAACTGCTTTATTAGATACACCAAGTCATAAGCTGTTTTATCTTTTACAGTGATTCCTGAGTAATCAGAGGTTGGTGTATTAAGGTGTTATCCCCTCTGTAAATACTGACAATATTTTGCCTAAGGAAATGAGTCTTTTCATTCTTTTCCAAGTTCTTACATTTCCCAAGGCAAATTATCTGCATTAAAAAAATCGTTGCCCTTAGAATTTTAAAACATCTCTTAAAATGTCCTCAACATTTGCTTTAACGAGCGCATGCACTCAAGCTTCCAAGCTCAAGTTTGTGCAAAAGCCCGATGTGCTGATGAAAACGACTTCAGATAAGACTCTAAATACATAAACTGACCTTTTTGTACAAAGTGCTTAATACCACAAACTTGTGTACATTTTTATATTGTCTTAGGAGTAGTGCAGGATCTTTTGTATTCATAATTTTACTTAATTTCCCCTTTTCCCCCAAACCTATTTCCAGGTTGAAATGAAACAAGACCTGAATTTTGCATTCTACTATATACACTATCTTGCCGAAAGTATTCGCTCACCTGCCTTTACACGCATATGAACTTAAGTGACATCCCATTCTTAATCCATAGGGTTTAATATG
>JBBPCX010000135.1:12054645-12081510 GCA_037974365.1 Hydrocynus forskahlii
AAAAAAAAAAAAAAAAAAAAAAAAAAAAAAACAAAAAAAAAAAAAAAAAAAAAAATATATATATATATATATATAAAATATATATATATAAAATAAAAATTAATCTAATTAGTGAAACATGCAAGATGCTGAGACAGATATATAGCATTTTTGTTTAGTATTTTATTTTTACTGTATATTTATTCTTCACACAACAGGTACTAAGAGGGGATGCCACCAGGGAAATGACTGTTGGTTGCCTTCTGTGAAGTACTGAAATCCTATTTAGTTTAACAGTTCTTTAAAAAAAATTAACAGTACTGTCCTTATCAATCATTTTGCTGTGTATAACCCTTCAGACCCCAAATGGAATTCCACAGAATTGACCACATAAATGATTGGAAATCACAAAAGATTTTATTTCCAGAGGTTTATATTTTATATTAAAATTGAGTATCAACCAATATGAATATTTAATATGAAATCACCAAGGGATTGAAATCTTACTGCTGTGAGACAGTACTGCACTGAGCATGTTCCTTAAAATAACATTTTTATCATAATGTTAAAAGCACATAATGCAAATTTTGAAATACGTAGAAATAAAGAACAGTCGAAAGAAAGAAACCAACTATAATAGCAAAAGATATTAATTATTATAATGTCCTCACTATTAATGTGACAACTTACTAAAAATCACTGTTATACAAGTGTAGCTAAAGCTAGGGCACCTAGCCTAGAACTCTAGGACTGTATGTGCTAAACACTCTCTCTAGTTGGAAATGTTCTGCAGCCCATGCCTTGCATGTTTATCATTATAACTACAAATTAATCACTAAGCCAATTCATTGAGAAATGATTTTCTATTGATTAATTTTGAAACTGAATAAAGAATATTAAGTATTAAGACCGTTATGAAGTAAGTTATCATGACAGCCTTAATACTTAAAAATTATTACACTGAAACACTCAACTGAAAGTTTCCTCTGGTAATCTAAATGGTTTGTCCATGGTAGCACTCCCAGGATCATTTTTGGCACCTTTAGTTTTGAATGCACTCCACCTACTCAACCTAAAAGGGTCATGATATGGAATAAAGTTAATTTCATTCATAAACTTGGATGGTAGATGTTAGCACTTCTGGGAGCTTCTCTGTAATTCTGAGGCTGTAATAATTACACAGGTTTTATAGGCCAGCCTATCTGTCTTCCCAGTGGTGTTTATTCCTATACATTCCTGTAGCATTATTCCTACCATATATTCTCATGAAAAGGTGACCAAGCTCTGACACTCACCTTCACACTGTGCAGTCTTGGTGGTATTCTGCCTGCACAGATGGGACGTCCTGTTTTATTCATAAGGGAACTTTGATCTTTCTCCAGTGCAGTCACATGTATGAAACCTGAGAGGTCACCAGATGACTAACCTGTTGGATACCAAGCTATGTTCACTATAAACAGTATTAATTTGACCAGATCTGGGTTCCAAGTATGGCTTTTTTATTATGCATATTTTGAAATATGCATATGCCTTTGCTTCATTGGATACTCAAATGATGGTGTACAATGACAATAATTCATTATAGTTCTTATAATAACTATACTTAATAAGTGTATTATTGTAATAGTTTTACAGTGTTACTGTAAAAACACAAATGATAACTTCTAATAATCTTCTAGTAATTTCACATTTATGTATTTACAGAAAACTAAAACCTGTCCCAAGTTTGAGGAGTTATAAAACATGTAAAATTTCCTGAAGGTTAAAAAAAAAACTGTGGACTGTTGAAGTTTACATAATGTACGTGCACACCATTATTGCATTTCTGGCAAAATCATTATGCATCGTATACTGCTTTACATGTTATCTGCATAGCTTGCTCTTTCAACACAACTTTAAATTGCTTATCTATATAGAACAACCTTGTGCAAAGATTTACTTTTTGCAACCTAAGTAGGCGATCACATCAGTGCTAATAAAATGTGCCATGTATGCTAATGTGACATTGGAATGGTTGACAGATACTCAATATTCATTTCACTGTGTAAATGAATGATAGGCTCATTTTTTCGGCTTTGTCAATGATTTATAAAACCTAATCAATGTATTTGAATAACAAATGCCAGGTACTTGGTCTGTGGAATGAATAATTTATTTTAGATATTAGATATTAAGTTTTCACAGTTTTGTGTGTATGTGTATGTGTGTGTATATGTGCGTGTGCTTTGACAGTTTTACTGGAATTCATATCCACAAGGTCTTCAGAACTGTTATGCTTGTCTTTTCTCTCACCACTGTATGTCCATTAAATATATAGCTTATTTATGACAAAAACCTTTTGACTATTTTCTTAGAAATACAGAGTAGTTTTTATTTTAAAAAACCCCCAAAACTATATATTTTCGCATCTAAACAAATGTACATCATGTATATTGACAAGATCAGTTAGGTGTTTCATTTCAACTGACAAGACAACAGATTTTGTGAGCAATCCATAACAACAATAATGTATCCAAATATATGAATTTGTTATGAAATAGATTCTCTTCTATCAACTGTAAAACATCATCAAAAAGTAATCAAGACTACAAATGAAGCAGTACAGCATTGATGGAAAGAACTTCCTCTACATCTATTGCTGTATTGCCTGTTGCTTTTCTAATTCTGAACGCAGCAGGAAAGTCACCCCTCCAGCAATGCCATTTAGAATGAATTACATACCAGTGATTAATTTTCATCAGCAGTCAACACATAGTTATCAGAGCCAGAAATCTGGATCACTGATTTAAAAAAAAAAACATGCTGTTATACTGTAACAAATAGGTATATTTTCCCAAAATCGTGTGTTCTGGATTCCAATTAATATTATTAGCAAATATGAGATTGCATTTATTATATCGCACCATGTCATTACATCCTTACCACTTATTTGCTGTGTTCTCTTACTTGCAAAGTGTTTGGACTGAGTTACCTTTGACATTTTCAGCCTTTGTTTTTTCGGAGGACTTTGAGATAATGACATTTAATTACCACAGAGCAGTCATGCAGTTCTGCTAATTACAATCCCAGGAGTTGAGGCTTGATATCTAATTAACTTCCACTCTCTTGGATGTCCATTGCTGTTCTTTTACACATACTCAGTGTCAAGAGAACTCATAGCTTTTGATAATAATTCAGCTTGGCTCCTTCCTTATGCAACAACAGCCATCATACTGTCTGCAGCTGCAATGCTGCCAGCTTTGATCCATCAAACTTTGTGATCACGCTCAGCCATAGTTTCTCCACAGTAATGAGTTCCTCACTTTATGGTCTCTCACTGACTGATTGCACAAGCATGTTTCAGAGCGCTTGTTGCTCTCCAGAGTGCTGAAAATGGCTTATGATGCTGAAATTTTAAAATCAGCTAAATATTTTTGAAGTGGCCATTTTTCATTAAACACTCTCAACCAAAGGCAGTGAACAGTGTAGAAGGAGCACATATGTAAGAGCTTAGTGCTTATTCTGTCAGTGGAGGTGCTGGCAGCTGGTTGTGCAATCAATGCAGTGTCCCCAATGAGTCTTTATGATTCTCTGGAATAGAGCGGGCTAATTGGTGATCGAAAATCCCTCTGGTCTTTACTATGTTTAAAGGTCAACAGTTGTTATTGAATTCAGTGTTGTGTTCTAGGTTGTAATAATAGTGCTGGCTCAACACGTTGGAGCTGTAGGTCCAGTGTATGTTTCATCAGTCAACATAGGAAAATCACCAGGGCTACAAAATAATAATTTACTCAAACAAATATATAATGTGAGACTTCATTCAGCACAGCATATTTTTTTCCAAATGAAAGTAATATTTTGCTGTAACAAAAGTGCCAATGTGGATTAGATTGTGTAAAAAGGTACCTTAACATCAATTCAAACATAGATACATAGATTAAAATGTCAGAAGCAGTTTTTTATTCTCCTGTATGCTGTACACTCCTTCATGGTAACTGTATAATTCCCTAATAGTGGCCACTTTCAGCAGGATAATGTTCCCGTCTACACAGTACACACTGTGCAGGAATGGTTTATGGAACATGAACAAGAGTTCAAGGTGTTGCCCTGACCTCCAAATTCCCCAGATCTCAATCCGACTGAGCATCTGTGGGATGTGCTTGAACAAGTCTGCCTCGTTCACACCTTAGAGGACTTACCGTGTATCACACGTTTTTCTTGTTCTTATGATCCACAATGTTTAAACATATATATATATATACATATATGTTATGTTCATATTTAACATAACAGGTATTTAAAAACACAATCAAAGCTGAAGTATGTATAGTCTAAGCTGCTGTTGTCACACACACCAGTCACAACACGCGCACAGGGCAACGGAAGTGACGCACATGATAGGGTATATAAACAGGAAGCTGGTAGAAACAGGTTGCTCAGTCATTGAATCTCAACTCTCCTCACCCTCTGGTTCATCTCTGGATACCTTGAGAAATGGAACGGTGTAGACAGGAAGTGCGATGTGTTCCAAACAAATATCTCTCTTCTGTTCAAGTTCCAGCAGGAGCGCTACCCCTCGGACAGGAGCTGCATCGCGGTCCTGAGATCTGACAAATGATGCTGAATATTCATACCCGGCAGCTCAAGGCCACCTTCCAGTACCCTGACAGGTGGCGGTCGACTCCCGTTTATATCTGCAGCTGGGGGACCATTCGGTTAATCGTTACACTGCAGAGTTTCACATCCTGGCCGTGCAGACGGTCTGGGGCGACTCTGTACTCCAAACAGCCTTCTACGAGGGGTTGGCTCCACGACTGAACGATGAACTTGCCAGATGGGAGCTCCCAGACACACAGGAAGGGATGGTCCAGTTGTGTATGCGCATAGACCAGCTCATGAGCTCTTGTCCGAGGCCAGCCCCTCGGACCCTGTTGCCAGCCAGTCACTGTCACCGCCTTTGTTGGCTCAGGGGCGGCTGGCAACTTTATCAACCATCCTTGTGCTGTTCAACTGGGTGTGGGCGCCGATTAATATCACTGCCATGGATGGCTGACCCCTTCAATCCAGTCCCATTACTCACCAGACACCTCCCTTGCACTTGTATGTGGACCAGCACCAGGAGAAAATATCTTTCTACATTATTCACCTCACATCACCTCCCATTATCCTTGAACACCCCTGGTTACTGAGTCATGACCCCCTTAACTCCTGGACACAGCAGAAAATTCTTCAGTGGGGTTCGACCTGTCTGGAGCTCTGTCTCCTGTTGTCGGCTGGGACGTGCTCTGAGGAGTCCAAAGTCTCTGATGTTGATGCTGACGCCATTCCTGTGCCATACTATGACTTGAAGTAGATTTTTAGCAAGAGTAGGGCCATTAGGTTACCCCCTCATAGGCACTACGACCTCACCACTGATCTACAGCCAGGCACGGTACCTCCCCACAGCCACCTGTCTCTGTCATGGTACAGTTCACTCATCATTATCTCCAGCGGCCGCGGGGTTTGTCTTCGTGAAGGAAAAGGATGGGGATCTTCACCCCTGCGTCGACTATTGGCGACTGAACAAGATAACCATAAAAAACAACATTCACTCCCTCTCACCAACACCGCCCTGGACACCCTCTCTGGTGCTTCCCTCTTCACCAAACTGGACTTAAGGAGCGCATACAAACTCGTTCTCATCAGGGAGGGTGACCAGTGGAAAACGGCTTTTATAACTCCCACCAGCCATCATGAAACCTTGGTTATGCCCTTCGGCTTGTGCAACAGTCCGGCATCATTCCAACAATTCATCAATGACGTCCTACGGGACATGCTGGGTCGCTGGTGCTTCGCCTATTTAGACGATATCCTTCCTCATCTACTCGAAGACCAAGGAAGAACATGCCCAGCATGTCCAGGCAGTCTTAAAGAGGTTGCTGGCCCATCAACTGTTCTGTAAGTTGGAGAAATGCGCTTTCCACCAGAGCTCCACCACATTTCTTGGGTTTGTCATCTCCCTACAGGGTGTAGCTGTGGACCCCCAGAAGCTGGAGGCTGTGCATAATTGGCCTCTACCCAATTCACTTAAGCAGCTTCAGCGTTCTGGGGTTTGATAACTTTTATAGATGCTTTATCCAGGGCTTCACTTCAGTTGCAGCATCTCTTACTGCCCTTACAAGACCTACGCAGACATCATTTCACCTCAACTCTGAAGCCATGGGCACTTTTCACCATCTTTGTCACCTTTTCACCTCAGCACCTATTCTTCTCCATCTGGACTCTGCCAAGCCGTTAGCTGTGGAGGTGGATGCCTCCAATGTGGGCGTAGGAGCCATTCTCGCCCAACGAGGTCCAGACCAGAAACTGCACCCATCCAGTGTCTTCTCCAGAAAATTTAATCCCACTCAGCAGCGATACAGGGTAGGGGTCCATGAACTGTTGGCCATCAAGTGGGCTCTAGAGGAATGGCATCAATGGCCCCAAAGCGGCAGTGACCCATTCATCGTCTGGACCAATCACCAAAATCTAATAACCATACAGCAGGCGAAACAACTTAACCCTTGACAGGTGCGGTGGGCATTGTTTTTTGAACAATTCCACTTTATTCTACCCTACCACCCAGGGTCGAAGAACACCAAGGCTGATGCCCTCTCCCGTCAACACCAAGTGGAGAGCCTCCAGGCAGACCCCGCGCCTGTCCTTCCTTCTCAAATCGTTGTTTCGCCTCTCTGATGGGAGTTGGAAAATCAAGTCCGCAAGTGGCAGACCTTGGAGCCCCCTCCAGCAGGCACGCCACCTGCACGACTCCAGTCTCTTACGGTTCCTTGTCGCCCTTGGTCGCACATCGCGCCTGCCGGACTCAGAAGGAAAGAACACCATCCTGACCATCGTGGATAGGTTCTCCAAGGCCGTGCACCTGGTGACTCTTACCAGAATCCCCACAGCCAAAACCACCGCAGACCTTATTACTGAGCACGTAGCCTGCCTGCACGGGTTCCCCAGGGACATCGTCTTGGACAGAGGGCCCCAGTTCACAGCCAAGTTCTGGAAAGCCCTCTGCCGTCTGATCAAGTCTACCTGCAGCCTATCATCTGGTTACCATCCCCAGACTAACGGTCAGATGGAGTGGACCAACCAACAGCTGGAGCACTTCCTGAGATGCTTCGTCACAGACTGTCAGCCACCTAGGTCAGCTACTTCATTTGGGTTGAGTTGTCTCATAATCTCCTCACCTCATCAGCCACCGGCCTCAGTCCTTTTGAGGTATGCATCAGTTTCCACTCTCTGATGTTTGAACACCAAAAACCAGAGGTTAATGTACCATTGGCCCTACAGTTGGTCCACAGGTGTCGGTGGCTCTGGCAGCAAGCCCGCGATGCCATCTGGCGGGCCAACGCATGCTATGTACTCCAACACTGCCGCCGGCACTCCCCAGGACACTTGTTCCATGTAGGTGACAGGGTTTGGCTTTCCACACACAACCATCATCTTCACACTGAGTCTAAGAAACTCACCCCATTTCATCAGACCCTACAGGATCACTCATCGGATAAACCCTGTCACCTTCTAGCTCCAGCTGCCTGCCTCTCTCCAGATTCATCCCGTTTTCCACACCTCCCAACTGAAGCACTTCACCACCTCTCCTCTGGTCCCCTCACCTCCGGATCCTCCTTGTCCTCAGATTATTGATGGCAGTCCTGCCTATACCGTTCAGCGGATCCTCAACTCATGACACCGTGGCAATGGCACCCAGTACTTTGTTGACTGGGAAGGCTATGGTCTGGAAGAACGGTCATGGGTTCCTGGTCGGTTTATTCTGGATCCGTCCCTTATCCAGGACTACCATTGTCGGGTATCCTCCCAGCAGGGTCTGATCCTAGAGGGGGGGTACCATCACACGCACCAGTCATGTGATGCGCACAGGGCAACAGAAGTGATGCGCGTCACAGGGTATATAAACAGGAAGCTGGTAGCAACAGGTTGCTCAGTCATTGAGTCTGAACTCTCCTCGCCCTCTGGTTCACCTCTGGATACCATGAGTACTCATGTCGGTGTACTCTTATCTACTGTGTGTGTGTTGTGAACACGGATTCCAGTGGAAATCTCTACTCTTGTATGAAACGTTCACAAAGCAAAGTGCGTGATCTACCAACTCTCTCGTGTCTGTCTGCGATTGGGTTCATCCATCATGCTACAAGGGGCGAACTGCTGGCAAGGTACGTTCTTGTTTCACTCTCCCTTGTGACAGCTGTAGGCTCAATAGGTGGATTTATATGTAAATATGCTTAAAATGTATTCAAAACAGACTGTGTCTGCAACTTAGATTCTTTATAAGGAAAAAACTTAAAGAGCTTTTAGATTCTTAATCAGACACTTTTATTAGAGTGTGACTTTTTGGTGAAATATGTAAATTATTGAGCCACAAAGCTATTATTGTCAGAAAAACTATTAGTTATTAACATGTCTCTGGAAATAACATCAGAAGTGATGACAACACACCCACCTATGCACATAAAGTGCATAAACATTTTTATTTTTTGCAATAAAACCTTTAGGACTGAAAAGGCAAAAGATCATTTTATGCCATGCATACATTATTCATTACTTGGGCAGAAACTTGTCACACGCAACAGGGCGTGTGACATCACAGGAGAATGAGGGTTCCTTGGTGGGAATCTCTACTCCTACTGGAGCGTTCTCAGAGTAAAGTGTGTGGTTCACCAGCTCTTTCGTTTGTATCCGCAACTGGGCTCATCCGCCACACTACACGTGGGCATCCACTTCCATTCCCGCATTCCTAACGCCACTGTGTCAAAACTGTCTATAAATCTTGTGGTGTTTGCTTATACTGTGGCAAAGCTACAAACTAAAAAGTATATAGCTACAAAGACTGAAAATCACGACAACCCTCCATGAAGAGCAGATAATGAAAGGTTTGATTATACTTATAGTATTATACTAAACGGGAGAAAAGCTGGAATAAACACTGTACTCGGTCTAAAGGTGATCTGGTACACATTTTTCTAGTGGACCATTAAGTGTATAAAATTGCATAAATTAATTTGTGGAAAATGCATAATAAGTTAAAATCTTGAACACATGTTGCACTTCTTGAACAATTTGTATTTTCATTTTGTGATTGTGTCAAATATTACTTAATATCGGTGCAGAGAATTTTTTTTAAGACTAAATTGTTTTAATTTACACCATAATGTCACATCCAATCATTTTATATTTCATGTTATATCATCATAAGAGCAATCAGAACAATCAGAACAATTAAAAAGGCTCAGAAAGTAGAGTCCTGAAGCATTTGCATGTGCTTTGAACATTAAAAATGATGTATTACTTTACAGACAGGTTTCTAAAAGTTTTCTGTAGGATTGGTGTAATTAAACATTTTACTCTCTTTAGTTTCTTTTGTTATCCTAATGTTAATTATTCAATTATCAATTATTCATTCATCTTGTTATTTTACCATAAAATTTCCACTTGCATAAGAGTAATGAGCTGCGTTGTGCAGTGTTTACAGTTCTGCTTTTCTTAAAAACAACATCTTATTAAGTATTTAAATGTTTTCATGAAAGGGAATGCCACTTAGATGGTATTTCAGAGCCTGAATGCGGTCAAAGGGAAGGAATCAGCAGGTTTGACTGTCACACTAACTGATGTGGAGTTTAAGTATACCTGAGCTTGCATACAGACTCACATAGAGCAGAAGAGATTTGTATTCCTTTATTAAAAAAGAAATGCTGTTCAAATCTTCTACAACACAGACCAAAGTGTAATTGCAGAGTCCACTGATTTCTCATACCCAGTTGGGAATTGATGCAAAACATTGACAGTGTTTCAGAACAAATGGTCTTGGAATGCTTTTGACTTCAGTTTAAATGAAACACCCAAGATGAGGAACAATAATCAATTCTACATCTAATAGACAAGGCAAGTGTTGTGACATACCCACAATTTCCAGTAACTGAAAAAAATACTTTGTATAGCTGCCAGGAATTGATCCATCTGTATAACAGATGATATAACCACAGGAACCGCAAGTCAATACCAGCAGAAATTTCCGGACATCGGTGTAAAGCAGAGGCTGTGAGACTATGAGCCTATGAGTCAGAATGCAGAAATAAAAATGACAATGCAATGATACGATATTTGACGTGGCAGAGCAATTTCCTATGAGAGAAGAACCAAATTACCACAGTGTATTTTTAGTGTGACATTTTAATAATGAACATGACGTGAAATGGAGGGGAATGAGGTTAGTTGTACATGCCTGTTTTAGGAAGGAGTATATGAAAAATTAGCAGCCACTAACAATATCTATTAGAAATGTTCACCATCATGATATTATAAACAGAATAAATGATGCTGATGAAAGAAAGTAATTAGTGACATGCTTTTTCTCTTTGCTTATCACAGTGGAACACAGTGACAGAATGGTCACTTTCACATTTCAGCATGTTTTGGTCAGAGCAAAAATGCCCATATATTGCTGCCATGAAGACAAATCAATCAGTTATAAATCAAATGAAATGGCAGTTATGAAAATGAAATACTACACTCTGCACAATGCACGTCTTTACTGCAAAACTAGCGGATGTGTGTGGACACAAAAAACAGAGCATTTTTAATCACAACCCCTCAGTAGCATTATGACTGACTATTAAATATGAAATGAAAGTCATATTAGAGGGAATAAGTCTGTTGGCAGAACCGTGCTTTGCATTAGGAAGAAGTGTTATCCTTCAATAGGTCTAATTTGAGCACTGATGGGGTAGACACTTTCTTTGTCACATGCAACAGTAAGATTAATGAGATATCCACATAAATGTGAATGATGAGAGGCCTCCATAACCCACAGTTCTGTGCCACTGTGATGGAACTTAACAGTCTAATTGCATGCATCCAAAATGCAGTGACACCTGCTTTAGGGTGTTCGTGATTGATAAGGGCAGAAGTTATGGTCTTTCATCACCATTGGAAATCCAGTGCAACCATAATAATAACAGGATATTCCCTCAAAAAATCTTTTTTCCTGATTTTTTTAGTTTAACACAAGTAAAATACAACACAAATTACTGTAAGCACTGAATGAACGTTTTGTTTAATAATCTCATGTTAAGGCATGATGACCTTAGACTCACTTGCAGTTTCTCCAATGCATCCCATTCTACTGGCTGTGCTTTTCTAAAGTGATTAAATCTTTCTGTATGTTGAATATCTGTTTCAGCAATGGGTGCACCTTAAAGAGCCCATCTCATGGAAAAAATCCTTTTGCTCACTGAAATAATTGTAGTATATGAACACTGTTAAAGTTTTAAAATGTACTGCTCAGTCAGCACATACATTCTATAACTGGAACTAAGCAAACAGTTTTGAATTTACTGTTTTTGTGATGTCATAAAAACCAACATCTCTTTTTATTCAGCCAACCGCAGGTTAGCCCTACCCATTAACACTTAAATAAGAAGTATTTCATTTGGACTACTTTCAGTTTACAGGGCAACCAATCAAAATATGTATTGCTGCTGGTCTTAAAGACACAGAAACAAAAAAGTAGGAAATAGGACCCTTTAAAGTAACTTAAGTAAAGTATCTTAAGTAATTCACTGACTATCTGGATACTTTTGGACAGTGTAACTGGCAAATATATTCATTTCATGCATTAAATTAATTGTTTAACTGTTCGAAATTGTTAAAAGTTTAAACCTGGATGTGGATGCTGTTCTTTGCTCTCGGAGCACTGTGTTTTTAAAACTTTAAAAGCAGGCCTGCACAAAGAAATGCACAAATATTGCTGGGAAACCCTGTAAAAACCGGATTGGTTGCATCTGAAGTGGTCATTTTTTATTTTGCTTTCATTTTCTGTTTTGGGTTGTTGGTTCTTTTGAGTCCATTATACACTGATGAAACTGTGGAGACTGCAGACTCGCACAATGGCATTGCTAAATATTGTGTATTAAATAATAGTGCTCTACCAAACCATATACACCGGAATTACAGACATTAACCAAAAACTCTTCATACATAGGAGGAATCAATGGGTACAAGAATGCTACACACAAAACATATGATTTCCAAACAGTGAACTTGAACTGCCTCGCCTGTTTAGATGTTTTATTGATGGAATCTCTCGGGTCTGGCCATTTCACAGGGTTTGCGGGTGTGTAGCTTAACCTCTTATGAGGCTGCTGGCCATGTGTCCTGGGGTTGCAGGCTAATGTCAGACACAGCCTCTCTTGGTAAAGAGCAGTGTGTGGATGACAGCAAGATCCATCGCATACTCTCTTCAGTCCAGAAGTGTCCTGTGTACACCAGTGTGTCACTGCACCAAGACACTTGTTGGTCATTCGGTGCCTATTAGATCATCAAACTTTCTCTTAACTGTTTCAGTATGTGCTCTGGTATAGTGCTAAGCCAGACATATTCAAAACTGACAGATAGTTGTCACATATTTGAAAAGATGTATATATTTTTCTGGATTGTTTTTGTTATTACAGTACATTTAAACAGAATGAAGTAGTTAATACAAGCTGGAACAGCACTGTAGTCACTTATGAAAATGTACTGTTTTTCAATGTTTAAATGTTTACATGGTTAATTTCTTATATCAAATTAAAAATGACAAGAAGTAAACACTACTATTTGTAATGATTTTTAAAGTCATTATCTGCACTTGTTGGAAAGTATATTTAGGTCAAATCCTCCCTGTGTCGTGGGTATCTTTTGGCCTTTATTTCTAAAACAGATTGTGTGGGGATTTCAACAGGATGCCTCTATGGCAATACAGATTAGGCAATTAACCTTGATGTCACTGTAATTATTAAGACACTTCAGCAAAATGAATTAATTTCCCAAAAGGTTGTAGTAGTGAAAACTATCCCTTACTCTCTAGACAAAAGCAGAGAGGAAATTGCAAATGAGTGTTAGAGGCGAGCATTCATAGCCTAGGCAAGCCTAACACGTATCCAGCCGCACTCACTTTGTCTACAACCTAAGACAACTGCAATCACACACCTAACCAGCCAACCAATGCTGAAATTCAAGTGAACAATATTCTCAGATGGGTATGAACATAAGCTTCCATATGAGTGCTCTCTCACTGGGAGAGACTGGGTTAGTCATTATCAGTGTCATTTCAGTAATGGTTCTTTAGCAGGAATGGCATTACAGTGCATGATTGTTAACCTCTATTAATTTGTTGAACAATTTATGTATATACATAATCACAATAGCTTATAAATAGCAATGGATCTCATATGCTATGAATGGAATAATATGATTTTTGCCCATTTTATCAATGCCTTGTAACTTAATAAATGCCTTAACATAAATAAATACACCTTACATCTTACTACGTGTGGTATTACTGTATACTTGCACCAAAACAAGCAAGCAAACAATTGATTAAAAATAATAACTAAAATAAAACAATATATTGAGTGTTCCTGAGTTATAATCCATGATTATTATGAGTCTGACAAATTCACTTTAACAAAAATAATTGAGGTTTATAACCTTCACTGACAGTTCTGTCTGTACCCCTAAGAGGTTAATTGAAATTCACAACAAAGTATTTCCCAGTGCATTTACTCATAACCCTTTAATGAATAATGGTTAGATGGTTTGCTAATGGACTTCCAAGGTTAAGCCTTGTTGACCTCAAGTCGTCCTTTCTATAAAGCAGATAAGCACGCTTCACTTTTTGAAACACAACTGCCTTGGATTAAGTAAGCATGTATGATTCATGAATCACATCTCTGATTCAACAGTCACCTTGTTTGCAGCTCAGAGGTCACAATGGTACACACCCCTTACATACTTGTAGGAATGTTCACTGTTTATTAATCACACCCTAATTACATATGGTGCAGTCTGATGGTATTAGACAGTAATACATTTTCTTAATTCTTGCTCTGCACTCCATCACTTTGCATTTAAAGTAAAACAATCACTATGAGAATTCAATGATGGGACTGCCATTTGCCACAGTGTGCTGTTTAAAACAATATTAACATAAAGATTTTTTTTTAAATCTTCACTGAATCTTCAAAATATCCAAATAGCAATGATGGAGTAGATAAATGTGCATAGATATTCATTGGAATCCATGCATATCTGTGTGTGTTCTGTAAAGGTACTAGAAACATCCAGTACAAACACTTTTTCAAGTACAAATGATATTCAAATACAGGTCTGGGCAGCTGCAAAGACAACAGCTGTCCCCAAATATGTGATGCACATTGCTCCTTAGAAAGGCCCAACATCTTCAACAATCTCCTGCCAACTCCTGTGCTGACTAGCATTAAGGACACATATATCACTACAGACTGTAGTGACTCTACAAAGAGTAGGCCTTCTGAGTTCCACAAAATCATCCTCTAGACCTGAAAGCAGCAGGAGTGGCCACTGATGAGATGATTGTAGTAAAAGAGGGTCCCTGGCTCCTACGTAAATGTCTTCCTCTCATCTTGTCATCTACTGAGTTTCATGCTGAGTCCACATAGCACCAGATCTGGAGATGTGCATTCTTGAATTTCTGAGACTCAGACAACAATCAGTTCAACACAGTTGACAGGCCAGACCACAGAATGGTATGTGAGCTTGTCAATCAGTACCAACTGTGCTCCAGTGATAGCTGTGGTATAAAGTGCTGCTTCTTTGGTGCAACCCATGATCTGGCCATTAGAAAGGAGTGGAATATTCTGCCCTGCTTAACTTCAGACTTCAGATATGCAATGGAACTGTATACCTATTCTGAAGCATCAAAAAAATGAGGATGTCCACTGTCACATCTGAATGGTCTGTGTCAGCTGGCACATGCAAAGTTATCTATGAGAGGTATTGGGACTTTCCCAACTGTTCCATACATTTACAGCAACTCGTCCCCACTGATGCCAGTGTCCCCACTGATGTAAATGGTGTTTTGGCAAAATCTGAGTAGCACTTTGAACAAGGACAGGCCCAGCATCAGCAAGCAGCAAGTGGAATGAGCAATTTGAAGACAATTAAATACTTATCATCAGGGGCATAGCACACGGGGGACGGGGGCAGATGTTTTTGTGGTGTAGCTGTCACAGATTTACCACATTTCTCTGCAAGAGGATCTACCAACATACACAGTTGCAGCTGAGGCTGTAGTCTTTGTTCTGGGACTCTTGCAGGGCTGACAGAAAGGCCCAATGGAGACATGCTGCAGGTGTTAGTATTTCTTTGTCAGAGTCTCTATTGGATAAGCATGTTTTGCCAGTGCAGCACTACCCTGATGACTTTCAACTGAACTCTGTGGCTGTCTCTGGGCTGGATAGCATCACTGTTGTGGGGTTGGCTTCAGCACTTCTGATTCACCTCGTGCACAGCCTGGAAGTGTACATTCTTGCAAATGCCACATGGATTTTCCAAGATGTTTTGCACAGCTTGATGGGCTCAGTCACATCACCAACATATCTTCTCATTCTGGATCCCATGGATTCTGTGATTTGTGGATTCTGGCATACTCTCTCAAAGGTGCTTCTTATTGCCACAGAATGGGCAATTGGATTTGACCTTGTTCCTTTTCTTAGGCCCAGCTGATGCTTGGGTCCACTGCTGCATCACTAGTGGGTATTTTCACTTTGTGAAATGTTGGTCAACTTACTGGATTTTGAATCTTTACTTTGATCTGCCTTCTATTTCAACTGCTCTTTTTCTCCCTTGCTGCCAAATACCTCTCTGGGTTTCAACAACAGGCCTTGATTCTCACAGTTCAACGAGGGTATTGATATCACTGGATTTGTAGCCCATCTGACACCGGAAGGTTGCCCTGGGTTCTTCAGGTATCAGTGGGAGAGTAACGGTCTGACTTACTTCTCCTGATGCATCCATCATCTGTGATGGCTGGGCCCATATGCTGAGCCACCATAGGCAGTGGTGCTACTGCCTGCAGTGGATAGGTAGCAGAGGGTCATTGTGCTGGTGGACCAACAATAGTAGGGAGAACTGTAGATGCTGGAGGAGGGCACATCTGTGAGTGTTGCTGCTCTGGCAGTTTGCTCTGCACAGCGGATCCTCGCATTTATTCGGGTTAAAATTACTCACCCATAACTCTCTCCAGGAAATTCATCACCTTACTCTCTGGTGGGGCTGTTTGTGACGCATGGGGAGCAGGTGAGTGAAGCCATTTCCTGCCTTGAATGGGATGCTATGAGCAATGAACCATGTTCTAAGGTGGAGACCTAGACAACAAAGGAAACAATTGTGAAAGGAAAAAAGGTTGTGTGTTTCTAGGCTGGTTTGAATGCATAGGCAAATGATGTAAGGCAAATGAAAGGTTAACAATGACAATAAGTGACAGCGATGTACCCAGCACAAGGCATGTTGATAGCTGACAACTGTCAACTTCATGGGCAAACTATGAATGCACCGGCTGCAATTCAGTGGCTAAGCAGGGCTGAACAGTGTGGTGTCTCACTCCTCAATGACCTTGTCATTTCGAGATGGATCACCATTCCTTCCCACAACATGCTGTTTCAAGTTTCTTCTTAACTGGTAAGCAAAACTTGCACCTTTGTTAACTCCAGGAACAGCTGGGTCCTCTCCTCTTGCAGCATGAGAGCAGGTTGGGTGCTGGAGTCTGGTTGGGGTGGTGGTGTAAATCACCCATAGTAATTTTTGCCTAATACCTATGAAGCACTTATTAGGCTTTGTAACTACCCGACAGGACAGGTTTACCAAATACCTACACCTGCACGCAAACCTGTAAAGGGTACTGTTTCCTAAAGGTCAAAGGATTCACAACACTTAGTATGTTCCTGTATTTTGTGTGTGCATGCACGTGTATGCCTACTTTTAGATATTAGGATGCTGTTATAATTACCTTGCTCATTTCAAATAGTAATTGTTTTCAGGGAGTATTTCTCAGGTGGCATCAGCATTAACCAATGTTGCTCTGATTCAGATCAAAACAGTGATTAAAAGAACTGTTAATTAAGTCTAGTGTAGGTAGGTGAGAGAAAGAGTAAGAGGGAGATAACATACATAAATAGGGGCTTTTCTTTGCATATTCTAATCCAGAGCATTTATCATAGCAGAATATACCATTTCAAAATGTTAATTTCAGAAAATAAACAGTAATAGTTAAAATGTTTAGAAGTGTATTCTCTATTAAGAGTCAATACTAATTTTCACTTAGAAAACAAATAAACATGTAATTTGCATATATGTGTGTGTGTTTGTGTGCGTGTGCATCTGGACTAGTGGGTGAAGTTTTTAGATCGGTAACCATTTTTACAACAGCTGTGCTATTTAGATCTACACACAGTCTGACTTCAGTGGCTCATATAGACTAATTGCTCAATAAACTGCTGCAGAGATGTGCAGGCCACGTTGCTTCCTGCTGATGTTCAGCAATAGCCTCTTTCACTCTCTTTAGTATTGGCTCTGGACAGTAGCGAAAATAAGCATTTAAAGAGAGTGGAATCATATGGTTTTCATGGTCCGTTTTAGGGCAGACTTTAAATGCAGACGCTGTTATACACTTTGTTACACAGTGGCCAAAATTAGACACTTTTAAGAGTGTTTATTCACAATGCATTAAGATTTGATTTGGATAAATAAAGAGTACAGCATTGCTACTTACATTCTCAAGAAGTGCCACTGTCAACCAAAATGTTTTATTTGCCTGATCACGTGTTAAAGAAGCCTACTGGTATCACATATTAGGTTTGTTGACATCAGTACTACTCTAGTAAATTACATGTGACTTTAAAATGGGGCTGGTGATGTATATCAGAAAGCAGAACCACTTGTAAACAGTTGGATTATCAGGCATACCAATTATTTTTCTTTTTTATATGATCCTTCAGAAAAAACACCAGAGAAGTTGCTTGTGGAAGCAAGTTTTCATTTAATAAAGATTTCATAGCTTTTTGGTAGCCAAAAACATGAAAATTTAAAGTTGATTAATGTCCATTTTTACGTATCATCCAATCATTATGCATAATTAGTTTAAACCTCTGATTGTGTACAAATTGCACAAAATTATAATGAATAAATCTTAATATGAATAAATCATTTACAGGTGTCTATTTTGGGGTTTATTAAAAAAGACCATAAAAAGACCATCAAATATGTCAAAATAAAGTGGTAGTATTCCAATTTTTTGAAAAATAGAATGACATTATAGAACATAGAACATAAAAATTCTTAACGAGATATTCATTTTATAACGATGATGCTGGTCTCTGGAAATTATAGATGAAGAAGCTGTATGTTATCCTTTTAAGCAAATGATCACACTTAAAGAAACAACTGGGTGCAGACCATTAATTCTATATGCGTTTGTTTATATAATTTATATTTTTCTCCCAACATTTTGTCATGTATTATATTGTGTTGTCAAAGGCTGTTTCAAATGAACATAAGCTAATTTCTCCCCAAGAACAGATAAACATAGAATTTGGAGCAATCTCTCTCCCTCTCCCTGTCTCTGCCATTTTCAGCTTCTCTCTCTGTACTTCACATGTGCCTCCTTTTGTCTTCTATTTGAAGCTATTGGGAATCAGTGCATCTGTATGTTGGCACCACCAGTACAAGTCTCCTGCTAGTTCCCGCTCTCCAGAGGCTGCTTTATAATTGGCCTCAGTAGCAGATGTCCCACTCACACTCTTTTCAGGAGGTCGAAATAGCTGTGCACATTGGGAAAAGTGTGTGTTGTGTGTGTATATTTAATTTATTAACCCTTATAGTCACACCGCAGCACAATGTGAAATTATTTCTCTGCATTTAACCCATTCACCAAGTAAAGCAATTTTAATTTACATTAAAAACTGCAGTTTTACTTATACATTTTAGAACAAGTTCTAAATACATTCATTATTTTTCTGTCTTTGGTTTTCAGTTTTACAATGAAGTGGTGACTAAAGTAAAACTGAAATCAAATTTACTTATAGTAGATTCTGAAATTGCTAAAATGTGTCTATCAATGTAGACCTGAATGTATGTCTATCAATATAGACTGGAATGTAAGAGACTACTTATGAATTTCTTGTGAATACTACAGAGTTTAGTGTATCATGGCACATTAATTCAGAAATTTATCCATTACATCTTGCCAATGCTAAAGGCATCAATGTGGAAATATCTGTCTCATGATGTTGAAAAGAAAAACATTTGGTCTAACAACATAAAAATCCTGAAATACGGCATTTTCAACACTGCCAGCAAAACACGCGAGTGTTGGTGGAACAGTGTTCTTGGAAAGTGTTGCTAGATAACCTATACCTTCATATTAAGCTGGACAATATGTGTTTTACATGTATAATTATGGGAGGGAAGTATTTCATTTCATTTTGATAGTTTTCTTTTGAAGTGTTACATGTTAATTCTCAGGACTGGAAAGGGAAAAACTGGCACATAAACACACTGGATTTTTATCAAAAAGAAGTTTCACTGGCTTCCTGACATTAGCATTGCTTTCTAACTATGTAAATACTGTAACAGCATTATATACTAAGTATAATGATCCATAATTCTCAAATAACAAAAGTCAGGGAAGATGGGCCTTCATTTTTGTGTCATGCCTTCAATAATAAATGGACATGGTCAGTAAGGGATGCATCTATTAAAACAGCTTACTGTTAAAGCTTGAATGGATCAATCCTGAAAAAAAAATCTTGTAAGTACTGAAATATTAGTAAAGCTGAGTCAGACATTCAGTTCCTCTCCTCTATTTCTGTGAATGTTGTGTTAAACATTGAGCTCACCATTATAAACAGACAGGGGGACAGATGGTTCCTCCATCTTCATGCTGTAATCACGTCTGATCCATCTGCTCATGGTCAGAAACACTACAGAGGCTTTGTGTCACACCTGTAACTTCCTGTTTGCCTTTCATGAATTTCTTGCCCCACTATACTTGGCATAATAGAAGCATGCGAAACTCAGGTCAAATATGCATTAAAATGAATGTATGGATGGACTGATAGATGGATGGATGAGTGAATGGATTGGTGGATGGATTGGTGGATGGATGGATGGATGGATACATGGATAATCTTTAATATTAAATTGTAATTATTGGTTATTTCTATTTTTTTTCTTTCTTACTTCCTTGATTACTTCCTCTTTTCTCTTTTTTCTGCTTTTTATCCTCTCTCACAATTTCTGAGCTGTTCGTGTCCCTGATGCCCAATTTAGTCATGGGATATTCCTGCCCCTGTCATCCAGGGAGGTGCAGGCATGTTTTCTTGCTCTTGGCCTCTATATCAGTTCTACTATACCAGACCATTTCTGGAGCAGTTCTATTGCCTCTGACCCTCCCACTATGCCTGAAAACAAAGATTCTCACCTGTATACTCACTCACTCACCCTCCTAAGGAGACTGTAAACTTCGACAAGATCACAACTAACCCACACAAATTGACTCACTCTTCTCCATTTTTACATAACATTTGCTTTGCTCCTATTAAGTTCACAGTATTAGCGGGTTTCCTCTGGTTAACCTTGACCTGACTTGACTTGACTGCTTCACTTGGTGAATGGGTTAAATGCAGAGAAAGAACTTCACATTGTTCACACTGTGTGCTGTGCTGGGGTGTGTTCACGCGTGACTATAAGGGGCCGCTTGGATTGATGGATGAACGGATGAACGGATCGACGGATGAATGGATGAATGGATAGACCGGTGGATGCTTGGATAGTTGGATTGACGGATGGATGAACAGATGCATGAATGGCTGGATGCTTGGATGGATGGATAGCCAAATTCCAAGGGGAAGTGCTTCATCACTGTGAGTGAAGAACAACAGTCCTCTTGTCTGTTGTGTATCAGATTTTCAGTGTTGCTGAAAAATTTGGCTTCGAATGTTTTGCAAAACAGGGCTGAAAATTGTCTCCTGTTGTCTTGATAGTGAAAACAATTCTCAGCAGGTTGCCCGATGAACAAAATCCAGGAGGTCGTTTTCCTGTGGTGAGAGATGTCACTCAATCTCATGAGCTCTCCTCATCAGCATATCAACATCTGCACAACATCTAAACAAACTAAATTTACATATTCATGTGTCACTCACATAATATTCTGCATGAATAATTGAGCGAAGAGTGAACAGAGGTAGTACAGGTATCAGGAAGGCTGGGTGTGTTTGTCCTGCCGTGTGTGGTTAGTAATTAAGCTCAAGCTCTGTCTTGGTGTGGTGTGTTGATTACTGAGTGCTGACCAGTGAAATGTGAAGGACAGTGGAGAGTACAAATGCTGCAGTGAGGGGACTCACCCTCAGTGCTGCTTAGAAGCCCAAACCACTCTTCTATTGCAAGCTAGTTCCACTATAGAGCATTAGAGAAGTGCACTCAAACACATGCTGGGAAATCACATCATTTGTGAAATAAACATGAAGCCTGAAAGTAAGCTTATGTAATATTCCCTTTGCGCGTCTGAGGAAGAACCACACAGCTTGAGATGAATATTCAGTATTATTCTTTCTCTATACACATAGATGTACGGTAAAGGAGAAACCTGTTTCAACACAAAAACTGCTGAATGATTGTCACCTATAATTATGTGTTGCATGTGACTGGGTAAGAAAAGTTCAAACTGGAACTTAAAGCCAGCAGACTGGATCACAGCATCCTTTTTCCTGTCGCTCCCATGAGTTTTGCTCTGGCCCGTGTCCAGCTCGCACCTGCAGCTAAGGTCCTGCTGTGGTTCTGCTCCCAGACCCCCGCTCCCGGCCATCTGGACAGGTGCTGCCCCTGTGGCCCATCCTCCAACTCGTTTAAAAACACGGCTGGTGGGTCACTGCCCTCTGTGCTGAGGGCTGCTGAGTGTGTGTCTGAAAGGGGCTTGGGGTCAGTCACCCTCACCAGAAAAGAACAGAAGTCATTAATATAACAAACGGTAACAATTTATAAGGCATACATGCAAGCAGATGTTTTGTAAAATGTTCTATAATGTGTATGTAATTTTAACACTCTTTTCTCAAAACTTTATTTTTTAAAGGAGGTAGGTAGCATTTTTATATTTTTTGCTTCTTTTGAACATGCATTACATGTTTTATACTGTTAATCTAAGGAATGTTACTTTCATTGTAATTCACTGATGTGAGGCAGCCATGGGCTTGTGAAAGGAGCTGCTCTTATTATTATAGTGTTATTGTTGTAATGTAGTTGTTACTACATCCTTACTATTACTTATAAACAGCAAGCCTACGAGAATCATAGATTATTGATTAACATTATTGTAAGTTTTGTGATTGTTTAGAAAGAATATTAGATAAATATATATAAATAAAAAATAATAGAACATTTCAGGTTATAGATCGTATTTAAGCTGACTCTCAAATAATAAGCCAAACTCTTCATCCAGGGTCTCAAACTCTGGCATTTAAGGGTTAGAATCGAGCTCGGTTTTGGTGTTCAAACACACCAGATTTATCCCATTAACCAGTTACCAGGTGTTCCAGGGTTTTTTGAACAGGAATTGATTGGATTCTGGTCCCAGTTCTTTTCAGATATTTGACAACAACACTAAACAATACCCTTACATGTTCACTACTATGCTAATGGAACTGGTTTTTTTTATTGATTTTTGTTTCTTTTCTAATAGAAAACTAAAGCGTTGCTCTATTATACTGAAAGACTCCTGTCTTATGCAGAAGCTGCCCTCTTGTTAATATTCTCATGAGCACGTCCTTTAAAGACATGATAAATGGTGTCTAAAGGCTCAGATGACATTAGCTATTAGCTAACATTCATCAGAGCCTAAGCACTCCTGAAAAACTACTATTAGAAATAGCTGTGGGGCAGTAATACACATAATGAATGTACCTCCCTGAAATCTAATAATTCATAGATCTGTGTAATGCAAAAATCACTGTGTTGAGCCTTCCTAGTTCGTTAGATTATGCTTTTTAAGCTAATGATGAATATGTATTTCCTTAGGTTGTGTTTCTGGTGCCACCAGTTAAATAAAACACTGGCCTCATAGCATTTAATATTTCATGAAGGCAGCTTTTCAGGTTGGCCTATAACAGAGATTCAGTTTGTGTTTTCTCTACTCGGTTTACCCAGAGGATAGTTAAAGAGGTGAGTCCTAGATCAAGTCTAGCTTGGAGCGATCTTTGACTGTCCTGTATACTGAAACTGTGCTGGATTGCATACAGAATTCTCTTTATCGCCTGAAAAATCCCAAGACACCGCTTTGCTGCTTTGCTCAGTGAACAGATGGATAGTTTGGCCTTTGCTTATAGCACGAACCCTGCTCGTCTTAGCCCAAAATAGAAGATTTTCCACACATTTTCTCCACCCACAAGCTATATTTGTCTCTCTTTACATGAAGTGCAAAGTTACTAGTTGAAGTGACTTAAAAATATTGCACTTCAGTAATATCTTCTTATGGCCCTAGACGCTTGGCACTGCTGAATGAAATGTGATTTATACACATCGTACCAGCTCATGCTAGGTAAAGTAACACCCTGGACAGGTCACCAGTCAATTATAGACATCCAGACAAATCATACACACATTCACACCTAGGGATAATTTATTATCTCCTGTCTACCTGACGTGCATGACTTTTGGACGAAACCAGAGTACCTGATAGAAACCTACACAGACCTGGGGGGGAACATGCAAACTCCACCCCCAGCTGGGAATTGAATCGAGGACCGTCTTGCTGTGAGGTGACAGTGCTAACTACTTTAACATTTAAAATTATTTTCGTTTTTCACCTTTTACTTCTTATTTTCAATTTTACCATTAATATTTAATACCTTGTGAGATAGTGTTGAATATTTGTTTGCTTGTTTCAGCAATAAAATAGCTTTATTTAAACATTTCTTTAATGATTGAAGTGTTTTTTTATTCACTCTGCTTATTATTGCTTATTATTATTATTATGTTTCTGTATACCATACACACAAACCTACAACCAGGGAACAAAAAGCCTTACACTAGCACAAGTGTGTTAGGACTTCATAATATACAGCTACTCTTCTTTTCTCTCCCATTTGTTTTTTTCTGCTTTTTTGTTTTAGTAGTTTTAGTGTTGCAGAGCATGCAGCAGAGACTCCATTTGTGTTTGCCCCACATCCCTAGGGAGACTGCAGGCCTCTGTAGCTTAACAGGGAACATTTCTGGAATCTACCTCCCTGACTTATTAGCGCTTGTTTTCATTGCTACCCTTCTCAAAGCCACAGCTGCCAACGTGGGTGTCAAGAAAATTCTCTCAGACTGCTCTGACACTCCGCTAACTAACCAAAGTGTTTGATTACGTACACGCATACTCCAGTAAGCAACTCCGCTCTTGGGAAGCAGAGACTTAACTAAATGATACAAACCTGTGCAGTCACAGAGCCTGAGAGTGAAGGAAGACCTACTGCTGGAAAATGAGGTGGTAAAAAAGAGGAGTGTGGTCCTTTATATTTATACTAAACTATGAATGAATCACTGATGTATGCGTATTAATTATCAATGCCCTAAGAATTTCTCCTTTCTTTGTAATGTTTACTTTATCAGAGAAAGAGAGAAGATATGCACTTTAATGCCCTGAGAATTAATTCAATTTCTTACAAAATATTCACACAGTGTAAAGCATAGCTGACATTTTCAAAAAGTATAAAGAATAGAAAATATAAGTGTTGGTACACCCTGTGATGGAATGGCAGCCCGTCCAGGGTTTCGCTGTCTTTCGCCCTGTGACCGCTGGGGAGACTCCAGGACCCTCTGCGACCCTGGTTAAGGATAAGTGGTTCAGAAAATGGATGGATGTTCTGTGTACAAGTTTGGTTTTGTGGAAAGAAGAAAATCTACTTTTTTGCAACAATATCTTGTTTTGAGTACTGAACCTAAAATAGTAAAGACTCAAATAGTATGTAAATAGAATGATAAACAATTAATAATGCAATTACATTCAAATTAGTACAGTAAAGTGGCAGTTATGACTAAACTTCTAAGTGTTAAAATAAAATGATCTATGAGCTCTAATCTATGGACTAAGCATCCAAACAATGCGTTGTAAAATGAGGGCCATGATATGTAATAGACTGAATGTATTCACTTGAACGATGTTGTCAAGTAGCCCACTTTCATTCGCCCCCCGCATTCCTAAAAACAGCGCTTTTAGCTGATGCTAACCTCAAGGCTCTACTAGGTGGATAATGGTAGGGCATGGGGCATCACGTAGCCAGTGCAGGTAAATTGTTCTTTTTACACCATTAACAAGGCTCAAAGTAGCTCCACAATGAAGGTGGGCTTCTAGACAAAAGTTCATACTCGTTATCATGTTTCAATACACCCCAGGCCCATTTCACACCAAACTTCTCCTTCAACTATGAAGTACGAGAAAGATTCGTTTCTTTATGTTCCTAGTGTTCTTTTTTCCCCATATAAATTAGGATGCAATGACTCATCCTGTAGGAGCTATGGGAGTGGGCTGAAAAGCTCCACATGGGGCAATGGAAAACATTTCCTTCAACTCCTAAAGGAGAAATCTTCTACATTTTAAAACCTGAAAACAGTGAGAGTTCAGTGTGAAAGTGATGGATGAATTATTTCCTAGCCCATTTGTCTCTGTATAACCCTTTTTTGTATCAATTGTTCAATGGTGTTTACCTAACATGCATTTTTGAGTGTAGATTGGCAAAAAGTAAAATGTATGAAAGGAAAGCTTTATTAATTCTCTTGAGTTCTAATCAGCACAAGATGATTCTTTTCTCTGTTGTGGCATTTTAACATTTGCCTGTGCACAGAATCTGCCCAATTATATCTACAGCTAAACCTATACAGACCTTTCCAGTCAACAGGTAAGGCTGTGTGTGTGTGTGTGTGTGTGTGTGTGTGTGTATGTGTGTGCCATCCTGCATGTATAAATCTGATTGATTGTCATAGGAGGAGATGCATCAACAATATTGAACACTTTAATCAGTCTATTGTTGAGTGTGTGATAAATTATGTTAAAATGCTTATCATAAGTGAATGTTTATTATAAGTGATTCTGTATCTATTGATTTAGTCATCATGAAATATTGATACAGTGTAACAAATAAGCCGATATTATATTGTGATTCTGATGTAATTTTATTCAAATAAAATAAAGAAAAAAACAATACATCAGGGGCATTATTCTTATTGAAAGTGGAGCAGACTGAATAGTAATCTTAGTCTTTGATAACAATCGTCATTTGTTCTCAGTGCCTCTACTCTACACTATTGTACAAATGGAAATACAGGACATTCATGAAAGAGGTTACATTTCTCTTATTATTTTTCTTTGATGTGAATCACAGAAATAGCCCAAAGCAGACTTGTTTAGTTCCTCACAGCACAAGGTCAGTGGAAACAGAGGGAAATCTTGTTGCTATTAAACATGCGTGTAGGGTATGGGAGCTCTCCCAAGGACAGCTGCTGTTCCACAGAGAGCAGGCAGTGTAATGGTGATGGGTGTGTGTGATGGATGAGCTGTGTGGGCGCTGGCTCCTCCCCAGGGCCTCTCTGTCTCCTCTGGGGTTAAACAGCATTCACTTCCAGTCTCACTCATTCTAGCACCACAGGGAGACAGACAGACAGCACAGGCTAACATGGAAAACTCTTTGTCTGAATCAAGTCTCAGTAATTTCCTGATTATGTTACTAGGCACGAAACACTGCAAACTTGCATTTAATTGAATTGTTTGTTTGCCACATTGCTGTGCTCAGCTAACAGACCAAATCATTAACTTCTTTTCTGGGTTCATTAGTGCTCTGAAATGCCTTCATGTTGTAAAGTACTTAACTCTCAAAACAGGCTGAACTCTCTGCATTTTCTGACTGAACTGGTATATGCTCTGAGCTTCTATCTTGGCAGGGTGTTTAGACCAGGTGTACTATTCTCCTTTTTTTGCAGTCATCATAATAAACGATATTGCCAAAGCTAGTTTACGTGGCTTCAACACCAACCCATCCCCCC
>JBBPCX010000135.1:12085490-12097501 GCA_037974365.1 Hydrocynus forskahlii
AGTGGCCATCTCAGTCTCCTGACCTCAGTATCATTGAGCCACTCTGGGGAGACCTCAAACGTGCAGTTCATGCAAGAGTGCCCAAGAATTTACAGGTACTGGAGCTTTTTGCCAGGAAGAATGGGCAGCTTTACCATCTGAGAAGATAAAGAGCCTCATCTACCACTACCACAAAAGACTCCAAGCTGTCATTGATGTTAGACGGGGCAATATACGGTATTAAGAACTGGGGTATGTAAACTTATGTAATCACTTATGATTATGATTAAAAAAGTGTAAACACAGTTGTTTGACAATAAATGGCTTCAGCCAACCACTAACCACGAGTAAAAGAAAGGTGTTTGTGTTATATTTCATATTCTCTGAAAAATGGTTAAGAAATAATAAATTCTGCCACGGTATGTAAACTTATGAGCACAACTGTATCTGAAGGCTTTCATAACAAATGGGTACTTCGGAAGTAGTAGCATGTGTTTTGAATGCCAAACATGAATTAGTGAATAAAGTTCATACCCACTGTTCTCTCATTGTGTGTTCATGTTCATTTCTTAACCACTTGAACTTGAAACTATTCCGTTTTTAAACTTTAAGCTAATCCAGTGGTCTCAAAAGGTCACCTGCTGGGGGAGTCTGAGTTTTACCACACAGTCTCCTGACTGCCATGTACACAACAGACCAATTTTTATTTTTATGTAGGGGAAGGTTACCCTTAATATAGATACTGCAACAAAAACACACCTGCATAAAACAAAGTGGAATGCTTTGGAAGATATCTCTTTACTAGCTACAACCTTCAAAGAAAACTAAATATTTTTTATAGATTTTTTGTAGATGGGTTGCATTGAAGTTTGTACAGCAACTGTCATACTTAGAAAGTTTTTTTCTTGAAAATCAATGCTACTTTCAAAAACCCAGCTACTGCACTGTGTGAAAAACAAAAACGTTTCAAAGCTGTTACACTTTTGTACATTTGTACATTTTGGATGTTACTGGATAATTAGGTGATCAGTGAGCAGACTAATTGTCTAGTAAATAATATGACTGCAGAAACTATTATGAAAGTAATCTTTAAATTTATGTTGTTCTGAGAGCAAGGAATTCTGTAACAGCAAAGTGTTCCTTAGAGTTTAAAGGGTTAAAGCCTTGCAACTTAAGTTTGTGTTGAAGTCAGCACTACCTGAAAGTCATGGTGTAGTGTGCAGCCTAAATGAAGCTTGCCCCAGTCCTCTGAAACATCTCTCTCCCCAAAGGATGGTAACTTTGGCTTTAGTTTGTGCTTCAGATGGGCCTATAGGGTCTAAAATGGACAGGCTAGGTACAGGCAGGTCTCAGTGCAGCACACACTGAGACACTGAGAGAGAACACACTTCTGGTCTCTGGGGAGGATGATAACGTTGGCTGTGGATGATTAATGGCAGGGCAATTGGCTGCTTAAAGGGCAGTTCTACTGGAGCTCTCCTGTTGCACTATCAAGAGAGAAGTGCAGCACAGATGGAGAACAGAATTGTAAGTAATTGTGATGGTAAATCTCATATTTTATAATCTAATGTTTTGTGATAATAACACCTATTTGGGTTGCTAGGTGGGTTTTTACCCCTCTGAAGCACACTTCCCTCCTTTGCTTGTGTTCAGTCTAGGTGCAAAGTTGTTGAACTGGTCTTTATGTAAGCAGAGGTTTTGTCATGCAAATGTATAATTGCAGCACAATTACTTATAATTGCAGAGATCTTTTCTGGTTTCCTCATGATAAGCTATTTGCACTATAAAAAGGAGATTAGATTTTCAGAAAAAAGCAATACATATATTGCTTTTAATCTCTCCCTTCAATTGTCCAAAACAGAGCTTGCGCATAAACACAGCTAAAACACAGCTTTTTATTGTGACATTTCACTAACAGCAACTGGATCTTGTTAGTGGTCTGCAGCTCTGCTGATTCTAATTATTTCCTCGTGAATTGCAGACAGCATTCCCATGTCAATAGTATCAGTGGGATCATGCTAATAGGCATGTAATCTTTAACTGAATCGTGAACACTAGCAAACAAACCATACACAACATTTACATGAACCTTCTGCTCCTGTATTTATGCTAGTGATTTGGATTATCTCTAATTTCACTGAAAATGAACTACTTTGAGAAAAATAACTCCTTGAAAAAGTAACTATCCTAGCTACAGACAGACATACTTGCCCCTCCCCATTAGCTTTTCCTGCTTATGCAAAACCTGTGGGTAATTTATTCATAGCTCAGCATTTAGCGCTTCTAATCCACAGCTGATACTGTTACTGGATGCACCTAATTGTATAATAATGTTAAAGCAGGTTTTCAGGCAGGGTGCTTATCTGCTTGTGTTTAGTGTGGCGCCTGTGAGGAGGAAAGTCCAAACGGAGGAGAAATCGGTTGGCAGCTTGGTAAGCAGTGTTGAAATTACCATGATGGACTGGGCCTGGATTTCTTCTCCATGCATATTTTTGCTCATTGTTCCAATCTTCGTCCTTAATAGGAGCTGACAGAATGTAAATGGGGTTTTAACGGGAACTGGCAAAGTCGGTAATTTTTCTCATTTAGTTTGTGGATGAGTGAGCTGGGCTTCTGTGATGTGTATAGGAATTTGTGAAGGTTCAATACATCACATCAAGCTAGGATTATAAATTTATGACAGCTTTTGACTTCAGCAAACAGTTCTTTTGCCTCCCAGCAAGCCTCTTTGCTGCTAGTTTAATAAAGGCTAAACAATTGTTTAAACTGTCATTAAAACCAGATAATATGGTAATTGGTTGTAAATGGCTATGTTCTTGATAGGTTTAAAAAAATTATCCTTTAGTTTCATCATCAATTCACAGCAATTGTTTGCTTTGATGTTTCAGTCTTTCAGCCTTTCCTCTATAAAAGACAAGTGCTTGTTCTCAGTCCCATTCCCATGTACTGTATTTAATGCATGGCAGCCTGAGTGTAAAATATGACTGCAGTAAATTACAACAAAAGTTCTTGTAAGTTTATTCAGCGCAGCATATAAAGCATATAACCTCTCTCTCCTGACACACGTCACTTTGAGCGAGGGAGCAGAGGAGAGGTGAGCACTCTGGCAGGGGTGTAGCAGCGGTGTGTCAGTAATAAGAGGAGCTGTGTGTAATGTATGCAGGCTGTTAGTGATGTTAAATGGAGCTTGAAGCCTGGCTGACAGCAACATATCTCCACAGGCTCTGTACTGAGGTGGGGGGGAGGAAGAGGACAAGGGCAGAGTAATGGACTAAGAGAGGCAAAACCTGACAAAAAGCTTGCTGTGGCAGACCTGAGTGCGTACACAAGATATATGAAAGAGCGAAACTCCATTATCTTATTAGGACCATTACCTTAATGTACTGACAGTTGTCATATGACATATAACAGTAGGACTGGTACATAAACACTTTCATTATGATGGACATCCATGTGAGATTAATCTTCATATGATAAATACAGTGCTGAAATAATAAACTTGTCATCTGATTCATCCCTTGCTGTTTTTTTAGACTACGTAGATCACTGTGGAGAACAAGTCAAAGTCAAGGACATGGCTGGTTGTGGATCCACCATTTATGGCCGCATTCTCTAAAAAGAAACAAGATTTTAAAAAACGTTAAATACATTTTGTGCCTTTGAAAATACATTTATTGGTCTTTTGTCAAAGTTCTTTTTGACCTATTCATCAATCACGCTTGTTGTGCCTTCCAAAAATAGCTGTTTTATGTTCTTAATACAGCAAAGGGACCAACTGAAGAATCCAAGAAAGCTACACAGAGAATTCAAGGCTTACATGAATGGTCTTATTCATCTCTGTGCTCGATGATCAGGTATATGTGGGTCTGCATATGTGTTTGTATGTATAGTTTTGTGTTTGCGTAATTTATTGTGCATTTAATTGTCATTAACATCCCACAATGTTTCCACATAGAGGTTTACTCATTCCATTTTTCTTTGGTCTGTAAAAATATCAGATATAGAGTGGTAAACAGTCTTCCGCAGTCTTCTCATTCAACCAATCCACATTATTGCCCAGTTCAGCAGTAGCCATAAATTTATTTCTGGGATTGTCACACATGTACTCAACTTCTGTGCATCTCCCATGATCCATGGTGTTGTGGGAAACATTTGACCATCCTCAGAAGTACTGGGAGCAGGTACTTAGACTCTTCCATTCATTCAGTCAGACTATCAGATACAGATGTTATCTGTGGCCATGGAAGATGGAGAGGAGCTTCTGCACGTGATAGCCTCTCTCAGAAGTATTGGTTCCAGCTGATGTCAGGATACCTAGGAAAGGACCACAATATCATGAGTGGCTACAAAAGTGTATCTTTATTATATCAGAAAAGACATAGAGTTCTGAAAAAGATAATGGATTGGCTTACTGTAGTAGTTTTCACTCTGCCTCCAGGCTGTGCACATCTCCAACCAGATCTGTTTACTAATAAGACACAGCCCTCGTCATCCAAGCACGGCATCATCTCACACCACTGCCTGCTCCTCACGATTTGAACTGAAAATATAAAAAAAGTATTATTATCCTAAGAATTACGATTTAGACACAGTATATCTACAATAATGGAAAGCAATTTTTGCATTTTGTTATTTAAGTTTTATCTGAATTTAAACTTCAACAAAAGTCTGCATTTATAAGCATAAACAATGATATACTTAACAAAACAATAATAGGCACAATGAATCCAAACACTACATTTAATATATGTATATATAATGATTAAGTAAAAATAAGTCAAAGCACATTTAAAACCACAGTGGTATACAAAAGACAATACAATAAAGATACAGAGACAACAGAAATAGTGAGTTAACAACCAGGCCATGAAAATGTGTTTTAAGCTGAGATGAAAATATTGGAGATTAAAAACCTAGATTTTGAGACAACCACAAGGACCCTGTCAATGGACCTTACCAGGACGTGTGGTCATAATATGTTAGAAAGGTTGGTAGGAGCTAGGCCATTTAATAGTTTGTGAGTAAACACTAAAATCTTAAAATTAATCTTCAAACATACAAGGAGTCAGTAAAGGGAAAGCTTGGGGGGAAAATGCTCTCATTTACATGTAAGGTAATGTAAGGTAATGGCATGGCCCAGCCATTCTCATGAATAGAGTCCTATTAGAAATTTATGAAATATTTTTAAATTGTCCATCAACGGAATTTTGGGGAACTGAAGACAGTTTATGGGCCAAAACTAAACCTGGCTTTGCAATAAATTGCTATTGTTATTGATTTGTGGTGTCAGATTTTTTCCCGCTCTTTTTAAATAAGTCTTTATTCATGCACATGAATACATACTTATTTGTTTTTAGAGAGTATACATGCACTGGAAGTATATGTAGTAAAAAAAGTGTCAGAATCCTTTGTCAGAAGTCAGAATACTCAGACATAAATGTTCTTAACTAACAAGTTAACTCATAATGTAATCTTATATGTAATTTGTGACACAATATAATTTAACAAGTAGAAAACAAACAAAAAATTATGCAAAAATATTTATCCCCCAGCAGCAGCAATAGCAAAAATACTATCATCAAAAGCTCATTTATTCACTTTCAAATTCTCTCAGTAATGGTCATGGGAAAAGCAGAGATATCAGAAATATATATGGAATTCATGTTTTTTTGGGGTTTTTTTTACAAATTTTTGATAATTGTGCTCCTTCTAACCTGCTCAATGAACAGTAGCACAGTGGGTCATAGATTATATTCTTGCAGCCTCCAAAACAACTACTACGAAACGCCAACTACTGCTCAGTAGTTAACTACATTAAATGTACTTTAGCTACATTAAAGCTGCAACAGATAAGATGGTTAAAGTGAAGTATTTTAATAGTATTATAATTAGCAAACATGACTATTTCAAGCACACCAACTGGCTTTGCCCCTGTGATCAGGTCATGCGTTCAAATCCTAGGACTGCTAGTGGCGCCACTGAGGTACCCTTGAGCAAGGTACCATCCCCACTGTACCCTGGGCACCACTCTTTGGTGGCATCCCACTGCTTCACATGGTGAATGGGTTAAATGCAGAGAAAGAATTTCACATGGTTCACACTGTGTACTGTGGTGTGTTCACATGTGACTATTAAGGGCCACTTTACTTTAAAATGGACTATACTGAGTTCAGTGACTTTTAATGGGGCAATGCCATCGCTTGCTTTCCGACAAGTAAGTTTGTCAAATTTCAGCCCTGCTAGATTTATCACAGTCGCCTGTAAAGAGTGTAGTTTTAACAATGTACAGGAGCAACAACAGCTCAGCTGTTATAGGTCACACAAGCTCATAGAGCAGGACCACTGGATGCTGGAGCACAAAGCATATAAACATCATTTGTCCTTGGTTGCAACAATCCCTACATAGTTGCAAACAGCTTGTAGCTTAAAGGATTTTGATTAGTGTGAGCCTAAGCTCCCCATGTACCCAACATGCTGGTTGTGGTAGAGAATAGCTGACCTTTGGCAAATACCAGGAGAACTGTATAAAGCTTGGTTGAGGAGGAATAATGGTCTGGAACTGTTGGCGTGGGTAGTTTCAGGGAAGGGAAATTACGTTAGGGCAGACACTGGCATTCTATTGTGATTCCAGAAAAACTGGAAGAACCTTTCCTACTTCAGCATTACAATGACCCCCATACACAAAGCAAGGACAACAAAGTTGAGTGTAGTGTGTAAGAACATGTCTAGCCTACACATAACATCCAACACCTTTGGGATTAACATGAATGTTCAACCATGAGCCAGGCCTTGTCACCAACATTAGTGCCTAAACTTACTAATGCTGTGGCTGAATGAAGGTGAAACAACTATTCCAAAATCTATAGTGAAACCTTTTCTGAAAAGAGTGGAGTCTGTTCGAGTAACAAAGGGGGCACTAATTTATTATTAATGCTCACGGAGTAGATGTTCAAAAAAGTCATGGTTCCGGTCTGCGACCGCCAAGGGTCGCTGCAGGACCGTGGTTTTTACCCTGCCATCACCCCTGCCTGCGACCACTGGAGGTCGCAGCCTCTCTCCACCTGTTCTGAATTGTTTACATTAATGACTGTTTATTGGTTCCCCACCTGCTCTGAATTTCTGTTCATCTGTGCATGTCTGTTCATTGGTTCCCGGTCAGCTCCCCCTGCTATTTATGTTGGTTTATCCTTAGTTCTTGTCATGGGAGCATACTATCCCTTTAAGTTGCCTTCCGTAGTCTCAACCAGAGTCTTTTGTGTTCAGGTCGTCGAATCTTATTCTGTTATCCTTGTGTAGTAATAAACGTTCCCCTGATGGCAGCTTGTGCCTGCTCCTCCCTGTTCGGATTGCGTCTCCCCCATCCGGCACAGGCCTCAGCGGTGAGAGCAGCTGAGCGGAGAGCGGTCCTGGTACCTAGACTACGGCGGCTCCGATGACGACCTCACCGATGGCTGGAGCGACCAGGAGGACGAGCAAATCGACACTTTCGACCTACGGGGCTTCCTCACCAGCCTCCCCCTCTCCGACACGGTGAGAGAGCCACGGAGTCAAGAGGAGAACCGCGGGGACCGACCCACCCTCCTGGAGCTCACCGGGTATGCGAGTTCGGAGGAGGATGAGCCCCTGTACAGGTGGAGCGGACGGCCGGAGGATCCGCCGGTGGTACTGGATCCACGGACTCTGCTCCCCAGCATCCCCGGTGCCAGGTAGCTGAGAAAACCCCGGAGGAAGAGGAGAACCTGGCCCAGATCCAGGAGAGTGGCTCCTGGACCTACGTCTGCTCGACCGAGTCAGCCAGCTTCCACGACATCGTCCCCATGGCCTGTCGTGGCAGCGCGATCGTCTCCTCCACCGCATTTCGGCTCTCCACCACACCGCGGTGACCCAATTCGCCGCATCCCCAAACCACTTCAACTGATCCTGCGGACCCAGTCCTGCGCCACGCGGCTCCAGGTTTGGAGGGCGCTCGGGCAGCTCCGATACCCGCGCCGCGGCGACTCCAACCATCCACGACAGCTCCGGTCTTCACGCCAGCCACCCTAGTCCCAGCTCCTGTCACCACGCCAACCATCCAAACTCCAGCTCCAGTCACCACACCCACCGTCCAAACTGCAGCTCCAGCCTAGCCCAACGGCACTCTGGCGGAGGTCCCAGCGTGGCGCTTGCCAGCGGAGGTCCCAGCGCCGGCCTCAACACCCCATGAGCCGGACCCCGCGCCAGCCTCAACCCCCCATGAGCCGGCTTCCGCACCGGTCTCAAATTCCCCTCGAGCCGTTTTCTGTGCCGGCCTCAAGTCCCCAAGAGCCGGCTTCTTCCCCTGATGGCAGCCTGTGCCTGCTCCTCCCTGTTCTCCTTCCTTACCGGCACGACATGATGTTTAGGTGCCACGTAGTGTAGAAATAATAAACTGGTCGTTGGCTGAATGTAACGGACAGCTTGGACCTAATTATCCCACTACATAGTGCAAACAGTAAATTTACTCATTTAAAATGGTATATTTCGGAACTCCCAGACTAGCAGGGTGATCTGAACTAGTAGGGAAGTTATTTTACTAGTACTAGTAACGCAGCCATCTATCCACTGCAATCATGAACAAGCAAATCTTTGCATGTGCTGTTCAGTTCATGATTTAGTCCTACTACTGTTATAGTCTGCTCCTTTTTGTGTAAACCCATATTTCATGTTAAATCACTCTAGAAATCCACAACTGACTTGAACAGTAAAGTTAAGAAAAGAGAGATCATAATGTCTGATTTATAGCAGAGATAATAGTCAATGAAACAAAAGAGCACACATGGCCTGATAATAAAATAGAACACACTGGACCATCAGAGCACCAAATATTTCTAAGGTAAGATTGTTTTTTCACTTAATCAACAACAAATGTCTATTTATAAAAAACTAGGGCACCCATATATATTCATTTGCATATCATGACATATTGTCCCTTAGAGACAGAGGGAGAGTTGGAGGAAGAGGGATCGAGAAAGAGAGAGAAATGAAAAGACAGATATAGTAAGAATACTAGTCATATGCATACTGTCAGTACATTTTTATCACTATCCAGGTAGCGGAGAGTGGCTGGAACAAGGCAACAATAGCTTGTACCAGGACTCCCTTAGTCCTGAGCTCCAGACTGAGCTGACCTACTGAGACTTCAGCCTTGGTGTGCTGTTTTTCAGCTAGCCATAGGTCTGGAACAGCACCTCCGCACTGGACCAGCACCTCCGCCAGGCCTCTGGATTCCTCTAACTGCATCACCACTGGGCCCCCAGTGGGGAGCCCAATGCAGAGCCTATGCAGCTGAGAGTCTCAAGCTAGTCCACCTAGTAGCATACCCACAGACGAGACAGTGAGGGGCACTGGCGGTGGCAGTGTCCTGTGCAATGGAGAAGGGCGTCACAAAAAACAAGAGGACCCAGCAAACTGTTTTCTTTGAATCAGTTCCACTAAATGCTAAACCATTTCTGATTGTCCATATTGATGATATTTTGGTATACTTTGCTTGTATAATGTGGGTCCTCTCTCACTTGCTCAAGCAGGGGTTGTATGTCAAGGCCAAGAAGTGTGATATCCATCAGTCAGAGCCTCCTTTCTCGGCTATAACATTGGGCTGGCAAGAGTCAGTATGGATGGGGCCAAAATGTCTGCAGTGACTGAGTGGCCAGAGACCCGCTCAGTGAGACATACAGCAGTTTTTGTTTTGCCAATTTTTACTACAGGTCTATTTGGGGTTTCAGCGTGGTAGCAGTGCTTCCAACCAACCTCCTAAAGGGGAACCTGAAAAAGCTAATTATCATCCCTTCAAAGTAGGTAAGAAATCTTGGTGTTATGCTAGATGAAGTGCTGTCTGTCTCGCCTCTGATTGACCAGATCATGCAGATACATTCTTTACAACATCATAAGAATCTGACTCTTTCTCACCACGAAAGCTACGTAGTTACTTGTCCAGTTCCTGGTCATCCCCAAACTGGACTACTGCAACTCTCTACTGGCTGGTTTTCCACTGAAGGTAACAAAACCACTTCAGCTGATTAAGAATGCAGCTGCATAGTCAGTCTTCAATGTTTCAAAATTCTCACACACCACACCTTTACTAAGGAACCTTAACTGGTTCCCTGGGGCCACCTGCATTAAGTTCAAATACTTAACACTTGCTTTCAAGGCCAGGAATGGACTTGCACCCCAAACATATCAGCACTGATCAAGCAGTGTGTCACTTCTCATCCTTTCAGGGCTTCAAGCACTGCTTGTCTGGAACCTCAAAAGAAGAGGGAGACATGGGTCAAGACTCTTCTCAGTCTTGCCCCCCCAGTGGTGGAATAAACTCCCTCTTCTGATCAATCTGCGGAATCCCTCGCTGTCTTGTCTGAAGACCCACCTCTTCAAGGAGCACCTTGGCGACTAACTATGCCTCTTGTTTCTGCTTATTTATTTCTTCTTCTCCGTATTCATTAAAAAAAGACAGCTACATGTCTTCTCTACTTTTGCCTTAACCTCTGACCTTTCTTTGACAGGAGTTGTTTATGTGTACTTAGCTGGCAGCAGATGTTGATTTAAGTATAGCTTTACAGGTTTGGAGAACAGATGTGGACTGCTGGAGCACTGATGTACGTCGCTTTGGATAAGAGCATCAGCTAAATGCTGTAAATGTAAATGTAATCATGACACTTATGGCCAAAGAAGCATTCTGTAAACTGAAAGAAGTATTCACCAATGCCCCTTTCCATAAAATGCCTGATCCTGAAAAGCAGTTAATTGTAGAGGTTGACACTTCAGAGGTTGTATGGTGCTGTCACAATGCCATAGCAACCAAATTAATCAGGCTGAACGGACCATCTAGGAACTTGGCAGGTTCCACTGGGTCTACTGACATAAGATAAGATAAGATAAGATAAACCTTTATTGGTCCCACAAGTGGGAAATTTGCTTGGTCAAGGCAGAAAGTGGACAGTGCAAAGTTAAGAGCAGCAAGAATTAAGTAAAATAAAAGAATAGAATAAAATACTATGTCACAGTACAGTATAAAACAGAATGTTCAAATGTACAGTCAAAAAATGTACAGTATAAAATCTAGGAATAGAAATATGGACATCTGTATCGTTAAAAATATACATATATGTATGTAAACTGTAAGTAAGACTAAACGTAGATTTGGGCAAGTTGTATACATGTACACAGTGAGTATATGTAGATAAGTATATACAGAGTGGATGTATAAGTAAAAAAAGAACACTGTAGATACACACACAGGTACACAACAGAGTGACAGGCCTTGACAATAGCATTAGAAATGCACCAAAAATTGCACATTTTCAATTGCACATTCTAAATTGCACATTCTGCCCAGCAGTAATAGCTTCACCCAAAAATTGCACGTGTTGCATCAGAAAAATTGCACTTAGTAATATTGCTCATAAGAGAAACTAAGCGAAAGCGTGGTGTATTGGATGTACGTGTGTGGTCATCTGCAAAGTCTTTGTTGCAAAGTCTCACAGTGGTTGGAAGGAAAGACTTGTGGAATCTCTCCATCCCACACCGTGGGTGCCGCAGCCTGCCACTGAAGGAGCTGCTCAGTGCTGTCAAAGTCTCCTGCATGGGGTGGGAGATGTTCTCCAATAGGGATGACAGCTTCGCCACCATTCTCCTGTCACTCACAACCTCCACTGGGTCCAGAGGGCATTCTAGAACAGAGCTGGCCCTCCGGATCAGCCTGTTCAGTCTCTTTCTGTCCCCAGCAGAGATGCTGCTGCCCTAGCAGCCCACACCGTAAAAGATGGCTGAGGCCACCACAGAGTCATAAAGGTCTTCAAGAATGCTCCCTTTACTCCAAAAGACCTGAGCCTTTGCAGCAGGTACAGCCTACTCTGCCCTTTTCTATAGAGAGCATTTGAGTTGTGAGTCCAGTCCAGTTTATTGTTCAGATGAACAAGGTACCTGTAGCTCTCCACAGCGTCAATGTCCAGACCCTGGATGTTCAGTGGTTGCAGTGGAGGATGTTTGTGCCTGCGGAAGTCTACCACCAGCTCCTT
>JBBPCX010000135.1:12097601-12124546 GCA_037974365.1 Hydrocynus forskahlii
GTTACACCATCTGTCGTTCACAAACACTGCCAGTCCCCCTCCTTTCCTCTTACCGCTCTCCCTCGTCCTGTCCGCCCACAGCAGCCGGAATCCAGGCGGCGCTACGCTCGTGTCCGGAGTTAGCGGTGTTAGCCAGGACACTGTTAGTATCATGATGCTACACTGCCGGTACTCCGTCTGGAACCGGGTTAGCACTGTTAGTTTGTCCATCTTGTTAGGGAGAGATCTTACATTTCCCATCACTACAGAAGGGAGAGATAACGCTCCCTCCCGGCTCGACACCCCCTTCTCTTTCTCCTCAGCTCGCTGGGGATACCACAGATAGATGTACACTATCTGATACTGAAATTACGAATTATATAGAAACTGTGGACCTCAAAGGGACACATAATTCAGGAAAAAACATGAATCAGAGAGGAAAAAAGGAAAAAACAGAATGGCTCTGCAGGAGAATAAAATGGCATAATGTCAAAGGCTTACTTTAATTGTTCTCTTGTGTATGTGATACTATAAAACGGGCTGTGAATGCCATTCAAGCAAAAACAGACCACTGTTCACACTAGCTATCAGTTGTCTTTGCACTGAACAACCCCAAAAATGCAGCAAACACCTGATATAGAAAGCTTTGATTCTATCAACTGTGTGTATCATTTGTTGGGTGTTAGAGTTAGAAGGATTACTCTTTGATTAACCCAACAGGTAATGTGACTAATTATATTTGCAGTAATTATTAGAACAGGGCTGAACATACAGTTCATTGCCTGACACGACACTTCCACTGTCTAATGGAGCAACAGTATTCAACAAATACAAACAAGTGCCAAAGAGCATCCTATTACCTATCGGTGTGCAACTAACTGAGTGCTACTCTCAGACTGCTCCACTAATGAGCCGTCCACAGAGTCTCTGAGGGGCTTTGGGGAGACTGCCATTGCTCTGATAGGCAGGCTGACTCTGGCAAAACGCAATAGTGCTTTTCCAAATCAATACTTCAAAGAGGCACACTCTGTCTGACTGTGGAACTGGAAGACAGACCAGCCACAAAGAGCCACAGCAAGCCCAGATCTAGCCTTTGGCATTGATAATTCCATGTACCTGCCTGATTAGACATGAGAATAGTTTAGATGAAACTTCTAACACTAAGGTTGCAAATGCTTCTTGACATGGGTTCACAGTTATACAAAAACTTTATATCTTTAAAAAGGTTCTGCACACCTACATCTTGTTTAAAAATGGTTCTCTAAAGAACTATTAATGGAAAGATTCTTTAGAAAACTAAACTTGGCTCCTTTATTTCTGACAATGTAAGATTGATACTCCCACATGGTTAAGGCAAAAATGAAGAGTCTGAGGTTTAGAGGCACCACATATATTCACTCTCACTTCCGCATTTAGCAGTGAGGATTTTGGTTAAATGTCTCTAAGAGTAAAACACCACACAGAAACAGCAAAGACATTTTTCTTCAGTGGTCCCCATAGAGACTGTATGATTTAATCAAGTATCTTAGAGAGTGAGGGAGTTCACTTACTATTCTTCATCATCATGAGAGAACTACTATAAACAACTACTTGATAAGCTCTTTCCCATAATACTTTCATTAATTTCAGAAAGAAAGTCACTGTGGGCCAGCTGGATTTAAGAGCGTTATCCAAAATAAATCTTTTTTACCAACAGTAGAGAGAGAAGACGCTATGAGAAAGAAGATGAGCCACTCAGTTCAGCTAAGCTTTCCCACGCTTAAAAACCTTCTAACAAAGGAAAAAGGCTGAAGGCAGATGTAGAACAAATTCTAGTTGACAGTCAGTGAGAAGGGAAACAATCTTTATTGTTGTCCTTAAATGAGAACAATTTCTAAAGCAGAATTTTCTAGGCAGAACATGGAGTGGCCTTTAAAAAGGAGAGAATAAAACATACAACACCGAATCACTCCACAACTTAAGAGCAGATGCCGCTACACCTAAACACCTTTTTATATTTTATTTTATTACTGCACCTCAGTAATATTACCACATATGGCTTGTGTGAATTAGGGGGTCAATTATTTGTTCTGATTATTTGTTTGATTTGCAACAAATATTTTTGTTTAAAAAGGGTAAACAATTTCAATCCTGTGGGCACTTTGCAGGGAGTAATGTTCTGTAATGTTCTGTACTGTAATATTCTCCCTGTCTTTTCTGCCGTTTCTTCATCTTTTGTAATGTTCTTCTGTCTTATCCCCTTTTTTTGTCTATGCCATTGCTCACATCTTCCCTGTTCCATGCACCTTTGTAAATTCTGCACCTTTTAAATTCTACATCCTCATCCTCATCTACATCTCATTACACATACTGTACTGTATTCTGTACTGTGCTTATGTTATGTCCTGTGCATGCATATAGTTTAGTATAGTATAGTCAGATGTCACAGAAACTTGAAGCATGGCAGGGAGTCACATGAAATTACAGCCTCTCAACTCATTTCTGAAGCCTTCCCAATTGTCCCAGCTGACCCATGAACAAATAACCAGTGGCTCTCCATTGTTTACTATTTATACCATGCACTATACACGCCTGTATAGATGTACAGTTAAAGGCAATAGCTCACACTGTTGGCTGGTTATTTTGGGTTGATGGACTATCCTCAACATTGCACTGACAAAAAACTGTCAAGTATCAACGCAACACATTAACGTGGCACCAGCATTCTGGTGTCACTTCTGGGCTTCTGCAGTGATACTTTTCTTTTGATAGATGTTTTGAACAGAGTTGATACATTGTGCAGCAACAGGTGGGCTACATCTATAGCTATCAATCTACAGAGTGTACCTGTGTGTGGCTCTAGCTGAGAAATGGAAAATGAACATAGCTACAAGATAGCTGTCTCTAATTTTACTAACTGATGGCTCCTTACAAAGACAGAAATTCTTCAATTCACATTAATAACACAACTACTATTTTACATTGCCTTAAACTGCTCATTTAAATTGCTTGCCTTTTTATTACTTATCACTCTAAAAATTTCAAGTTTCTAGCCTCTAAGGTCCTTTGAAAGAAATAAAGAATTTTAATATGATGTAATGTTATTAACACAATTATGGAATCTTCACATTATGTGGATGTTATTTAAGCTTCAAAAAGTGCCTTCAAACTTATAGACTTGGTTGTATTAAGTATGATCCACTACTAAGTTCTTATAGGAACCAAAAAGCTCTGTGCCTTCACACAAATAATGCTCTCTAGCACTTTTTAAGCGTGTAATGTTTGAGTCTTTTGGCTCGTATCACATTCAGGGAACTGCAATGAATTACTATTTCATCAAAAGGCTAATGAAAGTTGTCTAATCTTTTCCCTCAGGGTGCTGTTTATACCATTGTATTGCCATGAAGGCATTGCCTATAATAGCCTATGGGGAAACTTCTCCACACATCTGCCAGTCTTGCTTTGCTGTACTAGAGAGCTGCCACTTTTCTAGCCCTCATTCTGAACACAAGGCCATTTTGCTGTTATCATCATTTTAACCAGTCTGCATTATGAGGTGGGTGTGGTGCAAAGTAATGACACATGTCCTTGTGAGTTTAATCAATCCAGGGATTGCATTGTTTTTCTGTCACCATTTTTCAGCTCTGAGAACAACAACACAATGCTTAACTACCATTATTACAGTCCTCATTGGAAGTTATGGTAGGTGCCGACCAGCAAAATATAGCCCGTTTACAAGTCTGTAAAGTTGTCTTGCAAAACTGTGAAGGCTACTAACATTTAATGAAACTGTGTCAGCACTCCTGCCTGAACTTGTCAGGTCTGGGGTCAGTAATGGTGAGGGGCCTATAGAAGCCAGAGAGGGGCCTGTAACAGCCAGAGGGGGGCCATAAGAAGGGCCATCAACCCTTCCCAAGGCCAGGGGTCTTCCCCTGATTTTTTTTGGGGGGGTACTGGGGGAAAATGGACCCCAGAGTCAAAGAGGAGCTCCCCACAAGGGGCTCCACACCAGAGGACTGCGAGGAGCTCACTGAGGAAGGGCTCCCAGGAGGGGGCTTGCCCAAGAGAACGGGAAGGATCTCCTGGGAGTGGGCTCTGCCTCTGAGGACAGCAAGGGGCTACCCGTTGAGAGGCTCCCCGGAGGGGGCCTTGCTCAGGAGAACATGGTGGGGCTTCCTGTAGGGAGCTCCACTCTGGAGAACACGGCGGAGCTCCCTGGAGGGGGTTCCACTCTGGAGAACATGGTGGGGCTTCCCGTAAGGAGCTCCACTCTGGAGAACACGGTGGGGCTCCCCATAGGGGGCTCCGTTCTGGAGGACAAGAACAGTGATGGGCTCCCGGCTGAAGGGCTCCCGGTAAGGGGCTCCACCCCTGAGAACAGTGTGGGGCTTCCGGTAAGGGGCTCCACCCCCGAGGACAGGGAGGGGCTTCCGGTAGGGGGCTCCGCCCATGAGGACAGAGAGGGGTTCCCAGTTAGGGGCTCCGACCCCAAGGACAGTAAGGGGCTCCCCGGTAGGGGCTCCGTGTGTATGGGTTGGGACTCACAAGGGGGAAAGTCCCAGGAGACCCACCCGGGCCGCCCTGGCCGTGTGGAGTGCCGGCCAGGATGTAATCCTGGGAGAGACAGCCGGATGGGGCTCGTAGGACGCTGCCCTTTGCCCCCACCTCCCCCTCCTCCACCTTTGGGTGTTTCCTGGGCACCCCGGTGGTGCGCTTTAGGAGGCGGGTACTGTCAGGTCTGGGGTCAGTGATGGTGGGTGGCCGCTAGAGGCCACTCCTTGCTTAAGTTTGGTGTTTTGTGTTTTAGTTGGGGCTTTGATTGTGTTATTAGTTACAGCTGTGTTGGGTTAATGGTTTCTGTTTTGTCATAGGTTTTGGTAGTTGGGATGTGGGTATTTAAAGGGGTTTGAGTTACTCTTTCTTTGCTGGTCAACTGTCAAGCTGAGTGTTTTGTGTTTCTCCTTACCTTTTGTGTTTTGCAGTCTGGCCCTCGTGCCTTTTGTTTTGTTTTGTGTTTCGAATAAAAGAACTAAAGCATGGAAAGCTGCGTAGGTGCTTGCCCTCATTTGGGGTGAAGCGGAAGTCATGACAGAACTGGGACTTTTAGCCGATCTGCTGGCCATTCTGTACATTGTCAGACCTTGTGCTTCTGTCTCTGTTGTTTATTGTTCTGGGCATTTATGTCCTGTATCAGGTGCCTGTTTGTCAGGTTGTGACCATGTTTTTAGTGCCTCTTCTGTGGACTTGGTTTTGACTTTGTAACTGCCAACTGATTTGTATTTTCTCTTAATAAATTTCATTTCACTTTATTAAGTCTGCAATTGGTTCTTGAGCTAAAAACACAAACAAGACAATCTGACTAATATGAACCCAGCTGATCCTAGTCAGGTGAAAGCTGCCCTGGAGTAGTAGGGAACAATGCTTCTTGACTGCTTGTATCAAGCCTCTCCGGTTGATTTAGAATGGGCTCTCCATCCCTACCACAACACCACTGTAGACCTCATGCCATGACCTCTCCATCTTCACTACATCTGCTTGCCCACAAGCCCCACCTCCCTCCTCTTGGAAAATACTTGTGTGAGTCTGGCACCTGCCATGGTTCTCATTCCCAAATTTCGTTCATCTTTGAGCTGTAACTTTTGAAATCCCCACCAAATGAGCTGAAGTGGTTTACATAATCATCCAGCTGTCCAGTTGGGCAAGACAGTGGGGAACAGCTGTCTGAGAGGCGAGATCATCTTTCTGCCCTTTTTCACAGAGATGAGAAGAGTAAATAACCAGTCATGGGCATGAGGCTGCCCATGAATTTCTGCACATATATGCTAGAGGGCAGGTCTGTATCTGGTTGCGCCATTGATTGTACTTTCAGACTCTCTCTATCTTCAGTAGATGGAATGCAGACACACTCTATGAGACCTTTCTGAATAGCCTGCCCAAAGACATCAAGGATGAACTAATCTCCCAGGATCTGCCCGGCACCTGTGAAGCTTTGGTGAATTTGGCCATCTGGATCGACGCACGGATATGACAACATCAATAAGGTAAAACTTGATATGTTTCTGAGACTATATACTGATATTCCAGTCTGTCAATACCAGCAGTCCCATGTCATTATTGGCCCACATGTTGAAAGGGTAAAAGTTTGCATTTACATTTACGGCATTCAGCAGAGTAAAAATTGGCTAACACATCAGCACACCAGTGAGTAATTCTGGCAACTACTATATTCAGTTGGTCCTTCATATCATTGATTCTCCTCAGGCTCATGTCTTCCTGGGTCCCCCGTGGGTAGGCAAACAGAATCCACACATTTACTAGTGTTCTTAGGGATATTCTCAATCAGTTCAACTTCTGACCCTGCCCTTTAATTCATTGTGGACATAAATGTTTCCAGCACCAACATCAGAGTGATCCTTTCTCAGTCCTCTCCCCAATTAAATTCATCCTTGTGCTTTCTACTCCCATGGCCTTGCTCCCCTCAAGTGGATTTATAAAACTGGCAACAGAGAGTTTTCGGTGGTGGATTTGGTACTGGAGAAATGGAGGCCCACTGTATGAACTGCCCAATCAAACAAAGTGGGTCCCAGTCAGTGCCTTGCTAGCTACGTTTTTTTATCCTAGTTCTGCCATTCCGGAACCAGAAGAAAATGGATCTTTACAGGTTGATGATTCCGGATGCCTTCCATACAACCCGGTCCATGCCAAGAACAAAACCTCCAACCACCTATCAGCCTGTTCTGACCCCTGTCTATTCTCCCATGTCCTCCTGGACTTGATTACTGTGCCCTCTTCAGAGGGTAACACCAACTTCTTTACCATCTACGCCACTTTTCCAAGTCAGTACATCTCATTCCACTAGTCAGACTTCCCTCTGCCAAAGAAACAGCTATTCTCATGATACAGTTGCAACATTAAAACTACAAGGAGTGGGATATATCAGACGGCAATTGAACAGTCCTGTCTTGAGGTTGATGTGTTGGAACCTAGAAAAATGGCCAAGCATAAGGATCTAAGCAACTTTGACAAGTTCGAAATTGTGATGGATAAGTTAGAAATCTCCAAGGTGGCAGGTCTTATAGAGTGTTCTCAGGTTAGTACCTAACCTGCTGGTGAACAGGCAATAGTGCCCAAGATTCACTGATGAGCATGGGAAGCAAAGATTAGCCTATTTCATCCAATTTCAACCATGATTTGATTTCAGGAGGATAATGCATTCAAGAATCATTTGAGGAACATACTAAAGGTGTTGGCTTGGTCTCTTTAGTCCCTTACATCTCAATCCAATTACACATATGTGAAATGTGCTACACAAATTATTCAATCCATGGAGTTCCCAAAAATGTAATTTACAGGACTTAAAGGATTTACCTGCTAATATCTTGGTTCCAGTTATAACAGCACATCTTCAGAGGTCTTGTGGAGTCCATGCCTCAGTGGATCAGAGCTGTTTTGGTGACACAAGGTGCACCTATACAATGTTAATAATATGGCTGATCCATGTACATGTATTCAAGTGGCATGGCCAACATATACATGTACATGGGCCCTCAATTTATGTCTTATGTTTGGAAAGCCTTCTGTAAACTTCTTGGTTCATCTGTCAGTTTGTTGTTAAGTTTTTTTTTATCCCCAGACCAATGGCCACACCCAGCAGGCTAACCAACAGCTTGAGATGGTGTTGGAGTGTATGGCTTCCCACAGTTCTGCCTCATGAAGCCTACAGTTACACTGGGCCAAATATGCCATCACCTCCCAAAAGTCTGTTTCCACTGGCCTGTCCCCTTGAGTGCTCCCTTGGCTACCAAACTCAGTTGATGCTGGACCACGAAGACAAGGTTGGGGTACCACCTTAACCAGATAGAGTGACAGGGTGATAGGTGACATTCCAGGGCCTCCTGTATCACCAGCGTGTGGCTCTCCATCTAAAACTTTCCCCTCCATAAGTTGGCCCCCGAACTTATCACTATTATTTTCTTAATTGTTACATCTTGTGGTCCTCTGTGTTTACTGTTTTTGGTATTTAAGTCATGTGTATGAGTCTGTTGTTTATCTGATAATGACTGTTTTTTTTCTGTGTCTGTTCTGTGGAAGTGTTTGCTTTGTTTTCCCCTGTCTGTTTGACCCTGTTTTTCTTTTCCTGCTTTTGCCCCATGGTAATATTTTTGCTCTGTGGATTACTGGCTTTGACCTGGTTTGGATTTAGTTTTTGTCACCTGATTTGGATTTCCTCTGTATAGATTTTACTGCACTTCATTGAGTTTGACCTGAAAACCCTAACAAATTGATGCATAAACAAAATGTGCTATGTGATGCCTTCAGTAAACACTGAAAGAAATGGGATGTGGTAATAATCTGTTAGTGTGCAGCTAGCATGCTTAATACCTGCAAATGCATAAGCATAGCAGACAACTAATAGACTACATGAGACACATTCTTCATGTAAACAAAACTCCTTTGTTTCAAGAGTAATCAAATAATTAATCTTACATGCTGAATAACCTGCAGAATATGTGCAGAAAGCCTGGAACCAGGATGACACAAGTAACACAGACTGTTTTTTCTTTTCTTTTTGCATATATCAACTTTGAACAATGCACATGTGTCTGAGTGTCATACATAGTCTACTGTGCCTTTGAGACATTCAGTAAACTTTTATTAAAGTGTTGTTGGAATGAGTAATGCCAATATCTGAGTCTTTTCAGCTTCCTTTATGCATGACACGGATCCTCAACACAGTTTGGTAGTTTACCCCTCAAACATTTTCACTAAACCTGGCAATTAATAGGCGAGTTGAACCATGCAGGGAAATCACGAATCTGTGGTGGACGCCGGCCCTCCAGGACTGGAGTTGGGATCTTTGATGAGCAGGTAGCAATAGGCAGTCGCCAAGCCCGAGCAGACTTTTGTTCATAGTTGATTAGTGTAATCTTATCCAAACAATGCTGTAATAATTGTCGGAAGTCAATTGCTTGCTGTTTACAGCTCATCGTTTTCTGTGACCTGTGTTCAAATTGTATCTTTCACTCGGGTGTGCCACTGTCTTGAAACATCCAACAATGAACATTCTTACGCATTCTAACTGCTGATGTAACAATGCAAGTTAATGGTGATTCAAGATTACAGCTGATATGCCTTCATCTTAGAATTTTATATTCATACATTTTTACATTTGACACACTAAACTTGGGCTGCATCCGAACAGCTGATGGACTAATTGTGCACTGTGGAGGACACTGAAGAGCACAACATATGCATACTCACTGTTCAATGAGCAATGCTGTACCAGAAATGTTTTCACTTTGCTCAACAAATGCTTTGATTTAACACTTTTATAAACCATTTTTATCAAGTTTTTATCTTTTCTCTTGTTCACTCACTATGGTGGCAAAAACAGCTCATGCTGTTGTACAACAAAGCTAATCATCCTGAAACTGCAGCTCGGAAACTGTGGCTCTGTTGCTCTGCAGTCACACAGGTGCAACCGGAGCAAATACAAGAACACTCACAGCTGAAGAGTCAAATGCGTCTTTATGTAGTTAGCTGGACTGAAATCCTATTGTAAATTCACAAATCTTTTTGACAGAAGTAGTGCTGATCTTTCATCAGGTTTGGTTACAATCACTCTCATATATATGGGAGAAATTTGTTCTAACCTCTGAGCTTGTATTCTAAATTGCTCTGTGAACTGGTGCTGCATGATGTATAGACCTTGGGGTGTTGGTTAGTTGTCAAATAAGGCTCAGAGAAACAAATGTACTAACACTGGTATAACAGTCTGAATAAAATAATAATAATCTCAAACCACAACCTGAAGTGGAAAGGTAAGCTTGAATTTTTTATGTTGATCATCCCTGTCCAAATATAACTCAAGATGAATATAACTCAACTGATACTCGAGGTGGAAAAAACAACCAGGTGTAGCCCCGGTAAAAATTCTCTGCTAGTAAGAGATATCTTTTGATGAACTGATTCCAGCTGTGGTGTCTCTCTAGGAGTGCTACAGAGAGCTTCCACATACACTTCTGCAGCTCAGCCAACACACATTAAGCCGTACCACAAAATCTTTAGGCAGATTGCATTTTCTTCTTTTTTTACAGCAATAGATGATGTATAAGCCATTTTTCATTTTTTACTCACTCTGTGGTTTCTGGGAACACTCTAGTACTGATACTATTTGTCAATTTGAAGAGCAAATTTCCAAAACTCACACAGTCCAAAAGCATTTTTTTCCAGAAAGTTTTACTTGTTTTACCTATTGGAAAGCAATTCTTACAGGAAATAATTTTTTTAATTAAAAATTTACAGTCACTTGACATTTTTCAATGCCTGTTTCTAAAGTGCAACTCCTGCACATTTTAGTATGGGTTTAAAAATATTCTTGTTTAAAGAATACAATTTGTTTAAACAGTACAATTTTTGAGTAAGTCGATATTAAATGTCACAAAATTATGTACAAGTTTATTATTTATATCCTACTTCATAACACAGCATAGAGTTCATGATGTACCACCTGGGAGACCTGGGTAAGTAAGTACCACTCGCGACTGTGCGAGTGGACTGAGTGAGTTTTGGAAATTCACCTAATCTAGTACCGTGTATTATGCAAGAACTGAGTGAGTTTTGGTCGGTTATACAATTGCACATAAAGAGGTAATGTAAAAATATGCCAATAGTAGTGTTACCTAAAAAAATCACAAAAAATGGACTGAGTGAGTTTTGGAAATTTGCTCTTCATTTGACAAACTAGCATTTTGAATGTGTCTGTTTAAACACTCAATCATTACTACACCACCAAAACTCTACAGATCTACAGACCTCAGGAATCGCATTTAACATCCTTTACACATACAACACACCAAGTACATCAACACAATCTAATAAAAGTCTTTGCTCCAAATTTTCCTTTTCATCAGCTGTCTATTAAAACCCACACTGAAAAACTGCAGAACAAAAACAGCAATCTCTTCATATATACTTTCAGTAGCTCAACAGAAGACACAATTAAAGCTGACACATTTCCTTGTGTACTGCTGAACCAAAGATTTTTCAAAGCATCTTCATTTGCCTGTTGAAGGGATTTGTGGTTGACCTCCAGTCTCGTCATCATCTTTTTAAGCATGCCCCAGTTGATACGGATGGCTTTTGGTTTTCCTAGCCTCATCCCATCATGTGTGACAGAAAAATAGCTCACCTTCCAACAGTAAGGCATGTTTACACACTGCCAGCAATCGCTTGACTGAACCTGGCAGAACGGCTTGGAACAATGGCAGACAGAGAAGCCAATTTCTCCCTTTGACTCCAAAGTCCCCCGGATCACCTGCTTTTTCATCGGGATCAGATAGAGCCACAGGGCACAAAGATAAACAGTATACTTTCCTTGAGCTGCTCTGAAGAGCTATCATTAAATCCAGTGGGGACATTACAAGGCCACCAATCAAGCCGCTAGCTGCCGTGGTTTTCTGACAATAGTGCCTATTCATCCCTTCTCGCCCTCCACAGAAATCAATAGCTTCACCCTGTCATGTTGTGAGAGACAAGGAAAGGGCCAGAGATCATGAAATTGCACCTACGGAGTATCTGTGGCCAGGTAGTGGTAAAGAAGGAAATGTCAATGATGTTGATTAAAAATATCTGTAATAAAATGCCCTGTAACTCAAAAATGATTACTTTCTAGGAGAAGGAGAAAATGATTCTTATTTTTAATGTATGTGTAAGATATGAGATTACTTTCCAATTAGTTTTGTACAATTTCCTAGGTAGAATTATAAGGTTTTGATAAGGCAGTGATCTAATATATCCAGTGACTGAAAATGAAACAACCAAACACTAAACTTCAGGTTTTTTTCATGCTTTTTAACAGTGTGAAGCCTGCATACTTTTAACTGACTTTAAAGAAGTGCTTGCCATACAAAACATATAAAAATTTCATGCATGATAGTAGCTGCTGACAAGACAAGGAAAAATGAGAACTTGAGGATACATGTATGGATCCGTGCAAAACACATTTCAGCAAACCGAAAAATCCTGCTTACTCTGGGGCAGAAGATTCTACTCATTACGCTGTACAGGATCACCACTGTTCAAATATCAGCCTTCTCCAAGACCTTGACTGATTTCATCCAGAATGACCTGACATAAGTCTCCGTAGCTGTTCATTTAGCTCTTGTGGAGTTAATTTAACATCAGTGATTAGCCTGCAAATGAAAGCGGACTGCATGTAAGAACCATCTTTCTTTCAAGTTGCATTTCAGTTCTGTGGGGTTTTTTCTCACACACTGAGATCACACAGAGCAATCTAAATCTCATTCCCACAAGATCATGATTTTCCAGTGTCCAGCATCTTGATACAAACCCTCCACTGGCCTCCCTTCAGAAAGAGACACACTGATGAAACTCACAGCAACAGTCAAAATCCTATGAGTGATGTTTCACACATGTGCTCAGTGAGCAGACATCATAATCTCTAGGATCAGACACTGCTCTGGTGTGCTCCAGTGGGCTCAGATATACAGTGGCACCAAAGCCTGGACCGCCGCCCCCTGGCTCTTACCGTCTACACATGCCGGACTGGCTCTGGTTGTGCCGGCAATCTGGCCCTTCCTGCAGGCACACCTGGCTGTCTGCCGGGCAATGGTCCTCCTTGGCTGACTGCTGTCCCGGTTGAGAGTGATGATTTCACATGTACCTGCCACCAATTGACCTGAAAAGACATGGTAAAGATTTCACAATGTTCTTATTTCCAGAATTACAGTGCAATTAACAGTCTGAGGAGTCAGGAGGCTGTGTAGCAACAGGACAAAAAGAAATTTCTTATAGTGATGTAACAATATTCTTTATAATGACAAAAATGATCGTGTTTTATGCTTTTAAAAATAGGGCTCTTTGGCACAAAGCCCCAGCAGAATCACTTTTGATTCCACAAAGAACCTCCTTCAAAGAATGATTTCAAAATGGGATCTATAAGCATGAACAACCTTTTAAAAGTTTCATCTGCTCAAACCATGAACCATTTGGGAAACACTTTATGCTTAAGAGTGTACTTAAAATAGTTTAAAAGCACTAATACATACTCGAATCATTTCACCATAGATATTACATTACAAGACCTTTTATTGAATATTTGGTAAAAATATGAACTCATCACCAGCAGGATTAAAAAGATTCTTTATTTGTCACATGCATAGTCATACGAGTACAATTACCATTTACTGTTCAGATTATAACTATAGTTACATGCAAACATTTGTCTACCACTGGTCAAATGATGATTTGTTGATCCTCTAAGTGGAAATTAAAAAAAAAAAAAAACAGAAAACATTTTTTAAAACATAAAATGTAGTCTCTGTAAAGGTTTTTACACATTTACAAACGATATATACATATCATATATTCAGCAAATAAATAGAAAACGTTAACATGCAAATGACACCATACATAGCCATGAATCATCAGTTGTATAAAGACTTTTCAATATCGTTTTCAATGCATTTTGTCAATTTTTGTTGAATAAGCACATTACCATTATTTAAAGCTGTCCTCATTAATCTGCACAAGTAGGAAAAGACATTTGCTTAGAAGCCATGCTGGTAGCTGAATGTGGTTTTACAGCAATTAATAATCAGCAAATACTTGATGTACAAGGATGTAGTGCATTTGCTTATCAATCTGAAGAATCCAATGAAAGTCAAGGCAAATGGCTGAAAGCAGAAGGCAGTCCCCAGAGCCCAGCTGGCATGTGAATTTTCCAGCAAGTCAAAAGCAGAATAATGGACAAGAAGATAAAATTACCTCGCTGTATTTTCCCCATGCAATTAAGGTGCGTTTATGAAAGATCCATGTTCCTATTGTGTCTGCAGTTTATTCAGTATATTTATAAATGCAACATGACCAACCCTTTGATTAATTAGTACTCTTTTTAAAATGTGTTCAAAACGAACTAAGAGTAGATGTTATTGCTTGGGCTGTCTATTTGGCAAAAGCAAAGTGGAAAAAAATGCTCCAAAAATGATCTGACTTGATGTGCAATTATCTTGACACAATACGTCCAGACAAATTGTGCGCTGATATGACAGTGTTTTACTTCTTTTAGCAAAAGCCTCCTGCTGTGAGCTAGTTGGCTGACATTCTTCCAGTGTTCATGATTATACCCCCTAGTTATTCAGTGTTTAGAATTATTTACTGTATTTTTCTTGAATTTTACTAAGATGCCAAGAACACACTGCCAAAGGATACAAGAACTGGACTCCAAAATCAGTGTCACTCATTATTTTTCTTCTGCCAAAAACATCTCTAAACACCCCTCCATCCTCTCTCCCTCATCCTTCCCCCTTCTCTCTCGCCCCATCACTGACTCATCAGGATGCAAAGCTCCCTTTATTACACTCCGTTTTTCAGTCTACATTTAAAGCAGAAGAGAAATATTGCACGGCTTGTCAGAGCTGCCATAAAACCTGAAAAAAAGTTCTCCAGACGACCCTTGTTGCAAGCCTCTCTCATCATAAAAACTGAAAGTACTTTCACTCCAATCTATTTCGGGCAGCTGAGTTGCTTGAGCGCTTCAGTGATTATTGGAACATTTTCAAGAGTGATTTGATTCTCTGTGTCTCTCCCCATCTCTCCCCTCCCACCAGCTACGCTCGCTCTTTTTTTACTCTCCCTCCCAAAGTAACTCTCAAAGTTATTGTACTGTTCTTCAAGAAACTTTCGTAGTGCCCTTGGCATTGCAATATCACACTGCAGTGGCCTTGTGTCTATTGTATTATAAATACCAGTCAATCAAAAAAATCGAAGTTGTTGCTATTTCTGTAACTGATTTATTAGCACTGATAGAAAACAGTAAGAGGAAGGGAAAGATTAATGATTCCCGACTCTGGTCCTGCTGCAGCCCTGCTCTGCATACTCTGATGTTTTCCGTGCTTGATCCAACTGAGCGACTAATTAATAAGCCCTTCCTGGGCTGAAGTGGGGGTGTTACTGAAAAGGATCTCAAGGATCAGTATCAGGAAGCACTGGGTTGCACAGAGTAGGAGAATTTCCGCAGTCTAGAAATAAGTGTATTAATTAATGTTGGTATAGAATGGTGCACAAGAATGAGCAGTGAAGGTAAAGTCCATCATGGTCCTCAAGCTAAAAATTCCTATAAAAAAAGATACTTTACACTTTTAAAAATAAAGCTTTCTCTTAGTAACATCTCCAAGGACCTACTTTCAGCACCCAGAACCTCTCAAAAGAGGGTTCTATGAAGAATATGTTTTGTAAATAAAAGCTGTTAGATCTCTACACAATGTATTTATACATGTATTTTTCATTAAAGTGAACCTATTAAAGTACACATACATTACAAGATGTTGAAACTACCATACCTTCATCAGAGTAACACTGTGCCCAAACCCTCTAAGAATGTTTCTTGGGCAGCCAGATTAGATGACAAATTGTAAATGATCTTTCAGTCTGGCCTTTGTACTTCTGTGTTTTTTCATCTATAGTTGACATGGATAGAGAGGTGCACCCCATGCTGGAAAATATTGCTATTTATTTGTAATCTTAGACTCATATAGGGTCGAATGACAGAAGCCTGCTAAATGCTGGAGTGAGGGAGTGCATGGGGCCATTCATGGAGCTTCATCAGCATGCTGCCAATGGAGCAAGGGCCTGTGTTGATTGAATTCAGACTTCAAGCACTCTTCCTTTAATCCCTTGCGCATTCATTCAGCCCAGGCCTGGCCTGAGCTGTGCAACAAACACAACAGCCCCCCTCGCTTTCTTTCTCTGGTGCCCCCCAGTGTTTATTCTAACCCCTTCATCCACAAATGCAAGATAATTGACACAAACAAATGTCCAGACAATTTCTTAGCTAAAGAAAACAACCCAGACTCTTTGTTGCTGAATAAAATTCTTAGAAACTTTCAAAGAATGACACTTAGCCATGCTAAGTGACCCAGTTCAAGATGGATGATACGTCATGTCTGTCTGTGTGAATGGCCTTTGTGACAGTGAAATATCTACAGTGTCTCACACCTCTCAAAGCTCCCCCTCTGAAATCTCCTCCATACTTCAGTGCATGCTTGAGCCCAACGTTTTAGGGATGAAAGAGCTGCCAACCACGCATCTCAGTGAGGGAGAGTGTTCTGCCTCTACTGATCTGAAATTCAAAAGCTATCCCTAACAGCCTGTCAGAAAAGTGATGGAGTAAAAAGTGAATCTATCGTCAAGGGACCAGGACTGCACTCAGGAATGCACCACCATGATATCAGCATTTCAATCTGATAACAAATCAAGCAGTCAAACTACATGTGGTTTAAAACACTTTACACCACTTTGTTTAGGGGTTTTATTGTTACTGCCTTGTAATATGTTGTATTTACTGTCTTTGATGCAAGCCATGGCGCTGATGACAGTAACAACTTAAGGTCCCTTGGGACCTTATTTTTAAGCCTAATTTATGTTACATAATAAAGATTCATCTGCCAAAAAATGGTGTGAAATGAGCAGAGATCTGGTCAGTGGACCAAGCGAATCTCTTAATTGGCCTTGTCTTCCCTGGGTTTTTCTCTCTGTTCTGTAAGGACCAGTGGGATTGGTTGAGGAGGGAAACGAAGATGCCAGCTGCTCTCTGGAGTGTACAGCGCTCATCAGCCAGTCACGGCCCTGGTGCTAAGCCAGTTTGGCAAAGCCACTCTGTCTCCGCCAGGTCTTGTGTTCCAAGCGATGAATCTTACGGCATAATAAAACCTTAAATGCCAAATGAATCTCCTATTTTGTAAACTTTTAAATGAGTTCAGTGAAGATTAATCACTTGATATTTCTAAAGTCATTATGTTCATTAAACTCACTTAAAAGTATTTGATTTGATAAACTGGTGTTGCCATGTGGCACAGCTGGCTTTGAAGCCTCCTCCTACTGGGGCCAAGTGCAACTCCCAGAGACGCCACAACCATCCATGACTGGACACACAATACTGCACCCAAAATCTTCCACACACTACATGCTTTATTTGCAATGGTACAGTATATTTTTTCTGACTTAGTAAAAAATTCAAGTGTGAGACTTTTTGGGAAAACTTCTAATCCTTAATTTTTAAAACATCCTGGGAGCATCTTGTACTTTCGCTGTGCAAAATACACATACATTAATGCAAAAATATGTGTTGACATTTTTAAAAATATGCAATCAATCAATAATCAAATTGTTCCTGTCCAGTCAAAACCTTGTGACTCAATGGTTGTCTTTTTATCATTATTGGAAAACACTAGCTGCAAAAGAAAATATGGTTTGGCATACAATCTTGTTAAATTAGAATTTATTAAAATTGCTTACACTTTCCTGAAGAGTATGGCCCCTCCATTCTCTGGATTATGGTACTGAATGTTCACACTCTTTAGATTTGACTGGCAAAAACTGGCAACCGGGCAATTTTTATCTACTGTTGAATAAATACTTTCTAATCTCCTTTCACCCCCTTGAGCTCCATAAGAGGGGTCTACCACAAGCATGTACTACAACTTGGACACTGCTTACATGTGCTGATTGGTTACAACTATGGGGAAGCATGTTATAGTACCACCCTCCTTGACAAGTAGCTTTAGTGTGAAATAGAAGACTTGGATAGCAGACGGAAAATTACTAATGTTAAGGAAAAAACGGTATAAAAAAAGATAAACTGAAAAGTCATTTAAGTTAATCAAGCTTTTATAGTTTGGACTCAAATGAAAAATGTAGTTGTAACTGAACAAAAATCATGAGCAGAATGTCTTAGGGGAAAAGGTCTTAACAGCAGTATCCCTGGTGTTTTTTTTCAGTAAAGGCCAATCTCCAGCTGCTGGTTGCTGGATCAGTAAATTATTATAGAACAAGTGTTCATGGCGACCCCTTATTCTACACATCCTTGTGTTCTCCCTACTCTACACACGTGATCCAGCAAACGAGGAAATCTCTCTATTAATGAGTGCATTGAATCCCTGGTATAGCGAGGTGAAGCCCACTTGCTAGTTGCAGGGAACATGTCTTGCTGTAAAAGGCTGGAAAAATTCTAAAGGTAATGTCAGTGACAGAAAAGTAAATCTGTAATTCTAAATATTTGTGTTTATTAATAGTGAAACTTATGCTGTGATCCTGCATTTATCCAATAGCTTTATGCCTCCCGGAATATGCAAATTATGTTTTCATCTCACCTTGTCTTGTTGGGGTGATTTACTTGGGAGTGACTGAAATTGCTAAATGTCTCTGTGTATCTCTGTGAAAACTGGGAAATTTTATTCTTTCTGTTCTACAATTCAGAACCTCATTTGGTTACACTTTGTGTTTGCTGTTCATTATTTGAACTTTCCTGCATACTTTCTTATATTTCTTTTTTTTTCATTTCATTTTTATTTTATACGCATACAGCTGGTAATGTCCCTAAATACAAAAGTTTATATAAGCCATGTTGCCTTTTTGTTTTGGTGAGCACATTAAATTAAGGAAGGGAGCATGTGGCTCAGTGCCGCACTCTTTTTTGCTGTTTAAATATGTTATACCCAGGAAACTCAGGCCTTTTGAAAGCCTGTTTTGTTGCTGTTATATAAAGTGCTGCGGCTGAAATAAAACATAGCTGTAATAACTGGGGTTAATACTCCAGAGTCTGTTACAGTACTTGACCTTAAGGTACATCTACACAGAAACTGCATAATATGCATTGAACATATTTAAGCATGGAGCACTGGACATAAATCTACTGTCATAGTACATTAAAAACAAAGCCTGAATATTTGTGACAGTTTATATGAATATTTAAGCATATGAGATTTTTTAAAGTAAATGACACTGTATTCACATGAGAGAAATCAAGAATGAAAAGATCCCCCTCCCATGTTATGGGTAGAAAATATGACTGAAGGATGCATTTCATGTTGTATGACTGATAACATTTCAGCAGAGAGTATGATGTAGGAAATTTTAAGTATTTTAAAGAAGTAGTTACATGTTTTTTTTAGGGCAGCAACACAACAGATTTCTCCCACATTTATCATACAAAGACATTTACTTTACAGGGCATCTCTTGTTGTTTTTCACATAATGACATAATCTGATACACTCATGCACTCGCGAGCATTGTTTTTAAACACACATTTGAATGCATATTCTTTTATTATAATATTATAAGGTCTGAGGGTAACTTTCAAATAAAGTTTTACCAAATCAAGTTCTAATTATAAGGATATCGTGATTTATACTTAGGACGGAAAAATGTATACTACTCACTACCACCACAAATTCATGGCATGCACAAATCCTCAGTTTACTAATATATCTAATTTACCTAAGCAACCTTTTGGTAAATTAATCCCATGAGCAAAAGTGGTATCTATTGCTTCACCAATCCGCAAAAAGTAATGAACTATTTTAGGTGTAAAAATGGTAAATATTTGACTTAAATGGCAATCGTTTACAATCTAAAACAATGAATTGGCCCAAAACAAGCTAAAATGACTTGACAAATATGAGATGTGTTTTTTTAAAAACAAGCTCCACTCTGGACTTGGCAAACAAGCCCGCCAGCCTCCCCACTGAGCATCACTCAGCATGAACAAAATGAAAAGTGGTTTGGCAGATGCCAAATATCAGTCTGCCAGAGCTTTCCGTTTGTGTCCTCTGACTTTATGAAAAGCAAAGCCATGCATTCTCCAATTATCTTCAATAAAAGCTCTGTTACTGTGGCAACTGAGCCAATAGGGTTTTTTTTTTTTATTTTCATTGGTTTATATATAGATTTTCTTACCATGGAAGCAAGCCAGTGCGGACATGTAAACTCACTTTTGTCCCATGGGCAATTACCTTCAGTAGCTGGTCCATTGTCCAACTGATTCCTGTTATTGCAATATGTAAAATACTTTTTTCTGGTTAAATTTTGGGGCTATAACAGTTTACAGAGCAGCCATTATCATAAAAGGGGCAATTCAGGATAAGCCCGGTCTGTCAGCCAGTGTTCATGAGGCTGGATGGACAAAATAAGCTAATGAAAACCTGAAAAGAATGGGATAATCTAAAGCAGCCGAGTGTTGGATATTCCTCCAAGAAGATTAACCTGACTAAGACGGCCTGCTTTCAGACAGACACTAACAATCTTGTGCTAATGGTTTCTAACAAATCTGAAGTATACAGTCCTCTGAAATGCCTCACACCATGATTCCCACTCAGGGGAACACATGTGTAATGTGGCTGTAAAGAGAATTGATTACCTGCTATCTCACTGTCTTTGCTCTGCTGTATTTTTTCTTGAGATCATTACTCAAGCCTCTCACACTCAAAAGTCCTTCACGATATATTATCAAGATCGTTGACACAGAAATTGTATTAGTACATCATCCCATACAAATATCTCTCACACGCTACAATTTAGGGTAGTCTTTTAAACATTTTATTTTCACTTCATATTATATCATACATTGTTCTTGTCTTTGTGTCTCTGTGTGACTGTGCAGTCTTATCATAACCACTTTCCTCTGGAATCAATAACGTTTTCTGATTCTGATTTTGACATTGCATTGCATGGTTGGAAGGCAAGTAAACAGCAAAACCAACACAGCCTCTCGTAAGACATACAAAAAAACCCTTCAGTCATATTTGAGGGCCATCTACAACAATGCTGCTTTTTTCCCTTCATTTCTTTCAAACCTCTCACACTAAGTGCAGTGTTCTATGAAAGCTGAGCAACATTAAATTATTAACTGAGATTATTTATACTGCAGCACCACATACGATGCAGTTTCAGGAAAATTTAGCAACCCTAGAGAAACAGCCACAAGGCAGAACCCTATGTGGGTTTAACTCCTTCAGTGTCCACACTGAAGACAAGCAACACACCAATAAGCTCGATACCTCATGTGCTACTTTTTGCAGTGGGGATTCTGCAGAAGCTGAATTTAGTTTGTTGTCCAGTTTGGTTCATAAACCACTGAACTGGTTTGAGTATGGAAAATGCAGTGTGTGGCTGTCACCCTTGCTTAACACATGCAGCCTGAAGAGAGAGAGGTTCACACACAGACACACGGAGTACTTTACCTTCTCGTAGAAAGCGTGCCTGAAACAAAGCCAGGAGCGAAAGGGCAGCAGCTGCTGCCGCGATAGCCCACGCCACACGGACAGGCTGCATGTCCACTCGCTCACTCTGCACCCATCACTCCAGACCAGCGTAAAACTAACCCACAAAGAGTACAGAGAGGACACACAGATCCCTTAATGTTTTTCACTGAGTCGGTCTCAGCCCGCGCTGGAAAAACTTCACCGTCTCTGAAAAAGCTTTTCTGATGCAAAGTTAAAAGGAGTAAACGAGCCCCTGAATCACATTCAGACCACCGTTCAGAGACCTGTTTCAGCAGCTCTCCCTGCGGCGCGCAGGAGACGAGAAAGGGGAAAAAGTTGCAGCTGCGTGTGGATAAAAACCGCCCCGCTCCGTCAGCCGCGCGAGGGTGAAGATGTGGCCCGGTCGGTCAAGAATGTCTCGGCAAAATGCATATAAAAGAATGGTAATAATAAAAAATCCCCTCCAGCGCGCGCGTTTTCCTCCGGTCCGTGAGCCCCTGGTCGTCCTCAATCCTCCGTCTTTCTCCACGACGAGCTGCTACTCCGAAGTGGAGAGCCGTGTGTGTCCTGTGTCAGTGGTGTGTGTGTGGTGCGTGTGGTGTGTGTGGCTACGCTCTACGCGCGGAGAGCGCCTCGCTCAGTTTGGGCAGCAGCTCTAATAGAAAACCCCGCAGGGTGACAGTTTCATAAAATGCCCTGTGGGTTACGTCACCAGCGCTGAAAACGCCCGTCTAGGGGGCAATCCCCTTCAGACCAACACACACACACACACACACACATACATGATCTGTGTTAACATTATTCAACAAAATGCTAGAGCTGTGGAAGATAGAAATGTTTGTTTACTCAATATGTACGTAATCAGTATGCACTGAATGTATTTCCAGTTTGTCCTCATTTCACCACTTCACACAAATAGGAAAAACTCATTCACACTCGGCTACAGTCCTCAATGAAGGACAGTAGCCGATTCAACCAAGGTCCTATTCAAAAGTGCAGGAGAGTGTCTTGCAGTAGTAGGTCCATTTAATTCACTGAAACTCAAACTCTGAAGTAAGAAGAATTTTGCATGTTCAGTAGTGAAATCTTGCTGTCATATAAACAAAGTATTCTTTTTGCCATTTGACTTCCAATTAAGCATTCCATTACACATAAAGATCCGTCTTCTTATCACCTACAATTCAGTTCAAAAGAAATAGAAGGATATGATTTAAATTAAACAATTTTGTTTTCCTTATATTAACACTATGTAGTCTGTAAATTTTATATTTTCATATTTAAATCATATGGTTGCTTTACTGAGAAATATCTTCGACATCTTCTTTAGGAAACAGTAGTTCCCCACTGTGTGCCATTCTTGCATTATAGAGTCAAAATAATAAAATGATCTGACTACAGATATATGTTAAAGTTCGTCTAGATAAATAAATACATACATAAATACACTATATGGACAAAAGTATTGGGACACTTTTTTTTTCAGGATTTGTTCTTGGCACATTACTTCTAGTGAAAGGCAATCTCAATGCTTCAGCATACCAAGAAGTTCTGGACAACGCCATGCTTCCAACTTTGTGGACACAGTTTGGGGAAGAACCTTTTCTATTCCAGCACGACTGTGTCCCACTACACAAAGCAAGCTCCATAAAGACGTGGCTGGATGTTCGGCCGGTGTGAAAGAACTTGACTGGCCGCACGGAGCCCTGACCTCAACCCCATCCAACACCTCTAGGATGAACTGGAACGGAGACTGCAAGTCAGGCCTTCTCGTCCAACATCAGGGCCTGACCTCATGAATGCCCCACAGAATGAACAGGCACCAATTCCCACAGAAACTCCAAAATCTTGAGGAAAGCCTTCCACGAAAAGTGGAAGCTGTTATAGCTGCAAAGGGGGGAACAGGTCCATATTACAGTCTATGTAACTGAATGCAATGTTTTAAAAGTCCCTGTTGGTGTAACGGTCACACGTCCCAATACTTTTGTCCATATATTGTACATATATACATGCATAAATACATACATACATAAAAAAAACATAAATACATACATACATATATTCATAAAAAAAAAGTGAAGATTTCTATGTAAAAATTCTAATCAAATGTACCTGGCAAGTACAGTTCTTCAGATAATTCAACGTATCCAGGGGTGAATCTTTACTTGTAGATTTAGGAGCAAAGTCTAAACGCAGCAAAGACAGCAATACTGAACCACACAGAACGTGAAAACAAAACAATGGGCAAAAAAACCCTTAAAAAAAACAGCTCAGTTCTAATGACAAGCAAGTGACTCTGCAAACAGCAGGGGTTTGTATGAGTGTATCAGTCCATAAACAAAGAACAGTTGTGTATTAATAACCAGGTGGTGCTGGAGAGAACAGATGCTGGTAGGAGTCAATCAGGAGTTGACAAGCTGCAGTGGGGTCCACCCAGTGACAAGTGCTGTAATGTGGCATAGTGTCATTGTGGAAAAGTAACACTTCTGTAGAAAGTTGTGTATGAACCATTAAAATGAATGTGTTGTTTCTATGAGACATTTCATTTCCACATGCAATGGAAATATGCACCCACAAAATCAACAACAGAGATGTTTCATCCAGACAGCAGCTGCTGAGAGAGACTTGTTGTATCATGAAATACCTCTGTGCTTGTGTGTGTGTGTGTGTGTGTGTGTGTGTGTGTGTGAGTGAATGCGTTAAAATCTGTATGCAACCGATAGAAGTATGATTTTATGTAAGAGTCACAGAGGACATTCAGAGGTCATTCTGCTTTCTCCATCCTCATATTTCATAGCACCACTGCATTATTTCCCTTGGTATTTAAACAGACACGGAGAGCAGTCAGACAGCTCCATTCAGAAGGCTGTCTAACACATTTTCATCCAACATTATGGGATTTTTCCAAATATAAACACACTGGGATGTAGGCAAAAGGTTAAACGAGGTTATGCAAAGTTGTGCATCTCTGTTTGTTGGCCCGGTTGCAAGCTCAGTACAGATTTCAAAAGCGCATGATGGGCATACACTTTTTGTGGACAGTGAGTCATAGAGTTGCTTACTCATTTTGAGGTCATAGTTTTGTGGAATTTTTGCAAGTGTAGAGTTCATCTGTCCCAGATGGTGTGCCCTGACTTAAAGCTCATCTTTGACATGTTAAATAGTTTGAGCGCCAACTATCTGGCTGTTTGGAGCTCTGTTAGCTATCTCATGTTGTATTAAAACAGATCTGTCAGGGCTGTCTGTTTACAGTTGACACCCACTGCTAATTGGCATTCAAGCAAACATAACACACCTGTGTAGTGTCATATTAAATCAAACGTGAATTCCTGTAATTCTGTATACCCACTGTGTGTATCACGCTTTCTCTTAGTGAATGCACCAGATAGCTTTATAAAGAACAGTATGTTGAAAAGATCCTGCTCAAACAGTATTTAAAAAAACATTTTAGCCCTGCTTATAATTTACTGAAGTGCTATATGAATCAATATCATATGTAGGGTTATATGATGTGGACATATTGCTTCAGCTTAAATACTGTTTGGGTCAGAGATGTAATCAGTTGATGGTATCCCATAGAGGATAACTCCATTTTCTCAGACTAGTAGTGGCATTACCGCCAAATGGAGAGAGAGGAGAAAAAAGTTAATGTACCCGTAAAAGATGGGGCACTTTATGAATTTTACTGCCCAGAGGTCAGCTGGGAATACTATCATTCTAAATTCAGCAGAAATTTATACCTGTTCACCATCATTGCTATGCAAAGCACACAAGGACATTTTCAAGGCAAACCATAAAGCACCTGTTCCTGTGGAGATGGAAAGAGTTTGTTTGTGTGGATGTGTGTGTTTGTGTGTGTGTATGCAAGCGTGTGCCACTACAGCTTCAGTAGTAGCGTCATATTTTCAAACTGCATCATGTAAATAGTTAAACAGTAGTGTATTAGCCAATTTATCTAATATTGTTTTCCCAGATGACAAACCATAAACCAACCACAAAGTACTGCAGTACAAATACTATCTGAGCTGTTGTTCTTATAATAAAACCACAATTTATTTTCATTCGATGTAATTATATTTCTACTTACTTTACCACTGCCAATTTCCATGTCTTGAGTTACTGTAACAGTACATGGCTGTCCTACTATGTAGCATACCATTCATAACTTATTCATAACACATAATTATAACTTATTCATAACTTATTCATAATTACATTCAGAATAAGGATCTATAATTAACCTGATAAAGTTTTCTTTGCAGAGATACAAGGTTTTCTTACAACAGTGACAACATATACATAACACAAAAGAACTGATTAACATCAAACTCTCCATGTCTGATAATCTGTTGTGATGGCTCGGAGGAGCATGTAGACAAATTGTCATTGCAGTTGCATAATCATTTTTGAAAGCTTCCTTTAAATTACTTCAGCCACAAACACATTCTCCAACAAGCCACAGCACCAATTTCTTTGCATTATTCAATAGCTGCACTTTGGCACCCTTCAAGCCTTCAAAATGGATATGATTTAGTTAGGCTTTTAGCAGGAGGAGGGACTTTGCTTGGCAGAATGTTAAGAGAAAGAGAAAAGGAATAGTGATCCAGCAGCAGAAACACCTGGGAAGAAGCAGCGCTGTGTTGTGAAAATATTAATGGTACAGCACATATTTGGAGGTTAAGGCACAGTTTCCAGAACTTTCTTTCACCTTTTTAGTCCTTGTCCCAGCACACCTGATTCAACCCATCAGTTAATTGGCTTATGTACAAAAGTAGTTTTCACAACAGTTGCTAAATGTGATGCCCTTTACAGGACACGGCTACAATTTCTATTAAAAATTCCACTTTGCATCTATGAACACCCTTACCGTAAAGCATGGCCTCTCACAGCTTATTGCTGTATTTTACCTATCACATGAAGGTTGGAGTTTTGCATTGCTACTTAACGTTGCGTTTCCACTGTAAACTGCTGCTCTACCAAGTTAGACTACTGGTTGGAAATGGCCATAACTAACCCTCAGTGTAACAGAATAATATTCCACACACATGTAAAAGAAATTAATATTGCACTTAGGATTTCCGTAAGATGCACTGAGCTCTACACTACATTTTCTCTTTACGTGGCATAGATTTTCTGTAAAGCGTGTGAAACCTAACAGTACCCGTTTACAAAAACATCAAAATATTTGCAAAAAAATAAGAACTGATTTATTCAAATCAGTATGAAATGGATGAGAGCATTTTGTTTGTGTGGGATGCAAGACAAACCTTTATAGGGATTGCTCCATGATGTGTGGGACAGATGGTCAGCCTGAGTCACAGATACTTTCATAGTTCCAATTTTTTTTTCTTCATCCACTTCATCCTATGTGGGCAAAGCCTGAATAGGGCACATATCCAATCCCTCATGAGCTGGATGGAGCTGGTAGACAGGGAGTAAGTGAACTGGCAAGGCAGGGGCTCCCCATGACTGTAGTCTGATCTAGAGACTCTGCAGACATTACTGCATTGCCCTTATTTCTGAGTAAAAAATAAGGACAAAATAAGAAATAAGGTCACACTGGCAGTACCACCCACTGTTATTGTTTAGGCACAGGTTTTACTTTTCATACATGTTCCCACACCAAAGCTCCAACCTTGACTGAAATGATTCCAGAAATACCTAAAAAGACAACTTATTCCAACTCCTACAGACATTCTTGTCATGAAAGATTCAGCTCTGCTCCTGAGAGGAACAGTTTAGAAAAGAGAGATGGCAAAAAAAGGAAGATTTAATTAGCCAGCGAAGCCTAACAAAGTCATGTTTCAGATCTGTGAATGCATCAGCTGGAATAACAACATTCCATACGAATAAGTAGGGGGTTTGTTTCCCCCTGTGTTTGCTTAAAGAGCTGTTCTAAGCTTTACACTCCCCCCCATCCCCCCCCCCCC
>JBBPCX010000135.1:12147892-12193677 GCA_037974365.1 Hydrocynus forskahlii
TGTGTTGGTACGGTTTGGGGGAAGCATGGGGCCCAAAAAGATTTTCTTTCAGGGGGCCCAAAATTGCTAGCTACGCCCCTGGTTGGGAAGACTGGAGCAGGAACTCGGGTGGCAGGTGTGGACACTGGAGCTGGAGCTTGAGTTGGAACCTGGCGAGGAGAGCTGCGCGCTGGGGCCACTGGCAGATAGTGGCGCACGGGATGGGCTGGAGCGGCGTCGGGCTGGACTGAAGTGGCTAAGAGAGAGGGACTGAACTGAAAATAATGGAGTGGAGGTGACCTACCAGACAGAGACTACAGGGCTTAGAAAAACTACAGGGCTGAGAGAGAGAATTCGACAGAGAGGGCACTGGGCTGAAAGAGAGAATCGGGCTGAGAGAGAGCACTGGACTTGGAGAAAATACTGGGCTGAGAGAGAACAGGGGACCGAGAGGAAATACTAGGTTGAGATTAATCACGGGACTGAGATAGGGCTGAGAAAGAACGCCGGACTGTGAAAGAGCACTGGGCTGAGAAAAACTATTGGACTAAGAGAGAACGCGGGACTGAGAGGAAATACTGGGCTGCGAGAGAGCGCTGGACTGACTAAGGGAAAGTTCCATCCGGAGACTGTACTCAATCATACCCTCCAGCGTCACGGGAAGCAGGACTCGGGCGGCCATTTCTTCCTGGAGACGTGGGGTTAACACCTCGTAGAACTTGTCCCAGAGGAGCGCGTTGCTATACCGAGCCTGAGCCTGAGGGTGCGAAACTCCGTCATGTACTCCTTTACAGAGCGCTCCCTCTGACGGATGTAGAAGATCCAGGGGAGTGACGACTCACCGGAGGTGCTGAAGGACCTCGCCAGCGTTTCACCGCTCTTCTGGGCACCGTCATCTTGAAATCACCGGGTCCAGTGCGTGCTGCAGGAACCTACCGGCGTGCTGAAAAAGAGAAATGAGCCGGGCGATGACCGGGTAAATCGCATTCTGTCACGTGACGGTCCGGTCCGGACCAAGAAGGAGAGAGGTAGGCACAGGCGTGGATTTCCATGATAAGGGGTTTATTTGTAGACAACACAGAACAGAACACAATAACTGAAAATTAGCCTCGGGGGCCAGACGAGAGGACGAGGAGGTGAATGAGAAGAGAAGGGTAGACGAGGAGGAGACACAACCAAACATAAGATTACAACGTTAATGCGACAACAACATGGCTGGGGACAGAGCCCCTTAAATCCACCGTCCCTCGGCAATTAGCCCTTGAATAATGGTCCACAGCTGTGGGTGGATTTACGGGCCGCAGTAACCCCCAGCGGCCGCAGCCGGAATCGTGACAGTTGGGTTTGGATTCTTAATTTTGCACTAGAATTCTGGCATCTGTTTGACAGCATCTACTGTCAAAAGTGAACCAGTAGAAGCATTTCAATTTTAACATCTGAAGCCTCTTTTCTTGCAAACTTTTATTGCATGAATGGTCAGTTGCAAAGCTTCTGACACATATTTGAAAAGACGCACTTATCAAAAGAGAATCTAAAACAGGAAAGGGTTTCTGACACAAAAACATAAACTGGCATTTCTGTTTAGCACCTGTGCTGTTTCAGCCTTTGGCTTGTGAGATATTTTGGTGTTTGGAGTTTGGAGTCTCTGCACTGATTGCCGAAGCAGGTAGACCAGGATACATACATGTTTTTTGCTTTCTAGGCTTAAAGATATATATTTTTACAGAACTGGTTGATTTTTTATCAATGTTCTTTTAATATGTTTAACAATCTCTACATCTTAAAAAATTTAAAACATGTTAAATATCTCTAAAGTATTTGACTTACTTGTCTAGCTTTGATTAGGAGTTTAGCATAAAAGATTCTAAACTGAACAATGATGTTGTTCCTCTGGCAGTAATATTTTTTAAATTGCAGAGATTGTTAAACATATTAAAAGAACATTGATAAAAAATCAACCAGTTCTGTAAAAATATATATCTTTAAGCCTAGAAAGCAAAAAACATGTATGTATCCTGGTCTACCTGCTTCGGCAATCAGTGCAGAGACTCCAAACTTAAATTTTTTTAAAATTTTAAACAATTTAAAACTTAGTAACATGCCATTTTCCCTGAGGAAAACTTTTTAAGGTTCACAGTTGGACTTTATGTTGATCATGTTGTACATCTGAGGGTACATTTTCATTGTTTGCATCTTAATGAATCAAAATATTCAGAATGTGCAGAATGGTATCTGACAGTGTATAGTAGAATTATACCTGTGGAATATTTTAGTGCTAAGGAAATTCAGTAACACCTGTTGATGGCTCAAAGGTGCTTCGTTTAAATGAGGGTCTTTGGGGTGCACTTGTGCAGGCTCTTTCTCCATGTACTGCATCGGGCAAATCACCATATTCATTTATTTAAATGATCTGATTTGCTTATCTATAGCCCTTTAATCTGGATTTCAAGCATAAAGCAACTTAATGGTCATTTGAATGAACAAACAAATGTATTTTCAATCACATCTCGATAACATCCTCTCCTCCATGATGGCCATTTAGTTATTTAGTCACTTCCTCATCAAACATTTACGGCATTTTTTTGTTTCAGTCTTAACCACGTTTTCATTTTCCATAATTATTTGTGGTTAGCGAATAATGTGAGCACATGATGCAGTAACATTTTGTGTTGCTCATGCATTCGTCCATACATCCTCAGTATTCAGACTGGTCGAACCTTGCAACACTTGCTGCAAACATACACATTTTTGGATGGAATAGTATAAGGCAGTTTTATTTTCCACCAAGTTTTTCAGGGTCTGTCGTTAAGCATCCTAGAATCTTTTATTCTTTACAATTAACAGTACTACCATATGTGAATCAATAAACCAACATTAAAAACATATCTAAAGAAAAAATGCATTCATATTTGGAGTTCAGACCAGATGTAGAAAGCAGTTTTGTTTTGTATCTCTTGGAAATAAAGTATGCTTCACATAGATTTTGAGTGGTGTAAGTGTGCCTGCCTCATGTGCCTGGAGAAGGAGGGACGTGACAGTCTGCAGCGTACAAGGGGTGTCATTTATTTCAGGGGAAGTGCACAAATGTGTATTACCTTCCAATCTGACCATGTCACTGGCAAAAGGCTAGTGTTAGGATAGATTGACTGACTGATGGATTACAGTATTCTTAATAATGAAGCCAAATGTGGAACAGAAAGCATTTGTTTGCCCAGAGTTCCCTCTTGTATTCCTCCCCAACTGGCATGGAAAACTACAATGAAAAGTCAGAGAGCTGTGAACTCCAAGCATGAGTAAACTTAATTCAGGAATTTCTATGAGGCTTCATTACAGGCAGGCAGGTTTTATATTACTGGCAAAAAAAGGCAAATTCCTAGTCATAAATTCAGTAAAAGAAAACCAAGGTCAGGACACAGAAGCACAACAAACTGTGAATTAGTATGGACACACACACACACACAAAATGCAGAGACATCATAAGGAACTGTAGAAAAATTCAATACAACATAGAGCCAGAGCCAGTGTGGACCAATCAGGAGCAAAGGATCTATTGAGCAGGGCTTCTATAGACCAGAGCCTCTTTGATGCACAGCGACATAAAAGAGTGGCAATGAATTCTTAAGCCCAGTCCAAAATGACATGTTGATCCCTGCAATCCTCCTCACATTACAGTGGCATCAACAACATGCACACCTATAGGGCAAAGAACCTTGAGAGTTCTTGATATAAACATGCTCTCTGCATATGTCGCACCTGGTGAATCGAGTCTAACTCATTGTTTGAAATTATGTAATTTGCTTATTTGCAGCAGCTCAATCCACATTACTAGTGTAAAGCAATTAAGTGATAAATTAATAAATAAATGCTTTTAACTCACTTTAGAATAGCGTCCTGTCTGCAGTGATGGACTGTTTTACCCCCCCAAACCCCAATTAGTTCTTTCTTGTATCTTGGGTAGTATCTTGGGTAGCCTGTATCATAGTGTTCTTTGCCGAATGTTTCAGGGCACAAAGTGGGTGCACCTCTTTGAATGCTAAAAGAAGAAAAGGGACTCCCTGCAGTCTCACAGTCTTCATGTGCATACACAATTGTGTACTGCAGCACTGTAAGTACACCATCTGGAACTGGGCTTTAGACGGGAAGACAACACATGTTCTCAGCTCTAAAACGAATTGTTGATTTCCACTGGTTAACCTGAAACAACAGAATATCTTTATCTCTCATCATCAATTATTAATGATAACCCCTCGAATCACCACACTTAGAGGATCTCTCAGCTTTTTGCTTTGCAGCAAATAAACAAATCACGAGTAATCAGAGGCACGACACAATTTTTGTTTAGTAGCTGAATATTCTACCTTTGTTAAACATACCTCAAACAAATTAAATTGCATTATTAACATATTACAGTTGCTCCCTTCCAAGCCTAAATTCTTTGCTAGTCAGACTTTACTTTACTGGAAAAGTAATATTCTCCATGAGCCCGGAGGACGGAGTCTTGTCATGGGCCATTTTTTTTTTTAATTTCCACTGTAAATTTTCAATTGCATTGAGATCCATGTCACTGAGTTGAGATTACTTTCCTGGAGAAAAGCTTTAACACTCCGTGTTCTATGGCAAGATCCTGAAAAATGACTTAATCATCACCAAACCCATTTTCTATGGAATGAGAAAAGTGCCCAAAATTTCAATGTACAGCTGTGCATTGACTGTTGAGGTAGTGATTGCCATCTCCCCTGGTACTGCACCTGACATGTAACCCCATATCATAAAGGAGTGGGGAAATGTAATTGTTTTCTTCAGGTAGTTATCATTATGTGTCACATCAGAACAGCACCAAAAACACTTCCAACATCATCTTTTTGGCCATTTCATTACTTTCATTCAGTCAACCACCCTCCATGATTCTCATTAGCCCACCGTAGCCTTGTTTTCTTCTGTTCAGGCGTTAGTGCTGCTTTTCCTTTTTTGAGGGTGAAATCCATTTCATTCTGTCAATTTCTCACAGAGTTGTCACAAACATAGTAACAGATTGCATTTAAACCTCCCACACTGTGAAAGAAAACAATGACACACTTTCCAGTGATATGACTTGCAAAGTGCTCGTTGTTGTCTTAAAGCTAATTTCTACAATGCCAAAAAGCTGATATGGTTAAATGCGCTGATTTAAGCGTATACAGGAATCCAGTATGCAAAATGGGGTGAAAAAGATTTCATAGTTGTCTTAAACTATACTGCTCAAAAAATTAAAGGGAACACTTAAATAGTCATGCTGTTGTTTAAGTGTTCCCTTTAATTTTTTGAGCAGTATATTAACAGACAAGAGGTCTCTCTAGCCACGGGGACCTTATGGGATTCAAGTACTATCTATGCATGCAAATGCCTTTTTGTCAGTCTATTGTCCATCTTTATTTTGCCCAGAGACTAAAGAACTTACAAAATGACTAAAGGCCTTCTGGAAAAGTGCCTGTGAAGAAAAACATTGTAATCAGGGTTTGACATTAACATTTAGGGACTAGCCACTGTGGCTATTTGATATCAATTTTTTTATTCAGTTTGATTTAGGGATAGAAAACAGTCCTGTCAGATTTAGTTTCTCTATATATCTGACCCTTTCCTCATGCAGAAGGCCACTGAAATGTGCAGATGTTGACATTTTATGTTGAAGACATGGTGTCCCACAATGGTGGTTTTCCCTCCAATGGCAAAATGTGTTCTGGCTCCTGTTTTTGCTCATTTGTTTTTCATTTGTTTTGCTGTGCATTTTCAATTTTCAAGGCATACTGAATTTTCTATCCAAACATTTTAACATTCTCTGTGGTCTGCCCACATCACACACTTTATTTTGGACTTCCTTCTTGCAGGACTTTTATCATCTTTTCCATTTTTTCAGTTGACAGCTATCTTGTTGAGGCCATGTTTCCTGTCAGTTTTCCAAAACCGACAGCTTGTTAAGGTCTAAGAGCACTGCAATTTGCATTTTTTAAACAATATCACTTTGTTTTACAAAGTGATCATGTAACTTCCATAACTTTTCCTCTACTTGTTTGAGAAAAATATACCACTAGTTAAAATAATCCTTTAATTTGTGTCATCAATGATTTGTTTAAATGATGTGGTGATTTTATAATTGTCATAATGGGTTATACTTCATGTCCCTCAGTCATTTCCTGAATTAACTCAAAATGCTGAATTGTTTCTTGTGCTTCTTTTATGTGATCCAGTGTTGACACAAGGAGAATGGATCCAAGCTTTGAGCCTCAAGGGATCCTCTCAAGGTTTCCTCCTACTCTGAGGTAGTTTTTCATTGCAACTGTTGCCTGTGAGACGCTCAAGGGGGGCTTGGTGTCAGGTCTGGGTTATGGCCTCTAGAGGCCGTTATTAGTTAAGTTTTGTTTTAGGCCACTGGTGTTGAGCATGTCATCAGGAGTCTATCAACCCAGGTGTTATTAGTGAGCACATTAGCTGGGTTGCCGGGCACCTGATGACATGACCAGGTGTTTTGAGTTTACTTTAGGTTTAAAGGCGCTGCCGTGACAGAGCAACGGCGCGTGGTCACCCATAGGGATAACTTTATCCCACAATACAGCCAGTTAAGTAGTTAGCACTCGGCTGTGCTCATGTGCGGGTTCGTATGGAAGTATGTAGCAGTGTCTAACCATCTGAGTGTGTCTGCTTGTACAGGCGTGAGGTGTTTGCTGTTCTGACCTCCACAGTGGTCCAGTGGATTGGCGCTACAGGCCGAATAGCCTGAGAACCAGTACTCCGGCTTTCGAGACCAAGTGGACTCCTCTGCAGCTCGGGAGCTTTCACGCAGGAGTAGGGAAACTCTTGGAACCCTTTTGAGCTGTTTGGACTTGGCGTTAGTGTTTAGAGCTCGGTGAGCTCATTCTCCTAACTGATTCTGCAGTGCTTCATGACACTTGGACTCTAGGATTTCTGTAGTGGCTGCTTTGTGGCGACATCCGTTGTATAAAGCTTCATGAAAATAAATGACTGTTATAAAGCTAATTTTGTACAGAGTACATGTGGAAGCATGTCTTTATTTTGAAAAAGAAAAAGCATAATCCAACATTAGATTTCTGCTTGATTTCTTCTGCTGAGGGTAGCAATAGTGATTTTTACAAACATTAGATTGACAATATTAATTTATTTACTTTAATATTTTATCTATTTATTCATTGATGCACTACTGAATGAGAAATATACATGCCATATTTTATATGGCTTTTGTCATGTTTGGCTTATTCCACTTTAGATTAACTCAGTTACTAGGATGGGGAAAAAAATCAATAAAATTAACAAATTATACACTCACACTACTGAGTGTATGGTGTTTTTGCACTCATTTACAGATTATATATGAATTTATCATAGTGTTTAAACAAAGCACAGAATAGCTTACAATACAGCAAGAACCAAAATGACACCTGACAGCATAAGATAAGTTTTAGGTCCAAGAATAAAAGTGTGGTCGGTAGTACAATATTTGACACTAGTTGACTTCAAAAGGGAGAAAAAGGAAAAGACAAAGAAATTGCTGGACATAGCATCGGGGAGGAACAGAGCGAGTGAGGAGGAAAGAGTGGAAGGGAAAAGCTGTTTCTGCCTTGTTGCTCCAGAGATTCATTGCTCTCGTCATCAATCATCGAGGGCTGATGAAATTGTTCCTGCCAAGAGCAAGCCTCTCTGTTACATGTGCAGGGCTAGCATAAATCCTGCAGTCAGGGCCTAGAAACAGACGTGGAGGTGGATTATGAAATGAATTGTCACATAATTTTGCCACTTTTCTCTCCTTCTCAGTTAGCCTGGGAAATCAGCCCTGCATTTTTTATATTCAATGAATTTTGTGCTTTTGTCTGTTTCTCTGATTCATGTCCCCTCTGGCAACTTACATGGATGTGTATGTTTGTGATTTCTTAGCAAAATATTCCTAGAAATTACTTTTGGGAGACAAAATCTGTGACCGATGTGGTTTATTTGGAGATCTACTCGACAGGCTCCTAAAATGTAATCTATTGTTCATCTAAGTCTTCCTGTTTATAAATGAATAAAATGCCTTATTTAATTAACAAAGCATGTATGTTAGATCCTTTGTAGAACAAAAGATTTAAATAACCAAATGAACTGAAAAGGTATGCAGTAATAATGAGTAAATGAGTAAATGGTAAATAATTTAGGGGTATGAAAAATATGACTGCCACACAAAACTGTCCTTAAAAATGAGTTACCTGCTCTTCGCACCAGCACAACAGTGTTCATTTCTACCTCAAAGGCCCTAAGAAGCTGTTGAAGCTCATGGAGTTGGAAATGGTTAAATTATTTCTAAAGTTTTGAGACTCCATAAGTCCAGAGTCATGTAGATGGATAACAAATAGAAGACATTTCTGCACCCTTGCTACTCTTCTTAGGAGATGGCAGCCTACATAAATCATGGCAAGAGCACTGTGTGTGTTGACAGCTAAGGATCTGCAGTCGTCTCCTGTATTCAATATTGTCGGCACTCATGTGTCTACCATAAAAGAAAATAAACTTGAATAAGCACAGTGTTCAAGAGATCTCTCTCTAGATTTGCTAGAACACCATTTCTCTGTAGACCTGCTAAAGACCCAAAGACCACATGAATATTTCACAGAACTATAGCGACGTTCTGTGGACACATAAGCCAAAGTTGAAACTTCTGGCAAATGTGCAGTGTTATATCTGGGAAAAACAGAGAACTACATACCAGCATCAAAACTTCATCCCAGCTGTGAGGCATTGTGGAAGGAATGTAATAATGTGGAGCTGTTTTACCTTAGGGCAGCACAATATCAAAGTGTGTGTGTGTGATCTGAAATTGAAAAGAAGGTCGTCATGTAAGATGGTAATAACACAAAACAACAAAGCTAAAACCACTGTTATGCAAAGTTCCAAGTTTTGTTTACATTACGTAATGGACCAAGGCAAAGGACAGTCTTAAAAGTTCCTTATGTTTTAATATGTTTCTTTATTCATTTGGTATTGAACATTTACATAAATAAAACACCATTCAAAGCATTTTCCTTGAAAAGCCAATGGTTCTTCTATGGTATTGTTCCAAATAACCCTTTTATTTTCAACAATGTACCTGAAATATGAAGCTTATGAAATATGAACGGGCATTTGGTTGCCAAAATTACTGGTAATAAGGGTTTCTTTACAAGCAGAAAAACCATGCCACAATGAGAACCACAACTAATGGATATCTTTTTCACAGGGACAATAAAATCTTAACCATCAAGGAAAAGCTGGAGTAAGTCATAATAGTGATGATGGCACATAAGGAACCAATACCACAGGCTATTAATTGGTCTAGTTTTGTTGTAGTTTGAATAAGTCTCTGAATAAGTAGGTACCCCTTATCAATGTTAAACACAGCAGTCCTGTTGTTGCACTCTCTCTGCGCCCCGCAGCCTCAGTCACCATCAAGCCCATGACAAGAATAATGAGAGGAATGTCTGCCTCCATCAAAAGTTAACAACGAAAAAACTTTTATGTTGTTTTTTATTTGTGATGGAGCCGCTGGCAATGTGATTCCCTCATTATCTCCTCATCAGCAGTTGGTGGATGTGAATGCAGATAGAAGGGAGGGCACAGAAGTACACTCCTTTTCTCACTGTTCGTGTTCTGAGTATAATCAGTCCTGACAAGCTATTCAAAAATAGATGCAAACACACATTATTTGAAATAAAACTGCATTTTTTATCATTGAAAATATAATATGAGTTAGATTGTTTGTTTGTCATGAATACTGTTGAAAACAGAATGCAGTTTAAAATAGTCTTGCATCGCCACCTACAGAGCATTTTAGGGTAATTCATTGTAAAATACAACCCTTGAGGTCCCCACATGCAATAAATGCCCTTATGCATCTCAGCTACTACAAGGTGCAGTTTGCTCAGCTCTTATTTCAGTCTCTAACTCTATATAAAAGCATTGCCACTGGGATGCTCTAGAATAGAGGGTCACTAGCTGAAGGGCACCACTCCCAATGCCAAGCATCTGCTAAAGGCTATAAAGCAGCTTATATACTGTATAGCACAAAAAAATTATAATTATAATTTTCTTCTTTTTACTATTGAAGCAATACCCCCCTTACCTAGGATGAGAAGTCCTCCTTGTAAATCTTGCATCAGTCTTGTTATGTTATGTTATTTTATTTTAGTTCCAATGGCACAATCTGATTGGTTGAGAAGGGAGGGTTTTGTGACAGGCCTTTTGCAGTGTATCCCTGCTGAACTAAAAGAAGTAACACTGACCTTGCATTCGCTCTGGTTTAATTTTTGTTCTCATTACTGTTTTAGTGTAATTTAGGGTAGTCTTTGCTCTCTTGTCCTTGACAATACCTTTGGTTCTAAGTTTATTATCACAAACTGTGTTTATTGTCACAACTGAGTAATATCCGCTATCATCATTTTAAAGCTGTAATTCACATTGCAGCTTGTTTATTTTTTAAAAACCTATCATGCTTTAGCATCTGCTTGTCCTGACCGTCAACCACTGTTCCTTCCTACTGAAGCTTCTTCTCCTGTTTCTACATAAACAGACCTCCAAAAATCGTTCATATGTACAATCTACATTGGTTACTTTTGATAACTGTTTATTGTAATTGCTATTTATAATAATAATTGATTATTGGTGTATTTTGTTATATTGTATATTGTACCTTTTACCTCTTGCCAAAGCAACACCTCTAGCTGCCATCCTTCCACATGACCCCATACACTATCAGGTACAGCAGTTCAGTCTCTAAGGTGGACTATGACTGGTTAACACAGAGAGACTCTTTCGGTGTTACAACTCCTGCACTTTGGAACTCACTTCTGCAGAGTTTCCATCAGAGTATTGCCAATTTAGTTTTTACTGCACAGCTAAAAACTTATCTTCCACAGAACTCACTTCCTTTTGGCACAGACACCAGATTGATCACATCATGGTAGTGCAGAGACTTTTAGAGAGGAAGGAGCAGGGAGGGGTTGATCAAGAATTCTTTTGTTGTTGTTTTTAATTTGGGTGGGAGGGAGGCAAAAATCGTGTAGGCCGACACCCACCTTTGGCATTACGGCCAAAGGAGCGGGTGCTCAAGCACCTAAAGAACTAGTGATGCTTTAGGTGCTCTATTTTCAGAGAGCCGGCTCTTGTGGCATGGCTCCCAAAGGGCTCTTAGTTTATTATCATCTGTATCCTCATATTTTAGCCTAACTTGGCAAATATGAATGCTTTGTGTGTTGATAAATCCGTTCGCATTTAGTGTTTTTTATGAGAACTTATAATTGCCTAATTTTGTGTATTTGTTCTGTTACAAAAGCAGGCATTCTTACTTTTGTTTAATATTTTAATCAAACTTTTAATTTTAATTTAACACTGCAAACAAATCCACAGAACGGAAACAGAACCAAACAGTATCTCCAACTGCACTGTGGGATGGACAGTTCTGATGTGTCTGTGCAGGTTTGTGGTGGAACCTGCACTTACTGTTATGATTTTACAGTGAAGGCACTCTGCTCTGCTTTTCCCAATATCTTTAAACTGCAGCCAGATCCTGCTTCGTTCACGGGTGTCAGTCATATTTACGTGTTATTGCGACGCACTCGCACTCTCCTCCTCAGCGCTGTCTACTGTCTCACTCACTGACTGATGGGATGGACAGACGCTCCTCTGACTGTTGCGTCTGTCGCCCTCTCTGTTTTCACATAATGGCATTATCTTATATCCTCACGTGTGATTGGCCACAAGGCCGCCATGCTTCCAATCAAAACAAAAGTTCTGCAGTGACCAGATCTGAGCCACAGAGAGAGAGAGATGAGCAGCGAAAGGAAACAAAGTGCGGAGTCGGCTCTCACTCGATGGGAGTCGGCTCTTCTGATTCACTACAAAGCGCCAATGCTTTTGCGCATGACTATAAAGCACCCAACACACACACACGCCTGGATCATATGATACTTTACATTTGTTTGAGTTCACGCCTGTTATTTCTCCTCTACAGCTCAATTCCAGCACAATCAGTGATTCTGTACTAGCCTACTGCTAAGTTCTGTTATTGTCATGAAGCGGTCCTGTCCGGACAAGGAATGAGAGGCACAGGCGCAGACTTCCATATGCAGGTGATTTATTTACACACAGAACAGAAAAGCACAGAACAAAAACAGGCACAGGGGCCAGACACAAAAAACAGAGCTGAGGAAGAGGACAAGGACCAGGGTAAGGTGAGGGTATGCTCCCATAACAGAACTAAAGACAGACCAACTTAAATACAATGGGAGACAGATTATACTTTATCATCCCTGTGATTCTGAATGAAATATTTAAAACTGATATGATATTTATTACCATATATAATATTTTATTATTGTACTAACAAATCCTTGTACTGTGAAAATAGAAACTTTACATTAGAAGGAAAGAAGTTCTTAACTTCTATGTAACTTTTGACAACATATGAGGCTCAGCTGTGTGCTGTATGGTGTGGATTTGGTGTAACTATGAATGCGACTTAAGGAATCTTGAGAGAATCAGGGTGTGTCTGCCAAATGGGCAAAATGTATGACCCGTCAAGACTGTATTAAATTCCAGAATGTTCAGTCTTCTACAGCTTATGCTGTTCTGTTCCTGCTTGTGCAAAACTGGGTGTGCACACGGTCAGCAGCACCATGGCTAAAACCCATAAAGAATCAGATCAGTGTGAACTAACTGAGTGTATTATAATGTGGCACATAGTTATCTGAACACGTAAAACTATTTTTGAAACATGACTGATCTGTTAGTCTATAGCTACTGGGAAAATTAATACCAATTAGGTGTACAGTGGTAATATTATGGTGTGCAGATCACTGTTATCAGTTCTCTCTTTATGGATATGATACAGATAAAAAGTAATATAACAGTTACTTTTGGGAACATATGTCATATTCAGTATGGGAAGTCTTGGACTGATTGCCCTTTTTGACAACCATGCAAAATTGAAGCTGTCTGTGGAACAAAGGCAATATTCTACCAAAATAATTTGGTATTGGTTTTACATCAGCTGTAGAAATGAACTATAGCAAGAAAAATCATCAGAGCTGAACATGCCAAGCTGTAGAGCAAGTCTGTGAACAAAGGACATGAAGACACTTCTCTAATCAACCGATTCAGAAGATAAAGGGCCTACACCATGGAAAATTGAATTTTTCTCTCTTTTGAGGAAGTGAAAGAGTTTGATGCAGTATGTAAACACTGTTAAAAGTTTCAAAATGCACTGTTTGCTCTGACAGTCCATATAATCCCTTTATAAAAAACTAAGATGCAAAAAATGTTTTTGCTGTTTAAATTGTATTGTGATGTCACAAACTCATTTTCATATATCTGGCTTATCATCTTACAGCTGTTTAGCACCACTCACCAACATTTTCCTTATAAAAAGTGCTTCAATCTGGACTGCTTTCTGAATACAGGGCATTAAATCAGAAGAGAGATAATTTACATATTTCAGTCATAAAGCCTTAGAAACAAAATTATCCTGTTTAATACTAGGAGATAACAGAGATTGATAAAGGTTGTGTAAAAATAAATTATAAGTGGTTTTGGCACATAAAACGACACTAAAGGCAGCTCAGAATTTTTTTTCAATCTACTGCTTGATTTTAAGATGATTTGCCTCATTATTGTATCGCTTGAAAAAGCAGGACTGGAGACCATAAAACACAGAATGCCAGAGGACCAAAGAGGAAAATGTAGCTTTCTGTCCTGATATTTACCTTTTCACAAACTTCAAATAACAACTTTTACTTCAATAATTGTTTAATAAGTCAATTAAATGCATTTATAACAGATTTCTGGGTGGTGTTAAACATTCTGACTGTAATACGCTACTTGAAGTTAGTTATTAATGCCTCAACGTACCAAGACATTTTGGACAACGCCATGCTTCCACCTTTGTGAACACATTTTGGGGAAGAACCTTTTCTATTCCAGCATGACAGTGCACAAAGCAAACCCCATAAAGACATGGGTGAACTTGACTGGCCCACACGGAGCCCTGACCTCAACCGCATCCAACACCTTTGGGATGAACTAGAACGGAGATTACGAGTACTTCTGATCCAAGATCAGTGTCTGACGTCATAAATGCTCTACAGAATGAATGGGAACCAGTTCTCACAGAACCTTGTGGAAAGCCTTCCAAGCAGAGTGGAAGCTGTTATAGATGCAAAAGGGAGACATACCCTATATTAAAATCTACGCATTTGAATGCAATATCATTAAAGTCTCTGCTGGTGTAGTGGTCAGGCGTCCCAATACTTCTGTCCATATAGTGCCTGGCTACTGGTGCATGTGAATGACTCTAAAGCGTCTCTTTCAGACTCCTCCCTGTAGATCCGCCCCCGGGGGCTCATGGAGGACTCGCGGGCTTTCCCATCACCTCCGCTCTTACTTCACTTTTTCTCCAACAGCCACTCTTTCTTCTCAACCTCCTATCATTCTTCTCCCAGTGTTTCTGTGAATTCAACGCACTCGGCCCAACGGACTAGTTTTTGAAGATGACGGAGAGGAATGTGAGAGAGAAGGTCTGAAGTCTCTTTAATCTGGACCTCGCTGGAGAGTGTTTCAAACTGGTGAGTTTTAGATCAGGTGGAGTTGTTTTAGAGATCTTAGCGAGTTTACATCCCGAACAGAGGCGCCGTGTCCCTCAGACGCAATATTTATGTGCACCGTAAGCTTTTATGTTCCAAAGAAATCCGGTTTGGTTATTATTAGCCGGTTGAGCACTTTATCTAACACTGTTACGCGAACTCGTGTCATTTCGTTCTCGTTTTGTCAAGTTTGAGACTTGTTTTCTCTTTTATTGCCGGATCCTCCAGCATTAATCTTCTTGACTTCATAGGGTTCAGGTCTACTGGCCAAGAATATGTCATGCTTTCCCGTTCAGCTGTTATGTGCATCCCACTAAAATTCTGCATGCACATCATTATTTAAAAGTAGATGTAACTGTTGTGTCTATCGAATATATTACCTTGCCAGTGTCTATCGAATATATTACCTTGTGCTGGTTTAATACAGTTTGAGATGAAGTGCAGAGTTATGATCCTATAGAAATGTGATATCCTCAAAGACCAAATAGGAAGATCTAATCAGACTGAACTAAATAACACTAATGTAAAATCCACCAACTCCATCCACAGCTGTAGAGCCTGCATGCTTAATTGCATTAACTATCTTAACTCTCTTGAGTAGTTTCCCATGACTGTGCCACTGTTACACCATCCCAGGACAGCAGCAGTAGCTCCAAACAGTCCTACAGGCATTAATAGTCCAGATCTAAACAAAGTGGCAGGTCTCACCCCTGCCTGAGGTCAGGAGGCTTTACAGAGGAAGTGGAGCGTCGGGTTATATTATCACGCCGATGTGATACTTTTAAAGGCCCTAATTAAAGTGTTTCCAGAGCCAGAAAGCTGCGTATGAATCAACAGCAGTGGGAGTGTGTACTGTTGCCCATCTTGCCAGGCTTATATGGCCATAATTAACAGATGGCAGTGGAATCTTGGTGACGTTTTCATTTGTACTCATTATGCCTTCCGGAAAGTTCATGTAATCAGTCTATGATGGATCAGTTTTCTAGCGGGTGGATGCTGCTGGTTGTAGGAATTTTTTCAGTGATGTGCCGTTTTAATTTAAAGCAACAGAATGTTGAAATCACCCATATAGCTGTCATCTAAAGTCTTATTGTCAGTGTCTAAATTTGCGGTTCTAGAGATATTTCGTCTGTCATTAAAGGATGTTCTTACATTCTTTCATTGAAAGAGTACTCTGGCCATTTTTTACCTTACACCAACAGGAATTTTGAAACATGAGCAGAAAACCAACTGCCATGCAACACACTTATGATCGAAGGGCAGATCCTGACTTCTGTTACAAGAGTGTTTTGAGTCAATAATTGTTTCTAAATACAGGGAATATGACCGTAGCCAGAGATTAGGTTGGGTAAACACTGTAGTAGTCCTTCAAATTCAGACTGTGTCTCTCAAAAAAGCAAAAGCAAAGTTTTGATAATTTTCTTCTGCAATATTGCAAACCTTTTGGGTCTGACAAGCTGGTGTCTTGTGTGTGGGATTGAGCTGCAATGTGGCAGGGAGGAGCACAGCCTGGTTATGTGTGAGCATTATGGCCTGAGTCAGAAATCTACAGCACACTCATTGACTATGCATGTGTGTATTAGGGAGGCAGCTGTTGTCACCTTCACAAGCACCAGCAGCATCAGATGTTCTAAACAGACTCTTATTCAGCTGGTGAATTGCGTCAGGTCCCAACATTTACTTCATAGTGATTTTATGGATGGCTAATTATAGGTTTTAAAGCTATTTGTTGTGTATACCATAGACATCCAGTAATGTGACTTTTTTTAAAAAGTGAAATCTTTGTGAGTTGCTTTTATACAGTTTGGTAATACAGTTGTACAGAGGCTACACAGGAAGTTTGAAGACTGCAGACCAAAGGAAGTGAGCTCGGTTGCATAGAAGCTCGGTGCGGCTTTCAGTATGACACACAAACATCATCAGCACAGGCACATTCTGCGTAAACAGCACCCTTTTGAGATGTTTTTTCTAAATGTACAAGCTAACACTGTCTCGTGCAGGCAGATTCCCGTCACATCTGAGGAAGCACTTGTTAAAGTACGTTCTCTAATCTTCAGCGACCTCTCTCCATCTCATTCATCCCCTCTGCAGTTCTTTTGTAATCAGGTAGCCTTCACTCCCACTGTACAATGGGGTCCCTACGCCGTCCCAGGCCGCGCTTCATGAGCTCACCAGTGCTGTCGGACCTGGCCCGGTTTCACGCCAGTTCACCTGCTATGCAGCTCTCTAATGCCAGCGTCTGGAACAGGTAAGTGACAACTTCATCAGACACACAATACACGGACTTGTAATTCATCCATTTATTTTTGTTTGTCAGGAGTGTTTTTGTTCGTATTGCCTTTTTGTGTGGTTCTTGCCAGCTGCTCTTCATGTTTTGTTATAAAGTATGGACCAGAGCAGAAATTTGACAAAACTAACAAACACTTCTACACACTTATTTTCCTTCTCCTGTAAAGTTTTACATGGGACTGGAACTGCTTATACATGCGTGTGTGTATGTGTGAAAAAAGCAAGCTGCAGAAAGCAGACCACAGTCTTTTGCCCTCTGAATTTCCGTCTGGAAATAGGGCTGCTGCTGCCCCTCTTTCAGGAAGTGTGCCGCAGGATGTTATTCAGATGTGGCAGGCTCAAGGCTGACCAGGACATGACAGCAAGCTTCAAGATTTTCTTCATAACGGAAATGCACGTGTCCACTTTTGTAGTCAGCAGCGCAGAGAGAGTTTGCATTTGGTTGTCTTGACTTAGATGCTTTTTTGAATAAGGAAGTTGTGCTGACAGGCTGTGTCTGACTATGCAAATTTGCGTGTGTGTTTGACACAGGAGTTTGCATATCACCAAAATATAATGGTAAGAGCATTCTCAATTTCCTTCCTTTTCTAAAGGCTGATTCATTTATGCATGTTTTCCAGTGTCCAGACTGCTGTCATCAAAGTGTTCCAAGGAGGAGGGCTTCAGACCAATGAGCTGTATAGTCTGAATGAAAGCATCAGGTGAGAATAATACAGGGAAAAAAATTGAGCAAATTAACATTTTTTCCTTTAGTTTATATATTTTGTCATATGAAGTCATCAGAAAATACCATTTTAAATTCTTGTTTTCTGTGATCAAAGTATAATGACTTTTGTTTACTAATAAAATTTTACTCCTTATTCCACCCCACATTTGTGCAATTTCCTCCAGAATCAGTAAAGTTTTGTGACCCATCATTGACCTGGTTTTCACTGGTTCTTGAAATCATGGAAAGCTTGTGAATTAAAAAAAACAAAGCATCAAGACCTGGATAAACATTAAATAGACATGGGTCACTGAGTTTTTAAAATTTTGTACAGTATAAGGAACTGAAGTTGTTTTCATTTTTTTACTTAACTTTAGTAAATTCCGCCGTCTTCATGTGTATCTCCTGCAGTTTATGGCTAGACATCCTCGCTAACATCTGTAAAGTTGTTACCTATTAAATGAACCAAGGCCAACTTGCACACATCATGGAAAGCTTGTGAATTTTCAAAAAGAACATCAAGATTTAAGACTATTTTAGAGAGTGTTCAGAGTTACATGACGTCTTCTGATTATTATATTTGTTTGTTTGTAGGTGGCTTCAAAGGACTGAATTGGGCTCCTTCATTACAGAATACTTTCAGGTGATGTGTCATCACTGCACAGAAAGTCAGAAGAACAGTACCATATATAAATATACTGAACCAGCAATTGACTGGTGTTCAGTTAATATCCCTTGTGCAAAACAACAAGAATATTAATGTTTTGAAGTAATAAAGTGGCATCAGGGAGCAATATATAAAACATTTTGCATTTTTCTTTTTCATTGTTTAACATTAGTTCTTTAATGGTATATAGGATCAGCTATTGAGCAAAGGCCTGGCACATATACTGAAGAAAATTGAGCTTCATGAGGGTGAGTACTGACATATGTAGCTTTTTGTGTGTTTTAGTATAATAGTATTTTAGTGCTGTTTATGTAGTTGACAATGAGCCTCCAGGGGTGGTCTAAGATAAAGCAAAGGGGAATTTTCAGCAATGTGTAATATAACACTCAGCTTTTCTGTTTTGTTTTGTTTTTTCTTCTGCCCAGATGAAAACTGGCTCCAGGCTTTGTCTGAGATGTGGGTAGCATTTTTCACTGAAATCCTGCCTACACTTCAAGCCATATTTTATCCTGTACAGGTAACTTAGCAATGTCAGTCACTATGTATGTGGTTGGGCAGTACAGTTCAAAGACAATGTGATTGGTTGTTTTTGTGGTTTTGTGTGTATGTGTGTGTGTGTGTGTGTGTGTGTGTGTGTGTGTGTGTGTGTGTGTGTGTGTGTGTGTGCGCAGGGCCAAGAGTTGACAGTTAGGCAGATGACTTTACTTGGGTTTAGGGACCTGGTCTTGTTGAAGCTTCCTCTGGAGAACAAACTGCATACTGCCTCTTATCCTCCTGCTATAATACAGATGCTGCTCATACTACAGGTGAACATTTTTATACACTTAATTTGCATATAGACCCTATGCTAATGCAGAATATTTCTGTGATATTATTTTCGGTGATACAGTCGATAGTCATGAATTGCCTTAAACAGTCCATCCCCAGATTAAGAAGAAGCATACACCCAAAAATATTCTGCAGTAGTGGTTCAAACTTCGGACTGAAGTTTAGCTCAAGACTAGGCTTAATCCATGCCTGGGAAACCAGAACATAATGTTTCACTGTAGTAGAGAATTGCAGCAAATAACATTTGTTAGTACAGGGATATACAATGCATGTAAGTGGATATCACGGTCTGTTGCAATTTTTACATAAAGGTCACTGCCGTTGTTATGATACATCCTGTTCTTTCAAAAGTCTCAGGTCTCAAGATTCCCTTTTTCGTTAAATATATTGTTACAAATGCCACAGGCGCGCTTAACAACATGAGCTAATGGATGACACACTTTGCACACATGAGACGTTTAGTTTGTACTACCAGCAGAAAGCCAGTTGCTGCTTTTCACATTTGTATAAACTTAGAACTTGAAGGGCCCATTTCATGCAAATCTAAATGTTCCTTGCCCTTTTATGTAAACAAAGTCAAAACACAGCACACTGACCTGCAAAAGCAGCATGTTTTCATTTTATTGTTTTTTGATGCCAAGACAGCCAACTCATTTACATCTATAAGCCTGCAGCACTGCTCATTCGCATTATTATATATTTAATATTCCTAATATTATAGTCATTAGGAATCTTTTAGCCCAAACTGCTCTTTTGAACAAAGCACAAAACAAGGCAGCCAATCAGAGCAGAGTTAATTTATTTATGTCAGTCCTAAAGGCACAGTAACAAAAACGTGTAATTCTAAGCAATGAAGATAAGCTGGAAAATGGTTAATTGATAACACATGATGATAATTTAAATACTTAAACCTCACTAAGGACATGGGTCCTTAAAACATAGGAATGATATGGACTCAATTTGTGTGGGTGTATTTTTCTTAATATAGGGTGTTCATGAGCCTGGTGGACCTAGTAAAGAGTACTACCTTCTGGAGAAATTAGTAGAAATGGTCATTTCACCCTATCTGAGTAACTACCTCTACATGAGCCAGACAGACTCCTCTTCAGGTGAGATTTCACTTTGCAATAGACTTGCTATTAAAAACAAATTCTCTTCTTTGGGTAACTATGTATGTGTCGTGGGGATCAAAAAGAGTAACAGCATAAGAGTTAAGTCAATTTGTGGTCGGAGTACTATTATTTTTAATGTGGCCACAACATTTTAATTAATCCTGTAAGAAAGGACAGAATTGTCCCATGAACTTAACCATCTGAGGCTGTGGTATGTGTTACTGTTAAGGCTGATGTCTTTTTGCCTTGTTTTCGCTTGTTTCACTTGATGGCCAATAGTTAAGGATCTGAGATGTGACTGGGTTTTTCCCCAAGACCTGGAGCCATTTACGTCATGTCTGAAACATGATGCTTTGATCTGAGGATGTTCTAAAGCATCCACTGGAGCGTAGGTGGCTTTTTGAACAGGCGTGATATCTGCCTGCTGTAACTGCTTACAGTGCCCAAGCATGTTCAGCCAGCAGAGCTCAGGAGCCCAGGTTCCTGAGCAGTTTTGTCTGTGGCACAGTATATGTGGTATTTATATATAGGATATCCCATCGTTCAGCATTTTTTTAAAGTTCCGTTATGTTTACCTGTGTGAATATTAATGTTTGGGTGTTTGAACCAGCACTAAAGTTAACATCACAGTCTTGCTTTGTTAATCATAATAACAAGACCTCATGTTCTTTTGAAATGTGACCTGCCCTTCTTACTTTCACACCAGAGTGTCAGTTGGAACAGTCTAAGTTGGTGTCCTCACCGCACTACAGCCAGCCAGAGATCACAGTCACACAATTTGCTGCAGAGTCATTGCTGGCTCCTCTCGAAGAGCATGAAGGTGAGGCCTATCTGGAGAGGACCGGGGGTGTACGACGGCACACAGTTGCTAATATTCACTCGGACATCCAGCTTCTCTCCATCACAAACAGAATGCACACTGGCGACGCTGATGGCAGCGGGAGTTGCCAAGGGACTAAATCAGGGAGATGTGGGTCTCCCAGGCCATTCTACAGTGAACCAGTCATACTAAAATCACATTCAACTGCACCAGAAACACTACGATGCCAGAGCCCTGCTCACATGAACTGTGAGTTGGCCAGTTAAAGTGGACTTGGGAGTAGCCTGAAGATGCCTACCGGTGTGCACTTGATCAAAAGCACATGCAGCCTGCTGATTCCTCAGAGTATGTGATCTGCACCTAGAGTGACTGCTCAACAAAAACCTCATTCACTTCATATCTGTAAGCATCATAAATGATCTAGACCATCCCTCACTTTGACTAGCCAAGACTGCAGGTATTTCGTTAAATACTGGATCATGTGGAGCATGTTTCAGTGCAGTTTGGGCCAAAATGACCAGGGTAAAACATCCTGTGGAGCTATATGTAACAAAATCTGTGAATACGCGGATTATACGGGTCTTAAGAGTATTTTTCTGGTAATAAAATTGCACATCTGCTGATTTTCATGTTGTATTCTTTTTGAATATGCTAAACATTTGACAGTACAACAATTTCTCACATACAATGACTTTTATATACATGGACAGTTGTTCAATACAGTTGTCCAGCTATCCAGTTTAAATAATCAGGGAAAAGAATGCCTAAAGATCTTCAAAAAAGCCTTATTAGCCTAGTCACATCTCTGTGCAGCTCACTAAGATGCATGCTTTTTCTGCTATTGAAGTGGCAAAACTATGTGGAATTTCAGCCCTGCTGAGCTAGAGTTTACATAACTGCGGGTGGGTGGGGGTACACAACTTGTGCTGTCTGGCCAGAGTTTCACACAATTTGGTGATTTTTCCTTGGTCTAAAACAACCACTGAGCATTATAACTAAAAGAATAGATCAGTCAGCATTTTGAAAATTATGACGATTGAGCTATTCCTTTAACTGATGAGTTGAATCAAGTGTTCAAGCAGAGAAGTCACCAAACTGGACTCCGAACTGGTGGTGTGCTCCTCTGCAGTGAGGTATTAGCCAATACCTTACTGAGCCTCAGCTGTATGGGATTAAGGTCTTAAGTGCACTGCCTTACACGTTCTTGTTTCCATCTAGTTTGTTCTCTTTATAGTTTTTTTTTCTTTCTTTTTTTGTGGTAAAGTGGCATAGAAATAGTAACCTCCTGGAATGATGCATGATTAAGAAGTATTTAGTGTTTGATGTATAATGTTTTTATGATGGATATTAAATTTAGTAAAATGCTTAGTATTATAATATGACAGTAATAAAGTAAAAACTATAAAACATTCCCCTGAGTAGGTTTGTAGTCTTCTGGGTTGCGTATTAGGCTAAAATTGCAAACTGTATTCAAGATACTTTATATGATGCAATCTTGACCATATGTCCAGTACATACATTTTTGAAATAGATCTGTGTTCTATTACTTGTTAAAGAACATAGCAGTGGATTACTTGTTTCGAAAGGTGACTCACAAAAAAATGTCTGTTTCTTTTAGGACTGCAACCAAACCTTGTTCATTATAGTGTTCCTAGAATAGATAAGGAGTTAAGTAGCTTTAGTGGCCCTATTTGAATGCTGATCCCCTCCAGAGGAAACCTTTGTGTGGCAGTGTTGAGGAATCTGACCCTGCAGGGCAGGGTGAAGGTGTTGTTCAAGGACATTAGACTTATAGGTAAGAGTGCTTGTAACTTTTTTGGTTCTGTACAATAAATTCTAAAAAATTATGAACATCAGTTTTGAGAAGCCAATATCAAATGATTCTGAACTATTAATGATTCAGCCAGTATCAAATGGCCAACTTAAATAAAAACATGTTTTTTCAATTCGGTTTTTGACTCTGAGGTCAAGATTGATTCACTTTTTTTATTAGTTTGGGTTTTTTTTTGTCTTTTAACATATTGACTCGACAGAGCTCTAAATATGCTTTGTAAGTTCATATTCATTTTGAAACAAACATTGCAAAAAATCCATACAGAATGTCTTGATTTCCATAGGGAGATTGTGGATTAATTCCCTCCCTCTGTATTCTCACTTTACTCTGATGGGATGTTTCATTATTGACAGTGTTTTCAAGACTGAAAATGAGACCCCTGTCCCAATTTCAACAGTTTGAAATTTTGATTTTGGATGTAGATATTTTTTTCAAGTATTTCAACATTGTGATAGGCTTAATCAAAATGAGAATGGCCAAGCAACTGGACAAAACAACACATGCTGAGTGAAATGTAAAATATTTGCATGCTTTAAAGTAAAACACTTTGGTGTGCTGAGACTGTACTGTTGATCATGGGTCCCTATAGAATACTTTGTGGTTTTCTTAGAATAAAATAACTTACTGAACATCTTGACTGCTGTAATAATTGTGATAATGTAATAATTTCTACCACGTTATAGTGGAAAAACTGCAGATTGCTAGACCTGATCAAAATAGTAAAAACTGCTCAGATTAAAGGTCAATATTGTGACGAGCCGGCAGTCACTCTGGCTCCCATGAACCTCTTCGGGCCAGCGAGAGTGGCCAGTTGGCTTATTTTGTGTGTTTTGGGGACATTAGGGGGGGTAGGAATATGTTATGTTTGTCATGTGTGATTATGTGTCATATTGTTTGTGGTTTTGTGAAGTTTGAACCTTTCTCATCTGTCACCATCCTCCGGAGTGCTATCTGTGTTGGAGTTGGGAGTGGTACTGACGAACGCCAGTGGGGTCGCAGTACACCCAGTTGAAGTTTTTGTTCTGAGACTGCGAAGCTGCAACATAAAAAGACTACTGCTTGACGATCAGCGTGTCTTTGTCATCTCTCTCTCACTCACCACAATATGAATAAATAAATAGAATTAGTTCAGAAACATTACTGCAATGTGTTTTTCGCTCTTTCGTGCTTTCAAGCTGATTTCTTATCTTCACTGTTTGGTGCTCATGTGAGTGAGACTATTATAGTATTTTTCAGTGTTTTGTTTTTTTACCCCACCTGTGAGTTCAGGGATGGTGAAGACAAATATTACAAGCTTTACACAGGTGTGTCTCTCTGCATTCTACAGTTTAGACTGAAAAGTAAAACTTTAAACTGCTTCAGACAAATCAACCAGCATCACATGATGGCAGCTGAGGTCTATGTGAGCTGCTGTTCTGTTTCTGTACTTTTTGACCCACTGATCTGAAAGAACTGACTTATGAAATTGATCACGTGTTCTTCTGAGTGCACTACTAGAAAGATACAGTAGGTGGCGTACTAGCACCAAGCTTCTGGTAAAACACAGACCTAAAAACCACCACTATAACCAGAATCAGAAATCTTGATCCCATTGCTATTGATCCCAGAGGGAGCTGCTTATGTTATGACTGCACAGACACACAAAGACAAGAACAACATGGGGTATAAATATTGTAGATAAGTAACACAGTTAAGTGAATTACTGACACAGATGGTCATAAGAAGTGCATTATTGTATGTAGTAGAGATCAGTAGTATTTACATAATATTGACAGTAGTTATATTCACATAGTAAGACTATTGCACATAAGATGTTGAAGATAAAATAATTTTGCACCCTTTTTGAAAATGTCACTTAATGCTGCACATGGTAAGACATATCCGCATACAACTTGCAAAAACATTAAATTTAACACGTAAAGAATCAAAAGAGGATTTGAAATGAAATCTTACATGTTAAAAAATAGTGTTAAATGTCCAGTTTCATATTTTATCAGAACTAGTAATATCTTTGATAGTTGAAACTGAGTTTGAGATGCAGAAACTCCTGGTTGAGAGTTGGCGTGGACTGCCTCTTTACTTTAAGAGTTAGAGTGTACTCCCTTTTTACTTCACTTTAAGAATTGAGGTGAACAGCTTCTTTATATCATTTGAACCTAAGGGTTAAAGCGGACTCCCTCTCCCGCCCGGTAGGTGGAAGTGTGACTGCGGAGCTCCTTTCCCTGCCCGGCGGAAGGACTCGTTTTATTCTCGGTGCAGGAGAGCAGCTCAGGCGGGCTGGCGGTCAATCGGACTGAACCACGGCGGACTCTCTAGCGTCCTGCTTCTATCTGTTTGGGAAAGTCTGATGTTAGAGTATCTTTAAGTGGCTTGTGTTGTGTTCCGCGCCGACAGGGAGGGTTTGAGCACCAGAGGTCCGGTTCTGTTCGACTCTGCAGTCACACTCGCACTGATGGCGGCCACCGTGGAGGAGCTCTACCGAAACTACGGCATCCTCGCAGACGCCAAGGAGGACCTCAGCCAGGTCGGGACCTCACAACATACTCCTCGGTTAAAATGGGACCAATCTGGTGCACGATAGAGAACGCAGTGGTGGTCAGAAGTCGGTTCGCTCTGCTGTACGGAACAGAAAGATTGTGTGTTAATTGGAATCGAGGCCTAGTCCGGCTAACTCAGCTAGGCTAATGTTTCTTAGCCACAGTGGAGCTCTTAGTCCGGACAGGAGACTGAGATGGGCTGAGTGAAGCAGCCACGGGTAATAAGTGTCCTCTCTTCTGGCACCACATGCAACGAGCTGGCCATAAGTTTCTGATAGTATATTAAAAAGTATTTCTATGCAAGCCTCTTATTTTAGTGGAGTCAAGGCTGTATTAGTCGTATGTCTACATATCGTCCCGGCTGCTTGGAGGCCTTTTATTTTTTAACACAATCGGTGAACTGTTATAATTCAGTGGAGCAGCTGGTAGTCCGGTGGTAAGGGAGTTGTCCCAGCGATCAAACGGTCGTGGGTTCGCATCCCAAGTTCGTACCTATGAGGTACCATCTCCACTTTCTGCTCCCTAGGTGCTGTGTCCCTGGCTGCCTGCTGCTTCACTTGGTGAATAGGATAAATGCAGAGAACAGTTTAATACTGTTCACAATGTGTGCTGTGTTGAGGTCACGTATGACAAATGCACACTTTACACATAAGGTGGAAAAAAAATAATAAACTAATTTTAGCACGCATTAATAACGTTGGTACATGTTTTAAGGAATATAACCAATTTATAGCTACATAAGCTGTAAATGCGCGTTTAAACATTTTATATGAATGCTTTACAGTAAAATGAAATGTATCGTACTTTAAATTTGCTCTCTGTATTCTAATAATCTACTTTGTACTCTGATACAAATTTTCTATAGCATGTTTGATATTCACTTTGGGGTGAACAAAAAAAAGTCATAATGTTAATTTTTAAAAATGGCACTAAATTATGGTGTTAAGTTTATGCTCAAAAAAGCACATAGTGATTGTAAATGTCTGATAACAAACAAGTTACTTCACAGTTTTGTCTATACAAGTGTGTGTAGTTGTGTGGGTTAATCTTCACTGGCTAAATTGTGGCTTTATGTGATTTCAGCATAAAGATGCCTACCAGGTAATTCTTGATGGTGTAAAAGGAGGTCCTAAGGAGAAACGACTAGCTGCCCAGTTCATTCCAAAATTCTTCAGCAGTTTTCCAGAACTAGCAGACGCAGCTATTAATGCACAGTTGGACTTGTGTGAAGATGAAGACGTGTCGGTGAGATCATTGTCTCTCTGTTTGCCTCTCTGACACTTTTAGACATTATTAAAAAAACACTGGACACTAGCTGTAATAACAAATATGGTGTAATTGTTTTAAATATTTTTTTGTCCTTCGCAGATTCGCAGGCAGGCCATTAAAGAACTCCCACGTTTTGCTGCTGGAGAAAATTTGCCCAGAGTAGCAGACATACTTACACAGCTACTGCAGACAGGTATTGCACAATTATAGTGGTGGTAGAATGTTGAAACTGTCAAAAATGCCCTGCATCGCTGTCAAAAAGGTGCTTTTCTTTTCACATATTTAAAGGAGTAAATGCAATCTTAATTAATTAAACATATACTTTGTGTGTGTGTGTGTACGTGCATGCTGTTTCAACTCATTAGTTCTATTTCTCTCTATATCCAGATGATTCAGCAGAATTCAATCAAGTAAACAGTGCGCTGATCTCCATATTTAAACTTGACCCAAAAGGTAATTGTCCGTCTCACCTGTCAAGTTTTGGTCCAAGTATCATGAACTGGCAATGCTTACAATTAAATAACATGGCTTAAAATGAATTAATGTTGGTTATTTAATATTTAAGTATTTTATTTTTTGTTCTCACTGATATTTTGTAAAGTTGTCTTAATGGCCCAACCCAAATACCAAATGACCCAACCCAAATGGCCACATGCATTGTTTTAAGGGACTCTTGGAGGCCTGTTCAGCCAGATTCTGCAAGGAGAGGATGTTGTACGAGAAAGGGCAATAAAATTCCTCTCCGCTAAGTTGAAGGCAATGCCAGATGACATCATGACCAAGGAGGTGGAGGACTACATCTTCACAGAGACTAAAAAGGTAACATGATTTGGCTTGATTTTATTACCGTACTGACATGGACCAGTTCAGAAAAGGAGACACTGTAGTGTTTTTAGTTTGGTTACTATGATGCAGTCAGTAAGAAGAAAAAAGTTGGGTCCAATTTTAAACTTCTCAGCTAATATTGCTTAATGACACAACCAACCATACAAATGAAACACCATACCTGCCAGTTTGATTGTTTTTTCCCAAAGGAAGATTTCGTATCCTTTCTTAATCTTTACCAATTTGTTGTATTTACTGTGTTGTGGTTCAGGTACTGGAGGATGTGACTGGAGAGGAGTTTGTGCTTCTGATGCGAGTGCTGTCTGGCCTGAAGTGCTTGCAGACAGTAAGTGGGAGGCAGCAGCTTGTAGAACTTGTGGTGGAACAGGCCTTCCTGGAGCAGGCCCTCAACCCAGCTGACACCGACAGTGTGGATCGTCTCCTGCAGTGCACACGCCAAGCACTGCCACTCTTTTCGGTGTGTTTGACCAGACATCATCTCTCTCATTTACTTTTTAATCTATATATATGAGAGCACATGCCTCACAAAATCAGTGTTTTTCTTTTATATAGAAATGTTTCACTTTTGTCTTATTTTTCTACAGAAAAATGTGCATTCCACTCGATTTGTGACATACTTCTGTGAACATGTTCTGCCTAACCTCAGCATGCTCACCAGTCCTGTGGCAGAGCTAGACATCCAGCTTGAAGTGAGTGAACTGTTAATTCTTGAAAAGTCAGGACATTTTCAAGCATTTGAAATTGAACGTTTTCATAAAATGCTTACTTTCGTAAAATGTTGACAACACGCAGTATGATGAATACATATTTGAGTATTTTCAAATCATTCAAGATTCTTTGTCACCTGCAGAGTCATACAAGTACAACACACAGTGAAATGGATCCTAATCCGCTCCTTTTGACTGTACAAACATTATAGACAATTAATACATTTTAAATAGGAAATCTGATAAAAACACAAAAAAAAATAAAGAAATAAACAGATAAGTATGAATGTAGCAGCAGTGTTTACAATGTGTAATGTTAACAGAGTAATTTAAGAGTGACCAGAGTACTTTAACAGAGTGACCAGAGTAATAAGCAACATGTGGAGCTCTGTTGATGAGGGGATTGTAGTCTCGCTGCATTCTCCTCCTGAAGTCCACCAACAGTTCCTTGGTCTTGCAGACGTTCAGCTGGAGGTGGTGTCGGGACAAGTGTGGGACTCGGCCAATCAGATAACAGAACCTGAACTGTCACTGTTTTTTGTTCAGTCACATTTTCTGTGTAAAATGTGAATGTTTTAGGAGGCTATATTAGAGTTCCCTTTTTTCTCTTATGCTGACATTCTGATTCATTGCCATCTCTCCTTTCAGGTCCTGAAGCTCTTGGCAGAAATGAGCCCGTTCTGTGGTGACATGGACAAACTGGAGGCCAACATCAAGAAGCTTTTTGAGAAACTACTGGTAAAATCTCAGTGCTGTAGACTTTAACAGGAAATTATTTATTTGCAAGTCCTGGCGCTTGGATGATGTTATATGATGTTCTTTGTATTCATTCTTGGTATTTAGGAGTTCATGCCCCTGCCTCCTGAGGAAGAGAATGGGGAGAATGCTGTGAGTGAAGAACCCAAGCTGCAGTTCAGCTATGTGGAGTGCTTGCTCTTTAGCTTTCACCAACTTGGCAAAAAGTTACCAGACTTCCTCATTGACAAAATCAATGCTGAGAGGTTAAAGGACTTCAAGATCAGGCATGTATCTGTGTTGTATTCCCCCACCATTTGTGTTTTCCCTGGCCGAACTTATCCATCCCTTTTTTAATCTTCCTGAGTGGAATCAAGGGCGTTTTTTTTAGGTAGCACTCAAAAGTAGTGGTGGTTGAGCTGGGAGACACTTTAATAAACACTGATGTTGTAGTTTGCTGAGATACCTTAAAATAACACAATTTGGAAGAGTTAGAGTGGTGTGCCGTGCCTAAGCTATATATGATCATACTCATTTCATTGAATCTACAGGCTACAGTACTTTGCACGAGGACTACAAGTATACATTCGGCAACTCCGTGTGGCCTTGCAAGGCAAAACTGGCGATGCACTAAAGACTGAGGAGGTATAGTCATGTGGTTGTTCGCATGATTGTTCATGTAAAACCTTATCAATAAATGCTGACGCCTAGTGTATTCTAGTTTATCTGTGATTGCTGATAAACAAAGTGTACCCTAAGTTCCAACTTTTAACTAATTTTAAGGCAAGCGTTTTGCTGTTATCTCTAATATTTTCATATGGAAATTGGCATTCTTCTCCCCTCCCCCTCTTAAGAACAAAATCAAAGTTGTGGCTTTGAAAATCACCAACAACATCAACGTTCTTATCAAGGTAAAGTTTGAAAAAGCTGGTTTCTTTTAAGAGTATTGCATTTAAATATTTTGTGCTTTTTTTAATGGCTTTAAATCAGATCCACACTAGTTGGTTGTGTGCTTATTTCTGCTGACTTTTTCAGGATCTCTTCCATAACCCTCCATCCTACAAAAGCACAGTTACTTTGTCCTGGAAACCAGTGCAGAAGACTGAGGCAGCAGCTGCAGTGGGGTAAGCGTCTGATTTCAGAGTTCATGCAGTTTGCTGTCGTGAGGTTATTAGTATATCTTTCTGTTGATTACTGCATCTTTATCTGAGATCTTTTTTTTGTTTTTTGTTTTTGTCTCTTGTAGTCAGAAACGTGCATCTGGAGAGGACAGTGGTACTGCAACGCTTGGAAAAAAGGTTTCACCATTGCCAAGGAGAGATGCACGGCAAATATATAACCCTCCTAGTGGGAAGTATAGTGCTACCATTGGGAATTTCTCTTACGGTGAGTTTGATAAACTGAACAGTAACATTTTACTGACATTGGTGTAATGTCCCCTCTAAAAAAGCAAAAAAGGCAGTAAATTACTGACTTGTAATTGGTGCACGCTTTCTCTTCTCCACAGTCCTTAGATTCTGTATAGTCAACTGTTGTAATTTCCTTCCAAGGGACCTTATTTTGAACATGTTTTTTGTGATCTGTGTTAAGCAGCACAAGGCCTGGCAGGATTTTTGTCCTTAATTCAGGGCACACTAATCAACTTGTATGCAGCGCAATTTTAAAGAATAACTATTGATTAGATGTAGAGTAAACCCCCATTTTAACGCGGATCAGCGGTCGCGGTTTCAGTCCAATGCAGATTTTTGCTGAGAACTGAACTAATTATTGTTCACTGAATGGCAGAAACTGCAGATATCCTCCGCATTTTTTTTGTAAACCTTTGTGACGTTCGGGCCTCGTCCGCCACGCCCCCTCGTGCTGGGTTGCTAAGCACCATGCCCAAACATAAACCCTGCGCGAGGGCGAGGGGGCATGGTGGATGAGACCCGGACGTCACAGCTTTTTTGTGGCCATTTATACGTGTTCATACATTTAAGTCCCAAATTATTAAGAAAAATATAATGTACTAATTTTGTAACATAAATATTAACGTAAATTCAGCCACATTTCCATATAAAATATGACTGTAAATGTTTTTGTATTGTGGAGAGAAACAAAGAGAGCGGGCTTGGGATGGTGAAATATCGCTGTACTCGGAGGTGGGAGGTTTGAAAGTAACCAATCTGAGAACACTATTTATTTCTCCTTGCTACTGATTGGCTGCTGCCCTTTGACACAGTGGCTGTCCAGAACTTTCTGTGTGAAGCTTCTCAAGTGTTTGTGTTTTTCATTTTTTGGTCTTAAAGCCCTATATTTGTATTACTGTATTTACTCTGCTTATGCCAAAGAAAATGACAGCACATACCAAAGAAAATGCATGTGCATGAATTACAGTACAGTCTATACAGGTGTGATATCGGTATTTACATTCTTGTACTGCAGGAGTTCAGTGTAAACTGTACAGTACAAATACGGGTTTACATTTTCTTTCAGGATACTGCATTAAGCTGAGTTTAAAAGGAAATTAAAGTGTTTAGGGAGCATATTTAGGGTTTACACTATATAAATAGGCATTTTTTTTACCACGTCACAACAAAGTTTTTCTCTATATGCGGGTGCTCTTGGAACATAACTGATTTACTGTATTTAGAAATTTTTAATTGTAGCAAAAGACTATACTTAGAGATTTCTGAAGGATTAATAGTAGTAAATGGGAATTTAAACTCTTCACTCTTGCGTAATGTCCCCTATCTGGTAATGACCCATTGCTACCCAAAGTGAAAGCCATTGTAGTGTTTTCTCCAAGACCGTAGGAGTAGGAACTAAACAAGGCAGTGACGCTGGTAGATTAGAATCAGAACGTACACTGGGTTATATTTCGTCTGTGTGTGTAAAATGTTGAAATGTATATAACCGATTTAATGTTTGCAGAGCAAAGAGGTGGATTCAGAGGAGGCAGAGGACGAGGCTTTGGGGGAAGAGGAAACAGAAGTCGAGGCAGAATCTACTGAACGAGGACTGCTTCATTTCTTCACCTCCACAGACCTGAAGGACTGTCACATGCCAACATCTTCACTGTTCTGAAAGCATCAGCCCTTTCGGTCTCTCCACTCACCATTGTGCTCTGTCCATCCATGGTTTTGCTCCTCATGTTTGTGCTTCACTTTTCAGAATTTAGTAATTGATGTTCTGCTACATTTTCCCCTCACAGCAGAATATATATATATTTTTTTTTTTTTTTTACTTTTTTTTTTCTTTTCTCCTTTGTGGAACAAAACACTGCAGCGGTGTAATTTGATTGTTTTTGTATGGTGACACAGTTTTTTTAGTTTTTCAGCGCTTTTGTTGGATGATTTGTCTTAACATGACTTTGTAAGATAGAATTATGTTTTCCCTCTACATTTTATTATAAACTTGTCCCAGTCGATTCTTTATCATTGGTAATTTTCGAAAATAGGTATTTAAGTTTCTACGAGGTTTCCCTTCTGGCCCTCAGTTTGGCTTTTTGGTAAATGTGTAAAGAAAATTGTATTTTTTAGTGATGTACAATTTGATTACTGTCTTTGCAGTTGATAGCTTCCCCAACTTGCATCCATTACAGAAATTTCAGTGACTAAATTCTTAACTTTTTACATCAGTTTTGGAGGTTTGAGTTTGGACCATTCTTTTGCATGCATATTTTACAGCAGTTTGAGAAGTTATTTAAGTGTTTTGGATTAAAAAAAGTTAAAGAATCAATTATGGGCTAATTTGAATAACTTTGATAAATTATAAGAAACTTAATTCAGTTTAGCTTAAAATGCCTGCCTGTTTTTGCATAGTGTACAAGGGTTAAGATTAATTTACGGTGACACAATTTAGCTTTATGGAGTGGTTCTCATCACTCATCACTGGGGAACCTGGGAGCATATTTGGGGGCATATTTAAGGTTTACACTGTAAAAATAGGCCTTTTTTAACCACATCACAACACGGTTTTTCACTATACGCGGGTGCTCTTGGAATGTAACCCCACAAAATTTACCTACCTATGCCCTCCTTGGGTGGGACTAATTTCATTCCTGAAAAAAAATTTAATACAATTAAGTGGGAAAGTAAAATTTCAAGTCTGGATGATAGCTTGGCTAACATATTGGAAGTTAAAGGGTTAGGTTTAATTAGATGTGTAAATGTGTTTAAGAAATAGCTATGTCATGACTGATCAATAGAGTATTTCACCAAGTGGAATTTATAAAATTTAAGCTCAAAACTATTATTCAATGTCCCTCTGCTCCTCTAGTGGACAGGACTGGCTTTAGGACTTCTGCTTTGTGAAATCCTGCTTTGTGGAATATGCAGGCTGAGCTGTAACACATAATGCAGTGAGGCTGATAAAAGAACAATGGATCCACTCTCATTTCATACCTTGCCCTAATGAATTAGGGTAAGTTTTAACTCCAAGCTTGACTTCATCCTACATTAAATTAAGTGTCCTCTAGACTTAAACTAACACATAACAATCAGCCACACCATTAAAACTGCTGACAGGTGCAGTGAATATCATTGACCATCTTATTGCAGTGCCACCTACCAAGGGCTGGGATATATTAGATAGCAAGTGAGCAGCCAATACTTGAGGGTGACGTGTTGGAAGCAGAAAAACATAAAGATCTGAGCAACTTATAGCAACAAACAGTGATAGCTAGGTGACTGAATCAGGGCATCTCTAAAACAGTAGGTCGCGTGGGGTGCTCCCAGTATGCAGTGCTCGGTACCTTCCTAAAATGGTCCAAGAAAAGACAATCTGTTAACCAGAGACAGTCAAAGTTAATGTTGGCCATAATAGAAAGATATCAGTGCATCACAGCTAGCCCCAGGCTAGTCAGAGTGCCCATACTGACCCCTGTCTACCAATAAAAGTCCCTAAAACAGGCAGTTGAGGATTCTGTCACCATATTTAGGATTCTGGCCCTCCAGCAAAAGCCATTGAAGAACAGGGTCTTCTCCACACCTTCTGTTCAACTATAGCTCCTTATATTACAACCATATGCTGAAGGTGTGATCTGAATTGCAAACTTGAAATAAGGTGTTTTGTCATAGGAGCAATAAATCATGCATGTTAACAACAAACTTGCATTGTGTGTGGGGGGAGTGAATTTTTATGTTTTTTTAATGAGATCTAATGGTATTCTAGGGGAATTAGTAGCCTCTAATGGTAACCATTAAGCCAATTCCCAATTCAAGCGAAACCTTCAGATTTTAAACCTAAAGGTTCTAATGGTCGTTCAGTGGGAAGACAGTAAGGCAGAGCCAGACTTTTCACATTTCATGAGACTTATCCTTGGAAGATTAGGAAACAATTGACTCATTTTAGACCCTTTCACACTTTTTTATTAGAAATACTTTTTTGTATTAGAAATTTAGGGAAAACTGTGGACTGATCCCTTAACCATTTAACAAAGGGTTGTAACTGAGATGCGGGAGGAAGACCAAGCCCGAGACTAAACAGGGATTTTTTCTCTGAAGTCATCTCTGAATGCGGTTTTAAATGCTTTAATTTTTACTTGCCAATTCACAATAGGACGCCTGTGAACTTTATCTAAATCTGATCTTAGGGTACAGAAAAGACAAGCCCCCACAGAAAAGGACCGAGACTTTGCACGCGACCCACCCCCGGACAAATGTAAACCGATGCGTCCCCCCCCACATAAACATTGCTTCCGGCGCCCCTGAGAGCAACCAATGGCTGCCCTGTCTCACCTGGCCTTGTCGTGACCCCCAAACACTAAACAGAGTTAACATAAGTAATGCTCAGCTCCCACCACTAGATGGCTCACCAGGCCCACGAAACACGATCTCCTTTCTTTGCAAGAAAACAGTCGTTTTTAGAGAAAACTATCATTCATTACATTTTTACACGACAGTTATGAGTTGTATTCAGAGGCTGCAGTGTTTCAGAGCGAGTGTTAATCACGGAGAAGCCCCTTCCACCATCTATTCACGAAATACCTTATTAGTGTTATCGTTGGGGCAGCTGGTGAACTAGTGCTTAGGGAGTTGTTCCTGGGATCAGAAGGTTGTGGATACGAATCCCAGGCTGCAAGAGGCACCACTGAGGTATCCTTGAGCAAGGTACCTTCCCAACACACTGTCCGCTGCCTCAATTGAATGGGTTAAATGTAGAGAAAGAATTTCACACTGTTCACACTGTGTGTTGTGCTGTGGTGTGTTGACGAGTGACTATAAGAGGCCACTTCACTATCTTTTCCTTGTAAAACTGTTTCTTTATCCATCATGTTTGGAGAGCAGTCCGTATTTTTTCTGTGTACCTGTCTGCGTGGGGAAAGTGTGTATGCTGTAGGTGGCGCTGTTGTCCTGATAATCTTTCCCCTCGGTGCTCGTGACAAAGGTATTTCCCAGACCAGGCGGAACTTACTGCGCATGCGCAGTTGTAAGGCGCCAGAGAAGAGCATCTCATGTTTCATCCACATGAACACCAAGACACTGCATCCACCCAAAAATCAGATAAATACACACACCGGCGTACCAAAACACACGAGATAGAGATTCGAGCTGTGCTTCACAAGGTTGTGAGGATTAAAAATATTTTTTTTTCACAGACCCCCATGAGTGTGTGTGTATATGTGTGTGTGTGTGTGTGTGTAGAGTCAGAGAGGCTGTGAACTGTGCTTCAGTACATCCTCTCATTGTAAGAACCTCAGTGTGATGCTTTCATACTCCAGTGTTTCTTGAAATGATCACCTCTGCTTTAAAAATCAGCCTTGAGTACATACCTGTAGCTGAACATTAGAAAACACTGCAGGAATGTACTGCCAGAGTACACACAGTACCCTACCTGATTGTGCCTGTGACTGAAGATGAAAATATTAAATAATATTGAATACTGCTGCTGTGCTCCGTTATGAGGCACAACAGTTCATTGTTGCTGCAGCCCTGAGGAAAAAAGCAAAAAAGAAAGAAAAAAACAGGCGACATATGAGTGTGGCTTCAGAGCTGCGATGGAAAGAGTGTTATCCTCTTTTTCATGAACGAGTAGCATCCGCCCCCTCATGTACAATGCCTGGAATAGTAACAGCACTGGGAGGCTTACTAAATATAGCAACCAGGGAGTGTTAACATGTCAACCAGGAACCAGAAAGAAGTGCTCTCCCACACGTGTGGCCGATGGGGCATAGATAGATGCTGCAGATTTGAAACATGCTTCTGAAATATTTATTCGTGTATATATATATATATATATATATGTGTGTGTGTGTGTGTGTGTGTGTGTGTGTGTGTGTGTGTGTGCGACAAAAGCTATATGTGTGGCAGCGGAGAGGGGTGAACATTCTCATATTAATTTTATAAGTGAAAGTGATGATTCTGTCAAGGTGAAAACACCACAGCACACAGTGTGAACAGCACGAAATTCTTGCTCTGCATTTAACCAATTCACCAAGTGAAGCAGCGGGCAGGAACACAGCACCCGGGGAGCAGTGTGTGGTGCTTTGTACAATGGTACCTCGCGGGTGTTTACCAGTCTTGGGAATCGAACCCACGACTTCCTGAACGTCCTAACCACTAGGCTAAAGCAATAATACTCGTTGTTCTCTGTCAGTGGTGCCAGTGACCACTACTGTGGACCATCGCTGCTTCTTCTTTAATGAAAAGAGGATGGATGTTTTCCTGTGTGTGTGTGTGTGTGTGTGTGTTTGAGTGAGTGAGTGTGTGACTGTGGGAGTGTTTTAAAAGAGGGGTAGATTTAGACATGTTACGCAATAGGCCTGCATGTGAATGGAGGGAGCAGGTTGGGTTTAATTGAGGAGGGCCGTGGGATCAGCGACAGGAACGAGTTGTACGTTTTGTTCTGGGATATACATATAGATATACATATATATTTATTTTTTAAATAATATTTTTCTGCTGGAATGATGAACACCTCCATCTTCAGTCAGTCTAAGGCCGTGACGTCACGAACGGATGAATGAATTCATTCGACATGAGAGAATATAAAAGCTACAAAAAAGAAAGAAAACATATTAAAACGAGTAGTAAAAGTGACTCTTTCGAGACCCAGGATATTTGAGTATATATCAGAATCACTTGTCAAACCCAAAACTTACCACGTTAGGGAGAGGGAACATCATGTGACAGCAGTCTGCCCGTTCATAAATATTCACCGTCTCTATTCATGCAGTCTCCTCTCTGGAGGTAGTTATTGTGCCTCGGCTCTGAATCATGTGATTCTGATGGGAGGGGGAGATGCTATAAATAGCTCTATAGCTCGGCTTCCATTGACATCATTTAGGCAGGAGAGACGGAAAAATAAACAGAGAGAGAGAGGGCTATGAGGGCGGAGATTCTTAATCTAAGCTTGAAATCCAAACAAACCCTCATCAATTTTGATTCTCTCTCGGCTCCCATATTGAAACCACCGGAGCAGTGTCCGTTTCCTAGAATGTGTCTGTGTGTCTCGGTGGGTAGAGGAACTGAAACGAGGGATAGCAGATGTGGGGCGGGAGCGGTGGAGGGGGTGGGTTGGGTAGGTGGGGGGACATCAAACAAAGGAAAAAGAAACATGTGTGAGAAACGCAATGCAAATATTTTGGATGATGTTTTTAATGGGACCTGTAGAAAGGCAGCATAGTCCGGTCTACTTAAGCAAGCAAAAACACAGCGTGGTTGGGTGATGTCCATTCTGTGTTTATATCCACTGAGCCCTCTGTGCACCATCCAGATGGACAAGGTGAGCCGGTTTCATCAAATAAGTCAGCTTCCCTTCCATGTGTTTTTGTAAAGGACAGCACCAAGGAATCCAGAAGTTTGTTATGTTTGTTGGTAGGTTGTTAGGTGAGCTTATAAAGACCTTTCTACTTTCTTACAAACATTAACTAAGTAGATGTTCACAATGGCTCTCACAGTAATTAAGTCCAACCAAATCAAATGAGGGCAAAGAATGGGATGTTTGTCATTGTGTCTTTCATGGTGTCCCAGTTGAGTGCACACCTTTTATGGTTCATGTATCTTTTAAACACCTGGTGTACAACAACATGTTCTGTGTGTGTGTGTGTGTGGTGGAGCTGTATCCCCATGGTCCAAAAAATAAAAGTGTTTCTTGGTTTGTATGCACAAGTCTTGGAAATACCTTTCTTTTGTGTAGAGCCTTTACATTATGTGAGGATTCTATGTATATACTCATGGTTTACATGACTTATGTATTGAAGTTAACAAAAATATATAATTTAAAGAACCCTTAATTGACCAGTTCTTTAGGGACCAAAAGTGTTCCTCTTTGGCCTCAAACCAAAGAAAAGTTTTAGGTTCCTTTATTTTTTATTATTATTTATTATCACAATTTGAACAAAATCTAATGTATCTAAGAGTATTTTCATAGGTGAAAGAAAAAACAGCCTTGGCCTTAAATGCCAATGAAATCAAATATGAAAGACAAAGATCTTGCTTTGAACAATGATATTCTCATCTGATTCAAAGCTTATAGTAACCTGTAACTCCAACAGGATTAAGGTGGGTTTTGGTTAGTGTTTAGAGGCAATAAAGAGGCAATATAGAGCCTATAGTGGTATTGATATTACACAAAATTACTAACCTGGGCGGGGCGCCAGCCCACCATGGATACACTTACACCAATGGCCTATTTAGAAACCTTGAAAACATGTCATTTGAGTTTTATTATTACCCTGCAGCACTACTTCAGAGATACTGTAGTCATTCAGTCTCCAATATGGCCGTTTTCCTGTGTGTTCTGTGGTGCTGTCCGTGGTGCTGAAATCTCATTCTGGTAGCAGACATCAGTCAGAATGTGTCTCTGCTTGTGTACTCTCTAAAAACCAGACATTTCGTGTTATTGTGAATCCAAACAGATAAAGTCAAGATCTGATCACTGTTGATCTACATGAATATGATGCCACTTGTGTGGTGGGGGGGTGTACTTGTTATAGTGTGAAGATGTTCCTTCACTCAGCATTGGTACCTGTTGCACAAAATGAGCGAACTGCTTTGACCATGCTCAAGTTACACAGAACAATGAGCCCATGAAAATTATTTACTGAAGTATTGTTCAATGCATGGCTGTTATTTTTTTAACTTCACCTCCAGGTGGCTATTGAAACCACAGACATTGCTCTTTTCGTTGGAGCTGAGGCACAGTAGGTTAAATGTGGAGAAGCTTTGAGTGACTTCCAACCCACAGTCAGCCAAATCCGTGATATTTTTAGCTTCAGTGGGGAATGAGGAAAGTATAAATTCGTTGCTACATCGACAATGTCATTCTTCATTTTTTGGTGTTACTATTGTAGAGAGAAAAATTTGAAGTTTGTTGCTAAAGATGTCTTGTTTTTAAATTCTGATCAGGTCTGTTTATCCATTTATATTTGAAGTGTTCATGAACTGTAAATTGATCTTATTTAGTATGATGCTACATCTCAGGGAGTGTGATATGTAAGCAGTAACATGTACAAAGACAAGCTCTACCTCTTTAAGCAACCTGCTGAGAGAAAAGCAAATGAAATCTTATGTCTTAACCTGTCTATTTACTCATGGATACTTACTGGTGTATACACCTGCGTATCCTGCGTATTCAAGTACGAAAAAGACAATGGAAATTATGAACAGTCTTTATTTCCTGAGTGTTTTGTAGGGTGTTTTTATGAGTTTTGTTTTGACCATGTTTATGTGATGTGTTCAACACTCATAAAGAACACCAGCTCACTCAGTGTTTCTTTTAAAAATAAAGAGCATCAATAGGAAATGTCTAAATATCTGCCTATCCAAAGGTACTGCATGGAGCTCCATCACTCCAAAGAACACAGTTCCACTGCTCCACAGACCAATACTGGGGGGCTTTATACCCCTCTAGGTGATACTTTACATGAGAGACATTGGGCTCATGTGTGAGATTTGGTTCATGAGAACCAAGAGAGAGTTCTGAGTGCTAAAATGTTAATGTAGGGAGTAGTGGAAGAGGGTTTGTGCAGGAGGTTTTTGTAGATAGACAGAGATTCTGGTGCTCAGGTTGCCTTAGGCTGCTCGCTCCAGGGAAGCACAAAAGAGCAGAGTCTGGGCTGGGTTTGCCTTGTGTGTAGGGATGGCAGAGTCAGACGCGGTTCCTTAGAGGATAGGAGGGAGCAAGTAGGAACAAAACCCTGAATTATGAGTAGCTGAATTCAATAAATAATAAAAATAATTCTGAACACTTTTGGACATATAGTGTTTGAATAACTTCTAAACTTTTACAGTATGGCAGAAATCCTCATGCAGCTGATGATTGTTTCCTTCCAAGACTGAAAGATTCCTCTGACTATTCCCATTCTACATATCTCTTATTTTTATGGAAGTGTTGTTAGGCTTTGGAAGCCTTAAGGCTCGTGCTCAGATTGATCATAATTGTTTACTCTCATTTAAAGGGAGGAAAAAAACACCTAGCTGACATTTTCATTAACCTGACAGGGCGCACAGTTGAAGACACTGGCGGCTGGTGGAGCTTCCAGGTAGGGTTTGGCGACACCAAGCGGCCACATATTCAGAGAAGGCTCGGTGTCTTCTGCACTGGTTGAATAAGTCTTTATATATGCTTTTTGCTTTTAAAAAAAGCTACATACTTCCCTGACCCATTGATTTACAGCATCTAGGTGGTTGGTTGGTTGCAGGACATGCATTTAGAAACATCTTGTTTTTCATAAACCATCTTGGCTCATCTTTGCCTTTCCATGTGAAACTCTGAACTGAAAAGACGTCTGAACACTCGTGTGAGGGTCTGTTAGTATCAACTGCGTGTCCAGTTTGTAAGGAAAGAGTTTATTTTACGGTGCTTTTCTAAGCAGCGATTTTCCAGTGAAACGCGGTGCACCCTACTGTTACAGTCTGACTCCTCGGTGCTGCTCAAAAGAAGCCCCGAAAGATTAAAACCGGCCGGACACTTTGTAGTGTGTTGGGACTAATATGATACACAGTGTACCCTGCACTGAAGCCCCTGCATGGATAAGCGACTGTGTCGCGACGGTGGATGAGCTGCTCCGCGGGAGACCCTGGAGCAACAACCCGAGCGAGAGAGATCCTCTCCCAGCCTCTTTACCTCCTACACCCCGCTCAGTACGGACCGTTTGAATGTATGTATGTGTGAGTGTGTATATTAGTGTGCATATTAGTGTGTGTATGTGTGTGTGATAGGACACAGCAACGCTGGCTGTAATCAGCAGCCATGGACAGTAAAGTGGGAAAACCTAAACGTGACGTCAATGCCTAGTAACTGACGCAGCAAGAAGCACAGAAAAAAATTAAAAACACAGGCTTAATTAGAGAGTTTTTATTCTGGTTTTTTTTGTCTATCCGTAAATCTACTCACGAAGATCTTAACATTTGTGGTGTATACAACTTATCATCCTCTCCTCCCCTCCCCACCTTCTTTCACTCTATCTCCCTCTCTCTCTCCCTCTCTCTCTCCTCTCTCTCTCTTTCTCTCTCTCTCTCATGAACAGCGAATCCGTCCTGAGTTTCCAAGCGAAAGTTGCATGGAGACACACCGCGTAAGACGCGTGTAATGAAAAGAATGGAGAGAGAGGGAGAGAGAGAGAGAGGGAACAGACCAAACTCAAACATCAAGAGAGATCATAACGGATCTCCGCCGATCAGTTGTAGCTGTTTCAGGCAAAAGAAGGAGAGCAGGGTTTGGTAGAGGAGGGGGTGGTGGTGGTGGTGGAGGTGGTAGAGGTGGAGGGGGGGGCACTGAAGCAGTTGGTTAAACCAAAAAAATCACTGCAACGATGCAACGGAGACGACTCGAAGCCCTTGCACGGTTGGAGTTGGGGAGGCAAAATTAATGCACATTGCATGCACTCTACGTGACACTCCTGAGCGATGCATTTGGGGGTGTATTTTTTTCCTTACTTCGAGCTAAAAATAGCATCGGTGTTTGATCGCACGCCAGAAATAGGCAGAGGGGGTAACACTTGTATATAAAGGACTGCAATTCTCAGAAACCTTGGACGTGTTGCTGAGGTTAGACAATAATCAAAAAAGGCACCGTCTGATTCTTTAAGCTTTGTGCTTGTGCAGCGTGGTCACGTTTAACTGGTTTAAAATATATGGATGTGTTCGTGTGTGTGTATGTGTGTGTGTGTGTGTTTGTGTATGTGTTTCCCCCCTTTCAGCAGGGTCTCGCTGTGCTGGTAAGTACATACAAAGCGCTGCTGTTTGGTCAGATGTACTTCCCTCCTGCGTTTGGGGGTCTGTTGCATGTCTTGTTTCTCTGCATGGAGGCGCCGGGGGGTTGTACTGGGTGGCCGTTTTCCCGCCACGGACACGGAGGACCAAGTCCGTCTTTTTCAAACAAGTGGCCCTTCGTTTCACTGGAGCAGGTGATGTTCCCCCGTTGTGTTTTTCCTGACTGTCCTCCTCTCAGAATAACAGAATAAAGCCCAGACTCTCTCCCTCCAGAGCGGGAAATCTCTCTCAAACGGTAAATACGAGGGGCAGGGGGGGCGGGGGGCAGGAGCAAACTCATTTGTCTGACGGCGCTGTTGAGCCATTTTTCCCCCCTTCTCTCTCTCCCTCTCTCTCAGCTGCGAGCTGAAAGTTGACGAATGGAAACCCCTCGGAGCAGAAGAACAAGGGGCGATGTTGGGGACGGTAGATAAAGGCGTGAATAGGAAAGAAAAGGGACGCTGAAAGCCAGAGAGAGCAACAGAGAGACAGAAAGAGAGTGAGAAAGAGAGAGAGGCAGAGAGAGAGATAGAGAGAGGGAGAGCTGCAGCAGAGCCGGTGAGAAGGGAAACCCACGGACTGACCAAACTCAGAGTGCTGAAAATACTCAGTGTTTCTCAGGGCTTCGACCTGAGAGATCCCCTAAAATCGCCCACCCCTCGTTTTTTCTATTTTTGGAGATTACCGCGCGTGTTCTTTCAAAGTCAACTCTAAACGCAGAGCCTAAGTTTCTGGTGCTCGTTCAGTTCGATTTTAAAGCTCACACGGGCGGACCCGCTCGGATTTTACTCGTCTGCCCACGTTATTTGCGTTACACACTTTGCTTCAACACACTGGCTTTTTTCCTTTCCTGGCTCGGGGCTAGACTTTTGTTTGCTCTGGTGTTCAGCCACACACTCATTTTTGCTGCTCCTTAGTTGTTGTTGTTGTTGTTGTTGTTTTTGCTTTGGCCTTGTTTAGCCCAGTCTTGGTGACCAGAACTGCGCCTGCATGCCTCTGCTCTGGCTTTGTTTCATTTCTGGCCCTCCAGGACCCTGGCACCAAAGTCTGCACGCTAGAGTCAGGAGTTGCCTCGTCTTGTGGCAGCTCAACAGAAACGACTTGGTTAGGGGTTGCAGTCTCGGTTAAAAAAACGCCTAAAATCCCCCCTTTCAGCGCGCTGAATCCGCCTCTCCCCTCGGTGTATGTTGATCTCTCGCCTACAGGAACGGGGTGAACTGGCCATGCTTGTGTGTATGAGAGAGTGTGAGTGTGTATGTGTGTGTGTGTGTGCACCGTGGTACCTCGCATTGGAAAAGGTTAGGGGGGGCGATCTCGATTACCTTGACCTTTTTTAAAAGAGCGGTGGCATTCTTTTGTTTAAGTGCAACACCTGAAAGCCCCCGCGCGACTTGGTGGTCTTCAGTTATTCTGTAATTCAGCGGCGGAGGTGTGATTTCAGTGTGATTTCAGTGTGATTTCGGTTCTCTCCGAGTCGTGACTGCTATAGTGAGTAATGTGCGCGCTGGCTGCGTCAGGAGATGCAGTCGCTGTGCGGTGCAGACGGAAGGGGGAGAAATCGTGACTGACTGGAGACGTCCGCAAACCAAACGACCACCCAATAAAAAACCTGTCCCGATGGTGGGGCTTATCCGGGCGAGATATTTACACGTTTATGTCTCGAGCCTTTAAAAACTCATGTAGCCTTGAGCCACCTCAACCTCCCCTTGCACCAACGAAGACACGAGAAGAATATCAGTGATTAAGGGACGGGAGGGGGAATCTTGGTTTGGGATGATTTGTGTGTGTGTGTGTGTGCGCGCGCGCGCGCGCGTGTGTATGTGTTTGTGTATGTGTGTGTATGTATTTGGAAACAGAGAGAGAGAGAGAGAGAGAGAGAGAGATATGGGGGAGAGTCCAGATATAGATCGTGACCCTCCCACCTAGTACAGTTTCTTACACAGAGTTCCAAAAAGGGATTGCCAGAGACTTTTGTGGTGCATTTTGACAAATTATGGCTCTGGTGTGGATTTAGGAGCAGAACTTGCCTGGTAAGTAAAATTCAGCTACCGGTCCTACATGCCTACAGCAAGGTCTCTTATTCTAAAGGAAGCAACGAGTGTCTGTCAGTCTGGGTGACTTTTATTTTGCTAATATGTATCACGATTCCTTGGTGGTGGAAAAGTGATCATGATAATAATAGTCTACATATGGGAGGGGGGATCCCGTCAGAGCCTTTCAGACATGGACACTGTTGTTTGTTTGTTTGTTTTTGTTTTATTGTTTTTGCTTTCTGTGGGCAGATCAGTGTTACGTTACCCATTAACGTATATTATAGAGAGTAATATAATGTAAAACAAATCAGTAATTAATGCAGTCGACAAAGTGAGAGGGGCTAATGGCACATTCATTTAGAGAATGTGAGAGACTGTATAAGTGTTTTTTAAGAGAGAGAGAGAGAGAGAGAGAGACCCCCGTGTCCTCACTCAGTGGTATCAGCCCGTGAACTCTTAGTGGTCATGCAATGAAACTGCTTCAGAAGCCTGTCATGTTGTTGTCGTCGTGTGGAGGGTGATGTGTTGCTGTTCTCTCCTCTCTGGAGTTATATGTACAATATTTGGTGTGTTTTGGGTTGTAGTTGTGGGGTGTGTGGTGGTCGTCGTGGTGGTGGTGATGAGGTGTGTTTAGGAAAGTGTGTGTTGATGGTCATTTGTTATTGATGGGCACTGGTAGGATGCAGTAGGTTCAGAAAGGTCTCTGTCTTTGTGTGTGTGTGTGTGTGTGTGTGTGACCCGCAGTATACCGATTGCAATCTTGAACACACACAGGCGCGCACGCGCTCTCACGCTGCATTAACACAGACACAGACAAGCCTCCTCTCCGAGACGTGACTTGACAGTAAGGTTGGGTTCAAAAACAGCAAAACTATCTCAGTAATCAGACTGTCTTACACGGAATTTGTCTGGTCACTTTCGCCAACTAGAATACAATTCTGCTCTCTCTCTCTCTCTCTCTCTCTCTTTATTTTCCCTCTCTCCCTCTCTCTCTCCGTGTCTCTCTCTCATTTTTTTTTTCAAAAAGGGGGGGTCCCTATATGAGCAAGACACCGATTGGTGGATGACGATTTTTGTTTGGTCCAATAAGATCTTTCGCTGCTCTCTATTTATTGCGAGCAGATTACAGACTGCTCTCTCCTCACCCAGAGCACTCTCTCTCCTCTCTCTCCCTCTCTCCCTCCCTCTCTCCTCTCTCCTCTCTCTCCACTCTCCAGCGGCTTTATCTGCTCAGGTCTCTGCCCGAGACGAGATCACGAACCAGGGGGATATATAGCATTTACAACAGCAACAAAACAGAATCGTAGGCTAAAGAGAAAGGAAGACGATGCCGTTTTTTCTCCACTGTATATGCGTGTGTTTTGTTTCTTTTTTCTTTTTTTCCCCTTTTTTATTTTCACATGATTTAGGCGACAGTCCGCTCGATGCAGCTCGGTAGACACAGGAGCGAGCGAGAATTAGGAGGAAAAGAAACTATGGGAGTGAATTCAGCACCACGGACAGCGCTCGCGGGCAGATCACAGGCATTTGGATGCTGGCCGTTCTGAAACCCCCCTTCTCTCTTTCTCTTACCCCCCCCCCCCAACAACCCACCCCCTCCCCTCCCCTCCCT
>JBBPCX010000135.1:12193777-12204783 GCA_037974365.1 Hydrocynus forskahlii
GCGTGTGTGTGTGTGTGTGTGTGTGTGTGTTTGTGTGTGTGTGGGTGTGGGTGTGTGTGTGTGTGTGTGTGTGTGTGTGTGTGTGTGTGTGTGTGTGTGTGTGTGAATGTGTGAGAGAGAGAGAATGAGAGAGAGAAAGACAGAGAGAAAGAAGAAGACTGATAAAGGATGCACATGCACATATATGTTTGCATGTTGTGAGTGGAGGTGTGTGTATTTCCTGAAAGTGTGTTGTTTGGCCATTGTATCACTGGGGGTGTGAGGAACAGCACACTTAAAAGCTGTGTATATGTATTGAGAGAGAAGACAGGGAGCAAATGACTGAGACTTTTTACGGCAGATTCAGAATTTACACATGATGCAAAATCTTCAGGATAGAACAAAGATTTACTCTTCGCCATGGTGTTTTCCTGAAGGGTCTCAGAAGCTGAATAAATGCAATATTCATGCCTTTATTTCTAATGTTTGAGACCCTGCACTGACCAGAGCAGGATGGTCAGTCAAAAATGTAATTGATCGCTTCATGTCTTTCAAACTGCATCATGTACATTTTTAAGTGCTTCTTGTTCAGGCTGCAGTTTTATATTAATTTTTTACAAACTATTTCAATCTGAAACATATAAAGTCAATTCAGCAAGCTTATGTGCAGTTTTCCTTCAGTACACTTTGTCTTATAGCTGAGAACATATTGAGAGTAAAGAGCATGTATTGACTTTTAGTACATTTCATTGTACCAATCATTTTGTGCCAAATTTCGTTCAAGTTTGAGCTCACTTTGAAATCTTTTTTTCTTTGCTGTGTTCATGTGCCTCAATACCATGAATGTTGGAATGTACAATCTAAACATATGAACAAGGGCAAATGACGAATTTAGTGAGAAATTAGATTTTGCATTGCTGGATTAGGCCATACACAGAGGGTTTTTATTTACAATTTGATTGCATGTGTATGTGTGTACGTGGGCGAGTGAGTGTGAGCTGGTGTGTGTGCATGTTTGTGACTGCACTTAAAAAGAAAAGAAAAAGAAACTCTGTCAGTGCCTTCATATTCATTCAGGTGTGCAGAATGATCTCACTGTATTTTTCCCTCTTCTTTTGTTACACTTTACGTTGTTACATCTTTACCCAAATCTGAGCCAACAGAAGTAGATGTGTCTACAGTTCACACACCAAACTCTGAGAGCAGATACATTGCATTGTGTTGGATTTAAAATTAAATGGTAACATGACTGAAGGAACAAGTAGCATATAACACATTTGGGGGCTCTGATCTGTTCATGTGTTCACAGGCAAACTTGCTGAAAACTGAAAAAAGCGTGCAATGAGTGGGATGCCTGCCGATCAATCCACTGGTCACTGTTCCACACCTGTAGGGGACATTGTAGCTGCTTAATTACAAGGCAAAATGTCACAGTAAGGTATTTAAACCTCAATAATTTTTTTAAGCCTTTTGTGCTTAGAGTAGCTGGTGGACATTTGATTCAACACTTGATTCACTTGAAGAGGTTTGCTTGTGATGTCACTTGAAAGAGAAGGGCAGAAAAGGGCCTGGTGGCCTGTAATCTAGAGGTCATAGAAAGATGAAGGCTCTTAAGATAAAAATGAAGACTATTTACAGGTATTTTCTGGACATAGTTGTGATGTGACAGCTGACACACGTCACAAACTTATTACATCAATCTGCCAACAAGCTGTGTCATAACTCCGGACTATGAGAGATCTTTTACAGTTGTTAGAGTCGTACTGGATTTTGTGGGTTTTCTGACCATGTGCTTAAAGTAGAGTGTACAGATGGTTTAGCAGTGTCTGTATTTGTCTATGTAATGGTATGTGTGTCTGTACAGGTATATATACAAGCATACAAGTGTGCAGAGGAGTGTGTGTGCGTATATTTCAACGTACAGACAGCTCAGTGATGTCAGCAATTTAGCAGTGCGTATAAGACAAAATATCTATGTGTGTGTGCATGTGTAGCTTCTTCTGTTAAAGTATGTGTGTGAATATAAGCCTATGAACATGATTACTGTGTATAAATATATATACAGGAGTGTGTGTATTTATGCTTGTCAACACTATATATGTACACACACTCATATGCACACACATACATGTAAATTCAGTAGTGCGAGTACTATAATTATCTGCTTAAAGGGTAGGCAGAGACTGCATCTATGTGTGTGCATGTTCGTCACAGTTTGTGCATGTGTGTGTATATAAATAATAATATTCATATGGAGCCATACGTACCTGTGTGTGTTTAGAATTGTAGTTGTGTGTGAATGGTTGTCTATCACTAAAAGAGTGCGTACGAGAGTGGTTTGAGTATGTGTGTGTGTGTTTGTGTGTGTGTGTGTGTGTGTGTGTGTTTGTGTGTGTGAGTTCAGGGACAGACCGAGGAGCATATGGGCTGGCTAAGATAACCAAGCGTGCCGTTAGGAAGTGCCATCATTTTAAATGTGTTTGGCCTGTTCAGACTGAATACTACATTTAGATTTAGCTCTGGATTAATTGTTTTAATTATGATTAAAGGTGTTTTGTATTTATGTGAACCAAATTTTTTTTGGATTTTAGCTTTTTTTTCCACATCTCACAGCATTGTATGTAACTGGAAGGTCTCATCTGAAAGCTGCAGTTTTTTAAGTTTTTCTTTACTGAAACAACAGTAAAAGACTTTGCTCACCAGCATGCAAAAACATGTGTGATTATCATGCTCTATTTTGATTCATTATAGCCAGTTCTAGTTCTAGCTATGATTCTGCTTTGATTTTTTAGGAAGCTCTTTCATCAAAATGTCAGTGTTGGGTATTGTGTGTCAGGTGCTGCATGCAGAGATCAGTGCATTTCTATAGTGCAGGTTTGAGGAAGCCTGTTAAATTATGGTTCTGTTAGAGAAAGCCTTGAATGATTTCCTGGGGTGATATTAGACATCTTAATGTCTAAAACTGACACTGACATATCTGCATGTGCTTTAAAGGAGACCTTCTTATGTACTCAGAGAATATTACAGAAATTACTAAAAATGTTTGCCTGTTAATAATTAGTAGGCTGGTTGTATAGAAATGCCCAGAATTACGTACGTATTATTTGTTATATAAAATGAATGGATAGCTTGGTTAGCGTATATTGTGTGTGTGTGTGTGTGTGAGTGCATGCGTGTGTGTGTGTGTGAGCTATTTGTGCTTTCATAAGAAAATGAATGAGTTGTTACAAGGGTTTCACTGAATGGGCACATGCCCTGAGCAGTATAGTTAAACCATGTGTGTGTGTACATTCTCCTTTTCATACAAACCACATGTACATGTATGTGGCTTGTATGTGTATGTGGCTTGTGTGAGAGGGTGCAGAGTTTTTGATAAAACTCAGAGTGTACATTACCTGTCACAACTCACCTAATGAAAAGGGTGTAATGTAAGATGAGATACAGTAGATAGTAATTACTGTTTATGGAGAAAACACCGTTATTATTATTGAGGAAATAAAAACAGCATACAACTTTCCACATGTTAAATTTCTATGTGTGTGGGTGTATGTCTGCTGTCTGTTCCTGTGTATGTCTGCTTGTGGTACATATGTGTATGATGTAAATATATATCTGCCTGCACATTTGTGTATGTGGGTGTATTTGTGTGTGTGTGTGTGCATATATATCTGATCATGTCTGTGCGCATGTGCTTCTGTGTGTCTGTGTGTGTGTACATGCATATCTGTTTTTTCTGTGTGTGTGTATGTATATACATATATATCTGACCATGTGTGTGTATGTGTGGGTTTTGTGTGTGTGTGTGTGTGTGTGTGTGTGTGTGTGTGTGTGTCTGCTTGTGCATTGAAATAATATAACGTAATAGCTGTTGACGGTGGTTGACATTTTAAAATGTGCTGATTGTGTGTTTATGTGTGTTTTGTTCCCTTCGTCTCAGTGAAGTGATGCTGAACGTTCTTCCTGTGGTTCGGCATCTGCAGGGAGCTGTGAGTGGGCACTATGAGCAGGTATCTCTAGTATTATCACACCTTTCTGGAGCTATATATACTAATGTTTCCACTACATGCTGGGTCTGAGTGAAAGTACGGCAACATGGATGTACAGAAAACACCAGACAGCAATAATTTGGTTTTAAATACAGATGATAGTAGATAGAGCTTTAAAATAAATTACACTGCTTCCTTTAAGTATGCTGTAAAATTTAAAATTATGAACAAATTATCCAGATAATAAACTGGCCCTGTTCTTTTATATTTATGACAAGAACCTGCTGATCAGTTGCAAAAGTCAAGCAGAACGTCATGAAGATAAACTTTCCTTTTTCTTGTCATGTTGTTTTTGTTTGTTACAGACAGACTGTTGGAAGATGAGCACGTCAATATGGAAAAGCCTAGTGAACCTGACTCGTGTCTGTTGTAGGCACCGAAAGGGCAGAGGACTAATTTAGGACCATTTTGGCACCGTCAGGTATTTGGTATTCAACAACCTGTTTCTAAAAGGCTGGTGTTTGGAGTGGTTGGGGAAGATTATCGGCGCTGTCATTTTCTTGTCATTTTTTAATGCACGCAACGCTTTTTTGGATCATCAGTGAAACAAACGTAAACTGAATAATCCGTAATTTAATCAGTGCAGGGTGAGGTAAAAGTACCGATGTGTTTTGAATGCGGTCCATAGTGTCTGAACGGCTTGGTCAGGACTGCGTGTGCTTTGGGCTCGTCTTTAAGTGGCCTGTGGTGAATGTCAGGGGCACGGGAGAAATATTAAATATTACACTATAAATAAAAAAATAATAATAACAATTCAAAATAGGCTGTAATGTATAGTTTTACCTGTGTTGTTGTAGGACGTCAAAGTGAAGTTTTAAACAGTTTGTGACGGTGCGTAAAGATGCGTCTGAATGTAACGGCAATAGGAGCCAGACAGGGCAGCCCAGGCCCACACTACTCACACACAGTGGCGCATTTACATTTCATACGTGATCATTTCGAGCATTTCTGTGTTCTGTTAGAGACACGGAAAGAGCAGCGTGTGTGTGTGTGTGTGTGTGTGTGTGTGAGAAAGAGAGAGAGAGAGAGAGAGAGAGAGAGAGAGTGAGGAGAGTCGCTGTCCGCTTCTGCTGGTGCTGAAATGCGTGCGCTCCGGGGGCCACAATCTCTCAGCCAGGTTCTTTATGTACGTGGATAATTCACGTGTTTTCTCTGCAATAAATACTTAAAGCAAACATTTTTGTATAATTATTTTAATGCTCCTTATGTTTTATTTTAATTCGCAATAACAGAATAACAGTACCTTCTTATATAACGTCTACTTAAATAAAGAATCACATTAAACTTCGCTTCTCAGGTGCTAAGAGTTCACTGAGAGTCAGGCTGAGAGTGGAGTAAAAGCATGAATGGCACAAGAAAGAGGCAAAAACTAGACGTAGTGCTGAGGCTTGGACATGTAAATGCGTCGATACTGTAGGAGATGGGAAGAATAGGTGAAAGTGCATATAGCGTTAGGGTGGAGTAAATTTACATTTATTAATTTGAATGATGATATTTTACATAAACAACTACACACACCGGCGGTCACGTCTTAATGTCTGAGCACACAAGCTGTGTAATCTGAATATTAGATAGTAGCAATACCTTGACCAATGTTGTAATTCCCAGAAATAATTTCAAAACAATTTTTAGAGTCTTCTTTTTTTACTGTGAAGTTATAATTTCAATCCACGAATGTATATCTGTTGTTCTGTTAGGGTAAATGGTGCAGTTTAAACACTGGTGCTCCGAAAATGAAATCACATTTCTGTAGTAGTTTCTGTGCACTTATAGTTCTTATATGGGTAACAGAGGCAAAGACGAAAAGAGTGCTTCTCTCCAATTTGTTGAGGCTGCTGTATGAACCTTGTTTTGCTTGAGTGAGTGTGTTACAAAATCTAATTTGTGAACATATATAGTTTGTGTATTTTAACACAGTATGTCGACTATAATTTATCTAAAATGTTGCATTTTTGCTTGCTTAATTTGTTTTGTTTTTTTTGTATGTATTATTTGCTCAAATAAAAAAAGCTTGAAAAATATATTATATTCAGCCTTGGATTGTATTCTTTATTTGTGTCATGTTCTATTAAAGAAAATGTCTAAAATGTGTAGTTATTTGATGTCCTGGAGTGTTTTAGCTTTCCTAATTCTGTTTTCTGTGTATTTTCTAGTGTGCAGTTTTTTTTTTTGTAGTGCAGACAGGAGTGTATGGTATTTTCAGCCTGGTGGAACTAATATACAAAATATCTCCTGTTAAATGATTAAGTTCACCAACACCATGTCTTTTTTGTACTAAGAGGCGTGTAAGGGTCATGTCTGCTGTGCTAACACAGACGTGCTCCTCTTCACGGCAGTACATTTTTCGTTAAATCTCAGGTGGAGCTAAGAGTGGGGTGAGAATGGCGACAGAACTCGAATGTATCTTGTAGATCAGAGGAGCTGCTGTGGAAGTGACAGAGAGCCAGACTGAGCCTGGCGAGAGTAAACCGGGTCAACAAAAGAGCTAAATATCTGCACTTCAACCAAATCTGACATTCTGCACCGCGTTTCGTTCCCTAACGTGTGTAAAAGTGGACATTATTTCCCCAACACTGCCACTCTCTACCTCGCTGTTTACATAATCTCAGCCTCGCTTCCGTGTTTGGAAAACCATAGCTACCAACCCTCCTCTCGCGAGAACGAGAGCTTCTGGTATTTGTAGTTTTTTAGCCAAACTACTCTACAACTGGGGAAGAAAACAATTAAAGTGTTGTACAAAACAGAGTATAGTGTTTAAACGGCATATATATATACTAATAAGCTACTTTTTCTCAAGCTGGTGTCGTGGGCTCAGTCTGAGGCAGTAAATGCCGTCATGCTCTAAATAAAGTCTCTCTTTTTCAAATGTAGCCTATGAGTCATATGTGAGCCAGCACCCGTGAATGAACATAAACGGCATTCCTGCCACCAAATAGTATCGCCCAGAGATCACACGGTAGGCGGGAGAGCCGCGGCTTCTCCGGCCAATGGGCGAAAAGCTTCATTCATAAAATAGTGGGGGCTGATAAATTGAAAACGTGGATTTGGAAGTTTCGTAATCCTGACTGAGACGGGAAAACCTCGCTCTGAGCTGCAGCCAATGGGATCGCGAGAATGGAGGTTACCGGGACGCCCGACCAATCACGGTCCGAGCCTCTGTAGCGCGGGCCCCGCCCCCCGAGGAGAGGGAGGCTGATGAATGGGAGAGGAGCTCTGGTGACTGGCGCTGGAATTAACCAAAGACTGGCAGGTTTCTGGTGGAGGATGGGAGTTTCGTCCAATGGCCGGTGGGTGTGGGTGTGCCCGGGGCGGCGAGTGAGTAGGTGGGGGGTGTGCACTTAAATCCGGCCAGACTAGTATGTTAGAGGAGTTGTGGGGGTGTGATGCCACAACCTGCTTTATAAAGGGGCGCTCGCACGTTGTGTGCTGTGAAAATCAAGAGTTGCCCGTCGCTTAATTTCCGTAGGTCAGGCCTCGCGTCCACATGGAGCTGATCAGAGAGCTGGAGCAGGTGTTGCTCGGGGCCGAGGCTGCTCTGCTGTGGGTCGGGGCGCTCACCACGGCCTCCCTCCTTCTCTGGATCCTCTACCGGCTCCTCTCCGGCTTCAGGATCTGGGTGCTGGGCAACGGAGACCTGCTTTCCCCCAAACTGGGCAAATGGGCAGGTGAGTTCAATTCCCTCATTCACAGCGGAGGAGACCTTGAGCAGCTGAGTCAACACCTGAACATCTAAAAAACTTCGTTTTTTGATAGTGACTACTCCTAATTGAACTTTTTTTTTTTTTTTTTTTTGCTCATTTTTGAGTCATTTTCAACACATCCAAGGTAGACGGATAATATATGCCCTACATGTTTGGGATGCTAAAATAAAGTGCATTCACTTTACAGAAAGAGAGAGAAGAAAAAAAACAAGCCGCACTGAATGAGTGTAATTGAGAAATGAGGCACTCAGCGTTCACCCGCACGGTCCATGAAGAGGCTGAGAGAGTCTCAGGGTGACAGATTGCGCCATTCATCTACGGACTGTGCGCACAATAATCGCAGCTTCTGACTCACTCAGATGAAGTCAGACTAAATCAGGGCAGGAGGTTTTTTTTTTGTTTAAATGACGTTTTTTTATACAAACAGGGCTCCTTATTTATTTATTTATTTATTTAACTTTAATGTTAATAAACAGGGAGAAAATCACTAATTTGGGACAATTTCATTTATAAAGTATTTAACAAAGATTTTTCCAGCCCCGATAATAAGAAATATAAATTACAATTTGAGAGCGTCAGTGTTCAGGAAGATGGGTCCTGTTTTCTCCATCCTACATCTCTACCCTATTTCCTCCAGAGCAGCCCGTCCTGGGTCTGCTCGGCCCGGCCTGACCCAGTTATCCAGTTTCTCGTCTGTGCGTCTCCTCACAAACACGGTGCGCCTCTTTTGCAATGAAGGCTTTCAGTCCTTTCTTGGATTAAAAAAACAGGACTTATTGACTTTTTGGCTTTCCAATGGCCACGTTAAACCGAGCGCAGCGGCTCCATTCATGTGACAGGACTGTTCAGGTTGGCTTTGGCAACATGACGCAGTTTAAAACGCCAATCTCAATTATAATGCGGGTCCATACCACGTGCGGCAGCTGAGGGGGGCTTCAGAGACGCTCTGGAGAGTCCTAGTAAATGCCATTGGAAAAAATATATTTAAAATGCTCACGTTTAGACATTTAGTGTGTTTGCATTTATACTGATGAGTATTAAAAACAATAATCATAATACATGACCTGGTCTTGATGTAATGAGGAAATAGGCTGGAGCCGCTTCGGAGCTCAGCTCCCCCTAGCGGCGGGTCGGGTTATGACTCAGAAAGAGGGGGAGTGAGAGAGGGAAATGGTGGAGGGGGTAAAAACGATTTTTTCGCTCTAGTTGACCTTCTACGCTGAACGTTTGAAAGAAACTGCAAGTTTCGTCGAGTTCTAAGACCCTTTTCGAGGTGATCTGCTCCGGCCACACCCTGAAACAGTGACTCAGGGGACCAGTTGGACTCGTCCCACATTCTCGACCAGTGAGCGTCACGTACAAGTCGTTCAGGTGCAGGAGAACTGGAGGGGTGACTGCAGGCAGGTGCTCGCAGTTCCTGCACCACTGGTCCTGTCAGGTTGAGCAACAGCTTCGTTTCAGATTCCTGACGATTTCCTCATGTAAAGATGACCTCTTAAGAGTATAGTGGTATTAGCATTAGATTTCATAGCAGACCCAGTTGTGGCCAACTGAGCATTCTCTTTCTTGCTATTCTTTTTTTTAAAGCTATGTGCGCCCCCTTTTTTACGATTTCTAAACCCAAATAGTTTAGCTAAATGCAAGGGAGGTTCTTGTTCAACCCGTTGAATAGCCTGTATCACATCCAGACCAACAAGTCCCCCCCCCCTTCCCAGCAGGTTTTGAGCAGGATTGTCAAGACTGAAGGCTCCCTAAGATTTTCTTTTTCCCATGAAGAGTTTTTAAACGCTCTTTAGCAGTCTTTACACGCTCTTTTAACTTTGTTATGAAAGTGAGTCATGCTGCTGCATCAGAATCTAGTATTCCCTCAGTTGTGCAGGGATTCCTCATCTGCTCACAATGACCAGGAGACCCCTGGTGCTGAAGATAGAGTACTGCATCCAAGCAGTACCAAGGTCATAAACCAATGAAGGCTTCTCCCATCCGCAGCTTTGAGGGAAAAAAAACACATCCGATTATAGATATTGAACTTTATTTGAGCTATTAGGCCAGATTTAATATATCTAATCCTTCAGCCTTACTGCAGAAAGGTCTTGTGAGTACAAGGTTTTTAGTCAGTTCCCTCAGCAGAGTGGGTATGTAAAAGATAACTGCTGTTACATCATGAGACGTGCGAGTTTTCAGTTGAAGCCCACCCCCCACTCCATTCTCCTTCACATGTTGTACTGTATCTCAGATTATATAAGGATGCTGTGTCCAATTGGGTTTGTTCATGTGTTTGAGCTTTTTGTGGAAGGGAAGGCTGGCTAACTGTAACTTCGAGGTCAGCATTAGTTCAGAGCAGGTTACCTGTTTAATGCCTCTGATCATGAGTGCCGGAACCATTATAGCCCTTTTTACAATCATTCTTTTCGTCCCCCTGACTTTTTCCCTCCCGAACAAAAGCCGAGACATAGAGCCATGCGTCCCCCCCACATTAAAAATGCTTTCGGCGCCCATGGCTCTCTGTAAGGTTGGAACATGCAAAAGCCTAAATACAATGTCCACAAATGCCCTGATAAACTAGGTTTGTACTGTAAAACATTGATATAGTGAAAGCTGCATTATGTTGAGTATGGGGACTGTTTAAAGTTTAGCTTAACGTTTATGGGAAGGTTTTGTCGTAGGAGTAACTGCTTTTCGTTTCACTTTTGCTAACTATGATAAAGAAAGGCAGGAAGGTAAAAAAAAAACAGGGGTAAAAGATCACTTCAATCGTTTGTGAATAACTGAATTCCCATTCATAGCAGGCAAAGGCACATGTGAATGAAATGTATTCCCCTGTGTCTGTAAGTGAGTGAATGTCAACTGTGTGTTTTGTGTGTGTTTCTTTCTGGCTGCATGCTTTTGAATGTGTAGGCTTGGTGTGCTGTGAATGGTGACAGAATGTGACTGCCTCCGTTGCGGTGGAGGCGGAAGGGGTCTGAGTGAGCAGGGAGAGAGAGGTTGTGGGGGCTGCTATTAAACAGTGGAAGGGGGCTTCTGAAAGAAAACACTGCCATTCATGTGACTAACACGCTGGTTGCCACGTGCTGCAGAGGGATGCTGGGTACAATCTGCAGCTCCTCCCCTTCTCCCTACTCCATTTTTTTCTCTTTTTCTCTCCATCTGAGCCTCCATCGCATTCTCCATCACTAGTCTCTCTCTCTCTGTCTCTGTCTCTGTCTCTCTCTCTCTCTCTCTCTCTCTCTGTCTCTGTCTCTGTCTCTGTCTCTGTCTCTGTCTCTGTCTCTGTCTCTGT
>JBBPCX010000135.1:12205900-12225062 GCA_037974365.1 Hydrocynus forskahlii
CCCCCCCCCCCTCCCCCCCCCCCCCCCCCCCCAACTGCATACAGTATAAGATCCAGTTTGAGAGACGTGCCAGGGGTACATTATATAATAGACCAAAGATCTAATCAAGCATTGTAGTTTCTATTTGTGTACCATCAGTGTGCCGCAGAATGCCAGAGGTGATGTACGAGCCAGTTTTTCATGATGTCTCCTTTTAGGTGGGGGGGAGGAAATGCCCTGTTGAACAGAACAGAATTCTGCAGTAGAGCTTTGAGTGCTTTTCTGGCACTAATGTAGTGCAGCAAGAGCTCCATGGTGAGCTGGGTTGCTGGGGAAAGCAGAAAGTGGGTGGAGGATGGAGGGAGGGCAGCATGTTTTTGGTATTCAGGTGTAGCAGCTGTTCCAGACGCGACAGCTATTTTTACTCACTCCGCTGCTTTTTTTAGACTAGGAAGATTGAACGGGAGTGGGGCCAGTGCGCCTGTGCGACGCTGGGACAGACCGTATTTCTGTACATGATGTTCGTGAGCAGACCCCAACGACCTCTGCTGCACAGCCTTAATGTTAAAGTAGTGGGAAAATGAAAAATGAATTAGCAGAATTACTGACATATTCCCATAAGCCCCATCCCATCACAACCACCACTTCCATAGCAACCAGAGGTGGGGCTCTGAATTGTAAGCAGTGTTTAAGGGCCATGGCAGCCCCTCCTGTTGCACCTGCCTGTTCTCTTATTGTATCCACTGTTAGAAAGAGATGTGCACTCTCACACGTGCACGGAAGCTCGGCTCTTTTATATGCAGCGTGCGATCGTGTCCCTGGTCGAGCGTCAGTGCTTCTCATAGTACTCGCGCAGCAGCTTGCATAGATCCCCCTTCGTGGCACTGCTCAATTAGGCACTGCCAGCAACACTAGTGTGGGCTTGGTCACAAGGCAGGTGATCGGGGAGGCGGGGCACTAAGGGTAGGCTTCAGTTATAGCAGTTCCTTTTGGATTTTCTGTGCCTTGTATGGGTCAGTAAAATACTGTTTAACAAATGGGATGGATTTGTCCATTCAAGTTTATCTAAGTTGAAATAATGAATCTTGTTGCTTTATCATCCCCAATAATTAAGGCTTTGGTGTCTAAAATAAGGTGTGTCCCAGAGTTAAAGCCATCTTGGCTCCTGAACGGACCAACATGTAAACAAAGCTTTCTTTCTGCAAACACTGTATGGTGGTCCAGTGAGAAGTGTGGACAGACTGCATTTTTACCCTTTCATTATGTGCATACATTTCCTCTCTACGTGAGCACATGCACATGTGTGCTTGGCCTTAAATTCCTGTTGCTCCGAGTTGTCAGGGTGACATGCAACTGTATTGCCAAACCTTCAAAGGAATGCTGTACGTGCAGAATCTTATGGGCTGATGCAAGACCTAGAGTTATGGCCTTTTGTAACTAGAAGAATGTTCTTTTGACAGGATTATTCACCTAACAGGGAGAAATATTTGTGAAGAATTATTTCAGAAGCTTGAGTTTCAGAAGCTTGCGTTTCAGCTCATCCTTAATCAAATAAACGGATCTGAATCATAAGCAGGGTTTAATAACAGTAATGCACATAACTTCCTCATTTACCAGTTCCCTATAAGTTTAATGCTGTACTGTCCTCCAGGTGTAATGCCTTCAAATTAGATTTTTTTTTTCCCCCACACATTGAGTTACTGATCATATTAACTGTAGTTGAGCCCGTTGAAGTTTTTTCATGCCAGAAAGCATTTGATTCTTAACTTGGGTTTAAAAATAGCTAGTGAATAGAATTCTCCCTCTTCATCCCTTGACTTTGCGCAGTCTCCCTCTCTCCTCCTCTCCTCTTGTTTCTATTTTTGGCAGTCCCTAGGATCCCTCCTCACCCCTCCCTTTCTGTTGCACTCTACGGACGTCATCACTCCCTCCCTTCCTCCCTGCTTTCTTCTTCCTCTTTCTATCTGACAGCTTTGCTCTAGTGAATGACCGCTGCCTGGATCAGTCTTTCATGAGTTGAGGGTGTTAAATGTGAGCATTATGCAGAACATTATCTGTGTGCTTTTTTTGTCCCCCACACTCTTTAAAATGAGCAGATTAAACCGGCATTTATATTTTACTTCCTCTTGAATGTGTGCCAGTTATGCAGGGTGAAAAACTTCTGTGGCTTAAACCAACCTACAGTCTAGAGCTGACAAAACACCTTCACGGCTTCACTGAAAATGGTTCCTTGTTTCATAATGTTGAACTTGCCTATTACCTGTTATGCCCTTAATTCCAATTGTTCTGGGGCCTAAAACACTATTGCCAACTGTGGTGATTCTGGTAGGGCCAGCAGCTTCTCCACTGAAGAAGGGATTGCAGTTTGGAGCTTACTTGACTTTTCAGGCTAAAAGACCTTCTTGGTTGCTCTTTTCGTGCAGTGAATGTAGCTCATGGATCATGTGAAATGCTTCCAGTAATCTGCTCATTCGTTTGACCAAGGTGACAAATCGCAGCTCCTGCCTTCAATCCAACGTGTTCAAAGTAAAGTGTTTCAATTTGATCTTATCCTTGCCTGATAAATGTTCATTTTTCCTGACCACATCTTCTGTCTTTTTTTTCCAGTGGTGACGGGAGCCACGGATGGAATTGGGAAATCCTATGCGGAGGAGGTAAGGGTTCCTCCACTTATTTATTTCTTTCTCTCCACGGAAAGCATAGTGACTCATCACAGGCGATGGGTTTCTCTTCGAGGCCACGGGAGGGAGGGCGACTGGAGAACCGCTTGTGGTGAAGGGGCCTTCCTGCCTTCACACCAACTGATCCCTCCAAGAACTTTTGGACAATTTGTGACTACAGCTGAAGTTGCAGATGTTCACTTATCTAAATGCTAGAAAATTTATGAAACGGGGGGTTAAAATTGCTTTACCAAACATGCTTACAAAACGTATGATGAATGAAAGCTAAAAGCCACCGATTAGCACAGTGCTAACTGGTCCTTTATGATTACATTCCCTGTTAGCAACATTAGCCGTTTGGGCTGAACTATTTCTCTAAGCTGAATGCCAGACAAAACACACCTCTGCTTCAAAAAAAAAAAACATGAAGGGAAACACATTTGTAGAACTTCTATATGCATTCTACTAATTTATTTTAAATCATTTTTTTTACATTTGAAAGTAGGTGCAAATTATTTGCTTTTCTTCTTTGCACGGTTTCTGATCTGTTATATTTTACAGCTTGCTCGACGAGGATTTTCCATGATGCTCATCAGCCGCTCTCAAGAAAAGCTGGACGATGTTGCACAATCTCTTGGTGTGTATCTTCATGGATTTTTTTTTTTTTTTGCATCGTCCCTGCCTCTGTGTATGCATGCACAAGTGAACAAACCAGAACACCTCTGTAACTCAGACAGTCCTCCTAATGTTAATGAAGCAGAGTTTATATTTAGTCCTGTTCTGAAAGGCAGGGTGGGGGGCCTGGAGAGCTGACTGGCTGGAGATCTAATGCAGCCTGGCAGGAACGCACAGTCAAAGCACCACATGGAGCTCCAGGTGCCCTTTGTGCATCTCCTCCAGTAGTGCTGCCGTTGACACCTAGTCTAGGTCTGAGATGCTACTGCATACCTTTGTGTTGCCTAATTAAATAATATAGTTTCACTTATATCCCAAGTCACACAATAGAAAATGTGCTCGATTTTTCTGCTTGTCCACAAACAAGCCTCTTTAACTGCTTCTCCTGGAGTCTCTCTTTCAGCATACAGTTGAGATCATATCAAAACCTTAAAGCACCACTTATGAACATGTTGTGAACATTTCATAATAAAACCAGTTTTGTTACAATAGGGGTGCGCACAGGTGGTCTAATCGCACCACCATTGTCCTTCATAGTGAAGGCTCCACTTTCTAATTCCTTGCCAGCTAAATGTTATTGTTTGTCCCATTTTCACATTTTCTACCCCCCACCCAACCCCCTGTAAGTCCTGCAATACTGTCTGATGACTGTCGTCATGGAAATTTTCGGGGTTGAGAGCACAGGGTGTAGGAAGATGAGGATCTCCATCTAAACGCTCGTTGACGTCTGCACCCCTCCCTGCTGCACACCCTTATTCTCTTGCACGTAGCCAGACTTTTTCCCTTTCATGCTTCGTGTTGTCCCTTCTTTGCATTGTCTCAATTCTGTTTTTAATAGCCTTTAAAAAAAACTGTATCCAAAATAATAGCTTAGAATGCTTCCTCTATTTTTTTTGTTTTTCCATTCTAGACACACTTTCACAGAGTCTGCTGGGTTTTTTCTGAATGGGAGGGTGCAGTCGCTATGGACTTTGCTGCCAGTTCACTTGTTTTCTTTCTCTCCCTCTCGCTTGCTCTCTCATTGCCACTCCTATCTCAGTAGGCTGAATGAGGAGGGACATGGTCTGTGTAAATGGTTGGCTTCTTGCTCTCAGGTTAAGAGCTGTAATTCTGGCCCTGATTGTGTGTTCACTGAATGATTTGTCTGCAGATAAGCCAGTGCAAATTCATATCCATGTTTCCTTGGGTTTATGGCATCTAATTCAGTATAGTTTATTTCTCCTCATTGTGCATTTGTGAAAGGGAAAAGAATAGATAAAAGCGGCAAGTGAAAAATAGAAAGGGGCTCTGCAGTTACCAGCCTGCCATAACCACAGTCGTGCTGAAGGCTCACTGAAAGGAGGGAGGGGGGTGGGAGAGGGGGGTTATGGGTAGTCACGAGCTGGGTCTCTCCCTGCCGAACCTGGCACTCTTTGCTCACGCCTCAACCAAATGCCCTGGCAGTGTGGGGGCTTGGAGTCACCAAGACCACTTAGCCACAGTCACGAAGCTATTTAAAGCCGGAAACTTTCTCTCTAAATAGATTTCATATTTGCTAACATAATAGTCTTATTAGATCATGTTCACTGGCCTGCAGTTCCCCACCCCAAACCCAACTCTGTCTTCATTGTGCCTCCTCATATAGCAGCGCACTTCACCATGATACATCAGAGGAATTTTCCTCTCATAACTCCCCTCCAACAGGGCACAGACAAACGAGTCTTTGGACAATACATTCTAATTGCTGCAAGCATGTCAGCTGAAGTAGAGGAGGGGTGGAAGTTTGAGAGGGGCTCATTTGTTGGCACACAGCTCCCCCTGCAGTCCTTTCAAACCCACAGTGTTCTCCTCTGCAGGCTATTTTTAGTACATTTGTGCATGGAACTCCCGCAACAGGAAAAGTCAAAGACAATTTTCAGGACTTGAATGTTTTTCTATACAATGGCATACAGTTGCTGTTTAATGAGCGTATAGGTGGCCATTGTTTGAGCACTATTTTGATCATTTGTTGTCTCACAGAGACTCGTTTTAAGGTGGAGACGAAGACGGTTGCTGTTGATTTTGGTCAAGTGGACATTTATCCCAAGATTGAAGCTGCACTCATGGGGCTGGAAATAGGAGTCCTTGGTGAGTTTGAATTTAATTTAACTTTAAACATCTCATTGGACCTGGCTTGTAGTTCACTTGCTCATTCACTCACTTATGTGAAAATCTATATAAGGAGGCTTTGATGCATCATAAGAGCAGTGCTTCAGTCTTTGTTAAATGTGTAATTTGAGTTTTCTTACATATACAAAGTGTTGGCACATCACTGGAAAAATGCAGTATAACTGGTTAAAGAAATGCTTTGATTAAAACAAAGTAAATAAATATTCAGGGATCAAGAATTTAACTTTTGTTTCACTTTTTACGTGTGTGTGTGTGTGTGTGTGTGTGTGTGTGTGTGTGTGTGTGTGTGTGTGTGTGTGTGTGTGTGTGTGTGTGTGTGTTTTCCTTACAGTGAACAATGTTGGCATCTCATACCCATACCCAGAGTTCTTCCTGCACATCCCTGATCTGGACAATGTGAGTAGTGTTATGACATGGTGTGTAAACTTACAGCTGATGTGTCATAAAGGAACTACTTTTGGATCCCTAAAACCCTAAAATCTTCCAATGGATGGGTTTGAACTGTTCAGTTAGTAGTTTGTTTGTTTTCCTGTAGGGGTATGTCCGAGCCATGAGCCGTTTTAGAATCCTTTATTTTTAAGGGTGAAGTGGGAAAACTGGAAAATCAATAGTCTTATGTTTCAGTCTTGTAATGTGGTCCCTGCTATGTTGAATTTCTTGTTGGAAACTGAGCAGTTTTGCCAAAGAACATGTGTTGAGTAGTTGGGAGTAGGCAAGGTGCATTGATGGCTTCCCTTGATTGTCTGTGCCCTTTTCATTGGTTCTGTGCTTGAAATGGGGTCAATTATCCCCTGTTTAGAGACTAAGGGTTTATTATATTGAGCACAATATGTAACTGTCTATATGAATCAGCAACATTTTATGTTTCAAAGTTTTTCTCCAGAAGACATTTTAGTTGTTTCATCGTAAGCCATAATTCTGGGATATACTGAACAGTCTGGGCCCTTTTCTGACATGGTTGTTTTGCTGTATAAACTTGGTAGGGTTTTAGAGGAAGTATAGTAAATAATTCTGTTTTGGTATTGCAAATGAGTTTAATTCCAAAATCCATTTTTACCAGTTTTGGCTATATGCGTTTAACAGAATCATAGCTGCTGTGTGCTGGAAAATACATGAATACCACCCTTATTAGAAAAAAATAATCACAGCATTTATATTTCTGGATGTGAAAGGCTAATTCCCAACCACCTGTATCATGGATTCAGTTTCTTGAATTGAATTGACTGGCAAATACTTTTTAGCAGATGTAGCTCTGTCTAATACCCATGATCTCTTTCTCTTTTAGTTCATTAATACAATGATCAATGTCAATATCACTTCAGTGTGTCAAGTAAGTATTTTCATTTGTGTACTATTTCCAAGCAAAACAATTTCTGTGGAATAATTGTCTTGATCATGCATCCTTTATCTATTTGTTGCTTTTCTGAAGTAATATGTTTCTAAATTTCTTCAGATGACTCGTCTGGTGTTGCCCAGGATGGAAGCTAGGTGAGTCCTGAGAATCCTCCTCAGATGGCCCCACATGGCCAGGCTATTTGAATTTAAAAATACATCCTCCTGAGACCTGGCCCATTCACTTATGTCCTTTATAATGGACATTTTGTTCACCTGTATCTTCCTTAAGTATTTGGAGTTACCCCATCAAGCCCTATAGTATTCTGTAAAGGACGTCCTGGGCTTTCCAGTGATGTGTCATGTGATGGGTTTGCATGCTGGGAACAAGGACTGCAGTGGCAAGACATACAGGAGGTGCAGCAAATGCAAAATGTTCCTCTGCAGAACCAAAAAGAAAACATGACTCCATGACTATCTCACCCAAACTATCCAGATGATGTTCAATGACTTATAATTCACTGTTGAACTAAAATACATGTTTCGTTGTTCTTGCAGGCAATAAGCAACAGAAGAGTAAAACAGAATTGTATTGTTTTGATCAAATTGAATGTGTTCTTGGGTTAATATCACTGTTTTTATCCTCTAAATTCAGTTCTGTTTTCACACAGGAATCGTCCTGTTGTCCTCTACAGTGGACATGCCAGGAAATTAAAGTGGAAAATATATTTAAAGAAATTTAAATTGTAAGGTGTTTTTTTAAGTCCCAAATAGATAGAAAATCACACAAAAAAAGAAATTGTAAGACACTTTTTTTTTTTCTTCGGTTCTCAGGAGGATTAAAAAAAAAAAAGCAAATTGGAATTTCTAATCCTTAAAATTGGGGCTAACACTAATGGGCATGGTAATGAAAATATCTATGTAGAAATCTTTTCCTGCTGTCCAGCATGACCCGCTTATTTCCCACAGTCTCTTAAAAAAATTGGAAATGGCTTGCCAAGCTGGGTAACAAATGCATTCCTGTGATTAGCCCTGGAGTCACACATGACTCAAAATAGCCAATCACGGAGCTGGGAAAATTTTGTACAAATGGGACCAACCTCAGCTCTTTAAAGCACACTACTGCAGCTGCAGGGGTACTGCGTGAGAAAGCTGGTGCCATGGCAACACACAAGGCGATCATAATTAGTTTGTGTGCGCGTGTGCATGCACCAGCCTGTTACGACGCTGTCAGAGTGTAGATTCTTGTTTTAGCCACTCTAGTAGGCTTGTTCTGTGAGATATCAAGTTCAGCAGAAGCATATTAAGCTATTTCTCATTCTGTCTGTTTCAGAGGTAAAGGTGTTGTCCTCAACATCTCTTCTGCCAGCGGCATGTACCCAGTTCCACTGCTGACTGTTTACTCTGCTACCAAGGCAAGTGGAGACCCATCTATACACCCCTACTTACATCAGACCAAACAACTTCACTCATATACAGTCTGGTATAAGGTTCTGTGAGTGGCTCTCAGTGTCATTCCTAGGGAGCCCATGTTCTGCAGGTTTTTGTTTCTACTACCTTAACTTGTCTCTCTGACCACAAGAGTGACATGGTGATTTATTTAGTGAGGTAAATCAAGCATGCTGGATGAGGAAAACCACAAAATGCAGAGCATGGGGTTTTCAGGCCTGGGATTGGACCCCCCTGGGTTAACATTATTAGTATCACAGCTTTGCCTATTGTAATGTTGTTCTCGGCGAGATCCTGTTAAATTCATTAGTTGTGTTTGGAGAAGGGGAACCTCTAAAATGTGCAGGATAGTAGTACTACAGGAGCATGACTGAGAACCACTGAAATCTTCAAATAATGCTGAACTCTGGTTCTCCAAGACTGAAGTTCATGATGACACCAGCACTATAGTGTCTGTTCTCATCTGATATGCAGTGCTTACCTTTTATAATGTGGTGAGGGTTTTTTGTTTGTTTGGGGTTTTTTTTTTTTAGGCTTTTGTTGACTTCTTCTCTCGTGGAGTCCAAGCAGAGTACAAGAGTAAGGGGCTCATCATCCAGGTTAGATTTCCTTTCTCTTCATTTTTTAATTTGTGGGGTTTTTTTTGTATGTTTGTTTGTCTGTTTTCTTGATGTAAAAGTAATTTAATTCTATAGAGCGTGCTGCCTTTCTTCGTGGCCACCAAGATGACGAAGATCAGGAAACCCACTCTGGATAAGCCCACTCCTGAACGATATGTAGCTGCTGAACTGACCACAGTGGGGCTGCAAGACCAGACCAATGGCTACTTCCCCCATGCAGTCATGGTAAGAACAAGACCGTCTTTCTAGATACTATCAGTCTAGAGGCTGTGACTTGGGGCTTCATTACATGTAGGGCTGCCCCTGTATCCTAGGTTTCAGAGCTCTGCCTGTGTCCATCCTGGTATTTACACCGCTATTGCATCCACAAGATGCAATACCAGTATAAATGGTGGCGGCAGTATTGATGGTGAGGCGTTATGTGACCCAAGCCTCCGACTGAACAGCCATTACTGACCTCTTTTAGACAAACGAGTGTTCTCTCCAGCTGGTGCTATGCTCATTTTCAGCATTGTGCAAAATCAGTAGTAGTTCAGGAAGAAATTCTGCCAGCCAGGCGACTTTCAGCCTTGATCCACCCTTCGAAGAAATGGTTTTGAATCTTCTAGATTTGAATCTTCTGGTCACCAACCACTGTATGCAACACATTCTTGTAGTTAACACGATCGTAAGAAATGGCTGAAGACCCTGCACCTGTAAATGAAATGGGGGGAAAAAATCATGCCTTTTGATTTAATACTTATTATTTATTTATTTCCTGTGTTTGTGTGTCTTCCAGGGATGGCTGACCACTGTTCTGGTTCCCATCAATCTGGTCATTTACTTTGGCATGCGTATGAACAAGGCTCAGCGTGGTGGATACCTCAGGAGAAGAAAGCTGAGATAGTTTCCAGTGATTGCCTGAAAGGAAATGGAGCTCAAGACATCCAAAGTGTCTCTTCTGTGCTGTTTCTATCAATGTAGTTTGGCAATGACTGCCTGACTTTTGTATCAGTGTTTTGAGTAGTTTTGTGTTGAGGTCTTGAAGTACTGCCTCATCTGAAGATAATCTTTTTTTTTTGTGGTTGTTTTGTTATTTTTTTATATATATATATCTATACATGTGGAAGAACTACTGACTGCACAGATGTGACACTGAAACATCTTGAAATGAAGTGGTTCAGACTTTGCCTTTAACTTGGTGAGAATTTTCTAAATTTGATTTGGGAGTGTGGGACTTTCTGTACAGGGTCTAAAGTGTTGTACTGCTACATGGAGGGCTAACTTTTCACTGCTGTTGTAAGCAGGGGGGGTTTTGAATGGAAAGTGGGTTTGATATATACATAAGCTTATGTGTATACAAAAGCCACTCATGCACCTAGTTTGTGCCCACTGATGCCAGTCCCCTGTCATTTGTTTACAATAATGAAAGGTGAATTTATCCATTGACTATTTCTTCTGACGCTATAGAATGATCAGATGAGTTTTGGCCTTTTTTAAAAATCTTTTTTTACATTTTGTACCATTTATGACTACTATTATATTTATGAAATTGGTGGTGGGTTTTTTTGGTGTTTTATACTACATGTTGATGCAATGGTGCTTTTGTTTGTTTTTACACAATGAGCCACGCACATACTGTCAATCTCTGATCATTCGGAATGTGCCTTACAGTAAGCAGGAAACTGGTCATAGTTATCGAAAGGAAACCTTTAATAGCTGCTAGTCAGGCTGAGACACATCAATGCACTTACTGGCCTTTCTTTTTAATGAAAAACAAAAAAAACTTTCAAAGACCATACCATGCCTTATCAAATGTATTTATTTTTTAAGGCCTCAGTTTTAGCCATTTTCTATGGCTTAGGCCTCTGTATGATTTCTTGTTTAGACCAAAGCAAGTCAAACAGAAATACTCAGGTGTTGCAGCAGATAGAAAACTTGAATTTGTACATTCCAGACATATTTAAGCACAGGGTAAAATGTGCCTTTTGTTGCTTAATCGATGTATACTTATTTGGTAATAAATTTTTTCCAATTATTAAAAAAGTTTTTGTCATCATGAAGTTTTCACTTCGTCAGTCACATCTAAGTCTGTATCATAGTCCATTAGAGAATTTAAGATGTTTGGTGGAAACTGCTTACTGTGCTAGAGGGCGTAATGAATCTTGATGAAGTAATGTGAAAGACCAAAATGCTTTTGCAAATCAGGATGATTCTGCAAGACTGCCTATTTTCCCTGTGGACTAAACAGGTTTGGGGAGCTGGTCACTTGTTCGGTTCAGACTTGGCAGAGATTTTCCTCCGTGTCAGCCCTTCACACATACAGTGGAACTCTAGTTGTTGGGTTATTTATTGCTAAATTCAAAGCATGGAAAAAACATTTTTTTCTGACAATTAGATGTAAGGATTTAAAGGGATTTTTAAAAATAGATTATGCCTTAAACCACAAATTCCTGAATTGTGTGCAACAAGTACATCATTTTAAAAATGTCACGTGAAGCATATAACCTATTATACTGCTGTTAGCATTTACTAAAGTGTTTGAGTACATTGCACATGTACCTTATTTTTTATATTAAAAATTACTGTTTCAGACTAAGCATTAGTGGATACCCTTGAGGGAGTACATCAAATGCATGTACTTAATTTATACTTCAATCAGGTTTTAAGATTTTGTCATTTGTTTAAATGAGAGAGATTTGAAAATAAAAATTGCAATTTGTTACGAGTATTGAAGTACTTAAATACCTGAATACTCGGGTAATCCTAAAGCACTCTCAGATCTGTAGTTTTATCTACAACTGGATAAAGGAAAACATACTTTGCTGGGCAAAACAGGTCAAAGAAGAGAACCTCTTTGTCTTCTCTCTGTACTATGGTGGTGATGACTGGGCTTGTATTTGATTGTAGACTACCTTTTTTAATTTGGCTAATGAAGAAGCAAATTATATTAAATAAGAAATTCAGTACTAATGCATCTAAATTTAAAAGTCACTATCAACAGCCAAACATGGATTTACAAAGCAAATTAGTAATTGGACAAACACACTCCACAGCAAATGTTAAGCTGTCAAATACTTATATTAAACCGCCAATGACATTTTCATGACTTTGTTTTTAAATAAAGTTTCATGATGTCACAAAAACCAACTTAATTCCATATATTTGTCTATTCAGCCTAGAGTGGTTTAGCTCCACCCACTCACACTGAAGGAATGTTTCAGGCCTGCTTTCTGAATACAGGGCAGCCAGTCACGACAGACGTAATATATACTATATGGACAAAAGTATTCAGACACTTGACCATTACACCTACAGGGACATTCTATTAAAATACATAGTCTTTAATATGGAGACAAGATGTTGGAGTGTTTCTGTGGAAATTTGTGCTCATTCATTCTGTAGAGCATTTATGAGGCTAAGCACTGATGATGGATGAACAGATCTGGTTCGCATTCTCTGTTCAAGTTCATCCCAAAGGTGTTGGATAGGGTTGCGGTCAGGGCTCTGTAGGGGCCGGTCAAGTTCCTCCACACCAACCTCATCCAATCATGTCTTTATGGAGCTTGTGCACTGTGGGACAGTCATGCTGGAATAGGAAAGGGTTTTCCCCAAACTGTGTCTACAATGTTGGAAGCATGGCATCCAAAATGTATTGGTATGCTGAAGCATTAAGATTGTCCTTTCACTGGAAGTAAGGGGCCTTGCCCAAACCCTGCAAAACAGGTGTGTCCCAATACTTTTGTCCATATAGTGTACATATACCAGTTTGTTTATTTCCGAAGTGTATAGAGAAGCTAGAAAATGTACAAATAACTTTGGCACAAAGTGGTACATACAACCCCACAAGTAGAGATAGGTAGGATTTGCAATGCAAAAGTCGTTTATTTTAATTAAGACCATATTAATTATATGTGTTGTGACCAGTATAATTTAGAGCACCCTTGTACATTCGCTGGTTTGTTATTTGTTGTGATTTCTTGATCCTTCATTATATAGGAACCATTGTGCACATGGACGTTTAAATAGAGTCGGACGGTTTTAAGTGACGCCCCGTGAATATGTTTGGAAACTACATAGATGGTTTGCTTTGTAAAAAAACCAAAAACAACTCACCTTTATAGAGAGAAAAAGATATATTTCGTTTCAGCTGGTTACACGTGAGTTTTTTTTGCATCTTTGCACGTACTGAATGAACAAACAGCTGGTTAAAAGGTTCTGGTTGTTCGTAACTCTCTCTGGAGTAAGACTGTTTATGTGAATGATTTAATCTTAGACTTTCACAGACCTACAGCCTCGCCCTGCATCTGTAGCATGAATTCTTACCTTTCTGTCTATGTATTAATGTGCTAAGTCATTTTGGTTGATGGCACGTTCTGCCAATAACGAGGAAAGAACTGTAAATCGCTTTGACACACTGTTCTAATAGCACACATACTGAGTTATACCTGAAGGTGGCAGCAACATACTACAAGGCACGAACTCAGAATCCGAGTACCTACATTAAATGGATAAAAGTATGGGGACAGCCCTGTTTTTCAAGGTTTGGGCTAGGCCCCTTACTTCTAGTGAATGGTAATCTTAATGTTTCAACATACCAAGCCATTTTGGATAACCTCATGCTTCCAACTGTGTGGACACAGTTTTGGGAAGAACCTTTTCTATTCCAGCATGACTGTTCCCCAGTGCACAAAGCAAGCTCCATAAAAACGTGGTTGGATGAGTTTGGTGTGGAGGAATTTGACTGGCCCACACAGAACCCTGACCTCAACCCCATCCAACACCTTCGGGATAAACTAGAACGGAAATTGTGAGCCAGGCCTTCTTGTCCAACCACTGTGCCTGATCTCATAAATGCTCTACAAAATGGGTACAAATTTGCACAGAAACTCTCCAAAATCTTGTGAAAATCCTTCCAAGAGTGGAAGCTGTTATAGTTGCAAAGGAGGGCTCCGTATTTAAGTCTATGTATTTGAATGCAATGTCATTAAACTCCCTGTTGGTGTTAATGGTCCGGCGTCCCAATACTTTTGTCCTTATAGTGTATATTATATATAACACAATACAAATATTGTGTCATTCTACATGATATATAACAAATACAAAATATTTTTTACCTCAGTTCAACTCCATGGGTGACAAGCGCCAGAGAGCAAGGGTACAAGGCTCCTGGTCCAAACCAGCACCCTTAGGTAGGTAGGCAAGCTGAACTCATCTGTCCACACCCAGTGAAAACGAGTTTTGTCTTTTGGGGTACTTCACAATGGTACAGTGTAGGAACCTTGCCATCCTTTAACCCCCATTTTTTCACATAGAGAGACTTCACTTTTAAATTAATGTATTTAATTAACTGAGAAATCCTGTTTTGTGAAATGGACAGTTCTTATAACTGACTTGTAGACTTGTTTGTAGAACAGTACTAAATGAAAAGGTCACAGAGTTATGATGCATTTGAGGAATCCCATTTCTAAAATATCTTTCTAAGCACACTGCACAGTTGTATTTTTGTTATAATAAATATAATTAGCTAATTTTATTAATGCAAGGTCGACTGCATATCAGGTCTTTTCACGCAAATGTTTCAGGAGCAGGTAGACAGCCAGTGCCTGGGTCATGGAACGCTGGGCCGAGAACGTACGAGTTCCATCAGCCAGCGGATGTAAGTGCCAAGTAATAGTGTGTGTTTTGGCTTGAGGTCCGAGTTTTCCCACCTCATGTATTCCTGTTCATCTTTGCCAATTTATTTTAGCCAATCCGAGTGATACCTGAAGAAAAGGTGATAGAGTAAGTGATTTTTTTACTGAGACTGAATCACTGAATTTAGTTCAAAATTTGGAACTCCCAGGAATGTAAATAAAAGTACTATTTCTTTTTTTCCCCAGGGAAGTTGGGGACTATGAGATCAGCCAAGGTCCCACTGGAGTGTCCAGGTACCATTGCCTAGATAACCAGTGAGATATTTCTGTTACAGACAGTTCCTGCTCCTATGATTGGGTTTCTGCACACCCCATTATCTGTGTTTCTCTTCAGACTTCGGCTCCTCCCTGGATTTCTTCCACAAGAGGAGGCAGACTGGATGTTTGCTACACTGCTGTCTGAGCTACCATGGTCACAGAAGACCAATTATGGCATGATGGGTAAGTGATGATGAGTGAAGGAGGTAAAATATTCACTCTTTAGTGTGTTAAGTTAGAGCACTTTATTCAATTTTAAAATGCAAAACAAATAAAGGAGAGTAAAAAATGCGTTTGTGTTTGTGTTTGTGTTTGTGTTTGTGCTTGTGCGTGAATGTGTGTGCGCACATGATGACTCATTCTTTCCAGTCCCTGAATTGGCAGACCTGCTACTGCCCCCAGCACTTTGGTTGATCCTTTCCAGAAGTAGCATCACATTAAAATGGTTTAAATATACTAAAAGAATAAATGTTTGCTTTGGACAAGCAATACAAAGTCTAACTAAGGCTCACACAGAGCTCTTTTTGTTGAAACATATTTTTGTGCTGATAATTTGTGTGTTCAGTTCATTTCCATATTTGGAACAAGCTGAAAATACGTACATGAAACCCCCACACATTAGGTATTAGCACTGTCTGACAACTCTTTTTGAATAAAATGAAATGATGTGAATTATGATGGTGCATAGGCATATATTAACATTCTCATATTTGCCTTCCACAAGCATGAGCACATGGGCATAATTTATCAAGCACAGTTACAAAGTAAGACAGTGTCAAATGTTTCCCTGCTCAGGTGGAGCATATGATGAGCCCCGGTTGACCTGTTGGTACGGAGAGCTGCCTTACACCTATTCTCACTCTACAATGCAAGCCAACCCACAGGTTTCAGCCATTTTCTATTCTATTTCTATTTATATTTTATTCCCATTTGACCATCTATAAGGCTTCAGAAGATCCATATAAAATGTATGGTTAGTTAACCGTGCTTTACTCCTTTGTTTCTTTTAATCATTTTACATTTGCTTGTCTGAAAGCTTAAACATTAGCATATATTTTCATATTTCTTGTATTTTGTTTTTCCTCCTTGTACACATACCTCAACTTTTTTCCCCCATAGTGGCATCCTGTCCTCATAACCCTGCGACAGGCCATTGAGCGTGAGACCTCGAAAACCTTTAACGCCTTATTGTGTAATCTGTACCGTAATGGAAAGGACAGCATTGCCTGGCACAGTGATGATGAGGCCTCTTTAGGCCCTCGTCCCACTGTTGCCTCCCTTAGTTTCGGTGACACTCGTGTCTTTAGCCTCCGGAAGAAACCACCTCCAGTGAGTCACCAGTTTCAATATTGCTTAGAGCATGTGTCTTCATAAGTGACATTGTAAGATAAATAAAGGGACTGGGCTGAGAGAAATGGCATTAAACTTGGTAATTATCAGGCAGCTGCTCTGAATGTTTGGGGGTGTGAGTTTTTCAGGAGTGAATCAACATGTTTGTACTGGGGCTGCTGACATCAGTCAGCAAAATCAATATAAACCAAGACGTTCACTCATTTTCTTGCTCTAAAACACTCCATAATGTTCACATGACACACAGATTTTCCGAAAAATAGCAAAACACGACAGAAACCACTGATTACAATATGGTTTCCATTGTTTCTTTGTTCTAAAAGATGTTGCTCATCACACAGACAAAACTTTGAATGAAATTGGCATTGTGATGGGGTTATGTGAGAGAAGGCTGAAAGTGGCAGAATGCCTTTTATTAGACAATTAGTAAATGACAGGTTTAGTTAGATGTTTTAGTTATACAAATAATCATAGTAGTTACAGCTTCGGTGTGGAACAGTGATTGTGTCATTACATGTACAAATCGAATTTCTGTGTTGTAGGAGGAGAAGGGAGATTACACATATACAGAGAAATTAAAAATACCACTGAGTCATGGAACACTCCTCATCATGGAAGGATGTACTCAGGAAGATTGGCAGGTAAAGAACAAGCGCAAAACCTCAAAATGACACTGTAGTACAGCTTATGTTTTCTCATTAAGCACATAGGATCAGTGTTTAAACACTAGTTTGACCTATTAAAACGAGATATGGTTGGTCTTGTTATAAATTATTTTTTAAATTCTCCTTCCATTTTTTATTTAAGGTTATTCATTATTCATCACTGAAACTAACTTTAGTGAACAGATGTGTCAAGACAAAGGGACGCAAAATATCTTTGTAGACTCTTTATTCTAGTAATAGGTATTCTGCATGAATATGCATTTTCACTAGTCCTTCAGAAAGTGTCACAGTGAAGGAAACTGTTAGAACAGATGTAGAGAAAAGCGGTAAAAATCACCATTACTGCAGCTGAAGAGCTTCCTATCAAAAACTTGACCGCCTTCTGATGGAGTTAAACAAAGTAATATATCACATCTATAGCTTTTGAAAGTCGAATCACATTACCCATTTTTATATCAGTTGACAGCTAATTAAGCATGCATTCATAGTTTTCATTTAATTTCAGCTGTAGTTTTTAGTAAGGGCTGTGACCAGGTATTTGACAAGGAAAGAACAAACCAAATCAAATCAATGGCATAGTTCCTGTTTACACAAAATTATGCACCATTTATGCCTATTTACACAAAGTGTGTTTCTTTTGTTTTTTCCAAATTGAAGCATGCTTTTTGACGTAGTGGACCCTTCACCCCGAATCCAGTGACTTAGGCAACACTGATTGCACCCCATTCTACACAACACCAGGATTAGATAAACTACGAAACACTAAAATAACAAAAACAGCTATAAACAGTCATTGTGTTGTAATAAGGCTCTTACCATCATTCCTAGCCTTTCAGTTTCAATTCACAATATATTTTCTTTAATCTGCATGTTATTAGTTTGTGTTGCTTGACATTTAGGTTTTTGTACTTTGCCATGATCAAAACTAGCCATGACAGCAGAGCTCTGATTGGTTGTCCTGATTTTCAACACATCCATACAAAACAGAAATTCTGGCTGTTTCTGGTTTAGCCTAACTTTTTTTGTAAGACAGCATTCATTTGCATGGATTGTTTACAAAAAGCAAGACTTCAGGTTTGCTGTTGAAGAGTGTAAGATGTTCAGACGGGCCTGTTCACCAAATTATCATTGTCCTGCCAGCTAAATGCTAAAGGGCCTGTTATAGGTCATTCTCCCCTGCTGTTGAGTTGCTATCAGATGCTGGCACAGAAACCAGGCCCTTTCAGAGAACATAAAGAATGGGGGGAAAAAGGTCAGGGACATTTTATGGTAGCACCTGAAGACTGTCTCTTAGGCTCTTAATTTGTTCTCCGAATGTGCCTGAAAGCTCTTGGTGGAATGTTTTAGTCAAACACTATTTACATTGCATAGTCAGAATAAGGCTTACCAAAAGCTTACTTATGACTTGATAAAGAGTGCTTTGGAAAAACACTTAATAATTACAGCTGTCGAGACACATTGCATAAGTTTGCTGGGAGAGTTTTGCTGTAGATACGAATTCCCCAGAGACCATCTCAGATTACACTGTTCTGAAGTTGCAGTCAGAAATATGTGCTACAATAGTCCAGAGTGGTTAGACAGGACTAGACTGCAACAACAGTACCCCAGAGAACATGCATGGGGAAAAATATTTATCTGATATTTGGCATTTTTCTTTTGTTTGTCGTGAGCTCCGTAGCACTGTGCTGGACATAAGCTCTGACTGGATTTATGGAAAATAAAACATTTGCGAAAACCTTTTTTAAAAAATAAGTGAATAAGTATCTACTTCAGACTTTTAGCAGGTGCTATTCTCAGTTATGTTGTTCTCTTATGAGCCATATTTTATTCTGCCAAGCTCTGTTATGCTGTCCATTCATTAATAATTTCACGTTTCCTGTGTTTTAACAGCATCAGGTGGCGAAAGAGTACCATGACCGGGGGCCCAGGATAAACTTGACCTTCCGTACTATCTACCCTGAACCACAACATCCATCCAAAAGATAACAGATAGTAATGAAGAAAAATGGCAATAAAAGCCGGAAAAGATGTGAATGGTTGAGAGAGATGGAGAGGACAAGGTTAAAAAGGGTCTTTCTTTCGCATTTGCAGAACATTGGCAAAATGGTAATGGACTGTGTCCACCCATGTGCCAAATACAGAAACTGACTGGCCTATGATAACCTCTCATTGAGTGATTGTTTTTCCTGTAAGGGTGATGTTTAGATAGTGTTCTGTTTTGGCCATAAATTTATTGGTGACCTTTTTTTTTCCCACTTCCTCAGTAATATCAGTTTCAAACATTATTTGCCAGCACCAAAATGTTAGTTTGATTATACATACATGCACACACACACACACATGTATATATA
>JBBPCX010000135.1:12232495-12247125 GCA_037974365.1 Hydrocynus forskahlii
TCGTAAAAATGGAGAGTAAAAAGATGTGGGGATATATATATATATATGTGTGTGTGTGTGTGTGTGTGTGTGTGTGTGTGTGTGTGTGTGTGTGTGTGTGTGTTTAAATGCCAATTCGTACATGATCAATAAAGTTTTCTGATTATTATTTGGATATTATTTATGTATGTATGTTTGTGTGCTACATGCGTGTCACTTTCGCTTCTCCTCCCCTCCTCCTCCCCCTTAGCTGTCCTGTAGCAGGCGTTTATTTAAGGGGGCTGATGTGGGGGTACTGGTATGGCTAGCCGGAACCAGGCCTGCTCACAGGGTGAGGGAGGGGCCTGGAGAGAGTGGGGAGATGTTGAGGGAGTATGCAGCTATAAAAGCCTGGGCAGGATTTGTCTCTGTCAGTAGCTCACACAGGAACGACCCAGATACAGAGCCACTGGCAGAAGGAAGCAGGAGACTGCATCTGAAAAACGCATTGCGCTGCTGAGCAAGGCACAGAGACCAAGGACGTCTTCAGCTTTTACAGTGCCAGAGGGAAGCCTGGTCGACATCAGAACATCAGGATCATTTTGAAAGTGTGCTTTGATTTGGATGCCCTGTGAACTGCGAGGGCACTCTTTTGGACAGAGGAGACACAGACTAAAAGTCAGCACTGGAATCTTCCTTAAAGAAAGACAAGGGGAGTGAAGGAGCAGGATCATCTGCCACACCTGAAAAGGTGAACACACAGCGTTTGGCATCTCCACCCATGGCTGCACGTCCATTGGAGACGGTGAGTTACTCCATGCTTCCACCCCACATACTGGCTTCTGCCATGGAGGAGTTCCCTCAGCAGCTCCCCGTGCCCAAGGGCCCAGCCAAGGGCCGCAGTCGCCCCCGACGACCTCGGGAGGCCCGCTTCAAGACCCAGCCTGTAACCTTCGCAGAGATAGCCGAGGTGGAAGAGGAAGGGGCTTCGCCGCTGGAGGAGGAGAGAGCCAGACGATCCTTCCTGCAGTCACTGGAGAGCCTGAGGAGGAGCACACAAACGCTGCACCACACAAGCTCTACACACTCCGGGAGGACCAGCACACCCACACAGACCAGCCTGGACTCAAGTGACTCAGATTCAGCCCCATGAGAGAGAGAGAGAGAGAGAGAGAGAGAGAGAGAGAGAGGGGGAAAGAGAAAGAGAGAGAGAGAGAGAGATAGGAAAGGATGTGATTTTGTATGTAATCCTCTCCTCTGCTATATTGCTGACTTTACTGGACTGGACTCCAGTGCACTTTGCACATATCCTTCTCTTGAAGCATACTTTGCGGCTGTAACTTCTTAGCACACTCCAGCCTTGCCAAGCAATGGTAGGCTGGATTGCTAATGCTCCTTAGTTGTAGTATTTTCTAAACTCTAACAACTTAAATATTCCAAAAAAATCCTTCTTTAGTTAATCTATAAGACTTGAGGCCGTTTTTCATGAGCTTTAAAGTGTAGGTCTGTTCTTTTTGCTATTCCATTCACAGGGACAGATACACAAAGGTCAACCATTTCATGTGTGCCTGGTTAGAGATTACCGAATGTTTTTCTACTGTCCATCTTGGATTTCCATTGTTTAACACTTTGTCATGATTATGCAGTCTAATCATTGTCAGAAGAACTGAAATCAGTCCGTAAATGACCCACACTCCATTGGAGGCACTGTTTCAAGATGATGTTACTTGAGTCTGCCAAAATAGTATATTTACTAATGATCTCAGAGAAGAACAATTATTTTCTTGCTAAATGTTACAGATATTTATTCTCAGAATATCTTGTTAATGTAGCATAATGGGATTAGAAATGTGTTTTGTTGACACTGTGGGCTTGCAAGGTCACTATCGCAGTTTGAAAATGAAAAAAAAAGACGAAAATATGAAATCTTTGTACTTTTGTTTTACTTTTATTATCTTTGTTAAGATATTTCTTACTTACTTTAATAAATATATATAAATAAAGTACAAATCTGTGGAGTCCTTGTGTTGTTGCATAGCTGTTTTTTGACCAAGTCTAAAAAAGGGCAAGTTCACTCAGCAGAAGAATGCGAAGGGAGGAGGAGTGTGGAAGAAAGGACACAGGAAAATAGGATAGCGTGTGAAACCAAAAACGCAGAGGGAGCAATCATAACAGCAGATACACATCACTGCTAGATCTTTCTCATAACGTATTTATATTGTGTGAATACTTCATGAGGAGCGAATCCATAGAAATGGTCCAAAATGACTTGCAAAAAATAAAATCCACATTAAATATCAACATTAGGTGATGTTTCTTTCCTTTTACTGTAATATTTTTTCGTGTTTGGACTGACAGCACGTAATCCAAGCCCTCATCCACAAATGAAATCGAGTTGTTTCTTCAGTTTTCACACGCAGTAGATCATGTTTTTTTCACTCAGAGTTGCCTCATAACTGTGTCTCTAAGGAGAAAGCTCTCATGGCCCTAGAGACACTGGTCAGTCACCCTCTGCATAACTTGCATGTGTTTACACTGTGCCTTAGCCTGAGTTTGAAAACAGACTTCAACAGGCCCTTGCTGGACTCTTCACCCAGGGACTGATCTGTTCTTTGCTAGGCTGGTGTGTATGTGGACTAAAAATAGCATCAATCTGACGTGCCTTCTGATCTAGTTACATTTCAGAAAAAAACATGTTTTGCAGCCAACTGAAGAGACCGCTGTACTGTGACAAATGTCTGTATACACTTATTATCAGGAACTATGTTCTTATGTTTGTGTTATGTGTGGCAATCATATACAACATTAAATCACCATTGAACTGATTAAGCCTGAAGGCTTTAGATGGCCACAGTCTTATGCTATGGACGCAGTATACATTATGATGTACCAGTGACACACATTCATTTAAGTGAAACAGCAGAAATGTGTCTGTGTTTACCAGTTGTTTACCAGTTCATCCCCTCACCTCTCTGCTCTGATGTTATCCCTGCAACCTACTTTTTATACTGTTGCCGTGGTGATGAAATGTGATGTCTCAAATTTGTCTGCGAAAACAAACCCAATGTTCTGTTTCATGCTGAATGTCCCTGTATATAGCTCCTCCCATTCCTCACCCCAAATACAGCAAAGCTTTGTCACACACGCAGGCCAGGACAAATCTACATTTTGACCTGCACGTTCCTGCAGTACACTTTTTTTTCTTTAGAACATTTTGCTCTGGTTCCTAATGCATGGTTTAAGTCTCTGGCGCTAAATATCAACCAACTCTCAAATAATGCATAGTTTTGCTGTGATCTTTCCATTTCTGGGCAGACATTTAGTCCCTGATGTGCACTCAACAAAAAAAAAATTCTCCACTTAAAAATACAGCATGTCCCCAACAGGCAGCTGGAAGGCCACCACCATTCTTGTTTATGTAACCTGCTGTTCTGCATCATGTATTCATTTTAGTGTGTGAAAAGAGAACTGCTCAAAAGGCATGAGCTGAAAAAAGTCACATTGTTCAGCCTTACAATCTTAGTCATTCGTTGAGTGAATGACAGCTGTTGTCACTGAAAAGATGAATGGATGGATATAAATATACGGACATCCATAAATATATATAGATATACTTATGCACATACATACACGTTCAATATCATTCCTTCACTCCAAAATCACCCTCAAACTCACTGTTTCCCATTGAAGTGGCCAGTTCATGAGGCAGTGGTTTAAGTTGAGTTGTTTCTTTCTTTGACCAACATCTGCACTGACAATGAGGGCTGAGGAGGAAGAAGGGATTAAACAGGCATAGGGACGGGGGGCTTACTTCATTTCCTCCTTTAGAAGATCCACTCATACATGTAAGCCCTTACATACAAGCACTGCATACATACCACACTTCAAAAATCCGCTTGCCACATGAGGGGATGTGGTACACAGAAATGATAGCAGCTTGGTCTGGGCTGAACAAGATGATAAGATAGTACAATGTTACAAGTATTATATGGTTTACCGAATGGCCCTGAATGTGATGGAACACTGTCATTATCCTTTTGCTTGATATCAACAACCAGAGTGTTTTGTCCTTCTAGGTTTGTGTCGTGCTGTCTGGGAACACACTGACTGTCTGTGTTCCTGACCTACATTCTCATATGCCACAGAACAGAACCCTGGTGGGTTTTGGGCCAGAACCAAGAGACAGACAACTTCAAACAATTTGTTCTTCCCTTTCTCCCCAGCTCTCTCTGTCATATCCTCCTCAGATCTGTAATAGAATAATCCTCTCTCAAGCTCTTAGCTCTCGGAAGAAGGTAGTGAAAAGGCATATTGAGCAGAAGGTAACCCACTTATCGCTCATCCAAAAACTCATTTCCTCAAACCACTGATGAGGGCAGTTGGCGAGGGAGCACATACTGGGAGCTGTCAATATCTGTGTCATGAAACAAATTGATTAAAGCAGTAAATATGAGTCACTCACTTGTATTGCCATTCTCAAAGAAAAAATGTAGGAAAGGCATACAGAGCTTATTTAACATTCAAATAAAATGTGATTTATATTCAGATTCAGGTTTATCTCATGCTTAATCTAACTCATGCTTTGTACAGTGGCTGCAAACACATTTCCATCTAAGGCAAAGGCAGTGAGAGAGAAAGTTTTCTCCTAAGACTCACCAAATTTAGCTTGCCAAACAGGCTCTAGGCTGTAATGTGCACAGAGAAAGCATAGCTCACTGTTATCTTCCAGGTTCTTTTCTGCCAGCAGAACAAACAGCTAGCCATGCGACACTAAAACAGATGAAGGGTAAATCCTAACAGGTTCTCAAGCTAAAAAAGAAAAATGGGTCACTGAAAGAAAGATAACTTAACTGCATGTTAAATGGTCTTGTTAAAGGGGAACTCCAGTGATTTTTCCACATTTCTGGATAATTCTATCCAATGATGTGTAAACACAGTAATTGTGAGTGCTTTGCTGTTACATTCAGCATTTCAGAGAAATCAGAAACAGACTGATTTTTTCACTGGTAGCAAAAGGAACCAAGAATTACAAAATGTACAAAAATATAGCCATTTCATTTAATGTTCAAAACAACCAGTGAACCTATATGTCTTCCAAGATTTTCAAAACAGAACCACAATGCCCTCCAGAATTATTGGAACCCTTGCTAAAAGATGATTGAACAGTCTTCTAACAATTAACTATATTAGTCATTCTCTTAATATTACATACAAATCTTAGCTTTATTTGAGGTAAGTTTAGTCAACCATTAGTGAAAAAACATTTAAAACAAAATCATACAAGTCAGAATTATTGGCAACTTACAACATTTAAACTGAATAAAAATAAATGAAGTGTGTGTAATCCCACACATATTTATTTTTAAGTTAGCCTGAGTGTTTAGAAAATTTTAAGTCATCAGTCATCAATGATTTCCTGTTTCACTGGGGTTTAAAAATTAGATGACACAGGGCCCAAATCCCTCAGTCATCTATGGCCATCCTTCAGAAAGATTCAAGAGAATTCCACTGCAATAAGGCATAAATGTACAGACTTGCACAAATTAGGGAATGGGTACAATAAAATAGCCGCTTGACTGAAAATATCTGTATCAACAGCAATCATTAAGGAAGTTCAGAAATTAGAAACGGTCTTGATCCAGCCTGGAACAGAATGCAAGGCTATTTTGTCGGCTGCCACACTGTGGAGGAAGGTCAGAGAGGTAAAGAAAAATCTCCAAAGACCACAGTTTTAATATTACACTTTTAATTTTATAGCAACATGGGGGTCACGACGTCTCCAAATCCACCATAAACCAAGGCTGTTTCTCCTCTAAAGGACCAAGCAGTACCCTTTGCATACATGGTATTATGGATTCCAGGAAGTACCAGGAGATTTTTAATGAAAGTCTTTCTGCCTCTGCCAAGTAGATAAAACTTGGTTGCATTTGGATCTTCCAGTAGAACAACAATTCAAAAGACACAAAATCCACTCATAAAGGAAACAGAAAATCAAGCCCCAGTTCCCTGTTTCTCTGGAATGATGCATTTCATTTTCAGTTTTAAAAAACATTTAAAAATTGTCTGTCCATGTTTTAGAACTGATTGTTTCATTCATATTAATGTGGATGACCTGTTTTGGGGAGTAATGATGAGGAACTTCCAGTGCAATTTAATGCATAATGATCAATCATTTTAACAATAAACAGTCTGTTCCTGTTAGGAGAAAAAAGCCTTTTCAGTATATTGTCTGGTTCTTGTGCTGACTCATTTCATCCATTTATGTCATATTAGTTTTGGCTCAGAAGCAGCACAGATCTTTCTGTAAAAACATGTGTTTGTGACAGATTTCAGAAAAACAACAGACAAATATGATTTGTACTGTCCAGTAGTTATTTATTTAATTAGATTACTAGCAGAATTTTTATGCAAGGGGTACATCATAAATATTATGAGCAGAATTATTGTCATAGCTGAACTGTATGAAAAATATCAAGTCAGACAGAAAGAATATTCATAAATGCAAAAGAGTGTCCACACTGAGGTTGTAAATGAAAGAAATGCAACCTGTGGATGTGTGTGCTGGATGGCAATTTATTATATCTTGGTCTAAAGCTTTTACAAAATAGGGGACGATCAGGTAACCAGTCAAACATTTGAGTATTGAGACTGTTTTGCTTAAAAGATTTTGCTGAAAAACAGAACAAAAAAACTGTTTAATAACATTGTGCTTTTGGATTCTTCAAAATAGCTTACCACAAATCTACCCGAACAATAACTTCTCAAGTTACCTACTAAACACATTTGAATCAGAATTTCAGGAGAAATACCCCATATTTTGAGACATATCTATGGCCATTTTTTATTATTATTACTTAGATGTCCATTTGAATAAAAAAAAAATAATTCGGTAATTCGGTAAATGATTACCTGGTTATATAAATATAATTTAATAAAAAAATACTTTAAGAGAATGCAGACAAATTCCTACAGTGTAAACCATAGATTTAAATCATTTTCAATCTTCTTCACGTAAACCTTAGAGTAGTAGTATACATTTCTGGATGGGTTATGGCACAACACTACATTAATTCATTTCTAACCCATGCTCATTAAACAAAAAGTAGACAAACACCCTGTACAGGCCGTCAGTCCATCAAACGGCAGACACACATCTCCCAGAACAACAATAATGACAGAAGATGTTTTGGATTTTATTCCACAGGTTCAAAATATAGCACACACTTCTTATCCAGATATATTCCAGTTCTGACCTAGATTCCTGGAATGATTTCACATGTGCAAACACAGCTTGTAACTGTAGGAAGCTATGTACATTTAAATACTAAATGCATTTTTGCACATCTGTAGAACACTCAAAACATTTGTAGAAGAGAAATTACTTTTGTATTAACATATTGATCTTTAGAGGATGTATCAAGATGATTAATTTTGTGTGGCCCTAATTTTGTTCTTCTTAGTGCACACTCCTTATTGCTACTTTTCTTTCTGCAGACTATTTAGAAAAATAGATGGAAGTGGCGTGCATGTGAATATCCTTCGTGGTATTTCTGCCTCGAAGCCCTCGTCTGGCCTAGCAACTAAAGAACATCTCCAGATAAAGCATAGAATCTTGTCCAAAACAGCAGGGCAGGCAGCAATGTGCTTTGCTCATCACTATGCCCCATGGGCTGTGCTGACGTCAGACTTACGGTCCTACTGAAGTTACAGACTGAGTTTCTCCTCTGTTCTCCATGAATATGGGCCTGCTGAAGCCAAGGCTTCAGTGGGCATACACTCAAACTTACAACAACTGCATTGGTTCCAGATGGGACTGAAAAACTTACATATGGATGCAACAGAGCACAAAAACCCCATGGTAATAGTAACACGTGAGTTACTTTCTCTACTCACTAATGTACCTCAGGGGCTGACCCCCACCCCCACCCCCACCCCCACCCCCATCCACATGGTAGCACTTAGTCCTTTGAACAGTTAAATGCTGTTTAACACTTTTCGCTGATACTATGGTACTGACATATGTTCATGCAAAACATGGCTATGGTTTCATCTAAATCACCACTAATTACCATTGCAGAACCACAAAATAAGCATAAGGCTGATGGGTTCACTCAGCCTCACACTACACCAGCTGACATGGGAACTTCACTGTGACTTTAGTGGACCTGTTGATCAGTACAGACTCAACTAATCACAATCAGTAGTTTTCACCGTCGGACTCACCCACAGACAAAGATGATACAGCTATAATCATCATACTCATTTGCAAATTACGATGTTACAGGAATTATATCATTATCATCCTTTATTTAAGATCAGGTTTTCATTGAGGGTACATCTCAGTGTCAGTGTAACCAAGTATTGCAGGGTAAATAAGAAAATGATAATAAATCATGCAACAGACAGACAGTTAAAGTAAAGACAACAGTACTAACAATAAGCCAATAAAACAATAATAAATGAAACCTTGAAATAAAACAAGAAAAACATCTAAAAAGTAGATAAAAGAACTAAAACAAAAAGTCCAGCTGATCCTGAGAACAAAGTGTGGTCTGTTTGAAAATATAATTTTAATTCAGTGCATTTAAAATACACGTCATGGACAAAAGTTTTGGGACAGGAACTTTAATGACATTGCATTCAATTACGTAGCCGTTAATATGGAGTCCCCCTCCTCTTCGCAGCTATAATAGCTTCCACTCTTCTCAGTAACAGAAAAAGTGAAGGAGGAGGTTCTTCTGAAGACTGAGACAGGGCCCTAGATAGTGTGTAGTAATTCCCAGAGAGTAGAAATTTGAGCCAGGAGTGTTTAGAAGAAGCCGTTATGTGACGATTGAGATGACGTACAGGGACGTGTTTTTACGATGCAAAAATCCAATGTTTTATTTTGTTTGATTATTTAAAATGGTCATGTTTTGTTTAGCATTGACAAACAGCGCATCACTGTATACAACACTGTGCACACACAGCATTTAAAAATGTATTTTTTGATCGATTTTAATTTGATCCAATCACAGGCCGCGAAGTGAATCGCGTGGGGTTTCAGTCCTCAGCCAATGACAGGCTGAGTTTGGGAAGTCAACTCAGGAGCGCGAAGAATTTGAGAGAAAATGGCGATTTGAACTCTTAAACCTCACTATAAACAATACTTTTAATGTTGGTAGCTATCGTTTATCGCTGTAGTTTCATGGAAACATCAAGTAGCCACGTTCACTCGGCCGGTAACCTGTTAATTAGAGCTAGGTTGCAGCAAACCTGTTTTTAAGTCTGCTTAGCTAATGTTGTAGCAATAAGGCTAGGCGACTAGCTTGTTGTTATTGAGAGTTACAGTAATGTCGGTACAGGTTAACTAACACGGAGAGTGATTAACTCAACTGATGCCGTTCTTAACTAGAAAGTAATGGCCTCTTATAACGTGGTTTTCGCTGTTGACGTGAATGATCGATCAGAGGAGCCCAGCGTCTCCAGAGAGGTGTTTCAGGGTTCTTTAAAGCAGTGGGTTTTAAGAGTTCTCCTTTCCCTGGGCAGTAGATACGGATTCGAGAAAGTCCGATGGGGCTATAGGTTCTTCCACTCGAGAACTGTAAAAAGTGCAAGTCTCATAACAAGAGGCGCAGATTTCAGAGAGCTTCAGGAGAAAGCCTTCAGCGATTTTGAAGACGAGCTTCTAAAATTCGCTCCCAATCACAAGACATTTCACGAACAACACAGACACCAAACAAGCCCGGCGAGCTGCGTACACAACGCACTGAAGGAGATTCTCTTGGATTTCCAATGGGATAGACCCGACATAACATCTCCAACGAAATTAACTTTGAGATCAAGGAGATCAGGTCGGAACACCAAAAACATTTCTCTGGCAGAAGATGAGCTTTCGTGTATAGGGGAAAATGTTTTGTTTGTGGTGTCCACGTGTCCACACTCCAAGAGAGAGCTAGAGGAGTTCCTACACAGCAGCAGCAACAGCACTGGAAGTCACAAGGATTTACCTGAACTTGTCCTGCCAAAACGCCTAGTAGATTTGCTGATTCAGCGGAAGGTTGTCCTTCATTGGGCTGACTGCAATCTGAAGAAGGTTTGCACATACCCCCCCCCCCGTGTCACTTTATTTAAACAAATGCATATACCTCAATTGTTGATTTTACTAATGCTGTATTTTTAACAGGGTCCTAAAGTGTTTGATGACAACATGGGCTTAAAAAGCATAATGGAGGTGTTGGAGCCAGTAGGTGGAAAAGTGGTCCCTGTCCTGACCCCTTGGTTGGCCCTAAAGCATGAACGTCCTAACGTGGACATTCTGAATGATAATGCCTTTCCACCTGGCTCTAGTATTGACTACATTTTGTCCTCTGAAAAGACATACCTGCGTTGCTTTCCAGCCCAAGCGGGAACTCTTTGCTGGGGTGCAGGTAACAAATATTGTTCTAGAAATGTCACTTATTTTGTTTTGACACTTGTGTGAATCATGAGTACTTTAATTGCTGACACCATCTTTCTTTTTATTCCAGATGAGGACAAACAAATCTGCTGTGTTTCATTTGAACCTGTGTCATGCAGGCAAAGACTTCTGTGTGTTCCTGTAGAAGTCAGTCTGAGAACTGTTCTGCAAGGTTTGGACACCAGCTCCATATGTCAGTCAGTGTCAGAGTGCTGGGTCCTGTCATGCCCAGATAAACCAGAGCAACATCAGCTTGCTTTTCAGAGCTTGTTGAAGGAGCTCTCTGTTCAGGCATTTACCATGGTGATTTTTTTATACATTTTTATTTTTTATTTTCAAACTAAAAGCAAAGGAGCATGTTTTGGATTTAATGTTTACATTAAAATATGAGATGCAGTTTTTCAGCTTCATGCCCCCTGTCTGTTTCTATAGCTAGCAGAGGTCAGTGAAGGAGATCTGGTTCGCTCTGCTGTTCTGTCAGTGCTGTCCCCCCATTCAGCTCTTCTGACAGTTCTCCAGCCTCTGGCCACTCAGTGTGAGGAGGTGCTGAACAGAAGCCTCATTTCTTCAGAAACCACAGACAACTCCACTGACCTTCCTGACATTGTCAACAGTGTCCTCAGCACGATCTATGACATTATGAAGGATGACGATAGCTCAGGTGTGTCTTGAATGGGTATAAATAATTGTTTTTAGTAGGCTGCTTTGACTGCCATCTTGCGTGCAGCTTCTTTAAAACAGAGGTAAATATTTTATTAAAAGGACTGCTGTGCCATAGTCTGGTAAAAATGTGTAGCTTTAATTGCATGTGATGAGTGACAGTTTTAACTTCAGTTTAAGTGGAAAGTCACGGAGGAACAACAGTTTATTTCTCAGGGAACCAATTAATTGATAAACAGAACCTTTTTTAAAAATCCAGCATCAGATTTTGATATTTGAAAAAACATTTATCAAAAAATATTATTTAATGCATTTTCTCTACAAAGTAAATTCAGTTAGGAGTGTCACAATTGTCAAACTGTTGATGTAGATTGCCTTGTTGAAGCACATTGTTCTAAACACTAAGAAATGTAACTATTAATTTGTTCATTCTGTGCATCTTACAATGACAGCCGCTAACACAGAAGAAATGAATCCATATCGGACTCCTGACTGGGCAAATCAAGAGCTCCAGCAGTGGACTAATCTAGCAACAGATTTTACAGAAGGCTGGTTTTGTCTGTCTGACCAATCTGGGATTAGCTGTCATCTGATGGAGTCAATGAGGTATTTGAATTAATTAGAATTATGCCATGCAATACTGCAGAATTTGATTTAATATTAAAACACATGTTCCTGGTTGTTTCATACCTTAGGCTTTTGCATGCTGCTCCAGAGGAGAAAGAGCAAAAAGAGGAACACTCTCAGTTAGAGCTTACTCACACTTTAGCTGAGCTGTATCAAAGCAATAGAGTTGGAGCCAGCGCTGGCCCAAAAGGCAAAAAAAGTGAGTATGTCTATACTATGGCAGTTATAACAAATAGCAATGAATTAACAATTGTCATACTACAGTATGCAAGCATTGTTGACATAGCATTGACATGGTGTATCAGTTCAGTTTGTTCATGACTTTCTTTGCTCTTAAGGAGGTTCTCAGCGTACACCAGTAAGACAAAAGATGAAGACAATGAGCCGTTCCTTGCAGATGCTGAATGCTGCTCGCTTTAATATAAAAGAACAGAAGAGTCAGGCAGAAGCGGACCTTCCCAGCACTGCAAGAGGAGCTGACAAGCATGGCAAGAGATACTCTGGTGAAAGGACTAAAACAGGTCCCATGTGTAAGTTAAGCATTTTCAGTTCATTTGTAAAAAGATAGCTTATGTAATTACAGAAATTATATTAATTACATGAATTACATCACAGCCTTCAAAAGTGAAGAGGAGCTGTCTTCCCATTTGAAATTGAGATATCAACAGGCTGTGGAGGACCGGAGTTTGTCTCTCCCTGTTCAGGTCCAGAAATTTCTCTCTGTGGTGAAAACCTTCATCAAAAGTAACAGTGATGTAGAGGTGAGTGAGAACTGCACTTATCAGGCAGTTAAACAGTTATGTGAGCTCTCATTTTTAAGGCCTGTGCATAAAACTGTGAAAATTATAAATACTGGAGTATTAATGTGTTCTGAAGACATTTAATTTATATTTTAGTCTGGTTGCTTTGACATTTTTACGATTACTAAAATGTTTAAGTGATTCTGTTGTACACCATTTCTCACTCGATTGAGAATGCAGAACAATTACTGACCAATTATTTTTGCTCTTTCTTGGCAGGCTTCATTTTTAGATTTAATCAAGAAGAACCTTTTGAAAAGCACCCAGTCTGTTCGACAGCTTTATGGAAGTGCTTCAGACACAGAAAGTAAAATCAGAGAGTATGTTCTATTTAGTTTTTAGCGGTGTGTTTACTGTACAGTTCTTATACACTGATCAGCCATAACATTAAAACCACCTGCTTAATATTGGTTCGGTACCTCTCTTGCCACCAAACAGCCCTGACTCATTGAGACACAAACTTCACAAAACCTCTGGGGAGTGTTGTGGTATCTAGCATTGAGATTATAGCAGCAGATCCATTAAGACCTCTAAGTTGCAAAGTGGGGCCTCTGTGGATTGGACTATTTTTCCTACACATGCCACAAATTATTGATATGATTAAAACATGCTGAATTTAGAGGCCAAGTCAACACCTTTAACCATTGTCCATTGGTCTGAAGGGGTGTACAGCAATGTTTAGGTAGATGGTTTGTGTCAGAGGAACATCTGCATGAATGCCAGGACACAGGGTTTCCCAGCAGAACGTTGCCCAGATCACACTGGCTCTGTCTTCTACCTATCGTGCATCCTGGTGTCATCTCTTAACTGTGTCAGCATAGCACACGCACCTGGCCATCCACATGATTCATCAGACGAGGACCCCTTCTTCCATTGCCCCACCATCCAGTTCTGATGCTCACTTGCCTATTGTAGGCATGTTCAGTGTTGGAAAGGGATTCAGCAAGGGCACTCTGACTGGCCTGCCGCTACACATCCCCATACACAGAAAGCTGTGATGCACTGTGTGTTGACACCTTTATATTATTATTTGTGCTTCAATGACTGTTCTGTGGGCCTGGACCTAACATCCCTGTGTGTCAGTGGTAATTTGGGTAGGTACTAACAACTGCACACTGGGAACAGTCCACAAGATCAGCCACTTTGGAGACCCAGTCATTTTGCTGCCAGAGTTACTCAACTCCTAATCCTTGCTCAATTTACCTTCTTTCAACTTCAAGGACTGACTGTTCACTTGTTGCCCAGTGTCCCTCCCTTTGAGCGGTGTCATTGTAAAAAGATAAGCAATGTCCTTCACTTGTCAGTGATTTTAATGTTGTGGCTGATTCATGTATTGACATGCTTACAGAGTAAAACTGAAAATGGAAGATCTGACAAATAACTATTTTTCCTCTAATATTGTGTCTTTTCAAGTTGTCAGCTACAAGTACTTCTCAGACTTGAGGTGTGCAGACAGCCATCTTCTGATCAAGACCCAGATGATGTGGAACAGATGGTGGAGGAGGTAGGAATTTTTGTTTCCCATTACAATTAAAATCAGTTCTTATCAGTAATCCTTTAATAACTAATGCCGTGTTGTGTGCTGATAACTAAATGTAGGGCAATCAAAAAGTATTATGAGTAATCTCTTCTACTGATATTTCACTTAGGTGGCTGGAATGCTGCGGATAATATCTTTGACAAACGACCCTGTCTACCTGTCAAAGTTCATGCAGGAGGAGGTTCTGCCATTGTATGTACTTTTGCTGTGATAATTTGAAAAAAATGTAAGTAAACGGATCCTGTTAAACGTAACGTTATTGCCTCTGCATATAATATATTGTAGGTGCCTCAAAGACATTCCTAAGATCCTGGCAGACATCTACCACAGTCTTGGCACGCAGCTACCTGAGGTACTTGTTGCCGTCCTGCCCTCTGACTTTTTCAGTGATGACTCTATGGCAAAGGACAGTGTTTCTGTAAGCCCACTCTCAGCCACACAGAGCATGGCCTCTAGTGTTGGAAATCGACTTGAGGAGTTACGCAATCGTTCTGCTAAAAAGAGAAGGTGAGTTGTTCAGTGGTTCTAAAACTGGTCTTAAAGGACAATATGATAGTCCACATATATGTATGTGTGTGTGTGTATATGTATATATGTATGTGTGCAT
>JBBPCX010000135.1:12256767-12280318 GCA_037974365.1 Hydrocynus forskahlii
TATATATATGGTATAAATATATGTACAAATAATACTTATATACTGTACATACATTAATATTTATCTTTCTATTTATAAATATAAGACTATATTGCATATTCATATTGTAGATTGTATATTATTGTACATTATATTGTTCAGTATATTGTTTATCATTGTGTCATTACATATTGTTGTTGTTTTACACTGTTGTGTTTGAGAGATGCCATTGACCAGAATCAAATTCCTTATATGTGCTCACTCACATACTTGGTCAATGTGTTTCTGATTCTGATTCTGTTTTCACGTCTGGTTTTCATAGATTTCGTTAACCTGCACACAGTCTTGCTGGAATATAAATGGCCCTTTTCCCAAACAGTGTCCAAAATGTCTTGGTAAGCTGAAAGATTGATCTTCACTGAAAAACTGATGTGTCCCAATACTTTTGTTCATGTAATGTATGTAGAGACAAAGAGCCAAAGACTCATAATCTTCTTGAGAACTTAAACATATTTTCCCATCTCTTTGCTGCTGCAAAGTGGAGCTGACATGGTTTGCTCGTTTCTTACTCAAGAAAATGTGATCACAGCTCCTTGTTTTCACAACAGTTTTCCAAAGATTTCATTTGCCTAAACTCTCTTCCTTCCAATTATAATAGTAGCAGTCAGGAAAATGTATATCATATTTATTTATTTAATTGACATTTAAATACTGTATTTGACCGATTAACTGACTAATATGGAACTACTAAACGAAGACAAACTCAGGTTTTTTTTTTTACTGAAATGTGCAATTCAAGGGTGAACACTTTATGGCCAAAAGTATTGGGGCGTGTGACCATTACACAAATGGGGACTTTGTCATTGTATTCAAATTAATAGACTTTAATATGGAGTTGGTCCCTCTTTGCAGCTGTAGCAACTTCCCCTTTGTTTCTGTGGGAATTTGTGCTCATTAATTCTGTAATGCATTTATGAGGTCAGGAACAGATGTTGAACAAGAAGGCTTGGCTTGCAATCTCCATTCCAGGTCATTTCAAAGATGTTGGATGGGGTTGAGGTCAGGGCTGTGTGTGGGCCAGTCAAGTTCTTCCACACCGAACTCCGACCATGTCTTTATGGAGCTTGCTTTGTGCACTAGAGCAGTCATGCTGAAATCGAAAAGGGTCTTCCCCAAACTATGTAACCAAAGTTCAAAGCATGGCGTTGTCCAAAATGCCTTGGTATGCTGAAGCATTAAGATTGCCCTACTGGAAGTAAGAGGCCTAGACCAATGGTTCTCAATCTTTTCAACATTAAGGCCCACCTATCTATCACAGGATGTTGCCATGGCCCACTTGGCCACATTAGATGATATTAAATAACCAATTGCGGACCAATGGCCTGTCTTGATTTTAGATTCGCGGCCCATCAGTGGTCCGCGGCCCAGTGGTTCAGAAACCTGGGCCTAGACCAAACCCTGAAAAACAGGGGTGTCCCAATACTTTTGTCCATATATTGGTGCGGTGTGTGATTGGGTGTGATGGTGCGAGTCAGGAGAGAGAGTGAGTGGGCGGGTCTTTATCGTGGCGCGGACTTCAGACAGCAGAGTTGCAGAGCATATTGTCTATAGTACCAGTCTGATTATAAACTCATTGATCCCGGCGTATTTTCAGCTAACCAGCCCCTACTCTGATCCAGGTCTGTGTCGGTCAGCTCATGAGTGATGGCCGAATAAATGTGGCAGAAGAGTAAAGCCCTGGTTTTAAGGTAACCTCAGTGTTTTTGAAACGTTAGCCAAATGCTCCTTAGCAAGCTAGCTGGTGGTCCGTTCTTTGTCAGAAATGGATCGTGTCAAATACCACAGTTTGAGAACCTTAAAAGGATACAGAAACCTTTATGGATTAGGTGAGAAATGCGTCGCTTGGTTAACTACCTTCTGTTTTAATTTTAGCATTTGGTTGGCTAGCTAATATTAGCCAGTTAGCCACACGATCGAAGCAGTGTTTGCTATCACATTTTGTAAACACTTTAACATCAGACTAGGCAAATACATAGATTTACGTAAATTTGATGCTTGATTTAAAATCTAGGTACTCGTGTGGCGCCAATTAGGAATGTGCAGCTAATGTTAGACCTGAAATGTTTTCTAGCTATCCATTCCTGCTATGTTTACATTAACAGCATGTTACTGTGTACGTACTGGACGTAGGCAAATAATTATATTTATTACAGTTTACAGCCATGTTACTGAAAATTCTTGCATTCAATTTTTGCATTGTACTAAGTCAAATGCAATTATCCATTATCTTCCCGTGTCTGACAAACTAGTATGGAAGTTATTTAGTGACAAAAGTATTTGAATAAAAAAAAAACATTAAATAGTTGAAACTGAATAAAACATGCTTGAAAGATAATGCATGTGAATATATGTAGTGAAGTTTGTGTTGAATTTATTACAATAACAGTATTTAAGATTCAATATAGAAACATTCAGCAAAAATAATAACCCTTCTTGTTCAATACTCCATTTGCCAATTCAAGTGAGCTATTTCACTTGGACAAATTCATATGGAAATTCAGCGGACATCCGGGACCTACAGGAAAAGAAGTAGAGTGTAGAGCACAATCCTCACGGACTGAAAACCCCGTTTGCGGCGAACTCACCGCCCCGCGCGCGTTTAAACATCTATTTACGTCTTTATCACCCGTCATAAACATGATGTCAACAGGCATTTCAGGGTATAAACGCTTCAAAAGGCTCCATCCCAAAGACACACATGAGTAGTGTTTCACAAGGCTGGATTTTTTTTTTCAGTTAGTAAGATAGCTTAAACTCAAAGTCAAATACGAGAAGAGGTCAGACACACTACTGAGAAATATTCATCTGTAAAATGTGCGCCAAGTCTAACATTTTACCCTAAAGCATTGGTATGATAAACCAGCACTAGGCACTGGTCCAGTTCTGACATTCATATGCCCATTGTACATGCTTTCAGTGGTGTACAGGGGTCAACATGGGCAGTCTGACTCATCTGTGACTATGCAGCCCCATACACAGCAAACTGCAATGTACCATGTGTTCTGACTACCTTTCTATCATAGTCAGCATAGGACTACAATTTAGGCTACATCAGTGCTTTTGTGGAATTAGACTAGCCTTTGCTTCCCATGTGCATCGATAAACCTTGGGCGTCCATAACTTTGTCTCTGCTTTACCGGTTGTCCTTCCATGGATCACTTTAGGTAGGTACTAACCACTGCATAACAGGAACATCCCACAAGACATGCTGTTTTGGATATTACCTGACCCATTCATCAAGCCATCACAGTTTGATCCTTGTCAAAGTCACTCAGTTCCTTACACTTGCCCATTTGACCTGCTGCCAACATCAGTTTGAAGAACTGACTGTTCATTTGCTGGCTAACATCTCCCAGCTCCTTGATAGGTGCCATTTCAACATATTTTACTTCACCTGTCAGTGGTTTTAATGTTGTGGGCGATGTGTGTATATATAAGCTGTATTGTCTATCACACTGTGTATGTTCCAGTATATGTCACTTCAGGCTTTATATATATGTACATATTCACAAATCAACTATGTGTTTATGTTTAATTATTTTATATTTTGCATTTCTTTTGAACGTTTGTTCATATTTGGCATGCTTGCTTAGTCTGTTACATGTTTAATATAAACATGCTTGCTCCCTTAACTCATGGTGCTTGACTTTGAACTGTTGTTCCTTGCCATGGTTCATAATGAGCTTTTGGTCTTCCTCTTTGTGTTTGTCTTTTAGATGGAAGATATGGAGGTGGATGTGCAGTTAGGAATAGTAGGGGTAGCTGTTGGCTCTGCAGGAGTGGAGGTGCCCATAACCATTCCTGAGTCTGGGAGCAGCACAGAAGTGGAGGAAGATGAAGATCATGATAGGCGACCCGAAGGAGGAAGCGCTGCCCCTGTTGACAGACCACAACGTGCAGCAACACAGATTGTCAGAAGACGACGGAGAGCAAGGCATGTAGGAAGATTATGGCTGCTGCAAAGTTAAGAATCATTATGAGAGACATAGTACTGAGATCTTCATTAAAAAAAGCCCAGAGGGATCGTTCCACCACAGCTCCATTTAATAGCTTCTACATGAGTGGCATCACTAGCAGTTAAGATTTTTTTATTGCGACGGTTGGGGTCCCAACAGTTGTGTGATGTATTTGCGAATACATACTGGGTATTGTTATGAGAGACCACTGAATGTGAATACAAAATGGATACCAATAAGGGTAAGGGATGCAACACTGCCATACAGGATACTGATGATATGAAGGTCATTTTTTAAACCTAAAGCCATTTAAAAGCAAGTGCTGTGTTTCATTCCAAACATCAGTTGTTAAAGAACTAAAAAATTGAGTACAAGCCCTGCTTTATTATGCTTTATTATCCTATTGTTATGTTACTCTATCCAAATAATTAACTGTGTTCAAGCTGAAGTGTTCTTGATTGTATCTGGACCTTTTTACAGACCAGGTCTGCGGTTCCAGTACTCCACTCAGACTACACTTCAGAACAGAGGCCCCCTAGACTTTTTGCTCAGGGTGTCAGCAGGAAGTGACACAGAGCTCCTCTCGGGCAGCACAGAGGAGGTGAGTGACTCTGATGAGGACGGAGACAACAGACAGAGCACAGATTCAAGACCTTCTGCAGAACCTGTCCCTGGGCCTAATGCCAGCCAGCCGGATCCTGTTATTCCTCTCCCTCAGGAGTCCAATGCAGCAGGTAGATTTTCATGACATTTGTTTTGACTTTAATTGACAGTAAAATGTTCATGTATTGCAATGAGTTACCTGCTTGTTTGTTATTTAAATGAAGTATTTGTAATCTTCTTTTTAAACAGATGCCAATGTTTCTGCTGAAGCCACAAGGACGGAACCTCTACCTCAGTCTAATGACAAGGTATTTATAAAACTTTATATAATTAAATTATATTAAGGTGGTGGTGGCCTAGTGGGTAGGATACTTGCCTCTGGACCAAGAGGTCATGGGTTCGAATCCTACTTTCAGCATACCACCACTGGGTTCCTGAGCAAGACCCTTAACCCCAAGTTGCTCCAGGAAGACTGCCCCCTGTAGTTAGGTAATGGAAGTTGCTTTGGATGAAAGTGTCTGCTACGTCCCATGAATGTAAATGTATATAATGATTAGGATAGGTTAGTTCATTCTAACTAGAAGCCATGATTTTTTTGTTTTTTGTTTTGTTTTTTTTTTGTTTTTTTTTTGCTTTTTCATGTGGCCCATTTTTTGCTGTGTTTTATGACATTGTCAAAAGCATGACCCTCTGAGGCTAATTACTTTTTAATGTATATATACTGCTCAAAAAATTAAACGGAACACTTAAACAGTTATGTTGTTGTATATTAAGTATAATATATTTATAGTATAATTTAATATTTATTGTACTTTAGTCTCTCAAGCCAAAAATACACACAACACAATGCCGTCCTTTCACCAGGGCCTGCCCCCAGCACACAGAAGACTTTTTCTATCCCTTATTTCACATAGAAGCAGATTCACAATACTTCACTGTACTTACCCATAAGTTGCTAGTGTGTTTTACTGATACAGTAGCCCTCTTGGATAGATCAAGAATAAACTTCACACAAAGTTGAAAAAATAAGAGCACCATCTTTAGGTTCTATGTATTGCATGTAGATGTACCTGTATGTATATCCACAGTGTTCTTACTCTGGACATATATACATATACTCTGTATATAGATTTTCAAGACACGAGTCCATATTTATATTTTTGTATTTGTATTGTATAGTGTACTTTTTATACTGCACTGTTGTTGTATAGTTTTTATTCTGTTGTGTTTGCTGCACTTACCTCTGTACTGTCCACTTTCTGCTATAGTAATGCAAATTTCCCACTTTTGGGACTAATAAAAGTTTATCTTATCTTATCTTGTATATGCATTTAATTGTAAGTTTAAGTGTATGTCTAAAATTTGCCTGTGTAGACGGAATGCAGGCCAGTGGAGACAGCTGCAACCACTGCTTCCTCGACTGCTGTGGAAGAGGGTGAAGAAGGAGAGGGTGAGACCTGCTCTATATGTTTTGAACCCTGGACCACTTCAGGCGAGCATCGTCTGGCCACACTGCGCTGTGGCCATTTGTTTGGATTTACCTGTATTGACCGGTGGCTGAAAGGCCAGGGAGCCAAATGTCCACAGGTCAGTTAAAAGAGCACGGGTTTAAAATGTTGAATATACACATTTACATTCTAGTGATGTCAAACTATGGTGTAGCATAAAACGAAGACTTATGAGAGTTGTTTCATACGTGTTTTGGAAATGGTAACGTTTTGAATTGAAATTTCTTCTTCCGTCTCATTTTTAGTGTAATAAAAAGGCCAAGCGGGCTGATATTGTCTTGCTTTATGCACGTAAACTGAGGGCAGTGGACAACACAGAACAGGAGGGTTTAAAAAGGTATAGTAATGTGGGTTTTCAAATAGTATACAACATTTTTGTTGTTTTTTCTGGGCTTGTTTCAGATGACTGAAGAGGTTTGTGTGTTGTATGTGTGTCCAGGTCATTAGAGCAGGAGAAGAGCTTGCGGAGGAAGGCAGAGCTGGAATCTGCTCAGTGTCGCCTGCAGCTGCAAGTAGTAACAGATGAATGTGGGAAACTCCGGAGAGAGGTTCAGGTGAGACCTGTGTGCACACACTTTCTATTATTACCCTGTTGGTTGCTAAACACTTGCTTCTCAGCTCTTACATTTTAAAACATGATGTGTGTGATCTGTGTTATATTTGTGGTTTATTTGTAAGCCCTTTGAATAGTTCCACTGAAAAAAACATGTAGTTCCACAGCACTGGTGTACTGTTGTCTGCAAGCATGCTCAGCAAAAGACTCTTTTGTCCATATTTAATCTTTAAGAACTGCTTACATCTGTCTGTGTGTTTGTGTCTGTGTGTTATATTTGCATATAAAACACAAGGTTCTGTCATTGCACCATGTGTCTGCATGTCCTGTAAAACATCTCTTTTCTCTGTTTTCTGTCCACCAGGAGTTGAGGAGGTTGATGGCTCAGACTGCTTCTACGTCCTCTCAGTCCCAAACCTCTTTGTCACTGTCTCAGAGACATGAGTCCATCAGTGGAGGACATTATGTCTTCTCAAAAGCAGTTCTTGTTTCTCAGACTGGAGGCTGTCGTGTGCTGTCTTACTGTGAGCCCCTCAGCTGTCTCTTGGCCTCTCAGCCCTCCCCCCATGCCACCCTGGTCCCCGGTGAGCAATTGTAGAAATCCGCTTTATCATTTCATGCCATAAGTATTTAAACATGCATAACATCCTTTCTTTTTTCTGTCTATCTTTTTTTTTGTCTCTCAGGTTATGGAGTGAAAAAGATCAGCGCTGTGAATCTGAAAGCCAGTCAATATGTTCCAATCCACATTAAACAGATCAGAGGTCTTGCCTTCAACAAACAACAAGATAGCTTGTTGCTGTCTGCTGCTCTTGATAACACTGTCAAACTCACCAGGTATGCAACTGGCTTTGCTGTATGCCAGTATTTCCCACCTGTACTTCACACCTCTGTGTTTTCCTGCTCTTAACACTTGATTTTGTGTAGGAAGGCCTCAGTAATGATCAAATAACATGAATTGTATGCATGGAAAACTGTAGGTGTAGCACCTGTAGGCCCACAGATCTGCAATCCTGTGATCATTAATCACATCATTTCAAATCTGAAATTAGAGAATTCTTATCAGTGAGTTGCACTGTGCTTTGTAATCACTGCATTTTGAGTATACTCTCCTGATGTCATGTTTTTCTCTACAGCTTATGGACTAACACTGTGGTTCAGGCCTATAACACTGGTAAACCAGTCTGGAGCTGCTGCTGGTGCCATGACAACAACAATTACATATATGCTGGGCTGAGCAATGGCTCTGTGCTGGTGTATGACACCCGAGACACAAGCACTCATGTACAGGAGCTCGCCCCAATCCGTTCCAGGTACCTCAGCAAACTGAAGGACTATTATATATTTTTTTTTTTTTCTCAGCAGTGATCTGTTCACGTTGACATGTGATTTTTTTTTTTTTTTTTTTTTTTTTAACTAGTTCTTTCTTTTACCATGCAATGGGAAATACTGAAGGGGTGCTGGTTAATTGTTTTTAAACAAATTTTCAGTTATCTCTTTACATTAGATTTTTTTAATGCAGTTATTAAATTTGCATGATTTATGTTGCTGGATATTTTTGGACCCTGACAATAATTATGTGGGAGTGGGGAATCAGTTTAGTGCAGCTTGTGTGAGTGACACTGTATGCCTGTGTGTGTGTGTGTGTGTGTTATGATATTGCTCAGTTAAAGCATATGGCGCAGCATAACAATGCTTTTAGTGTAATTTTGGGGGACCTAATATTTACATGTCATTATTTTTCCTCACAAGATATCATACTTACAGTAGATGCATCATAGACTACATCTGAACATTTTGTGCTGTTCACTTATGAAAAAGTATTTCATTCTTGGTTGTTCTGTTTGCAGTTGTCCAATTGTGTCTCTGTCCTACCTCCCCCGCGCTGCCTCCAGCCTTTTCCCCTGTGGTGGCCTCATTGCCGGTTCCCTTGAGGGGGGATGTTTCTGGGAGCATGTAGATGGCACTACCTACACACCTCACATTCTGCCATTAGAGTCTGGGGGCTGCACAGATATACAGGTGGAACCAGAGAGTAGACACTGCTTGGTCACCTATAGACCTGGTGAGGGGGAAATGGCTTTCTTTAAATATAAAATATTGAATTAAGTTGTGTATATTTGATTCAGAATATTAGTTTATATCAGGGGTGCACAAATCATGACCTGGGAAGCTGATTGTCTGTCTTGGTCCAGGTCGTGCAAACCCAACTCTCCGCTGTGTTTTAATGGAGCTCAATCGAAGTCCTCAGACCGACTCTTCCCAAGCACCTGTCTGCTCCTGCTCTCCTGTACAGACCTTCACCGCCGGCTCCTCTTGCAAACTGCTCACAAAGAATGCAGTGTTTAAGAGTCCTGCTGGTGAGGGTTCCACACTGGTGTGTGCAGGAGATGAGGGATCCAGTTCAACTATGGTGGGTTGCTGTGTTTTTTACATTTAAGTGTACATTAACTAACCTCAGTGCCTTTCAGTGTTGGGGAAAGTGGCACTTAAACTACTCTGCTTTCATTGTAGGTGTGGGAGGCTGGAAGTGGTGCCTTGCTTCAGAAGCTGCCTGCAGATCTTCCTGTATTGGACATCTGCCGTTTTGAGGTGAACCAGGAACACTACTTGGCCTCTCTGACTGAGAAGATGTTGAAGATCTATAAATGGGAGTGAGCAGAGAAGCACCCTGAGAAGGTGTGTTGGTGTTGCCTGTGTGAGACATATGATTTAATAATGGACCCTTTGAGGATGGTGCTCCTGACTGGTCATTTGAACACAGAGATCTCCAGCACATATGGAGCTTTTAGGGTTTCGGGCCTACTTCTAATCTTGTTTGTATCATCTGAATCAAGTGAATGTCTTCAGGGCATAAACTTTGTGATAAAGGAAATATAAAGGCATGGCATGTGACTCCTTTGTGTTGGAATAAGTCAGCAGACCCAGAACTTGTACGGTCAACATTAACAGCTCATGGAAGAAGAAAATCAGGATTTTGTCAAGTGCTGCTTTCATTTTCTTATTGTTTTTCCTCCATGCTGTGGGAGGGATTGCTTACATCTTTCAGTGGGATAACTTTGTTTTGAAGCAGTGGTTTGTCTTATGTTACATTCTCCCCTAATCTCCACCAATTTCTCTTAACACAGCAGAAGTAAATACAGCAGAGTTTGACAGTGCAAGGGAGTGGCGTGCCTGCATATTTGTCCCTGTGTATTTGTATGTCATGGCAAGTGTAAATATGTAAATGCGTTTTTAAATTAACGTTTGTGTGGTTGTTATGCTTAATAAAAACTTATAACGTTTATTGTATGGATGTGTTTTAAGTCTTCTGGAGTTGCTGTTTTACGTTGATGACTTTTAACACCACTTGATGCTGTTTTATAACTCTGTTACAAATTCATGCTACCAGTACCCTTGGGTTACATTTGGTGGGCATAAGGAACATACATTTGTATTGGTCTCTAAGGTAGGATGATACACTATATGGACAGAAGTACCTCTGATTACTGAACTTAATTTGCCCCTTACTTCCAGTGAATGGCAATCTTAATCCTTCAGCAGACCAAGACATTTTGGATAACACAATGCTTCCGACTTTGAGGACAGTTTGGGGAAGGCCCTTATCTATTCCAGCATGATTGTGCCCCAGTGCACAAAGTAAGCTCCATAAAGACATGGTTGAAAGATTTTGGTGTGGAAGAACTTAACTGGCCTGCATAGAACTTCGACCTCATCCCCATCTAACACCTTTGGGACAAATAAACGGAGACTGAGCCAGGCCTGCTCGTCCAGCATCAGTACCTGACCTCATAATGCTCTACAGAATGAATGGGCACAAATTCCCACAAAATCTTGAGGAAAGCCTTCCAAGTAGAGTGGAAGCTTTTAGAGATGCAAAGGGGGTGGGCAACTTCTTATTAAAATATGTATTTGAATGCTGTGTAATTAAAGTTCCTGATGTGCAGGCGTCCCAATACTTCTGTCCATATGGTGTAATGTATAGGGCCAGTTGATCCGCTGTGGCGACCCTAAAGAAGTACATGGGGGGTTGAGAACAATATCTAAAATAAGATATGGTTATAAACGGAGTTTTAATCTCTCGACTGTTTTCAATGATTGTCTTAATTGCCTGATCTATGCAGGGAGTGCACGTATAGGTGTGGGTCCCTCAGTGAGGCGTGCGGCAGTCTCTACGTGTCCTCTGATAGCTCCTCTCACGCAGGCGCGGACTCCGCTGCCCCGGCTGCCGTAGCTAACGTAGTTTACCGAAGATGGCGGCGTGTAGACGTGTGCAGCTTCTCTTAGTCTTCGTGGTGCTCTGTGCTCGTATCCGTTCCACTCAGGGAGCGAAGTCGCAGGGCAGCGTTAATGATAATTTAGCAGAAAACGCCGACATTGGTAAAAACCCCGGAGTCTCGCTACAGGACGGGAAGCTGGCGGCTGCAGCGGCCGCAGTAGGGGCCTCTCAGCCTCGCCGGAGCACCAGCTGGAAACTGGCGGAGGACGAGGCCTGCCGGGAGGACCTGACCAGGCTGTGTCCCAAACACTCCTGGAATAACAACCTGGCCGTGCTCGAGTGTCTGCAGGACCGAAAAGAGGTGAGCGGGCCCTGAAGCTGGACCCAGTTTCTGGGTTGGGTGTGCCGGTAGAGATGAACAGGACCCGGGCAGCTGGAGCGCTACTCTGCTGTGGGAGGAGAGAGTGCTCGGATTTCTGCCACCGTGTGTGTGTGTGGTTCAGTATGACTCACTTCTGCAGTAATTTATCTCAACTATACCACAAAGTAGCTCATTTAACGCTCGTGGGTGATTTTGTCTTAAGTTAGTTATCGTCATCTGTGGTGTCTTCTCTAGCTAAACTTCACAGACGCCTCTTGTTTGGAGGCACCAGCTTGGCAACTGACGTTAGCAGCAACGGCGCCCGTAATTCCCAAAATAAACCTCGTTTAAGTGTTAAAACTGGTTAACTGGGTTTACTCTAGTGTTATTGTGGATGCAAATAAGCTTGTTAAAGCTATATTTTTTTAGCAGAAACCGCTAACTTCCGCCCTGTAACTAGAGGGGGTTCGCTAGCTGGCTAATTTTAGCTGAGAAAACAGTTGAGCATGAAGTTACAGCTCTTTTCTCCTAAACTACATTGTCTGTGCAAGCTGCAGTGGAAGTAGTGTTCTCCTGCTGTTTTAAATCAGTATTTCTTACTCGTAACTAATGAAAGTGGTGACCGTAGTGTCTGCTGAACATTTCTAATACTCAGCTTCATTGTCTTCCCACTGATGTTTGGCTAGACAGTGGAGTGTGTTTTACTACTCTGTTTATCAGTTTTCTTTTCTTGTTACCCACTATCGTAAGCAATGAGTGAAGTGTCTGCGTGTATATTCAACACACCTCACTAGACGAATTAAATTAGATCATTCTTGGCTGTAAGGTAATTCTCAGTGCTAAAATATTTCCGAGTGATATTGGTTAAAAAAACGTGTACGCTGATTATATAGTGTGCAATTTGTCCATGTGAGTGCAATTCATCAAAACGGGTACATTCAGCCTGCATTCCTGATAAAGTAAGACTTTCTAAGTGTTCCATCTTTCGTAGAAAAACTGGTTACAAGTGTTGTGATTGTATTTTTAGCTGTTGTGTTTTAATTTCTTGTTGCTCTTTTGGTGAGACCACATGAGACAGCACTACATGTCCAGTGGTCCAGTGGGTAGTGAAGATTTAAATTGCCACATTAATTTAAATCTTTACAACTATCTCCTTTTTTTTTGTTGCTGTGACCTGATCCCTTTCTGCTTAAATTGCGTTGATTGTCTACTAGATGTCTTTGGTCTTCTGTTGGGGTAAATCTATGAGCAAGTGAACAGTGAATCACTGTATTCTCTGTTCATCTACCAGTATTACTGCCCACAATGAACTGTTGTATGCTTAACCGTTACTGCCTGACACTGCAGAGCATCATGAATCGAACTGTCATGTTGCACACAATAACAGTGACAACAGAATTAAGATATAAGGTGTGAAGTATTTCATTCTTTTTGGCAGGTTTCTCTTGGGCTAAAAAGATGGAAGACCAGATTGTGTTTTCTGTTTCCCTTGGCAGCCATGTGTTATCCTTACACTGATCTGCCCTATTGGCAACACAAACCAGCGAGTCTTTTTCTGGAAAAGGAACGAGTTGCTCGTACCCAAGTGTAATTGGATTTGTGGAGCTTCATTCACTGTCTCCTCCTGTCTGAGGAGTTTCTTCACTACTTTGGAAGATCTATAAAAAGATGGGTTGTCTTAATGAGAGGCTTTGGCACAGACTGAGGGAGTTACTGAGACAGTTTGATGCTGGCAGGATTGTAGAAAGAGGGTCAAATATTTTGGAAGGCTCTTATTTTAGGAAAATGATATGAATGTTCTCTTTGATGCTTGGGCATCTGGAAGGACTGATGAGACACAGCTTTGACTGTGATCCTCAAATTGCCAATGAACCAAATGCCATGTGTTTACTGTCAGTATTTTAAGTTTTATATGCCTTCTGACCCACTGGCCTACTTTTGCCCATAACAGTGATTGTAGGTTTCAAAGTGGTGTTTATGATTGTAGTAAAATGCAGTAAACCTGTAGTTGCTGAATGCAGTCTGTGTGCAGTATAAATGTTTGGAGTCTTTTGATCTTTTTACCCCTGTAATGAGACCACAGTTTAATGAGTGAGAATCCTTGGTATGCCTCTGCTGTTGTCTGTGCTACAGTGAGTTGTGAATGGGGTTGAAACAGGTTGCACTGAGTCTGATAGGATTTGGGTGCCATTTTTAGTAGCAAGGCACCACTCATCAAAGCCTGGCTTCAGTCTGCATGTGAATGAAATATTCCAGCCCTGCAGTCCTTGATGCCTTTACTGTGTGTGTTTGAGTTTCAGCTGTTCAAAAAAAGACTACATTGTTTTATGGTGGATGAGAGGGCTCCTGACTGTGAGAGAAGCTTGATGTTTGACATACTGTGGTGACTGGTCTGAGAAAAGATTTTCCACTGCTGTATTTAGCTTAAGCTACTTGATATGAGCACCTGCTACAATTGTGGGTCCTTACGTATGTTTGTTTTGTCATTGTTCTCCACTCAATTTGACCATTTGATTAACTAGTGAGGCAGTCTAAAGGATTGAGCCACTTAAAGGTGAGTAGTTAGTGTGGACTGTGCCATTGTTGAATATTTGTTGTTAATGTTCCCTCGTGATGGACATGTAGGGCATTCCTTATTGACTGTTGCACCTGAAATTAGCTTAAACAAAGTAAAACATTTTAGGTACCTAACAAGGCATTCTGCTGTATGTTTGCATTAGACAAGGATGTAAACATCTGTTACCCTGTAAAATTGAGCTTTTGTGTCTATGCCTGTGATGATTAAGTTCTTTATAACACACATGGCAAATGCTGGATAATCCAAAGAGCAGGTCACACGAATCCTTGTTAGTACATATAGTAGTGTGCAAAATTCTTCAGCCACCTCTAATTTATACATATTTTGATTCCAAAGATTCAGACTGTCTTGTATTTTTTTAGAATGTAGTCTTGAGGAACAAGTCTCCAGGCTTCCCGAAGGACTTTCAAAGGTTCTCATTTCAGTCCAGTCTCAGTACCTGACCAGTTTCACAGGAATATTTTTGTTTGTTAATCCACAGTGTCCTATGTATGTATTATTCATGCATAAAAAGATATTTTACTAAAGAGCTGAACCAGTTAAAAAACAGGTGCAGATGATTCTAACACCTTTATCTAGGCATCTTGTATCTTTAGGCACTTTGCAGCCTATTGCATAAACCATTTTATTCCCATTTCTTTATTTTGCTCAGTGTACTAAAGATAAGACTGTTTAACTGGCATAAAATTGTATTTGCCCAACAAGATGATTCAAAGCAAATTGGTGGTGGCTCGAGAACTTTTCACAGGACTGTTGCTCTGCCAAATATGGGCTCATGTTTGTTGTCAGAATTTAAAAAGAGCTCCATGCTTGTAAGAAATTGGAAGTGCAGGCAATAAAACAGTGAATCGATTCCATAGGATACAGTTTAGTGCTACTAAAATGACACTTTTATTCTATTATTTGGAACCATAAATCATCAGCATGAAAACAGTGAATTACAGAAAGTTTAATCAGATGGGATGTTGCTGAAAAGCTTGGCTTGATGTTACAGAGGAATTGAAACTCATTTGACAGCTTAGTTTATTTAATAGTGTTTGATAATTTAAAAAGTCTGGCCATATTGCAGGAATCTGGTCAGTGTTAGGCTCAACATTTTATGTAGGTCAGGTTGGGTTTGGACAAAATTTTGTCATGGTCTAACTCTAAACTGGATGTGGTTTGGGCCGGAGTTGGGCAGATAATTCTCAGGCTATATTTACGTTCAGACCGAAATTTCAATCCTGATTAAAGCTCTAGTGCAGAGTGAGAATAATGCTCTGGCATCTGTAAAACTAGAGACCTAGTTTCTCCAAGCTCCTTCACACTGATTTAATTTTAGCTCTTAGAAATTTTAGCATCTCGGGCTTCTCTCCAAGTCTCAGCCTTCCTTTGTGGTATAGAGGGGAGCGAGAGTATAAGTAAGTGAATGCGTGAATGTGGAACTCCCTCAAAGCCTTGCCCAGTGCTAATCCCACTCTATGCCTTACTGGGAAAGTCAGTCTTTATTCTGTGTTTGGGACCCCTAAGCAAGTTCTCTTGACATCAGACTCCTCTATCCAAATTCTTACCTTAAAGCCATCCACTGGGATTTGTATCAAAACCCCTTCTGTTCAGATACGCCTTGTTATTTGTGACAATAATTCCAGTTGCCCCAGGAGCCTGGAGCATTTTTTGTACACTGTCATCATTCTGATATTAATTGCATAGTTTACAAAACAACGCTACTGTAAACAAAGCAGGTAGAATTTTCTCATGTATTCCTTTAAGGGTCTGCTTAACAGACTAATGTGTTAATCTCTGGCCCCTTGTCTCAGCTGTATTAAGGTAAGATATGCCTTTATTGTCATTGTACTGAAGCAGGATACTACTCATACAACGAAATTGTAGGGGCTACTTAACAGTTTACTTAACGGTATTGCACGTCATTTAGAGTGAGGGTGTCAAACTCCGGTCCTGGAGGGCCGGTGTCCAGCACAGTTTGATGGTTCTCCTCCTCAAACACATTCACTAAACCTGACAATTCACTGGCGAGGTGAACCAGGTGTTTCTGAGCAGGGAGATCACCAAAACGTGCTGGACCATGGCCCTCTAGGACTGGAGTTCAACACCCCTGATTTAGAGTTATCATTTAGGTGGTAAACAGTGAGTGGCACCTGGAATTAAACAACTAATTAAAAAAATAAATAAATAAGTAAAACAAATGACCTGCTCCCAGGATAAATTTTCTTTCATTTTTTTACAGAAAGTTAGCGGTTTCGTCATTCCTTTAACCACTATTTGAGAGACTACAAAATGTAACGTGGATCAATTGGTCGCACTTTCTTCAGTGCAGTAGACCCTCACACTGCCAAAGCATAAGACTACTAGTGCAAACTTTCTAGATGTGTTTAAAGATGTCCAGAAGAAATCTTTCCAACATTTTGTCTAATTGTAATGCGGTTAAACTGTGTTAAATCTGGAATGCTGAAATTATTTAACTGTTATTTAACCGTAATGGGGTATTACAGGGTATTGTTGATTTGAAGTGAGAAAGCTGCCGGTACTTCAGAGTCTCATTAATTTTATTGCTAGTCAATGGGTACATCACTATTCACTTCATAATGACTTAAAATGTCTGTTTTGTACATTATTTTTACTGCACTGATTATGTAGCAGAACATAATAGTAAGCAAGGAGTTATGTTGTGTGAATATACTGACAGGGATATTTATTTACTGATGAAGTGGGAGCCTTAATGAGCTCCACTGCTGCACAATAAAATCTTTAGTATGTTTGCATCTGACTTCCTGCTTTCGTGAGAACCGGAGTAAACATAGACCTTTCTTTCCATGAGGACAGAAATGGGTGCGTGAGGCTGATGACTGACTATAGGATTCGGACACTTGTGCACATTCGAACACTGAGGGCATTTTGAAAGCAAAAATAAACAGTTAAATAGGAATCTGGGTTGAGTGTACTGTTTTGTGTTTCCCATGGATCTAGCTCATTTGTTTCTCTGTCTTGTTGTTGTTCCAGACAAGATTATTTTACTTAGGCGAGACCTGGATTGTTTTTGCTGCCGCTTGCTTAGATCTTGTGCCAGATCACAAAATCTGGAGGCGATGGGATTGAGAAAACCACAACCCTCCGTTTTCCTTTTCACAGTTCAGACAATGGACAGCATAGATACTACTCAAAGAATGGCAAATTTAAATGACTGTTTAAATAACGTGTCTTTTAAAGCACTCTTTACCAATATAAAAAATATTCCTGTCATGTAGACCAATTGCAAATATTGTTTGTTGAGTTTTCATTATCAGCGCTCAGTAGTACCTGTCTAGCTCTATTGGTTTTGACCAATTCGAGTCGCCACTTAAACAAACACTGACATTTCTCTGTGGGGGCTGACTATGCTTTTCTCACGAGGGTTAATTACCACTTCCCCTGCCAGCAAAGTGAAAATAGCCACAATATTAAGTGAAATTCAGTCATTGGTATGATTACAAAAGCTATCTAGAACGCTGTCCACCTGGTAACTGATGATATACAGAACAGAACCTCTTTAGACTCAATGTTGACTAGTTATGGTCTTGGACCCGACTGCAGTAGTCTTAACAACAGCTCTAGTTGGTAGCTTACTTGGTTAGCATTGGTCTTACCTGGCAAATGTTTGCAGTGTTTAACCAGCTTTTGTCTCTTTTTACTCTGCAGGATACAGAAATTTCTTCTGATTGTAATCACGTAAGTGTCAGTTTCTCCACCATTTCTTTTCTCACACATTTCTTTTGTGGTACATATGCATGTGTGTATGCATCTTAAATGAGAGGGACCTTTTCACTAGAAGCTCTCAGGCTTATTCATATTCTCAGAGAACGTATGATTTTTTAAATTTTTATGCAATGTTTCCCTTATAAGTAATTTGATGTGGGCTTGTTAGTAGCCCTAAATGCTTGAATGCAAGATTGCAGAATTCATATTGCTTTGCATGAGCTGTTCATTTACTACAGTAATTACTGTTACCTTTAGCTCCTGTGGAACTATAAGCTGAATCTGACGACGGACCCAAAGTTCGAGTCTGTGGCTGTGGAGGTGTGCAAGAGCACTATCAGTGAGGTGAGTGCCCTGATCTCAGACTGTCTTTGATGTAGAGATGGGTGACATTTACAGTATCATTAAAAATTGTATCATTATATAAATTGTGTAAGTGTATTCTAATGTTTCAAAAATCATTTATGTAATACAAGTTTTACTGAGCCTCAAGATTTCTGCTAAGTAATAACCAACTGAATATTTGGGCATTATGATTTTTATTATAATTATTTGTCTTCTTAAATTATTTTTTTAAATGTTAACCTTTTTCTTATTTTTTTTGGCATTGTTGCTGTTTGGCTAGTATTTTTGTATTTATTTAGTGCAATACTTAATTTCAGATGAATTATTCTTGGTTTGACATTAAATTCAACTAACCCAATTTACTACTTACTCCAGAAAGTTATTAGCCAAGGCATGTTTGGTGTCCAAACTGTGCTTCTTTGGTTTAGTTTTGGAACTAGGAGGCTAACATTGCTAGAAACACTACAAGACAATGGTCACCCAAGTATTTTCCAAAATTTCTCAATCCCACCAATCTGCATACAGCTCTTCATTAAAGTGGTGTGGACTTTTTATAATGCACTATGAGTTGATGTGGCTCGCCTCAGTTGTTGCAGAGCCCTCCTAGTGGGTCTTCCAGCTTGTGTGGTACCCTTAAAGCTGATTCAGAACACAGCAGCACTGCTGGTCTTCAACCAAGGTTGTATGTCACCCTACTGCTGATTGACCTACACTGGCTACCCATGGCTGCCCAAATTAAATTCAAGTCACTAACTCTTGCCTTTAGAGTGACATCTGAGTCAGCACCCAGCTAATCCTATCATTCAGCCTTATTTTCCTACTCGCTCCCTCCGCACCTCCGAGGGACATCGTCTGGCTCTGCCATCTCTACACACAAGGCAAATCCAGTCCAGACTCCCTTGGCTGAATGAGCTGCCTTAGCCAACAAGAGCAGCAGAATCCCTTTCTAACTTCTAAAACCTCCTGAAGACTCATTTATTCAGAGAGCGTCTCCTCTCCTAATGCACCATCTGCTGGCTTTGCTCTTACATAAAGAGTTAGCACTAAGTACTCTCCCCTGGTTCTCACACTGTCTTGAAACTTTTGAATTTGAGTTTTTCTTTCTGAAAAAGATTTGAGTGACTTGTGACTTCTAGTGTTTGTTAGCAACATTACTCTTGTAGTTGGTAAACTAAAGAAGCTAAATGTGGACTAAAACCATGTCTTGATTTATCAACTACATCTGGGTATGTATAAAGTTGTGTACATTGTAAACCGTAGGATTAAAGCTTACAAGACTTACATGTAGCTATTTTGCTTTTAACAAAAGTTAAAAGGTCTTCATGCTTACAGGTTAAGGAGTGTGCTGCCGAAGAGCGGGGAAAAGGCTACCTGGTGTCATGTTTGGTGGATCATCGCGCGAACATCACTGAATACCAATGTAGTCAGTACATCACAAAGATGACCAGCATAATCTTCAGCGACTACCGCCTCATCTGTGGTTTCATGGACAAGTGCAAAGATGATATTAACGCACTGCACTGTGGAAGTGTTAACACCGGCGAGAAGGTCAGTCTAAACCCTCTGGGTTGGCAGACTAATCAGAGTCCACAACTAAATTACATTCTTAATTGCTGTTTGATTTATGTGTCTGCGAATTAAGCCTTGTAAAATGCACCTTTAGTAAAACAGTCAGAAATTGTCACCCACCCAAGTGTAAAAACCATGACCCTGAAAAAAGATGAATTTGTCCAGCCCATGTCCTCATGTAACTTTCATCATCCTACACTGATGAGTCATGGGCTGCTTTCTTTCTTCTCTCAAGAGCTCATAAGCTGTACCCGTGTCTGTCTTTTCAGTATGTGAGATGTAATTGGGTTGGGATCTAATGTGAATAGAAGGTTTGTAAACAGACCAATAAATGAGTGCTTATTAGACTGTGAGGAATGCTCATTTACATTCTTCACTTTACTTATTCTGGAGTGACGGCAAGGAACAGAGATAACATAGTTTATCTCCTCAGTTTGAAATACCGTTAAATAACACACATATACAACTTATTTGTGATACCAAGTGCTGCTAAAAACTAATAATAAATTCTTTCTCTTAGGATGTTCACTCACAGGGGGAGGTGATAGCATGTCTGGAAAAAGGACTGGTGAGTGAGGTGGAGGAGCAAGCAGGACATTATGCTATTAAAGAAGAGTGTAAGAAAGCCATCATACGTGTGGCTGAGCTTTCGTCAGATGACTTTCACTTGGACAGACATCTCTACTTTGCTTGCCGGGACGACAGAGAGCGCTTCTGTGAAAAAGTACGCTTTTGATTTCACACACAGATGTATTTGTAGCAGACTGCCTCCAGATGCTTAAAACATGGGGATAGTCATCTTATTCCTCTCTCTAATTTAGACTGCAGCAGGAGAGGGAAGGGTCTACAAATGTCTCTTCAACCACAAGTTTGAGGACACTATGTCTGGAAAGGTATTTAGAATGTTTAATATTTTATGGAATTATTCATAAATGTTATTTCTTCAATTTGTATGTATTCTTAATAGTGTGTTCCTTGTCCCAGAGTGTAATGGTTTTTATTTTAATTTCATTATTGTAATAGAATATTGTGTATATGATATGTATTTTTAAAATGCTCTTTTTTTGCCACACAGTGTCGGGAGGCCCTTTCCACTAGACAGAAGTTAATAGCCCAAGACTATAAAATCAGCTACTCGCTCGCCAAGGCCTGCAAACAGGATCTGCGCAAATACCGCTGCAGTGTGGATACCACCCTGCCCCGTGCTAGAGAGGCCAAGCTTTCATATTTGCTGCTGTGCCTTGAGTCAGCTGTGCACAGGGGTAAGAGTGCTTTGTGTTGTGCGTTTAGTATAATTTGTTCCAACACATCAGTGTTGTTAATAAACTAGTGTTGGGTGGAATGACAAGACTATAATTACAGTACTTCAAGAAAGTTTTGCATATACATGATATATCACAAAATTTAACAGACATAAAAGAACTAGTAGTACCACACAAAAGAGAAATCATCAGAATCATGCACAGGTTTACCTTTTGCACTGCACAAAATCTATGTAAAAAAATGCTTTCTTGGTAATTAAACATGCTGTAAGTCAGTGTTCTCCAAGTACTGACGACATCCACAAAATAAATATTTGTGTATCATACTGCCTAACCCTACATATTCTGATTTGCAGTACAGTACCTCTGGGGTTGGGTCTTATGCAGATTAGTGTATACCCTACCTGTTCAGTTCACTCCAGCTTTTTCTCTCAGGGCGCACAGTCAGTGGTGAGTGTCAGGGCGAGATGTTGGACTACAGACGCATGCTGATGGAGGATTTCTCCCTGAGCCCTGAAATCGTGCTGCACTGCCGAGGAGAGATTGAAACACAGTGCTCCGGTCTGCACCACAAGGGACGAACCCTCCATTGCCTCATGCGAGTGTCTAGGGACAAGGGAATAATGGACAATCTTTGCCAGAAAGCTGTAAGTGAGACTAAATGTGATCTTGCACCAAGTGAGTGGTCTTGTATTTTAGAATGATAATTGGTCAAGTATGTAATTGGATTTTGGAATGTGTGTGCTTGTAGAAGTGTTTAATAAATAATTGTTGTGCATCGTATGTTTTCAGCTACAGACTTTGATCCAGGAGACAGACCCTGGGGCAGATTACCGGATTGACCGAGCCCTCAATGAGGCCTGTGAGTCAGTTATCCAGACAGCTTGCAAACACATCCGCAGCGGAGACCCCATGTGAGTATACTTATTCCACCCCATTCCACAGTCAGACAGGCTGTTTTCTAGTCTATCGCTTTATTTACTTTTCATTTTTCACTTTTCATCATAAGCCAGTTTGTAAGAGGTCTTATATTTTCTTTAAAAAGAATGATTTTCAAACAGAATGATTTTCACTGTTTCAGTGTTGACTGGGAATAGGTAAGGAACATTTGCATTTCACATGCATTTCCTTGTGTGTTTGTATGTGTAGGATCCTCTCTTGTTTGATGGAGCATCTCTACACTGATAAAATGGTGGAAGACTGTGAGCACAGGCTGTTGGAGCTGCAGTATTTTATCTCCAGAGACTGGAAGTGAGAATCTGAGACCTTTATGTTCCTGCCACTTTGATGCTGCATTCAGAAATGCACTCAATGCTTTTATAGTTATTGGTTCTGTTGAGTTGATTTACAACTGTCTACATGTCAGACATTTTAGTCGCACGTGAGCTCACATTACGTTGCAGTGGTCTTTGTTACATTTGCACTAAAGCCAAAGCAATGATCTATTCTTTAGCAGTTATGTGGTTATTCCTGATGTTCGTATAATGTGAGGCTTGTCCAGGCTTCATCTGTTTAAAAAAACGTCTGATTGGCACAAAATGGAATTGTAAAATGGAATGTAATTCTCTTTCCGTCCTTCTCTTGCATCTCTCAGGCTGGACCCTATCCTGTACAGGAAGTGTCAGAACGATGCTGCACGTATCTGCCACACTCATGGTTGGAATGAGACCAGTGAGTTCATGCCCCCTGGAGCTGTCTTCTCTTGCCTGTACCGCCACGCCTATCGCACTGAGGAGCAGGGCCGACGGGTGAGCATGTCTTCTCATAACCATCCATATGCACAACCTCACCCAGCAAGCCCTGTTTGTTGTTTGTTTTTGTTTTTTTATTTTAAAAATGTGTGAAATGGGACGTAATAAAGAAGCTAGGTTTGCTGTGGTTGTACACCAGACTATATTTGACATAAGAAGACTTGTATTGTCTAACCACAGGATTCCTCTGAACCTGAAAGTGATGATTCTGTAAGTACTGTATTTGTGGTGCGGTTGCTCAAAAATGGATGTCCAATGGCTAATTTATGCATGCTTTGACAAACAAATAAATGGTGACATTCATATTTTCAGGCTTTGCAAATTTGCAAAACTGTAGTCATTTGAATTTTGCAAAGACTGAAAAACTTCAGATTCAAAATGTGATTTCTGAATGATTTTGCTGTGGGAAGTAAAGTGGTCTTGGCTCCTGGCTAATCAGTAAAGAGTATGTACACTTCCAATCAGAGTCAAGCATACTGTTCTGTGTTTTGTTTTTCCAGAACTGGGAGAGCGATCAATTGAGAGAAAAAGAATGGACACAATGTCTGTCCATTTGAAAATTTAAGTGTGTGGAGGTCTTTGTGTTTTTGTGTACACTTCTACCTGTAAAAGACCTAAAATACTGTTGTGGTCCTGCAGCTGTCTCGTGATTGCAAGACGGAGGTGCAGCGAATCCTCCACCAGAGAGCGCTGGATGTGAAGCTGGATCCAGACTTGCAGAGACGCTGTATGACTGATTTGGGCAAGTGGTGCAGTGAGAAAACAGAACCTGGACAGGTTAGTAACTTGACATCATTGTAGTTATACATGAAAAGTTTATATACGGATTATATCTACAAAAATCTTACCATACCAAGACAAATGACAGGGAAGCAGAAATGTACAGATTGCACTTGATTTTCAAACCACATTCTTTTGCAGATTACTGATTGACTGTAATCTGTATCATCAAATAATTGAAGATAATAAGATAATTAAGATAATAATTCATTTTAATAACATGTTCCAGTCTTAACTAGTGCTCTCTCTGTCTGTGTGTGTGTGTGTGTGTGTGTGTGTGTGTGTGTGTGTGTGTGTG
>JBBPCX010000135.1:12280476-12301235 GCA_037974365.1 Hydrocynus forskahlii
GTGTGTGTGTGTGTGTGTGTGTGTGTGTGTGTGTGTGTGTGTGTGTGTGTGTGTGTGTGTGTGTGTGTGTGCGCGTCCTGCAGGAGTTGGAGTGTCTGCAGGATCATATGGAGGATCTGGGCTCAGACTGTAGAGATGTTGTGGGTAACCTCACTGAGCTGGAGTCTGAGGTAAGGAACTACCCCTCCCCCTCATTGTACATTTTCCCATTTACTCTTGTCTCAGGAGACTTGAAAACTGTAGCTGATGTCATGTTCTTGTGTTTGTTTTAAGTCTTCTGTCTGCGTTTAGACATTTTATGTGGATCTGTGGTTTATGTGATGAATTTAAAATTATATTTAGGTTATATTTTTGGTTTTTCAGGACATTCAGATTGAGGCCCTGTTGATCCGAGCCTGTGAACCAGTCATTCAGTCCCACTGCCACGTAAGTCAGGCTGGCCATGTCACGTCTTAATTATTCACAAACCCTGTCCAAAATGACTTCTCTACAGTAGTCTTCCTGGACAACACCCAAGAGCAATTTTAGTGATTTTTTTTTCACCACATCTAAGTTGTATCTTTTCCTTTCTTTCTCACAGGAGGTGGCAGATAATCAGATAGACACGGGAGATCTGATGGAGTGTCTTGTACTCAATAAACACCAGAAAGAAATGAATGAAAAATGTGCAGTTGGAGTCACTCACTTTCAGCTGGTAATACACATTAAACAATTTCCGTTTTGTGCAGTCAAGTTACTGTTCCCCCATATGCAAATCTTTTTTTTTTTTTTTGTCTTGAAGTTTAAACCTCTAAGGCTTATTTTCTGTACAAAGTGTCAAGAGTGGGTTTTAATTTGAAGTGATTTTAAATGACAGGTATATCTGTCATTTCCTTTCATCTGTCATTTTCTTTCATTTCACTCCATGGTATTCTCTTCTTCCACAGATCCAAATGAAAGACTTCCGTTTCTCTTACAAGTTCAAGATGGCCTGCAAGGAGGATGTCCTCAAACTGTGTCCCAACATCAAGAAGAAGTGAGTGCTGTCATTTTTTTTCTTTAGAAACATATTTCTTGCATCAAACGTTTGGTTATGTCTACATTTACAGCAGTAGTTTGTCTGATGACACCAAGTTAATTCTTTTCAATCTCATTAATACCTTATTTACTTCTGAAAACTCATGGTATTTAGTTTAATATAATATGGATCTTCTGTTCCTAAACTAGCTGTTTAAACACTAAATCCCAACGAGGCTTGTCCCTGTAGCATGGTGGTGTAAAGCTGTTTGTGTGCCTGCAGGGTAGACGTGGTAATCTGTCTTAGTACAACAGTCAGGAACGACACTCTGCAGGAGGTGAAAGACCAGCGTGTCTCAATTAAGTGCCGTCGGCAGCTCCGAGTGGAGGAACTGGAGATGGTCAGCTAATTCTCAAATCAGAATCTGTTATCGTCATAAACCGGTGCTATTTTGTGACCATCTTCTGTTTTTTTTTACACTTGTGGACACTAGCACATTCTAATCATGGTGCTGTGTTCTGCTGCAGTCAGAAGATATCCGCCTGGATCCGGATTTGTACGAGAACTGTAGACAAGACATCAAGGATCACTGTCAGAATGTCGTGTTTGGCAATGCTCAGGTCAGTCGTTGTATCTGGAACATGTGGCCATTATTCTGAAGCACTGTTTTTCAGGCCTGTGTGCAGTTTAGACTGCAAAGCCTGAAGGGTATGTGATCAGTAACAAGTTTTTTATAAGTAAACATTATAGCTTTCAGTCTTCATTGGGTAGAGTAATTGGAATTTAATGAATGATACCAACGGGACCACATCCACATTAAGGGGTTCTCAATGACTAAACAGGTTGGTATTGATTGGTGGTACTCTGTACTGACAGGTAATTGGCTGTGGGGAAAAAAAAATCATGCATCACTATTTCTTCTGGCTCGAGGTGTGTGTGTTTGTAATGTGTTAATGTTTGGGTTTCTGGGTATATGGTTTGGGGATGCAGGTGATTGAGTGTCTGAAAGATAGCAAGAAGCACCTAACCCAGCGCTGTCACCAGAAGGTCTTTAAACTGCAAGAGAATGAGATGATGGATCCTGAGCTTGACTTTCAGCTCATGAGAGTATGCAAGCAGATGATTAGGGTGAGTAAGGAAGACACACACACCTCCAAGTTAAGTTTCTTTGCATATATTTCAGTGTTTGCATAGTGAATTGCTAGTAGTGCGGTTGATGTGTTTGTAGTGTGTACTAACATACATCATGTTTTGTGTTGTAGCGTTTCTGCTCTGAATCTGATGCTAAGAACATGCTGCAGTGCCTAAAACAGAACAAGAACAGTGAGCTCATGGACCCCAAATGCAAACAAATGATCACCAAGAGACAAATCACCCAAAACACAGGTGCTTTCTCTCTTTTGCACACTCTTACTCTCTCTTGCTCTCTTTCTTGCTCTTGCTTTCACACACACTTGCACATTTATTCCACATTGTTTTTATTAAAGCAACTTTTGAAAATATTTTCCCCCCCATGTACCCAGACTATCGTCTGAACCCCGTGTTGAGGAAGGCTTGTAAGGCTGACATCCCCAAGTTCTGCCAGAACATCTTGAATAAAGCAAAAGATGACAATGAACTGGAGGGTCAGGTCGTCTCCTGCCTCAAACTCAAATATGCCGACCAGGTTAGTGGACAAAGTTTTGCTGAATCGCAGTGTTTCCCATACATTGATTTATTTGTAGTAGCCCACCACAATATCAACATACCCTACATCCCACACCCGTCTACAGGTCGACCGCATGTTATACATAGCACATTTTTCATACACCCCCACCCCTCAATGTCACCTACTAATACACACAGAATAAAATTACACCTGACAAACACTGGTATTACACCCTGTAGGTCAATACAGTGTACCTCATAAGCCTTTGATTGTAATCGTAACCAATTTAAAACTGTTTGTGCAGCGTCTCTCACCAGACTGCGAGGAGCAGATAAGGGTGATTCTGCAAGAATCTGCTTTGGACTACAGACTGGACCCTCAGCTACAGATGCAGTGCACAGAAGAGGTAAGCCCCTGTCTTAATCACTTTTGTCTCCCTTTAACTTTAATTAAATGCATATGTTAGTTGTGCAATCATGCTTGTTTCAGATCCCTCGGCTTTGTGCAGAGGAGGTTGCTGCACAGGAGCAGACAGGTCAGGTGGAGGAGTGTCTGAAAGTGAATCTTCTGAAGATTAAACACGAGGGCTGCAAAAAGGTGTCTTATCATTCAACAGCTTCTGTTATGCTGAAATTACTGCTAAATTGTGCCACAGTTTTGAGAATGAATATTTGTGATTTGTGTGTGTAGGAGGTACTAAACATTCTTAAGGAGAGTAAGGCTGATATCTTTGTGGATCCAGTTCTGCATACAGCCTGTGCTCTGGACATTAAGCATCAGTGTGCTGCTATTCCACCTGGCAGAGGAAGACGTGAGTGCATAAAAAAAATATAGAATTCGATACATGCCAGGAAATGTTTCAGATGATTTACTTGATTGTGTTGTCCTTAGAAATGTCTTGTCTGATGGAGGCACTTCAGGATAAGCGTGTAAGGCTTCAACCTGAGTGTAAGAAGAGATTACAGGACCGTATTGACATGTGGAGCTATGCTGCTAAGGTAAATCTCTCTCTCTCTCACTCTCACTCCACTCACTCACTCACTCACTTCACTCACACACATGGGCACACGCACACATGGACACAAAGATGTATTTAAAGTATTGTAGGAGGAGACATAATGGACCAAAAAAGTAAACCCATTCTTCAAAGGAATAAATTAAAGTTTTTATTCAATAAAGTCTGCTTTCTGAATGAATCTGCAGTGATTACTCGATAATACATGATAATATAGATTTTGTCCTACTGATCCTTCTTACAGTACAAAATAGCATAAGGGATACACCCTCATATTTCCATTATTTGCCTTTGGAAACATCTACATGGCTTGTTATTGTATCATAAGTAGATTTGAATTGTTTTTATGGTACAATATACTTCAAGCCCCACAAGATTTAATAGATTAGTAGTTTGCATTGTTCTGTAATGATGTTTCTATATGCTGTCTTGCCCTCCAGGTGGCACCAGCAGAAGGCTTCTCAGACCTGGCTGGTCAGGTCCTCACCTCACCTGCCAAAAACTACATCTTGACCATGATGGGCATGTCTGTGGTACTTCTTTTTCTAATGGGGCTGCTGTGCGGGCGCATAACCAAACGCGTCACCCAGGAACTGAAAGACAGGTAGAGAGGGCTGCCAGGGGCAGGAGAAGGGACTGATCCCTGTCCTCCTCTTCTCCTACCCCACTCCTTGTGGGAGGAAAAGCTGAGTGTGCTCCTCTCTCGTCCCCCACCCATCCCGAACTCTTGGGATGGCATGGTGAAGAGGGGGGTTTAGACTCGGAGCTGTATTCTTTCCTGATACTGGCAGCGGCCATGGGACCTGATTTTATCCTCTTCGCACTGTCACCCTTTCTGACTGCGTTACACCTGCTTCATCATCTGCTTCTATGTGACCTGCTTGCCATGGACCCTTGTGTGTGCGTGCCTGTTCTGACAGCGTCTTGACACCCTCTCACCTCTTTCAGTTTTCTCCATGTTGGTGAAGATCTTGTTGCTGTTTTTTTTTTCTCTTTTCTTTCTTATGCAAATCATGTATTTAATGTTGATGCTTTGCTGTATTGGATGTCGTGGTGGGAATTTTTACTTATGTGCTTGAGCTTTGTGGTGCTCGTGGTCATTTGTGGTTTGCTGAGGAGATAAGGCAGAGCAGCAGGTTCTTGTTACTAAATCACAGAAATATTTGTGTTTTTGGAAAGTCGGCACACACTACAGCAGCTGCACATGTTTGCAAGGTTATTTGTTTCTAGGTTTATATGTGTGCTAGGGTTGCACAGATATGTGACAGGATGATTGCAATTAATTGATGATTGCAATTAATTAAATCATAATTTCAGTTATTGATTACAATTAACCAGAGGTTGTTGCTTTGAGTGCAGTCACAGCATATGTTGTGGAACTTGCTGTGATTTGTAATTCTCAGATTGCTCAGTGGGAAGATAAGATGATACCATCCTTTACTTGATAGTGTTATTTATAATTAGGAATGTTTTTCATGTGGTGAGTGTACTACTAAGCAGAATGGAGACCTTTTGTTTTTAGCCTTTGGAGATCAAAACCATGATATCAGTTAGTAATATACACTTATATGTGTGTGCATATTTCGGTATGAGTGAATGAAAATGTTTGTGCGCAGCTGAGCAGTCAATAGCTTAATAAAGAGCTGACTATTTTGGTGTGAGCTTTCTGCAGGTGGATGCACGTTGCCTTTTGTTGGTTTTGGGTTGCTGAATGAAACCATCAGTTTTAAGGCTGGTCAGTCTCACTGTGTTTACAAGTACGGTCAGACAGTTGAGCAGAGAAAGATGAGCTATTCATATCTGAGCCAGAAGAACTCAGGATGCAGGATAAATTGATCATTTCTCTTTTAAATTATTATGAATATTTCCACCTGGATAAGGGGGAAAAGATCGAAGATTCCTGTCCTGAAAAGCTTGATAAATATTTGAGAGTAGAGCATGACCTTGAACTGGATACATGGACGCTCATGGAGGTCCTGCAGGTAAATGCTGATTCTGTATTTAACTGGATTGGGGTCTGCCCACTGTACTACAGAGGCACTAGATAGGATCCTGTGGCGTCTCTATTTCCAGGTAGAGTACATGCTCGAGATGGTTTCCTCTGCTCAGATGTCCTGTCAGCTTACCTTGCTAAATGTACAACACCCTTAGAGACCTGCTGCTTGCTATCTGGAGTTCTCACAATGCCATGTTTAATTATCTAAAGACAGCTCTAATAGTATTAAGCTCATACTCAACCCTCAGAGCCTCCTTGCAAAGCACATTTTGTTTTTGTATGGGTCAAATGCACATTTTTTTTTGTGTGTGGGTGTGAATGTGTGTGTGTGTGTGTGTGTGTGTGCGCGCTTGCATATCCATGTATGTGTATTTGTCAAGGGTAATTGTAGCCTTAATTTATTTTTCTTTAAGGTTTTGGGTTATTTTTTTGATTGGAATGTTTTCTGGTTGCCTTGTTCTTAGTCTCTCCTAGTTCTAGGCGTGTTCTTTACCATCTAAGCTGAGGGTAGAAAGGGACATGTTTATTAGCTTCTATTCTATTCAACAGGAGTTATTAAGGATTGTGAGGATAATGTTCAACACTCCATGAGTCTTGAAGTATTGATTACTGCCTGCACAGCTCCAGTCTTCTGAAATCCACTCCAGGGTCTCCCGCATGCTCCCGTATTCCCCTGCCATTATTCACCTACAGATACTGAAGCGTACTGTTAAAGTCTCTTAGCATATTACACCTTTGACAACTTGTGTGATGTTTGTGTAAACTGGGAAAAACAGCATTTTATTGGGTGGAGGCTTTAAAAAGTAAAAACTCACTGCATATTTGTACATATTCAAAACTCACAACAACTTGAAGCCCTTAACACTTTTATCTTCTGTGGAAGGAGAGACAATTAACTAACTACTGGTGTGAAAAAAATGAGTTCTACCATGGTCTTCATTCATCCTTGCCTATTTTGCAGTGTCAAACTTGTATATTTTTGTACAAATAAAAGTGGACTTGGCTTTTAGTTTGTTCAGTTCATTCTGTGCTTTGGATAATACTCTGTTAGAAATCATGTTGCCATGCTATGGGGAGGGGGGAAAAGTACTATCCAAATACTGTATATAGCTGTGATTTTACAGAGGCCTTTTTCTTTTTTCTTGTAGAAAACTTGGGCATCCTTCTGCAGTTAATGGATTGAATTCACAAGCAAGAAATTAACTAAGCATTCTGACTGTTTGTATTGCAAATTCTCATGGCCCATTTGTGTCCTTATTTGTTAATTTTACTTAGTTAATTATTCGATTATTTAATCAACTCCCGTCCACCACCCCAACCCCCCCCAGTGTTTCAATTGGAAGGTCTGCTCCACTGAAAATGTTGCTTTGCATTTTTTATTTCTTTTGTATTTTAATTTAATTAAAATTAGTTTAATTCTCTGCTTGCATTCACTTCAGACTTGGGCCTGGCTGAATAGCCAACATGTTTGAGTGATGCAGATGCCTTCAGCCATTCCAACAGTGGGTAGTTTTTCAGTGGACCACACCTTCAATAATTTGCCAGTGTTTGTAAATCTGTGAATCTGGCACTCATCGTTGCCTAGTCAAATATTCTGCTGTTTTCACATGTCCTCCGACCGTGTGAAAACAACCATTCTACACAAGCTTACCTGATTCTGCTGTATGTGATTTTTTTTTTTTTCTAGTTGAGTCAAGGTGTACTAATTATTTAAAAAAAGCTAATTGGTAATGATGCATTTGGATTTTTTTTTTCCTGTGTACAAATTTAAACATCATTTCCCTTCAAAATCTGATTAATCCATGTATTATACATATAAAACTGCTTTTTCTTGTCTTTTGTTGTTTTTGTTCTGTACAAACGGAAATGGAGAATTGTTAATAAAATGAATTTGCTGGTTTGTATCTTGGACTTTTAAACAGTATGTATTGGGAAAACCGTAGCTGCAGGTTCTCTTTAAACTTATATCTCATTTATATTACCTTTCAAAAGTTTTGACACTCTGATCTATATTTGCATGTTACACACTGTTTTACTAAAAATACACTCCATATTCTTTACATATTTACCGTTTGAGTTCCTTCATCACAACTGACCTATAAAAAGCCACCAAATCTAATAATTATAATGTAGATCACCAGACAACTGTTAGATATTGAATGAGTTATTAGGTGGCAGCCGATGGAGATGGTTAATAAGACTCTGCCTCACCACACAACCAGTTCAGAGGATGTAAGGCAGGCACTGTTACATGTTCTATCCACCTAACAAATGAAACTTGTTTGACCGATTCCTTTATAGTTGTTCAATCAACTTTCCAGTGCTTAAGAATAAGAATCTGCATTTAATGAAAGAAATGGTTAAGTGGTAAAAACTTGTAGTGTACAAAGCCTTTTGACTGGTAGTGCATATATATTGTGAAACACCTAAAACTCTAAGGTTCAGTTCTCTGACTCAAAGTAGCTTTATGTCAGTAAAGAGAGCGATTTCTGAACAAGTAAGTCTTAGCAGTCTTGTTTGCATGCCTTTCAGCAAATGAATGTTTGAGACAGAATGTGTGTATGTGTTGTACTATGTGTAAAATACCTTATATAGTTCTCTGAGCTCTACAGATAAAGGATGGGCTTTGAGGAAAGGTCTGTGAGGTCATGGTTTGGCAGTCTGACACTGAAGTGTAAAATTCCCTTCGGTGGGCCCTTCTCTTTTTCAAACTTCTACCGACAAACATCTCTGTCCTCTGGCTTAGCAGAGCCATTCACATGCCTTTTGGAGAGCAGTGTTTATGGTTTGGCAGAAGTGATATTTTCAAGTGGGTTGAAAACAAAGTTAAAGTGCTTATTGTAAAAAAAATTTTTTGAAGCCATTGTGTCTCATTGTGGGGTGTTTAACCAAAAATATTTCACTTACTCCTTTTGAGATTTTTCTTAAACGCTTTAAAAAAAGGTACTGGAAACCGTTTCCTTTATCCACAACCGTAGAAAGAATACAATGAAGTAAAAAACCAAAGGGAAAAACAACTTGTAGGCCTATATAGAAAGATTTGAATTGCTCTTATAAAATGATCTATTTGAACTACTTTTTATGTTCCCTGTAAGGAAAGAAAAAAAAAGAACCAAGTCTTCACTTTGGAGTCTCAGGTTACACAGTCGCTTTGTTCAATACTGAGCTTCAGTCCACGTCCTCGTTGCTTCTATTTTTCAGAAGGTATATGGGGAGACAAACAGTGTAACTCTAGTTACATATCGTCCCAGCAGTGTTCTCCTCTCCAGTTCACTCATTTCTATCTCGGCCTCCAGAGTGGCAGGGCCTTGGACAGGGTCCACCAGTAGCAGTTGTCCGGTCTGCTTGCCTGAGCGCTGGACAGCAAAGTGTGCTCCTCCCCGGTTTCCCAGCAGGCCAAAGCGCAGCGTGTCCCCCAGCATGCGCGCCGCGGACACACGGAACAGCACCCGGGGGGCACTCATGTTCGACACCACTGACATGAAGTGGAAGTTCACAGAGACGGGGGCCTGGAGACACGCTTTGTCCCCCTCAACACATGGATTACGCTCGCAGCGCCTGGAGAAGAAAGATTAGGACGTGGAAAGGAAGGAAGAACATTTAGTTCTGTGCACCACTACAAATTGTTTAAAGTCATTTAGTGTGTGATAATGTATGTTCTAGCAAAGTTAATACTGGAACGAATGCAAACAAGCAAGAAAACAGTAAAAAGTATCAAAGATTTGCTGATAAAAAGCTATATGATATTGTGTGAGCTGGTGAGAATAACACAGGTTCGGTTCCAGATTTCTCCTTGGTCCCTCCAGACGTTTGGATTTGTGAAATTCCATCAGCAGCTCCTGGTTTAATTTAATGAAGGACTGACTGACTGAAACCAGATTTCTGGTGGAAACAAGTCATTCTGGCCTTCCACAAGGAACATAGTGATATACTGAACATAAAATCACTATTTACTGTCTAATGCTATTGGTGTTTATTCGTTTTAGTTTTATTTAGTATATTTAGTAATATTAATGTGAAAACAAAACACTCACTGCTCATCTAAACAGCAATTAAATATCATTTTGGCAGGCGCTTTAGTCTTTTGCATGGTACTGTATAAGGATTTGAAAAACATGGATGCATTATGATACCTTGATCTGGAGAATAAGATTAATAAATTGATTTATTATAAGATTCAGTCTGTTTTTAGGTGATAAACTTTGTTCCTCTACTGTATAATTAGTTGCTCCATTCATATTTGTGTATTCAGTGAAACTGTAAGAACGATTCTGAATTCCAAAATATTTGGGTAAATTCTTTTCCACAACTGTATTTCAACTGAATAATCTGCTTCCCTTCTTTTATTTCCAGCCTTTTTTAATGCATGTCACTCTAGCGCTTAATGTGGAGGTGGGTAGCCTGTGATACACGTCCACAGGCAGTTGAAAGAGTTTCGGTGGTAGAAAGGTGAACCAAATCAATTATTTTCTCTGAAATGAAAGCTATTATTGTGAAGACGTGTTCACTTACAAGGATGAGGTCTTGATGTAGGAGGCATTGCGGAAGCGAGGGCACTCAATCTCCACACAGTGATGACCTCCAAATGTGTTCACACACACCTGCTGACTCGTACAGTTGTGATCAGCCCTCTGACACTCATCAATGTCTGTGGTCAAAATGCGAAAACACCTAGTTTTTACTCTTTTCTCATTTGAAAGGTCTAATGAGTTCACAAAGACTCGGGAAATGGGAATAATCTTTGCTCCATATTTGCTATTTTGAGCAGCCACCTCAATGCCCATTGATTTGGAATGGCACCTTTACAACCGACTGTACTGTCTAAAAGTCTCAGGCTTTTATCTGAGACTTTCTGCTCACAAATACGCATGTAAACATCACAATAAATCCTAACAAACAAGAACATATTACATAAAATACAGATCTGTTTTGTTTTGTGAGCTGGATAGAAGTACACAGGTTCAGTTCCTGATTTTACCTCCACGAGGTGGGTACAGACGAGGTGTGTACAGACCTTGGCAGTTCCTGCTGTCTCTGCTGAGGGCGTAGCCCACAGGACATTCACAGCGGTAGCTTCCGGCTGTGTTCACACAGGTGTGCAAACAAAGACGGCCAGGTTGAGTCAGACGGAAGATTGCACATTCGTCAATGTCTGAAACACACACACGCAACTTGACCTACATATTTAAACCTACATTCCCCAAGTCTAGATTTCACATCCTGGACTGTAAAGCTCTGTACTGCTCTCACAACAAATTCCAGCCGCTTAGTAGTTGTTTATAAACATGTAAGGGTAAGGGTGTATGTCTTGATGGTTACACAAATCTCAAACGCCAACTGTTTGATTGGTTGTCACTGCTGTTTACAATTATTCCTTTAAGCAGATATTTGCAAACGGTGGAAGCATGACCAGAGAAACTGAAGGAATCTATGACCTTCAGGATAAGTGCCCCATCATAAACTGATATATTTAAATGTCACTGTCAGAACAAAACCTTGTGTTTTCAAAGTAGCAGCTTTACAAGAGGAGCAAAAAAACGTCTAAATTTACAATGAAAGTTAAAGGTGGATAAATGCAATGGAGGATAAATAGTTTCTTCAGCCAGGAAGAGATATCAAAAAGACAAGCATGTATCTTCTGTGAGATTTGGGAGGTAGATAGAGAAAAAGAGAAGTACAGTTGGATGCCACCAGTATAGCAATGGCAGGGGAAGCTATGTATGTATGATAAACTCCTCCACGCAAGCTACGGAGAAGCTTATCAGTGATCCAAGTGATTTAGTGCAGAATGGAAGTGGACCAGTGACTGATCCCTAGGGAACTCCAGTTAGGGGGTTTAGAGAGAAGATGAAAACCAAGCAAGAGCGCAGCACAAATGGTTTGCAGTGTCAAAGGCAGCCAGCAGCTCAAGATGGATAAAGACTGAGAACACAGTGTTCTTCATGACTTTGTGTAAAGCTTCTGTGATTGACAGAAAGAAATTCTCTGCTGTGTATCCTGGCTTGTATCCAGACTAGTTGGTGTTCCCCTCAAGATGGGAGGATAACTCTGCCAGCTGTACTGATGATACTAGTCAGTAGGTCACAGTCAGTAGGTCTACATAGCTTTTAGGGATGGCTGGTGGCCTGGTGGTGAGGGAGTTGCCCCTGCGATCGGAAGGCAATGGGTTCAAAATCCAGGACTGCTAGTGGCACCACTGAGGTACCCCTGAGCAAGGCACCCTCCCCACACACTGCTTCCCGGGCGCTGTGTAGGTTCACTCGGGTGAATGGGTTAAATGCAAAGAAGAATTTTACATTGTTCTCTCTGTGTGCTGTGATGTGTTCACACATGACTGTAAGCACTTACTTGCTTCTATAAGACAGAAGAAACCTTTTATTAGTGACAAGTAGATCACAGACGTCAGAAATGGACCAAGGACCTGCTGGTTTTGTCTTTTATGTGCTAATGAATGTGATCAAATGCATGGGAGAAAACTTACTCTGGACTCGCGCTTTTACTTTGAGTACACATTTCCAGTTAAAACCCAGTGTCCAGTAATGTCCTCTTTAGACATGTTACCTGCACACAGGCCTCTGTCCTGGCTGTAGATGCTGTAGCCCTGCTCACAGGTGCAGTGCTTGGAGCCCTGGAACTCAATGCAGCGGGAGGGACGCACATAGGTTGAGATTAAGGGTGAGGAAGAGGGTGAGGTAGACGTTGACACAGAGGAAGTAGCATCATTGTTTATCCTAGCATCTACAGCTGAGGGAAGGAATTCATGGATTATTCAACAGGCCATATCTGAAAATAAAATGATCAGAATATTTACTCTCCCAGGGATTGTGTAGGATTACAAGAATATTCTGTAACCCAAGGATTATGTACAGTCATCACATTATTTACAATACCAATCTGTAATAATAAATGTTAACTGAAACTAATGTACAGTGTCGGTTGATGGGTTTGTACCTTTGCAAGTTGCTCGCTCTCCACTCCAGTTAAGGGAATCCAGACACACCCTGGTCTCTGACCCTGTCATCTGAAAACCAGGGCTGCACAGAAAGTGAACCTCATGGCCAACCCTGAACACTCTGCCCAGCATCCTGCCATTGACCAGTGGCTCTGGGGGCGGACATACGGCTGCAGGGCAAAAGAGTAACCACAAGTTGAAATGTCCATAGATAAAATATTTTCATCCCCAGGGATGAGCTAAAGTGCCGTGAAGGATTATTCGCCTGTTCTGATTTCTTCTACTTTTGCGTCTTCTATTCTTCATATTCCTCAGATCTTCAGACAAATGTGACATAAGACAAAAACAATCTGAGCAAAATGGAGTTTACTGAAGGAAAAAAAAAATTGTTCAATGCCAACTAGCCATGTGTAAAAAAGTTGTTGTCCCCAGTTTTCTCAGTTAACTAATTTGAGGATCTATTTGACTAGACACACCCCAAGCTCGTTAACTGCCCGCCCAGTTAACGGTGTAGAGAGGATCCAGTGAGTGGGCATGAGATGCAGATCCAGCATGTTTAAGCCATAAGCCTTGGGCCAGCCTGCAACTCTTTCAGGAGATCTTCTGGGCGAGATCCATCACTCTTCTCTACAGTCATATACGCTCAGATGAACACAACTACCAGATCATGTTTTTGTTTCACTAATTTCATTAGTGTTATTCTTTAACATCCCATAAAAAGCTAAAAGGCTATAAGGTCTCAAGCAGCACAGTTAAAACATGTTCTAGCGGACATAAGAAAGAAAGTGAAATACATTCGTTTGAAAAAGTGGCAGATGTTCCCAGAAGTGGTCTGCTCACCACATTTCCTCCATGAGCACGACGGTGATTCATCCGGGAAGTCACAATACAACATCAACCCACCGGTCAATTATGGTGGTGGTGGACGTGTGATGGTGAGGCTCTTCATTGCCAGGGCAACTTGCCATAATTGTCAGAATTCTGCTCTCAACCAAACATTTCTGCAGGAGAATGTCAGAGGAAAATGTTATCCTCCTATATCTGCAGCTCAAGCACAGTTCAGCTGAGTAGGAAGACAGCGATACAGAGCAAATCCATCTCTGAATGGCTCAAATGGAACAAAGTTAAGGTTTTCAAATACCCAAGTCAAAGTCTTGACTTGACCTACATTGAGATGTGGTTGCAGGACCTTAAATGGCAGTTCACGCTCAATATCTTTCCAGTGTAGCTGAATTAAAGCAGTTCTGCAAAGAAGGGTGGATGAAAAATTCCTCCAGAGTGATGTGAAATACTGATCTCCAGTTATAGAAATCACTTGCTGCACAATGATTTACTGAGTTTACTTTTTCACATGGGTGATATATGTGTCTCAACCATTTTTTTCCTTCAATAAATGAAAAAGTGTTTTGTGGTTCCTCATGTTCCCCTTACTTTTACATTGCATATAAAAATCTGAAATTATTTAATGTGACAAATATGCAAAAAGAGAGAACATCAGGTAATGCAAATACATTTTCATTGCACTTTAGCACAAACTCATCTAATACAGTAGTTTGAGTCGTTATGTAGTGCACTGATCTCGCCTGCGCTGGTGTTGTTGCTTGGCTTGACTGTGTTGCTCTGTAACTGGTTCAGTTTCTTGCGGAGGCTGCGGAGGGTCTGTAAGAAGGACGTCTCGTGAGCTGAGAGCTGCTTGTGGACCTGCCGAAGCGTGTTTTGCAGCTCCTGTCTGCTCACACACTCCTGTGGAGTCCAGGTGTGGCAAAGTTCATGATGATTAATTTTGACAATTCTAAGCAAAAACAACAACAGAGACACTGAGGCCTTTCAGACCTGTGCTTAGTAAAACTGACACTAACAGCTATATGCTCCTCTTATGTGCACAAATTTTTTGAAACTATGAAAAGCTCTCCAGTAAAATTCCCATCTGCTAGAACTAATTTCAAGAGAAAGACTTTGCGGCTCACAGCGCAGTTTGTAAGTATTCCTGCTTCAATGATTCAACCCATCAGCTTATAACCACAATTGTATTGTATTGTGTATTAAGGGGGAGCTAGTGACCTGGTGGTTAGTGAGTTCCCCCGTGATTGGAAGGTCTTTGGTTCAAATCCCAGTACTGCCAGGGTACCACCGAGGTACCCTTGAGCAAGGTACTGTCCCCAATACCCAATAACGGCTTCTACAGCCTGATGCACGAGGGAAGCATTTTTCTTAAGAAGTGAGTAGGAAAGACCATATCATGGACTTTATGTCCTGAATTGTAAGATCTGAAAAATAAGTGAAGTCTGTTCTGAAAATGTGAAATCAAGAGTATTCATGATTAGATAGTTATAATAACTGAGCTGCCAATCAATGAGCTACCAGATGTTTATTTTCTCTGAAGGGTTTCTTGGAATTAAGAATCTGTAAGCACTCACTTACATTAATCTTCTGAAACAGTAAAAGAAAGCAATGATAATAAAAAGGGACGAGGTCAGTAGGCTAAGTGAGTGAGGAATCATCACTTACTTGAAACCATATCCAGACACTCACCTGACTCTCACACCTGAACACCTGGCACGTCAAAACAATCCCCCAAAACAGCGCGCCGCGGTACATGCTGGCGGGGGTCGCAGGTCGCGAGGCACGAGTATGAAAGGCAGAAGTTGAGTATGAAACTGACTGGAGGAAAACCTCAAATCACAATAAAGACAAAATCCTAAATACACGAGCATATAAAAAAATAAATAGATTTAGACGTGAAATATTCAAAGAGGAGAACTTCGTTCAGTGTTCTGAGCAACTCAGACGAGGTAGTGTTTTGAAAGCAAAGCACAGCCCTTCAGAAAAGCAGAGAGAGAGAGAGAGAGAATGAGAGAGAGGGAGAAAGAGAGAGAGAGAGAGAGAGAGAGAGAGAGAGAGAGAAGAGCGACCCTCAGCCTTTCATCTGGTGGAACCACATTCTCAGGATCGACAGGAATAGAAAACTGGGAGGAGGTCTGGATGTACTCTCTCATTACGATTAAAGCTTACATATCTTTACTATGCTTCCAGCTACTTTATAATAGGCAAGTACGGAAAATAGTCACATTTGTCTTAATAATGATGACAATCATGATCATGGTAATGGACTGATTCCACAATAAATTTTTTAAATGACCTCGTTCTGAGTTTATAAATAGTTATAAAGGAATTAAGGAAGAATGCCCTGAATGTCCAGCCAAATCCATTTCAACAATATATATATATATATATATATATATATATATATATATATAAACCATATATGAATGTCCAGCCACTTATATAGTTATAGTGGAGGACGTGGAAGTGTTCTCTCGCCCTCACGCCCTTACTAAAGTAAACTCACACACATCAAACTTCTCTATTTATTTGTATAATAGATAGCATAAAAAGATAAAAAGAGAGAGCGAGAAACAGACGGAAGGAAAGAGAGAGACAGACAGACGGACGGAGAGAGAGAGACAGAGGGGGAGAGAGACAGCGAGAGACAGAAGGAGAGAGAGAGAGAGAGAGAGAGAGAGAGACAGAGACAGAAAAAGTGAGAGAGAAACAGAGAGAAAGAGAGACAGAGAGAGAGACAGAGAGACAGAGAGAGTCCACAAGGTGGTGCCAAAACGCTGCTCTTTGTCTTCTGTGTATTTTATAGGGGATCATTTATTGCAGCGTATGGATTCTGAAATAGCATCAAGATAATGGCTGTGAGGATGAAACACTCACAGTACAAGAACTACACAACCTCACTACAATAACTGTAGACAGTCTAGTGCAGTTTAGGGACATGTTAGGAACTCTTTAACATATACTTTTCTAATTTGTATTCTAAACATAATCCAATGAATCCTTACTCTACCTGTTAAAAATGCCTCTGTAGCACATGTACCCGAATATTTCCATTTAATATTTCCTTTTTAAATGCATTTCATCTGCCCTTACTCTCTGAGTGTCTCCTCTCCCCTGGCAGACGCAGCAGTGAGGGTAGATGGAGATGAGTAATAGCTTGGCCTTAGGCTGTTTCGTTTAACAAATTGTTATACATGTATTTCCCCAGTGACTGGCGGCTAGCAGAGTGAAGAGAGCCTTTCTCGCCTGTTACAGCAGAATCGAGACATAAGTTGGGAGAGTCAAGTTGAATTAATGAGCTTTCCAAACCTATAAAAGGAAGCCACTCAACTAGATCCTTTTTAATGGGAAAGGCCAGTCTTGATTAAGTCACTGTTTCAGTGAGTTTCATAATGTGATAGCTGTGATGAACTGTGACTGCTGCTCTTGAAAATGCCCTACTCAGAAGTTTCGAGACACGCTAACTGTCCAGTAGCAAAAATAAAGCTGTCTAAATCATTTTATTACCCCCTTGTTGTGATGACCATTTGTTTTAAAAATATTTTAAATGTGTGTATTTTGAAAAAGAAAGCTGCAATTTAATTATTGCAATGGTCAAATCATAATTTTGGCAAGACCAACTTGTCATACAGAGGAAGACACTTTGATAATATTTTGATGATATGAAACTGAGTGTTGCAAACTTTCCTCTGGTCCATTTTGTGCAGCACACAAACACACACACACACACACACACACACACACACACACAGTGAAGTGCTCTCACCCTCTCTGTGTTACTGCTATGCGGAGAGTGACTTCTACAGGTCTGACCTTTGATGAGTGGGTTAAAGGGGGCTTAACAAATGAGACAGGAAGACATGTGGTCTACAGTCATTATAAACTACCAAGTTCACCTATATGCCCAGAGGAGCTGATGAAATGGACAATGAGTGTAGATTCAAGCTGGGTATACCTGCAGAAGTGATTCATCAGTGACTATTGGGCACCATATATAGGATGTTTCTTCTCAGTCTGTAACTCATTGTTACTTTCCCTCATTTTAACATGAATATAATGTAATATAAAATGGAACAATCCCATTTGTAAAGCCCTCCCCCATGTATTTGCTGCATTCCAGTAATGGTACAGTCTGACACTCCAGTTCTAAATGCAGTTTCTCTCTCTCTCTCTCTCTCTCTCTCTCTCTCTCTCTCTCTCTCTCTCTCCCCCTCAGCAGTGTGTTCTGAGGAAATCTGAACTTACAGATCTTTCTGACTCTGATGGTTGTTCAGCAGAATTCTTCGTTTTTTAAATGACCTTGTGCAAGCGTGAACATCGCAGCCTAAACTGTAAGTTTTAGTCACTTTTCTATTTTACAATTGTAGTAATTCATTGCTAATTTCCCATCTCTGTATTTAGTGAGGATCACCTTGGTGATGCTGAGCACACGAGCAGATTTAAACAGTTTGTATCTCTGATTATTTCATGGGTATCCAGAACCATAAGAATCTCATTTGAGTGAAAGTACTCTCCAGTGTTAGGTGACTCTAACTTTTCTTGTGCTGATACTGATGTTCAGATGTGACAGTGTAAGTGGATTACAGTATTCAGATGATGGCATTCCATTGCTCTTCCATTACTCTAGTGCAAGAAGGAAATAGGATCAAAGATGGGATAATTATACAAAGCTCAGCAACAGATGACAAAAAAATAGTGTGATTAGTAAAATTCCTCAATGAAAACAACAATTATCTTTATTTCTGTAAATGTATATATTTCTGTAAAACTGATTGCATAAGGAAATTCTTTAAAAGTGCAAAAAGAGAACATTGTTTTTTTTTTTATTTCTGCTCTGTCCTTTTTACTCACCAAACCAAATGTGTTTGTCTTTTCAGACGCTGGCATGGCAGAGGATCCAAGGACCTGCAGACACAGAGCAGGAGGGAAACGTTCCAGTAACAATGGTTACAGGTAAACACATTTACATGCACTGCAGCACACAGAGTAGCGGAAACAAATCCTTGAGAATGTTTTTAAAAATGAGCTATTATTTCATTTTGACATGAGCAGTGAGAGTCTCTCTATTTCAGCAGTGTATGAGGAGATCTGTCCCATCGGTCTGTGATGTGCTGTGCTGATATATCGTGTTTTGTGCATTGTTTGCTTTGGATAGCTGTCAGCTCAGTAGTTCATGTCATCACTTGAGATGGAATACTGTAGATACTTGTGTTCAAATGACCCTGTTTTATATTGACTCTTACACTGTCCTGCATTTACATGTCAGAGGCTTGAGACACAGAGAGGAGACAAAGAGAAGTAGAGAAATGCAGAGTGAGAGAGAGCGCGCGCGAGAGAGAGAGAGAGAGAGAGAGAGAGAGACTCTCCATCTAACTCTCCTCATCTCCCTCAAGAGCAGTGCTTCACAATACCCCCCTAAAGTCTGTTGCTATATCTGTACTGCCCAGTCTGGCTCTCTAATGGGGTATCATTAGTTTGAGTTACAGAGAGCGGAGGCTGCAGGTGGACAGGCAGGCCGATGGAAAGTGAACACAGGTTAAAGCTTCTGTACTGGGACCTGGCTGGCCAGAACAGGCTGCAGGCACCAGAGAGTGCATCTAATCAAGGAAAGCACACTGCATGAGCTAAGAAGTAGAATATTCTGAGTACCAATGCATTGCTGTTGACTACAGTGATATGGATTTCTATATCTTCTTTGATGAACAGTCTTTGACAAATGTAACCATGGAAGAATTACTGGATGTTTACAGACTGTGTCAAGTGGAATCATAAAAAAGTACTTCATATAGTTCAGATTTTTCTATTTTATTCAGTTTTATTCACTCCACCCATATCCTTCCTCCATTTTCCTCATTTCAAAACTATCTGCTCCACAAAATACAGAAACTTGCTTTGTGTTATGCATGAAGGGGAATTCCAAACATTTTCAAAATTTCAGCTTTTTAGTGTTAGAATTCTTCGGAGTGGGGGTAATAGGAGCCAGACCTCTAGTGATAGGAATCACAAAATAACCACTTTAATTCCACTTTTAATATCAAAGAAATGCAAATATATAATGCATAATAATTATGGAAGCTTAGATGAATCGATTCATAATTGACAGCTTTGGATAGGAAATAAAATGGGTATATTTGTGCTGTAGAGATCTGAGTGGGTAAGTTTACAGCTCACTATTACACATCAAGACATAATTTCACATCAAGCCATAATTTCAATGATCGAACTATGCAGAATTTTTAAAATATTGGTAGAATTATCCCGCCCTTCTTATTTTAGTGTTTACCTCAGAAAAAAAAGACATGTTAAAGAGCTGGTGAGTTGAATCAAGTTCATTAGGGCAGGAAAAATGATCTGCTAATAAAGTTGCTTTAAACATGTTTAAACATGCATGTCACTTTACCAGCTAACAGCACGCTGCCATCAGAAATGCAGTGTCATCCTGTCAGATCAAATTCTGACCCTCTGAATCCGCTCTATAAACAAGTGCTTGCTTGTGTTTCACAAATGTGGAACAATTATGCATTGGAGCTGATGTTACTCCTGATGTTTAGTTTAGTATGCATGACTTTGTAGTATTTGTTGCATATGTAGAAGACGTTTGGTTCAGATGAGTTTGTAGTAATTGTACTTGTAATATTTGTATTTGTTTGTTTGTATTACTTTTTTTTGCAGATATATGCCTGTAACATTAGTTTCCAAGTTAATTAATTAAGCACAAATAAAGAACAACTTGAATGAATCCAAACATCACAAGATATATCAGCACGGGTCTGTTTGTGCAGGGATCGCTTCTATTACCATCCCTGTCCATTTGTAAACTATTATGGATGCTACTTTCCATGCGTGTGCAAGAAGCGTTGAACACATTCAATAAAGCTGTCACCGGTCTGCAGAACACTGACAAATCCGTTTATTATCTGTCATCTTTTTGCAACCTTTACAGTCCTTACAATTACTGACTCCTATTTAGACGTCTCTTTTTGCTGAAGATTTGTCACAGGAGTTACTGGTGGATGACAGAGTGCACTTTTCGTGTCTTATTTGTCTGCATTCACAGCGGAAAATGACTGATGATGACACTTACTGCTCATTGTTTGGAGGAAAAATAAAGATTTTTTTTCTTTAGAGACAGACTGAGGAAGAGTCTTACATGACCGAATTTCTGTGTGTGTGTGTGTGTGTGTGTGTGTGTGTGTGTGTGTGTGTGTGTGTGTGTGTGTATATATATATTAGTGCTGGGCCGTTAACGGGGGGTGGGGGCGAGAGAAAGCGCGTTAACACCAAGATTACAAACGCCGTTAACGGCAT
>JBBPCX010000135.1:12301335-12316555 GCA_037974365.1 Hydrocynus forskahlii
TTCAGATCTTTGAGTTCAGCTCATGAAAAATGGGAGCAAAAACAAAAGTGTTGCGTTTATATTTTTGTTCAGTATATTTGAACGCAATGTCATTAAAGTCCCTGTTTTTGTAATGGTAAGGGGTCCGAATACGAATACGTTTGTCCATTTAGTGCACGACAGATTATTAAACGGACAGTTCTGATTGGCTGAGCTGTGCCCTAAACCGTTGTAAAGTCGCCTCATTATAACTCCGCTCTGGATTAAAGCCCAAAATCTCAAAAAAAAAAAAACAACACTGGGGTATCGGTGATGTAGTGTTTGACGTTTCTGCTGCTCTCAGGGACCACGCAGTGAACTGATTGATGAAGTAAGAACATGGTTTTGTTTCAACTGAGGGACTGACGGGTTTATTTTCTTAGCCTACAGCTATGCTAATTAGCAAACTGACAGGCTAAAGGAAACGGTTGCTCCATTATTATTCATTCATTAGTCATAAACTTCGAAATTAATATACTTACTATGTGATCTACTGTAAATCCGTAACGTATGAACGTGGCATGGAGAATGTCTGCTAATCTTATTTTTTTTAGGAGAAATGTTCCCTTGAATGTGGTCAATTTAAAGTTTGAAAACTGCACATTATCTTTTAAGAGTTTTATAATTTTTAAACATAATTTTATTGACCCTAGCACACAGCAATCACATACACAGAGTTCAGAATTGTGAACAACAGGGGCAGCTAATTAAAAACAACTAGGAGAAAGTGAGGGTGATTTGTGCCAGGGGGGAAGTGCCACCCCTTGTTTCTAGGGAATCACAGAAAATATTGGTCATGTGAGAACACATTTTTGAGGAGTCAGCCATTTTACTCATCCTGCAAAAAAGAGAGCCTCATTGCATGAGAGATAAGCACCTATTAGTTAAAAAATCTGTTTTTGCCTTTTAAAGTAATGCCTTTTAATGGTGTGTCTTAAAGTTATAGACACGTTTGAAAACATTTCACACATGTTTTAGTCTATACAGCTAGCATGATGTTAGCTCAAAACTGCTGGATGATGCGTTTTTTCCAAAATGGTGGAGTTGGGGTGATTTGTGCCAAAGGGCCTGGGTTAAGTTGTGCCAGTGGCACAATTCACCCGCACTTATGAATATTTTAAACATATTATTTTTTTTGTAATTGTACATTGTATTCTTACATTTTATCACTAAAACTGTGACATTCTTAATTTTATACCATAAACAAAAATAGACCATCATGCCACAGTTATAAAAAGAAGACAGGCAGGGCTTCCACTCCTCTAGAGGACATGGACAGAGCAGTGAAAGAAGTGGAAAATAACTTTAAACAAACCTTAAATTAACAATTTTACTGTCATGGCCTCGCTTTAAAGTCACTTCAAGTAAAAACTGGCAGAACTCACCCCACTCTCCCCTACTGCTACTACTACTAATGTATCTTTAGAGCAGTTGCCAAAAGATTTAAAAATCTTTTTCCCCACTGGAGAGAAAACAACTGTGAAACATCTCTGTGACAGCTTGATTCCCCTAAGTTTCTAGCCGAGACTAAAGGTTTAAACTAAGTGGGGGGAAAATTCTACATGTAAAACATCATCTTTCCCGGCTTCAAAACGCTAAATTTAGCCTATTATCGAAAAATGTCATTTATCAACACAAATCTACTGGTAGTTGAACTGTGAGTCAGTCTGTAGCTGACGGTTAGGTAACGGTTAACTTTACAAACGACTTAACAGGTCTCTTCGCAATAAAGCCTGGTGCACAGATTTTCGAAGGTGATTTAATACACCAGGAGGAATAAAACACTAATATCTGACTGCATTTAAAAACAGCAACAATTAAGGTACTTGAATTGGATTATATTCGCAGTCTGTTTTAATTCTCGACACTTAACGGTCACCGATAAACCAGAACAGTCATGAAAAGAGTAAAGCCACACGGAAGCAGGGTTCCAATGCTGTGTATGGTAGGCTAATGCAAGGCCAGTCCAAAACACTGCTTTACTAAATAAACGGGGCAGGTTTTCAGTGGTAATATAAAGGTGTGCCTCTCACTGACAGGTGATAATAGTTCAAATGTTGTAGTGGTTTTCTGTTGGGTCTATTGCTGCCTTTTCGTACTATAAGAAAATATTAGTAAATAAATTGTAAATAATTTTGATCCCGGAGTTGTTGAATTTGGGTGGCCTTTCAGCGTGGCGAAGTGTGGCGTGTTTCTTCGTCACCGTTCTTAGATGGTGTTTATGTGTATTATTCTGATATTATATCTTAACTTCATCGTTTTTTTTCTTTAGAAAAGTGGACTAGGATTCAATCAAGTGTGAGGTAGCAGCGTGAGTTAGTGTCATTTTCATGTTTCTTACAGTTTTTGCAGTCGGCCATGTTGACGATTTATCAATGTACTCTCATTCGGTCTTCTCACATTTATCCTTTATGATTGTTTTATAGACGTGCATAAAGTATATATGAATTGTTATATGAATTGTACACTATGTAGACAAAAGTATTGGGACGCCTGACCATTACACCAACAGGGATCTTTAATGCATTAAAATACATAGACTTTAACATGGAGCTGGCCCTCCCTTTGCACTTATAACATCTTCCACTCTTCTCGGAAGGCTTTCCACAAGAGTTTGGAGTGTTCCTGTGGGAGTTTGTGCCCATTCATTCTGTGGGGCATTTATGAGCTCAGGCACTGATGTTGGATGAGAAGGCCTGGTTCGTAATCTCCGTTCCAGTTCATCCCAAAGATGTTGGATGAGGTTCAGGGCTCTGCCGACCAGTCAAGTGCTTCCACACCGAAACTCATTCAACCACGTCTTTATGAAGCTTGCTTTGTGCACTGGGAAATAGAAAAGGGCCTTCCCCAAACTGTGTCTTTAAAGTTGGAAGCATGGGATTGTCCAAAATGTCTTGGTATGCTGAAGCATTAATGTTGCCCTTCACTGGAAGCAAGGGGCCACCTGAATTCAGTAATTAAGAGGCGTGTCCCTATACTTTTGTCCACATGTTGTATTTTTTTGGCTGGTCATTTAGTATTATTGTTTTTGTCTCACTGGGTTTTTTACATGGTTGAATTTCGTTTTTGTTTTGTTTTTTCAGATTCTGCTATGGAAGTCAGGGGGATGTTAGAAATATCAGTAATTAAGGTAAAGTAATCATGGAGTGCAGTGTTAACAGTGACTTTCACATGCAGATGTGTACTGTGTCACAGAAGGTGTGTATGAAATGGAAGTGTGTTTCCTCTGAAAGATTGAGGATCCGGGATGTCTGTGGGGAAGGATTGTGAGAGGACCTGGTAAGCAGGCTGTGAGTCCTTGTGAATATGAGGACTTGCAGATTGAAATGAATCTCTTCTACCATGGAGTGAATCTGGAAGAGCAGAAAATAAAACTAACTACCCTGGAGGAGGGACAGGTGTGGTACACAAAATCTATTGTGTATCTATCTTTCATTTTGTTAACATCTCTCTGAGCTTACAGAGCTACACACTGTTTGTATGTGTTTTTCTAGTTGTGTGTGGTGTTTTACCCAGCTCTGAGGAGCTGGTGCAGAGCCACAGTGGAGTCTCTGTTCAAGGGAACTCTGGGCAGACAGGCATTGTGCTTCTTGGTTGACCTTGGAGAACGCATCATTGTCAGTACAGATAAGTATGTGTAGCTGATTTCTGCAAAAAATGATTTGCAATTATGTCTAGTGCTTCAGACCACTTAAATGTAGGTTCTTTTGAGTACATTCATACATTAGTTTGAGTGTTAAACTTTAGCGATTCAGTATTATACAAGCAACACTCTTTCAAATGTCTTGCAGTGTGAGAGCTCCGCTTGATAAGTTCCTGCAGCTGCCCTTCCAGGTGCGAAGGTTTGGGTTGGCGAGGATCCACCCTCTGAGACTTGAGGTGTCCATCTGTAATGAAACAGCAGAGCTAGTGTAAGACTTTTTATACTGCACAAACAAGCACCTGGGAAACATCCCTTTGTAAGCATTGCAACTGTATGCATTGCACATTGAATTTGATGGTATTGAGTAATTGGGTTTTTTTTTCTGTGTGCATTGTTTTTAGCCCATCATGTCACTGGGACACCTCTGCCACCAAATATCTGCACAATCTACTACAGGGTAGGAGCTCAATTTGAATACACTCACATGATTTGCACATGTAAAAGTTTTGTCTGTTTCCATAAATATTTAGATGGAATGAAATACGTAATGAATTGTAATTTCCTATTTTCAGTGTCTACGCTGGCTGAGGCAGTTCTCTGTGAAATAAATGCGGGTTGCACTGCCGTTGAGCTGTACTTGACAATAGGGAATGTGAAGGTGATTTGTTTTCTTTCACAGCAATTCGCTAGGCATATGGGCCTTCTGGTGTAATTGATAGATATTAAACATTTAATATTCCTGTCAAACTCTTATTTAAAATTAGATAGAAAAAAAGTTGTTTTTTTTTAATATATAAAAAATATTTTTTTTCTTGGCTTGACGATAAGATTTACGTCTTTTCATCGTGTATATTGCTCGAGCCCATGTTGGTGATCCACACAGTATTTTTACAGACAGATCATTAACCTTGTCTAGTGGGCAAATTGATTTACCATTAAGTCAAATGGTCATTGATGGCATATAATTGATTTTAATTAGCATTATGTTTTGAATGTTTGTAGTGGTCTGCCACAAATAAGTGTGTTTGAGGTAATTGAGCATAGCATTTTTATCGGAGCACCTTGCTTATTTGAAGATGCAAATAATAATCCTGCAGCATTAAAGATTCATTCATGAAGCTTTCAATAACGAGTTCATTACGAGACATCTTACCTCTTCTATCAGCTTCTATATTTATTGATTTTGAAGTGAAAAATCAGTAGACTATTTTTGACTTTTTACATTTTTAGATTTGTGTGAATGATGACTTGGTGGTGAAGAAATTTGCCTGTTTCTCAAGTGAGAAGGCAATCATGGAAGAGCAGAGGGGCTCTGTAGATCGCTCTCCCGTCAGCCTTGCCTGGGACATCTTCTCCAGCCCTCAACAGATAAAAATGAATGGCTACTGTACAATGAGGTCATCTCCTTCACATGTCTTAACCAGGAAGGGTGATTAACACATGTTTGTGTTGCTTAAGTGCTACTTGCCCTGTTCATGTGGTAAGTGGTGGAGGTATGTTGCTGTTTGCATGTTTCATGACCTTTACTTTTCCTGCCCTGTGACAGGTCAGCTCAGACTCTCACCCCATGATGAAACACATGTAACACCTTTTGCCAAATCCCCAGTGTCTGCAGTGAAACCACCTGATACGAATGGAGAAATATATTCTGTAAGTTTTTCTGTCAGGTACCCAGACTAGAAGTGGTGAGCTAGGAGGTGTATCAAACAGCTTTTTCATATTGAACATTTTTAAGGTGTGTTGTGGTCCTGATGTTTTAGGGAAAAACTGAAGAATTTTATAAAGGATCTGTGAGCAATGGAGTAAGAGGCAAATATAGATCTGTCAAGAGCTCTGAGAAAGAGACACATGATGCTGGGTAAGTTAAATGATGGTGTTAAGAATGAGTTATGCTTGAAGTCGTGATTGGGCAAATGTACGCTTTACAAGTGTTATTGAAGTACATCTGTATCATAACTATTCTGCCATGTTAAAATTTGTATAGGCCTTCATATTCATACCGATCAGCCACAACATTTAATCCACTGACGGGTAAAGTGAATAATATTTATTGTCTCATTACACTGGCACTTGTCAAGGGGTGGGATATATTAGGCAGCAAATGAAGTTATTGAATTTGTGTTGGAAGCAGGAAAAAGTGGCAAGTGTACACATTTTATTGGCTTTAATAAGGGCCAAATTGTAAGGTTAAACAGCTGGGTCAGAAGATCTCCAAAATGGCAGATCTTGTTGATTGTTCTTGGTATACAGTGTTTGGTATCTGCCAAACAAGGTCATGGGCACACAAGGCTCATTGATGCATGAGAGGAGTAAAAAGGTCAATGCTGGAAATGACAAAAAAAAGTTGTCAGAACTAGTTATAGAACAAACTACAAGCCAGTCAAAGTACCCATACTGACACTTGTCTGCTGCTGAAACATCACATGAGCATCTGAAATGGACAATGGATAAATGGAAAAAGGTGGCCTGGACTGATGAATCACATTTTCTTCTACTTCATGTGTACACCCAGGTGTTTCACTTGCCTGGGCCAAAGATTGCACATTTGAAAGAAGATGAGCCACCAGAGGCAGTGTAATGCTCTGCTGGAAACCCTTGGGTCTTGGCATTCATGTGGATGTAACGTTGAATGTACTCCACTCAAGTGTTCCCTTATGGCAGTGGCCTCTTTCGGCAGGATAACGCACCCTAACACACTAAAGAAATTGTTCAGGCATAGTTGGAGGAACATGACACAGTTCAAGGTTTTGAATTGGCCTCCAAACTCCCCACATCTCCAGTCCAATTGTCTGCCTGTTTGTTGTGGTCATAGCTTACTGGACTTACAGAATCTGCTGCTGATGCACCAAATCCAGCCTTTTAACCTGGCTAACTGTAAGAATGAGTGTGTATGAAAGAAGGCAAAACTAAAATACGCTTTTCTTCTCTTTAAGTAACTTTAACCAGACAGAGAATACAGACAGCACCATTGCAAAACAGTTGTCTCAAAAGCTGAACTTGAACCGACTGAAGAAGATTACCAAAGTAAGAATGCCTTTTATTGTTTGCTAGATGTTATTTAGAAGTATGTAATAGTTTATAGTTATTACCAAATTTGTTTTTTAGCCTGATGAATATGATGAGCAGAACCAGGCGACTGATAAACCAGGACCAAGAGAAAATGACCTCACATACTACCGTGAGCAGGACTCGGCTGTCTGGTAGGGATATCACACAGTAAAAGATCAGAAAAGGTCCCTGAAATATTTGTGAAGAGAGGATAGTAAATTTCTCTCATTCTTTCAGTGAACAGAGTGGCTCTGACCTGAGGTAATAAAAATGAGTTATTGTAATGTATAAGCAGATGTCTTGTAATGTATAAATTACCTGACATAGTCAAATATTCAGGGGCATACTTGTTGTATTTGCTGATGTGTTTTGGTTTGTAACTCACAGCGGTACAGGTAACACCTCTACAGAGCTGAAAGAGACAACATTCACTCAGGAATCAGATTCCAAAGACCAGCTAGCCTGTGCGAGGTGGGTCATCTTTTCCATCCAATTTATTATCTTTGTCCATCTATATCACTATCATGGTTTTTTTAATTAGCCTCTGTTTTCTGTATGTGTAGACTGCTACAGTTTCTGAATCCAGATCCTATAAATTCAGACTCAGAATGCATTGATGACAATGTAAGTGCTCGATCCTCACTCTTATGTGCTAATCTGAATCATCTTGCTGCTATGAATGAGATAAGCTGAGGATTTATGCTTTGTGTGTGCCAGGTTGTGTGCTTTGAGCCCAGCAGGAGTGGAGTTTTAGTTCACTCACCTTTCCCCATCAGCCCCTGCAAGAGCTTGACCCATGCTCCCATTACTGAGCAGTTCCGCAAGGTACTGCAACCTTTTCTTCTCTGCGGTATTTAATATCCTTTTCTGTACATTTGTCAACTCAATTCAAATTAGTGGTTATGTAATTCAGAGTATTAAAAAGGTCAAGTTTCTCTGTTTTAATAAATTTGTAATGTGAATGCAAAATATGATGGACCCCATGTTCTATTTAGTGTTCCTTTTTTGTGGTTAGTTCCTGTTGAGGAGAAAGTACAGTGAGCCATGCTTCACTGAGATGTACTGCTGGCCACCTGTGGCACGGGGTTGTGACACAGTGCTAATATGCCCCAGTGAAAATAATCATCTCTACTACATCCCCCCTCTCCTGGTTCATCTCCAGCTGGCCCCTCTGTTCAGTGCTTTCACTAAACGCACTGGGGTGAGGAAGACACCATAATGCTCACTGAACCACATCTGTGTACTTACCCACTTTCTTAAGCACTCTACCAATAATCATTATCCTTTCTAAATACATATTTAGATAGAGAGAACACATTTTATCATTCATTGGGTTCTATGACTTTTTTTCTTTTTATCTTTTTGACACTGATCCCATCCTCTTGCTTCTTTTTAGCCCATAGCAGTTATACTTTGTCCTGGATGGGAGAAGGTGCAGTTTGTAATTGGGTTTCTGGAGGAGAGCCAGGCAGCTGCAAAGCTCCACGCTGCTGCTGTGCAGCTTGGACTGGGCAAAGATGAGGCCAAAAAGACCAAGATTCAAAACAACTGTGAGCATGCATTGCGTCTATTTGCGTCATTTAAGATGCATTTCCAAATTTGAAGTAGGATGGTTGCCACTCCTGAATCACTTTTGCCCTTTTAGCACACAGTTGCATAGGCATAAGTGAGTCTGATCACATATTCGCTAGTGATAAATATTTCCTTGTTTTTTTTTTTTTTTGTGTGTGGTGTTCATTATTTATCAGGTCAGTTGCTGGTCACCACCCCCTTTAGCCTGGTCCGGCTGCTGGAGGTACACCACTTCCTCTTCCTTAGACTCTGCTACCTGGTTCTGCATGAAGCTTCTGAGCTTTACTCACGAGCACCTGATCAGGTTAGAAGTAAAGAGAAGAGGGGTGTGGAAACAGGAACAAATATTTGACATCAGGATGGTAACACTGTTTCTCTCTCTCTCCCTCTCTCCCTCTCTCTGAAGATGGCAGCCATCTTACAACATTTTCAGAAAGTGGTGTCGAGAGAGGAAAGAGATGGGTGTCCTCGGCAGATTGTTGCTGTAAGCAGGCACTGGAGTCGAGAACTAGAAGACATGGTTCGGGAATACATGGTTAGCCCCTGTGTCATCATCACGGTTCCAGAAGAAGCAGCTATGTACGGTGGTGTTCATCAGGTCAGGCACATGTCATTCTCCCTGTAGTAATCGTGAGTGAGACAACACATGAGAATGATGTTGTTTTATACTGTTGTGCTTGAGAGACACCATCGACCGGAATCAAATTCCTTGTGCTCGCTCACATACTTGACTAATAAAAACAATTCTAATTTAATTCTAATTCTGATGATCTTCATTAGGGTTTAGTTTGATAGTTGACCATACTATATTAAGACCAGTGTCTTGTAATTTAAACACATCTGTGCAGTCACATTTTGTAGGGACCTGAATACATGTTTTCAAAAGTAGCAGAAATAAAGCCCGTCATGTAATCCTTAAACATAAAAGAAGTAACATTAAAAGTTTAAAATATTGCATTTTTTCGTGTGAGGTTTTTTACGTTTAAATCCTGTTTCTCATCCAAAGACGATTCTGTTGTGTCTGGACTGCGATAAGACCTCAGTTTTGCTCAGCTCTCTGGACTTTAGTCCCTCTGTTCCACAGAAAACCCTCATCTTTACCAACACAGCAGAAGAAGTGGAGCATGTTTACAAGGTACAGTGGTTATGTTCGTTTATAGCTGTTACTGAGCCTGTTTGTAATCGTCTCACTTTTCTGAAGTTTAGCATGGTTTTTTTGTAAAATAATATTTAGTGAATTCTGCAGTGAAACGTGTTATACATTTTATACAGGCTATCAGCAACACAGCAGCATTCTCCTTGAAAGCTCATGAAGGCCTTACTGATCATTTTGAATTTGTGGTTGAGCAGTGGAAAAAAGACATTGGTCCGGGCACACAGGTTATCTTGGGTGTGTTGTGAGATCTTTTGCTTACTGAGCATGTTTACATATGTTTAATGAAGATATCATTTATTGACATTTTGTACCTTCTCCCAGTGACCACCAATGATTGCATGAAGGCTCTTGGTATCAGAGATGCAACATGTGTGGTGCATTATGGGTTCCCAGTCTCACCTAAACTATTTGGGAACCGACTGTTCTCCATGTCAGAGAACTTTAAGAATCTCTCTAACAAGGTAGCAAATTGTGCCTTTTGTTGACTGTTTCAGTCAACCTCTTGGTATTTGTTGAACAAAGTAGTATTTGCTAAATCTTTTATAAAGAGTGTGTGTGTGTGTGTGTGTGTGTGTATGTATGTGTACCCTGATATTTCAGGATTGTCCTGAGAGCGCCTCTCCTGTGCGGTCTGTGTTACTGTTGTCAGAACATAATGCTCGTCATGTATCTGGAGTTCTGCGATACCTGAAGCGTACAGATGCTCTGTTGCCCCCAGAGCTCCTGCAGTTTGCAGAGGGAGTCCATCAAGCCAAAGAAGAGCAAAAGTTGAACAAAGCACTGTGCAGTCACCTGAAGAGCCTGGGCTTCTGCAGGTCTTTACACTTACAGAGTAGTCCATATGTTTTCAGGGCGGTGACTCCATACTCTAGCGCAATGAAACATTCCCTATCAAGCTAAACTGCACACTCTCAGCCTTAATGTGATATGTTCATTTCTACTAGTTGAAACCATGTAGGCATTGTAGTTATCTTTTATACATAGTTTTCCCCATTATAAATTACTTAAAATGTTCAAATTCTGTTTAGTGAAATGTATACAAAACTGATAGATTTCTGGAATGACTAAGCTGGAGCCGTTGAAGGTTAACCTATATTGGACTGAGGGCAAATGCTAAGTGTTACTTCATCTGTCACCTGTCATCTTGGTCTTTATTGATATAATGGCAGCCACAGGATGAATTCTGTATTGTACAAAAGCATGCCAGTTACTCAGATCCAAACAAATGCCTCACAGCATCCCCAGACATGCTAAACTTGCTATGAATTATTTTAAGGCCAAAAGCTGGAGTATTCTTGTTCGATGTGTCGGTCACCTGACTTAAGTCCTGATAACAAGATACACCATATCTGGTGACCTCAATAAGTTGCACACTTGATTGGCAGTCAGTAATGGCAATTAATATAAAGTGTTATATTGTGTTCATTTGTCCAATTCTTTTAGTCTACTACATTGAGTGACTGTAGTAAAGAGTTTCCTTTAAGGTTGACCCAAAATATAAATGTACTGGATTAAAACTGATATGTACTATTATAGATTGTTTCGTTGTTTGAGTACCATCCGGTTATTTGCAAGCTGCAGATATTTTCACTGTTACATATATTTATATTTTCACTGTTACACACTGAGATAGACCTTGTGTAAAGACATTCTTTCATTTTGTAAATTATAAAAAATAGGTAGTTTAGTGTGTGATCAGTCTATATTTTTAAAATCTCATTCAGTCTCATCTGTCTTCCCCACACAGGGACAGAACACATTGCCCAGAAAGGCATACAGTGAACAAAGCACTTGACTATCCCCTTCATCCTGACTCTGGGACTATTGTGGTAAATTTCATAGAGAAACTATAGTTGCATGCTTAGTGCAAGTCTGAAACGATGGTACAAGATTATTTTATAATGTCATCAAACCATAATTATTTTAATGTTGACATTTTCCTATGACCTGCATTTAGGCAGCTAAAGTTCTTTCCAATAAGCATTTTCCATCTATTTACTAAAGGCAATTGGAGTACCATAAAACTGATCAAAATCAGCATGACACTTCGTCATGCTCTAAGCACTCAACTGATTGGAATACAATTAAAACTGGAATGATTGGTGACTAAGTTAAGGAGGTGTGATTTAGACCTACCTAATATTGTGTACGTCCCCCTTATGCCACAAAACAGCATCAAAATGGTAGCAGCAGATCTTTTAATTGTGAGGTGGGACGCCCATGAATGGAACTTGTTTCTCCTGTACATCCCATAGAAACTCAGTCGGATTAAGATTTGGGAATTTGAAAGATAAATCAGCACCTTGAAGTCATTGAATTTCAGAGGTGCTCTGACCCAGTCGCATAACTTCTTCAAGAACTGTTAATTTACCTTGACAGATGCCACTGTAAGGAGATAATCATGTGTGGTCTTTGGTTTTAATGTTGAGGCTGATTGATGGATAAGCACTAAATATGATGACATCTAAAGACAGCTATCCGTTATATGAACGACAGCAATGAAATGATCACTTAAAAAGTCTGTATATGCATAATAAGCAGTAAATGAAGCATGAACTTAATCAGTTTATTAAATGCACTTTGACATTCACACAAACGTCACAAATACTTGTCAGTGTAGAATGACAAATAGTAAAAAAAAGAAGACATTCTACATACCAGCAATGTCATGTAACACCAATTTGAAGGTCATTTGTAAAGATAAAACAGGGAAGATTCCTCTGGCAACTGAATAAAACCTACTCACACTAATTACATTGAGCGCTAAGGACTGGTCTGATTTCTTAAACTGCATATAGAACATTGTCAGTAGTTGACCCCAACATACAAGGTCAGAATACCAAAAATACAGTGTCTGTGAGACAATACATAGAGGTTTGTGTACTTTTTTTAAATGTTTAAAGCTGAATTATTTTTTTGTTGACTTTGGCAAAGGTTTTGCCCTTATACATTAGAAGTGCAAATGTGTACTATGGGCGGATTGTGAACCAGAAAGAGGACCATTACAAAACCTTTGCTGCTAAATTGAACTCACATTATGCTAAAGAAAGGCTTTGTGCAAAGGAAGTGGTTGAAGGAGGGATGTATACAGTACAAGAAGAGGGTGTATATCATAGGTAAGTAGTTTTTTGTAAGTAGAAAATTAAAGGAATAGTTAGCTATTATAGCATACATGAACAATGCACCAGGAATGACAGTGAGCTGTTTCTGTTTGGGTGGCAGAGTATCTGTGATCAAAGTACCAGAGAAACAAGATCAGCTGTTCAGCAGAGTCACTGTTGACTTTATTGATGAGGGACGCGTACAGGAAGTGAAGTCGCATCAGCTCTTGCAGCTTCCTCCTGAGTTCCAGAGCTTGCCTGGTCAGGCTGTGGAGATCATTCTGTGTGGGGTCCAACCCATTGATGGAGACATGGACTGGAATCCAAGGGTAATTATACAATGTACAATACAGCTTTGTTTAAAAAAGGTTGTGCTTTGCAAATGTTTAGGCTAAATTTGCCCTGTGGTGCACTTGGTATATAAAATTTCATTATTCTTTCTCAGTATTTTCAAATGTTAGTTTATTTTTTGTAAAATGCAGGCCTGTAAGTACAGTAAAACATAAATGATCTATAGTCTTTCAGGAGTCCAATCACCACCATAGCCATGCCCTCCACCAAAGAATTTTGTCCTGTTCACACTCTGCTGTGGTGTGTTCACGTATGACAAAATGGTCACTTTAAATTTCAGGATATACCTTATACAGTGAAAAGAAACTGTATTCCTCCAGTACCAGAAATAACATAAGACCAGGTAAATTATGCCAGATATCAAAGCATACCTCCTCTTGGAGTCCTTCTTATGGACTGATTGGTGTAGGTAAATTAAGTAATAAAAATGAAAAGATAAAATCAAGGTCTACTTATTGCTGCGAAATTAATGTGATTATAAAAAGTTGCCATTGACTGAGAAGATTTCGTGATACTAGTAGCGATAATGGTGAAGGAACTCAGGGACTAGCAAATAACATTGCTGTGATTTACAATTGGTTAGATAATATCCCATGAGAAGATTTAGGGAACCACAACTAATGATCCCTCGACAGGTGTGCCATGTGATTTCTACCTAATGATAAGGAAGATTAGAGAAAAGCCAGCAGTCACTCAAAGTTCCTGGATGAAAACACCAGATATTACAGTTACACAGAGAACAAAAAGCCATACATTACACTGCAGTCATCTCCATTTTACAACTCATGCAAAGCTCTACGAGTGCATTAATCATTTGTATGCCAGCATTTACCCATATCAGAACAATTGTTGAAACAAAAAATGGGTTTTGTACAGTAATTTTACAGAGGTGGACCATCATGATATGCTTGCATAGCCTTGTCCTGACTCTAATTCCATCAAAAATTCATTTGTGAGCTAATCTGAAATAACTTTGGAGGACTAAAGACAGTTTGTGAAGTATTGTGAGTTTTTGTTTCTCATTATGGTATGTTTTTCTTCATACTTGTGGTGAGTATTCAGAAAATACTTTGAATATTTCTGGATTTGATACAAAATAATCTTCATAGGTTACCAGAGCTATCAGTCTGAAGATTAAAGAAAAGATACATCAAGCCAAAGTGGTCATGTGCATGGGCAATACTGTTTGGGTTGATCCAATGGTAGGGTTTTCCCTTTCTACTCTTTTATATATTTTTGAACACTTTTGCCTCTGTTAAATCAGACATGTTTAAAACATGCAGCTATGTGTTTAAATAGGTACACATGACACGTGTGCCTGGTCTAAAGACCTTCATAAATGAATATAATGTCCAAGCGGAGATTATTGCTACTGGGATGGGCACCACAAACCCTCGGCATTTGGAGCTGCTGAAGATGCTGTGCCAGGGAGAGGAGGTCTTTACTGCAGTGGATCTTAGCGAGAGTAGCAGGTTATCATCTCTCTGCCTCATACTCTTTTACACTGGTCTTAGTAAATCTGATCTATAAACAGTTCCCCTACGCTGTTTTATGACACGGGCTCCCCAACCCTGGTCCAAAAGTACTCCATTCTGCATATTTTATAATATTTATTTAACACAAATTCAAGATGAGCTTGCTAATGAAATGAAAAGTTGGATCAGGTATGTTAGAACGGTAAAAACAACAGATTGTACAGGCAAAGTGTTAGGACAGTGCTTTTCTGTATGATGTTCTTTAAGTCACCAGCTGATAAGCTCCTGTTTATTCATTGATCTTGACCTGATCAGGTGTGAGAGAGAGACATTATCTCTAGAACAAAGGGTTCTGGCTCCTGAGAAAGCTCTGGTCGATAAAATGAAGGCTGGAATCCCCAGTCTCTCCAGAGAAGGTGAACCCTGTGAGCCCTCAGAGAAGCTTAAGGACCCAAACCAGATCACAGTATCCAACAGAGGATCAAGTAAAGCTGCTTCAGTAGACGATGAACAGATGCTTAAGTGAGTAAAGTGACTGAAATTTTACTTTTTTCCATACATAAGAAAACTAACTCTCCTTTTAGATTAAGAATATGATATCTTCTTCTGTTTTATTCAGTCTTTATCATGTTTTTTCCCTTCTGTTTTGCATGTTTAAATCAATCAAAGCTTCTGTTTTCACATAGATCTACCAATCAAAGATGTTTGCCCCAGATTGTGACTGAAACCATTTCTGACAGTTCATACAAAGGCAAGTGAAGCTTGAAAGTATTTCTAGATGCTGAATCTCTCAAAGCCTTTTCTCTTTCCTAGATTATTTTCGAAAATAATATATATATATATATATATATATATA
>JBBPCX010000135.1:12325888-12346050 GCA_037974365.1 Hydrocynus forskahlii
GGGGAGTTTTTTTTTTTTTTTTTTTCTTTTTTTTTTTTACATATTTTAGAACCTACAAATGACATGAAGATTAAAAAGGGGGTCTTGTGTGCTGAGAGTGTGCATATTGTGCCACAAAGGTAATTATTTTAAATACAAATTTCAAGGACTGTGTAATGTCTCATTTTTAAAGTGGTTGGATCATCCACATTTACAATAGCTCAGGTTGTACAGAGATATTAATTATAAAATAATTTTTGTTCTTTTTTTTGGGTGGCTGCAGTTTTCACCCACAGATTAAGTGGTTTCAAGCAGAGGAATCAGTCACTATTAAAGTAAAGCTATTCAACCCAGTGATGCAGAAGTGCGAATTTTTCTCTGACAGAGTGATTTACAGGTGATTGCACAATCTTAATACAGTATAGTGATATTAGTTTTGTGAAATGAAATGTTTTTTTCATTGATTAGAAAGTTTTGTTTTATATTATACTATAATCACAATAATAAACATAATCTCTTCAGTGATAGTGTGGTGATTTATTGCGTTTTTTTTTTTACAATATTGTTTTTTCCACCAGTGCCTATGTGAGCAACCAGTTTTACTGTGCCAACATGGAGTTGCATGGTGACATCATCATGGAGCAGTGCTTATGGGAAATGAAGTGCAGTGAACCTGTGATCCACTTGGTGAAGAAAGAGAAAGGAGAGTGGAAGTCACTTCTCAAACAAAAAGCAAGTTTTTGTTTCTCCATGCCATCTGCTTCTTCACAGTTAACTACTTTTATTCCATGTACTCGTTTCTGCACTTAGAATGGTGTTATAGTTTTAACAGTAAATAGACATTTGTTTATAACATGGGTCTCCTGTAGCATTGCAGCACTGTTTTTTTTTTTGTTAAATTGTGCTAATGTACTTTTTCCATTGTTTACTTCCTGCGCAGAGTGCTTTAATAAGCTATGACTTTGATCACATCAAGGATGAAGACATTCCTGCCTCAGATGGTGAGAATGGAATTTTTGCAGTGTTTATGATTCAGAAAAAATATTCTGCATTTTTTGTTTTAAAATGCAAATATGGATCTGTACATTTCACCCAGGTCGTTGGTTCCTGGCAAACACAGGAGAGGAGGGCTCCTATATAACTTCAGAGAGTGGAAGTGAGAGTGACTGAATAGGCGACAGGAGTGTTATGTTTACCTTGACGCTAAAGTGCATAAACTACCATGGAAAACTAGGTCTAACTGTTTTGCTTAATTTTAAGAAGGTATGCTGTTATTTTAGACAGCTGCTATCAGAATATAATTGAAATTGCCATTGTTGCTATAGTTGAAATTGTGCTTCTAGATCACTTCTTCGCCACTCCAGTCAAGTATTTATAAAAAGCAGCAATTATAAAGAGGTTCTTTCATCTGAAATGTTCTGAGAGAAGAAATAATTGAGATATTGTCACCAAAATTACTTATGTACATTTAGAATCTACTAGAGATTAAAAAAACAGTTCAGCCCGTACACATTTATATTCATTCAGAATGTTAACGAAGCAAATTTTCAAAAGGCTGCATATGTACCCTATGGGCGCTGTAATAGCGGAGCATTGGCACTGGAGTTGGACATGGAGTGGCATTTGTGATCTAGAGCTGAAAGCAATCAAATCCTCACAGCAGTGTTCCAACATCTAGAGTAAAGCCTTCCCAGAAGAGTAGAGACTGTTAAACAGTGTAAGACAGTTCTATGCAAAAGTCCTGAGCCACCACTTATTTCTTCATATTTTACTTACAAATATCCAGATTTTCTCCTGCTTTTTAATGTAGTGCTGAGCAGTAGTTCTCCAGGATTCCTGAAGGATTTTCAGTACAGTCCCTGTTCCTGACCAGTTTCAGAGGAATGTTTAAGTTACACTGTGGCCTACGTATTAATCGTTCAAGCAGAACAAAATCTTTAAGGCCTGAACCAGTGACAAAATGGGTGCAGATGATTCCAGATGATCAGGCGGTGATCAGTATACTGGTGGTGCTGAATGCTGAGTGGTTGGAACTCCTTTATCTAGGCACTTTGTATCTTTAGGGACTTTACAGCCTGTCGCATTAAACATTTATTACCATTTCACCAGGGCACCTGATGGCCTGTTGGTTAGGGAGTTGCCTCTGCAATCAGAAGGTTGTAGGTTTGAATACCAGTGACACCACTGAGGTACCCTACATGCTGCTCTCCAGGTTCTGTGTTGTTGGCTGCCCGCTGCTTCACTTGGGTGAATGGGTTAAACGCAGAGAACAATTTCAGTGCTATGGTGTGTTCATGTATGGGAAAAAAAGACGCTTTACACTTTATTTAAACTACTCAGTATACCAAAAATGAAACAGTTTGACAGGCCTAAAATAGTATTTTTGTACCAACAAGGTGGTTCAAAGCAAAATATGAAGAAATAAGGGAGTGGCTCAAGGCTTTTGCACAGTTTTGTATGATTTGTGTGTTTTGGTCATGGGCTTGATAAAGTGAAAATGTTAATAGAAGCTTTTTGTGACCGATCTCATTGCCTTCAAACAGAATATGCAGATTATTTGTTTGATTATGTAGAATATAGAGATGGGCACCATTTTCAGTGAATAATAAACGTAAAGTAAAATGAAGGTAATCTTCAGTAATCTTCGTTTACATTTTTTTTTATCTTAATAAGCACTACTCAGAAATAGTGAAGCAGGTAAGTCTAGCTGACAGAACAGGCTGCCCAGCTGTGGTTCTCCTTAAACGCTGTCTGTCAAAAAATTCTCAAAGGAAATTTTTTTCACTTCTGTTTTTGAATTATAGAGCCTAAATGCAAAGTTTTGTTACTACTTCTGGCAGAATTTGTCATTAAAGTACACTTAGTCAAAAACAATTGCTTACATGCGTGACATACACTGGAGTTAACAACTTATCTTCACTTTCAGAAAAAACACAAAGATTGGTGGATATTCCAAAACCACGGAGATCATGTTGGGCTACCTTAGGAAAGGTGTGGAGACTAAAAATCCAGCACTGAAGAATGTGTAGGCAGCAAACCTATATCTGGACCTCTCAGGAGTTTTCTCCACAGGTCAAATTTAAAAGTGACCAAGAAAGTGACCTTGAAATCAATCACATCCCTCAGCCAGAGAGAGAAGAATCCTATTTTTGTACTATATACACTACCAGTCAAAATGTTTTGCATGCACTACATTTGCATGTGAGTACCTTTTATTAGCCAGAAATGTCATGTTTTTATTCATTACTAATAATCTAATTATAATGTGGATCACCAGACAATTATTAGTTATTATCGAGCTATTAGGTGACAGCCAATGTGATTAAACTGTTAACGAGTGCATTTAAAGTTAAAGACCAGTCTAGAATTTGACTCTGCATCACCACACTACCAGTTAAAAGGATGTCAGAGATGCGGTGTTATATATTCTTTCCATGTTATAAAGGAAACTTGTTTGACAGTTTAATTTATGGTAGTTCACTTAACCTTAAAAAAATAAAAATCTGAAGTTTATTAAAAATGGGTAAGTGGTAAAACCTGTTGTGTGCTTTTTACTGGTAGTTGATATTACTTTTGTACTGTCCTTTTAAATATGGACTTTCTGGTGTACCAAATCAGACGGCACGTATTTATCCCATGGGTAACACTTTGAGCAGTGCTGATGTAAAGGTTCTGCTCTCTACTTGTTCTTCAGTGCTGTCCACAGGCCGTCCATAACAGTTGGATTTTTCCTCTCCACACATATTCCACTTGGTCAGTGGCTTGTGCCTGAATTTCACTTTGTGGCATCTTGCATTTTCCTTCCTTTAGAGAAAGGAAAGCATAAAAATATCTGAAACAGTTGCTAAACGTCAGTGTATGACATGCATGCATACGAGCAGCTCTTTTTGACTACAGTGTGTCTTCCTTCGTGTGAACCTTGACCAAACTTTTACCAAGAGCGCATAAGATCTTTCGTCCTTGTGGTTTATTTTACTGAAAGTTTCAGGTTCTGATGAGTGCTGACATCACAGATGTGTGGGCCCATGTCATTATTTTAATTTCTTCAACTTTGTAGTTAATATATTAGTTACTTTTGTATTAAAAATTGTTTGAAAAGTTGGGTGTCCCTAAACATTTGATAATTTTGGTAAGTTTCCTTCTGCAGACTGATCTGACAGCTAAGGGTCTTGTCATTTTCTCTGAATGTTGGTTTTGCCATCTTTTCAGTTATTGTACCTTCATAACACTTATGTTGAAATGGTTTTGGGTTTTGCCTTTGTATCTTGGTTTTTTGAAACCCAACTGGAACTCTTCATTGCTTTGTCTAATTCTGAAATTGTCACCGTTGCTTCAGTTATGTTACCAGATTGAATCGTACTTGTGGCCCTTAACAGTAATCTGTGTTGAAGCGATGTCTGCCTTTGGTGGAGGATGTTTGTGGGGATTTGGATAGGCTCATAGTTACACACTTATGGGTTATGAATCTTTTGTGAATTGATTCTTTATATGGAAATAAAATGGCATACAGCATACTGTCATTTCTGTATTTATTTTTAAAGCTGATGCGTTTCTCTCTGTTGTGGCTCTTTCATTACTTTATCAACCCTCACATTTTCATTGGTGCATTAAAGAGGCACTAATAATGTAATATAAGCATGCAATTCAAAACCAAGGTATGAGGAAATAATACTCATTTATTACTGCGTATTTCAACTGGACAATCAAGTTTAGCTTAAACTACCCACTTCCCTGAGAAATCCTTTGTAACGTACATCCTATATTATCTATACAGTAACCCCCACTTGTACGCGTGTCAGCAGTTGCGATTTCAGTCTCACGCGGATTTTTCTGAGAACCAAACTAATAATTTTTCGCGGGACCCCCCGCACATGCGCGGAAAAAGCAAATATCCGCCACATTTTTTTGCTTTTGTGAGTCGGGACCTCGTCCACCACGCCTCCTCGTGCTGGGTTGCTAAGCACCACGCCCTAACAAAAACCCTGCACGAGGACGAGGGGGCGTGGCGGACGAGGACCAGACGTTACAGCTTTTTTCATCGCTGTTCTCAAAGGCGGGAGGTTTGAAAGTAGCCAATGTGAGCAGTTATTTCCCCTTGGTGCTGGTTGGCTGCAGCCCAGAATTTCCCCTTGGAGCTACTCGAGTGTTCTCATGCTTTTCGTTTTGTTTTTCTTTAAAGCCCTGTATTTTTATTACTGTAAATTAAATGAATTTATTACTGTATTTACCGGTTTATGGCAATGAAAACGCATGTGCATGAATTACAGTACAGTTTGTACAGTGGTAATATTGGTATTTATATTCTAGCTCTGCTGGAGTTCAGTGTAAACTACAGTACGGTACGGGTTTATCTTTACATTTTCTTTAAGGCTAATGAGTTTTAAATGAAATTAGTGTGTTTGGAGCATGTTTCGGAGCAAATATAGGCTTTACTGTGAAAATAAGCTTTTTTTTCACCACAACACAGCAACGCGGTTTTTCACTATATGCGGGTGCCCTTGGAACGAAACCACTGGGGATTACTGTATCCCCAAAAGGACGCCTGATCATTACACCAACTTTGATGACACTGCATTCAAAAACAGACTTTAATATGAAGTTGATCCCCCTTTGCAGTTATAAGAGCTTCCACTCTTCTTGAAAGGATTTCACAAGTTTCTGGAGTGTTTCTGTGAGAATTTGTGCTCATTCAGCTTTTGTGAGGTCGGACACTGATGTTGGATGAGGAGGCCTGGCTCTCAATCTCCGTCCCAGTTCATCCCAAAGGTGTTGGTTGGGGTTGAGTTCGAGGTCAGGGCTCTGTGTGGGTCAGTCAAGTTATTTCACACCGAACTCGTCTTTATGGAGCTCGCTTTGTGCACTGGGACACAGTCATGCTGGAACAGAAAAGGTTCTTCCCCAAACTATGTCCGCAAAGTTGGAAGCATGGCGTTGTCCAGAATGTGTTGGTATGCTGAAGCATTAAGATTGCCCTTCATTGGAAATAAGGGGTTTAGCACCATCCCAGAAAAACAGATGGGTCCCAACACTTTTGTCTATATTGTGTAAATGCGTAACTCCTCTTTAAATTTCATCAGCGAACCTGTATAAAGAGCACAAAGTCTGGTGAGCCAATCACAGACCAGCACTGGGGGTGTTCCATTCAGAAACATTTGGGCCCTCCCTCACTTACCCTAGGACGCAAAATGCAAGGGTTGGACGTCTTTTTTCATCATTTCGTTAATATATTTTTTATGTATTCAGTACAATCCATACGTTTTCTACCCAGTATTTATGAATGGCCAGTCTTGCCTTATTTAGAGAATTTCTTTTAAGATTTCCTCTAAAATGACTGTCTAGGGGAAGGGTATATATGTTTGTTTTGTGATTGACCCCCTGTTAACGTTTAGCCGATCACAGTGCCCGGTGATGTTCAATGATGAGGTTCTTTAACAAAATCCACACTAATCGGTCGTATTTGTGTCGTTTTCTATTTATTTTAAAGAGCTGATATTAAACAGTTTTATCAAGGTCGGACAGTGTTGTGTAACGCAGTGACGGAGAGTTACACAAGAGAAGTCGGGCGATCTGCACGGGCAGCCTGGAGCTCGTGCTGCTGTTTCACCTTGCTGGTTCTGTAGCTGGAGTTGTCCTGTGTGTGTTTACTGAAGACTCCCTGGAGCCGGTTTTGAGTTTGTTGAGCTGAAGGGGAGGGTGGAGGCGGCTGGAGAATGTCTCTAATGTCAGGGCTGCTCTCGGTGGCTGCCTGGCCCGTGCGGTTCGGACTGAGGGGTTTACAGCGTTGCCCCCTCTCTGCTGCTCTGAAGAAACTGTCTTCCTCCCGGTCCACTGGAGCCTTCCATAGGGTAAAACGATATCTGCATTGCTTTATAATAATTCCGTACTTCCGTCCGTATAAATGAGGCTGTTATTTCATTACCATGTATAAGACATAGGCTCGTCAGGTTAGTGACTGAAAAACTTGACAGTCACAATGACCAGACGTGCCCTCACCACCTACTCAATGTGAACAAAAGTATTGGGACAGTTTTTAATTGTTGAATTCAGGTGGGCCCTTACATCCAGTGAAGGGCTTCAGCATGCGTAGATATTTGGGATAACGCCATGCTTCCAACTTTGTGACACAGTGTGGGGAAGGCCCTTTTCTTTTCCAGCATGACTGTTCCCCCTGTGCACAAAGCAATATCCGTAAAGACATGGTTGGATGAGTTCGGTGTAGAAGAACTTGACTGGCCCACACAGAGCCCTTACTTTCATGTATTTAAGCCTGTGTATTTGAGTACAGAATCATTAATGCCCCTGTTGGTGTAATGGTGAGGCGTCCCGATACTTTTGTCCATATAGTGTACGTAGTCTCGTTCTGTAACAGGTTTTAGATATGTGAGGACTTTGCTTTTGTTCTTTGTTGTTATTGCTGACCTGTGTATCCATCTTCCTCAGGGCTTTTTACTAAACCGCCTCAAACCACTGTCATCTGTAAATAACTTACTGTCTCCATCCTTACTTTACTCAAGCGGATCTTCAAAAGGTAATGATGAACCTCACTGTAAATGAAGTAATCTCAAAACATGCTCCTCAGTGTTGTGTGCTGGCTTCTTCTAGAATGAATTGCAGAGTTTTCTTCTTTTCCTCATAGATGGTAAACCTAGTGGACCAGAGCGTCGGACAAGTGGAGGAGGAGGAAAGAAAGGAGGGAAGAAGGACTGGAAAAGCCGTTTAATGCAGGTATAAGCAGTAGATATTATTCTATACTGTATCTGTGTAGCTGTCTAGTTTATTTGTGCTTCTGATGGTAAACTAGAAGCCGTATGAGAATTTTGTGGTTCACACTGTGTTGTGCTGTGGTGTATTCACATATGACATATGAACATTTTACACTCACTCTTGATCTGTCTTGCATTCAGGGTGATGTGCCGTGGGATGATAAAGATTTTCGCTACATTGCAGTCGCACTGGGAGGTGTCGCATCTGTCCTGCTCTACCTTTACCTGCGTGATCCAGGCAAAGAGATTACTTGGAAAGACTTTGTCCATCGTTACCTGGGCAGAGGACTGGTGAGAATATTCATTATTTCTTAGAAGAAAGCTTTTAATCACTACCATGTGATTGTAGTGTGACCCTTTTTTAAATTTTACATAAAGTGAGTTTTTGTTTTTTCAGGTTGACCGTTTGGAGGTTGTGAACAAACAGTTTGTCCGAGTCGTTCTGGTTCCAGGTGCAGATACTTCAGATGGAGTAAGTTGCATCAGACACTTAAAGTGCATCATACATGGGCTATTTTTGGTTACATAAAGAAAAGAAGAAAAAAACAAAGAAGTATATATAAATATACATGTGTAATGCCCATTTATTTCAAATGTTTTTTTAAATTTACACTGATGGCAGTGAATGACTGTAAATGGTTTTGCATTGTTAGGTATTGTTTTCATAAGATAAACACCTTTGTGTCAAGTAGATTTCCTCATAATAAAGTTTATTTTTCCCTCCAGAGCTATGTGTGGTTTAACATTGGCAGTGTTGACGCGTTTGAAAGGAATCTGGAGGCTGCCCACTATGAGCTTGGTCTAGAGCCATCGCACAGAACCTCAGTCGTGTACAGCTCAGAGAGTGATGGGTAAGAATCTAAGACCTGTACTGCCCTCTGTTGGTCTCACACGAAACTGATTTTGTTCTGTCTGAATTAACGGGAGGCAATTTTATGTGATACCCATCTCATTTGTACTAATAAAAGAGATTTGGAGAAAAAAGCTTGCATAAGATAAAAGCAATTGCTGTTTACTATGTTTCTATCAGGTCGTTCCTCATGAGCTTCATACCTACATTGTTGCTGATTGGTTTTTTGCTCTTCACACTACGTCGCGGGTCAATGGGTGGAGGTGTAGGAGGTGGAAGGGGGCCTTTTAGCATGGGTGAATCCACTGCAAAGATGATGAAGGACAACATAGATGTAAAGTTTAAAGATGTAGCGGGGTGTGAGGAGGCAAAACTGGAAATCCTAGAGTTTGTCAACTTTCTGAAGAACCCGCAGCAGTATCAGGACCTTGGTGCTAAGATCCCTAAGGTAAATGCATCACTTTCCATAGTAATGCATCTATAACAGTGGTAAAATGAGTTATAGGAGAAAAATGATCTGTGATAAATATGTTTAATGTTCTCAACACATTATGTTGTCTTAAACAACAGTAGTTTTTATTTTCAAGTCATTTGTCTTTCTAGGGTGCTGTGCTGTCAGGGCCCCCAGGAACAGGGAAGACTTTACTGGCCAAAGCCACTGCTGGAGAGGCGAATGTCCCCTTCATTACTGTCAATGGCTCAGAGTTTCTCGAAATGTTTGTGGGAGTTGGACCAGCGAGGGTTAGTCAGAGACTGAAATATTGTGTGTGTGTGTGTGTGTGTGTGTGTGCGTGAAAGGGATAAAGAGAGAGAAGATAAATGACTGAGGAATTCACACAAATACTCAGTGTTTTATATTTTCATTAATATTTGATCCTATGAACAGAACAAAAAGGCTGGTTGTCTTCATTTTGACTCATTTTATTAATGTTAATGCATTATTTCTCCTCTTCAGGTAAGGGACATGTTTACTATGGCCAGGAAGAATGCCCCCTGCATCCTTTTCATTGATGAAATTGATGCAGTTGGCAGGAAAAGAGGTGGAGGGAACTTTGGAGGTCAGAGTGAGCAGGAGAACACCCTAAACCAGCTGCTTGTGGAAATGGATGGTATGTGTAGAGCTGTTGGAGATTTCATTTTAGTAGTTCATTCTAGCAGTGTGTATTGCATCATTATGAGATTGAACCTGTTTCTGACATTGCTCCAATAAATGTGGTTGGGCTTTTTACTTTTAAAATCTAATAAAAGAGTAATGGTCTTTGAAGTTATGTTACTTTGCATAATTTCATTTACATATTATTTATGGTTTACCCTCAGGTTTCAACACCAGTACAAATGTTGTGGTCTTGGCCGGCACAAACAGACCTGACATCCTGGACCCTGCTCTGATGCGGCCTGGTAGATTTGACCGACAGATTTATATAGGTTGGAAGCTCTTTTCCATTATGTCTTTTTTGTTACATGCCTTGATCAGAAAATCATATAACATCTGGGTAAACTTACTCTGATAAATTGTTTTGTGTTAATACTGCAGGGCCTCCTGATATAAAAGGCAGAGCCTCCATCTTTAAGGTTCACTTGAGGCCTCTTAAACTGGATCCAGGTCTGGACCGAGATGCTCTCGCTAGGAGAATGGCTGCTTCTACCCCTGGTTTCACAGGTTAGGGAGAAATGTGGGCCAGTATGTACTACATGTCTTGAAACAAATAATATATCCAGCTGAAACTGGATACGCATGAAATTTTTGTTTAAAATAGCAGTTTGGCAGCATCATAAATCGGTTGAATTCAGCTGGTAGCCTAGTGGTTAGGGCGTTCGCCCTGTGATCAGGAAGTCATGGGTTCGATTCCCAAGACTGCTAAGGCACCTGAGGTACCATGACCGAGGTACCGTCCCCACACACTGCTCCCCAGGCCCTGTGTTCCTGGTTGCCCACTGCTTCACTTGGTGAATGGGTTAAATACAGAGGAAGAATTCTGTGCTGTTCACACTGTGTGCTGTGGTGTGTTCACGTATGCCACAATTGTCACTTTCACTTCACTATTAAGATTGTAATGATCCTGATCCGTCTTTTGTAAAATGTTTTTTGAAAATGAAAAATTAAAACGATGTTTTGTATTCATTCTACCTTTAACCTTAATTCATTCTACTTTTTACTGATCCTTACTCAGGGTGCATTGGTTTGTGTGTTATTGATCAGTAGATAATGACTGAGGTGCTTACCATGCATCTCTGTTATTGCCTCTTAGGAGCTGACATTGCAAATGTGTGTAATGAAGCAGCTCTCATTGCTGCCAGGCATCTCAGTGAAGCTGTAAACGGCAAACACTTTGAACAGGCTATTGACAGAGTGATTGGAGGTGAGTGTCAAAATCAACACCTATTTTATACCTTGTTTTTTATGCTCTATAAACAGGAACACTTGCAAATGTCATATTAGCACAATGGGTTCCTATGGATCAATTGGTTCACGTTCATTATGATTGTGTGAAACCTGTGTGGAATGCATTTTGATCACTCCGTTATTGCAGGTCTGGAGAAGAAGACGCAGGTCTTGCAACCCACTGAGAAGAAAACGGTGGCTTACCATGAGGCTGGTCACGCTATAGTTGGCTGGTTCCTTGAGCATGCTGACCCACTGCTCAAGGTAAATGATAAGCTGCTTTCATATATATTTTAAATGTACAATTAAATGTTGTAAATAAGCTGTTTACTTATATGGTTCCTGATATGTCATCTTGGATATGCACTGTTTGGAGCATAACACGTAATTTATTGAGAAAGCACGACTTGAACTACCTCACTTACCCGTTGTGGCACATATATGTCCCAATTTCTCTGCATTTCAGGTGTCTATTATTCCTCGTGGGAAGGGTTTAGGCTATGCCCAGTACCTCCCTAAAGAGCAGTACTTGTATACACGCGAGCAGCTGTTTGACAGGATGTGCATGATGCTGGGTGGCCGTGTGGCTGAGGAGATCTTCTTTGGCAGAATCACCACTGGAGCTCAGGATGACCTGAAGAAGGTCACACAGTCGGCCTATGCACAGGTATAAACTCATTTTTAATTGCGATTAATCACACTGTTATATGCAAAATGAAATCATTAATTTAAAAGTAGTGTATTGTGCACTTTTATTTTAAAAGTACTGCTGTATGAACAAAAGTGCAATAACATTTGGTTTGAAAACACTTTAAACAAATAAGGAGCTTTTTAACAGCAGTGTCCTTTTAACACAGTTACACAGCTGCAGTTCAAATATTTTCTCAACTTAAACATTAATGTAATCAAATCAAATATAAAACCAAAGCTATTTGCCACTGCAGGGCACTTCACATTTTTTCTAGTTTGTTACAGAAAAACCCTCAGAGTCCAGAGCATTATAGCATCTGCAAAGGGGGACCAGCTCCATATGAAAGCCTGTGTATCTGAATGCAGTGCCATTAAAGTCTCTGCTGCTGCAATGGTCAGGCGTCCCAATCCTTTTGTCCATGCAGCGCTTTAGGTCTCGGCTGGTTTTCACAGGGGTCAGGCACCCCATTACTTTTGTCCATATTATATGGACAAAAGTAATGATGACTTGAAATATGAACAAAAGTAATGGGATGCCTGACCCCGCTTAAACCAGCCGAGACTCAGAGCTGCGTGCTGTTGGCACCCCGAGCAAAAAAATACAACAAACTTTCAAAATAATAGGATTAAAAAAAAAAAAACCTGTGTTAACGCATGATAAAATTATTGTCTGCATTAAGTAAATAATGCGATAATAGTGCGTTAACGTGCCTAGCCCTAGTATAAACAGCAGCAGGTCACCAAACTTCTGCATGGACACACAATATTTCTCTGCTTTTCTTGTTGTTGGTTTCTTCCTCTTTATGTGTATTATTGTGTCATTCTCTTTAGATAGTGCAGTTTGGGATGAGTGAAAAGGTGGGACAGGTGTCATTTGATCTACCGCGGCAAGGAGAGATGATCATGGAGAAGCCCTACAGTGAGGCCACGGCGGAGCTGATTGATGAAGAGGTCAGAGAGCTGGTGGACAGAGCTTACCAAAGAACTATGAAACTCCTCACAGAAAAACGTGACCTAGTTGAGAAGGTGAGAACTCATGACTTTTATATTAGGCTGTTTTTTATGTATGTAAAACTGTATTAAATATTTGCTGTGACCAAATGCCAGGTGATCAGGTGAATTTGTGTGTGTGTGTGTGTGTGTGTGTGTGTGTGTGTGTGTGTGTGTGTGTATACAGGTAGGGAGGCGTCTCTTGGAAAAGGAGGTTCTGGACAAAGCTGACATGTTAGAGCTGACTGGTCCCAGGCCATTTGAGGAGAAATCTACCTATGAGGATTTTGTTGAGGGTACAGGCAGCTTTGAAGAAGACACAAGCCTCCCAGAGGGACTAAAAGACTGGAACCAGGAAAAAGGGAAGATCCAGGAGCAGGCACCACCCACACAAGAGAAACAGGCAGTTTAAAGCCTTACAATACCTCTCTCTTACCTGGCTCAGGCGCAGATGATCTCGAACTGACTAACCTCTGTGAGAAAAGGACATGGCTTTGTATTCTGTCTACATTTCACATTTGCCTAAAATGTGAGCATGGGGATTAGAATAATGTTATAAATGCCTTAACCATCAGCACTGGTAAAAAGAAGACAACAAAGTCTGTGTACTGAAGTCTGTGCACCAATTCAAATGTGCACCAATTCAATTTTTTTTTTATTTCAGTTGTTTTGAAATTAAACGATGAATACAATGATTTACATTATGGTATTTTACTCCTCTTTATGAAGGGGAAGGAATGGTGTTGTATATTTGTATAAACTGAGTCTTCTGAAAATCTTGTTCTGGAATGTTTATATCACAAATACTGTACTTATTTAATAAAGATTTTTTTCCCCAAAAAACAAATATTAGTTCTTTTTTCATTATGCAAATTGTTTGTGTATTGATTAATAGGATATGCTTGGAGGAAAAAACTATGTATATATTTGGCACAATATTGACCAACTGTAGAAACATAAAATTATAATTAACTGTAGAAAAAAATTTTCACCACAAGCCTCATAATATCTGTCGTGTATAATAACATTAAAACCACTTGCCTATTATTTTGTACATACCTATACAAGTGTCAAAGTAACATCCGCATTGCTTATAGCCTGTACCTCTGATAAGCAGTGTACGTGCACCAGCCATCCGTGTGATGTAACAGTGGTTCCATCAGACTAGGCCACCTGCTTCCATTGCTGCGTGGTCCAGTTCTGATGCTCATGTGACCTTTGTAGGCCCTTCCATTGGTGGACGGGGTCAGCAAGGCACTCTGACTCGTTTGCAGCTATGCAGCAAGCTGTGATGCACTAGGTGCTCTGACACCTTTCTGTCATGGCCAAACTGGGCAGCTTCAGATATTTCAGCTACTATAGTAGTTATTCTGTGGAACTGGACAAGGCAGGTCCTTCATCTTTCATTTCTTTAAGTAGTTCAAGGTTGTCTTAGTATGGCTCAGATCCAACGTCTTCGTCAGTTTCTGTGGAACATTAGTTTTCAGGATTTGCTGATATTCTTGATATTGAATCTTTTTGAATCATTAATCACTTCTCTGATGAGATCGCATGTAAGGTTACCTTCTGATGACCTTTACATGTAGATGAGGTTTGCAGCAGCACTGCACAGTGGGTTGGTGCATCACCATTCCTGTGCCCATGTGTGGGTTTGGATTTGCATGCATGACCAGTTTTATCAGCATTTTATTCCTCAGAGGCCAATTTTTTCTCCAGAATTAATCATCGGCACGGTGCATAGTACACTTATGAAATATACACTCATAAATTAGGCTTTTGTTATAAAACAAACTACGCTCTTGAAAATCCACACATCCACTTTTGGGGCAACAAAGAAGTTGAGAACATACAGAGCTGTAGTGAACCTGTGTGGAAGAGGACACACTTGTATTCCTCCCACGTACAATGAGGAGGACGGGTAGAGAGGTAAAAATGTCTGCAGGGATCATGGTTGAAGAATTTCAGAAGATAACAGCATTTTCCAATTAGACACCGTCTCTATGCCAACAATGTATTTGGAAGGCAAATCGGAAAAAAGCTTTTTCTTTAATCCAAGCCCTAAACAAAATCACCTATAATTCATTCTAGGAGGCATGTTCTATGGTTAGATGAGAGAAAATTTGAGCTTTTTGGTGGGCTGGGCATAAAAAGTAGGATGGTCAAACAGAAAATAACCTTGTCCTCACTATTAAGCAACATGGAGTATCTGCAATGTTTTGGGGGTGTTTTTCCTCCAGAGGCCCTGGGAACCTTGTTAGAATACATGCCGTCATGGCATCCATGAAGAACTAGGTGATTACAAAATCTGTCTGCTTCTGCCAAAAAAGCTACAAACCAAGTCAGAGTTAGATCTTACAATACAAATAAGAATTTAGAATATATGTTCAAATCCACACATAAATGGTTCAACACAAGAAAGCTCCTGTGGGGTGAGCTCAAAAGGAGAGTCCAAGAAAGAAGATCGGTAAGACCTGTAAGATTCTGCACTGAGGAGGTTTCAGATTGCTTGCTATGTATTGTTTGGTCTCATCAAGTGTAATAGGAGATGTCTCATTGCTATAATGTTGGCAAACGGAGGCTGCACTAAGTACTAAATGCAGAGGTGCCAATAAACATTCCATAATGTGATTAATATATTCAGTGTGAGACTGTGCTTATTAACCAATGACGTTTTTTTGTTTTTTTTTCATTTTTCATGACCTTTCTCACTAATCCTCACCAAGCGTGCCAATAATTACAGAGCAGACTGTATGAAAACCATTTGATGTAATTAGACAAACCTCACAATCAGACTGCTGGGTTTTCTAACCCACACAATGTTCATGCTAACATTTTTTGTGGGATGAAAGTCTCTTTCCCGCTGTGGGAAATTTCTAAAGAGACTGAGGAGGCACCACTATTCTCTAAACACAACACAACCACTTCTAATCACAGCGGTCTGGTGCTGTGTGGACAACTCAAGATGACCTCCAGTATGATCCCTTCCTTATACCTTTTATCCAGCAGTTGGCAGGTTAGAGGTTCTTGCGATTAGATTGACCATGGTTATTTATATTGCTGGTATTTTTTTTATTGCTGACCATCTTTGCAATTGATTGTTGTTTCCATTCAAGTTAAGCATCTTCTCTTCTACAGTTTGTTTAGTCCTTCATTTCTGCTCTCACCTGTTCCAATTCTCTTATCATTTCACAGCAAGAACCCCACTGTAACTACTCCCTAAAACTCATACCTCCATGTGTGCTTCGGTATGCCATTATATCCTCCAAACCGAGCCATAATGCCTTCTGTGTGTCAGCACAAGTAGGGCATAGCCAGAATGATTTATCACAGGCTCACTCTCTAAGCCTCCCTCTCCCTGAAACTGATGCCCTGCTCATCGGGGAGACTCCCATTTTAGATCCTGGACACAGTTTCACCAGAATCAGTGCAGTCCAGAATGTGTGGAGATCATAATGTCTGCATGATCATAATGAGGAAAAACAAAACATGGAATCTTAAAAAAGATATTCTATGCCTGGATCCTTTACGGTTCATTGGGCTGCTGTCCTGAAATCCTTTGTACATACAGCAGCAAAACGGGGTGAGTGGGTGGGTGGGTGGTGGTTGTGTGTGTGTGAAGGGGGGTGGTGAATTGGACTGATGCGGAACACTAAATCTGGCAGGTTTTCACACTCTAGTCAGCATTATAAGGCTCATATGTGCAGGACACGTTCAGTCGTTTTTCTTTGATTGCGACACAGCATGATTTGCCTCAGAGATACAAAAGGAACAAACTGCAGATGTGCAAACTGTACAGTATAATATAAACCTCATGTTTACACGTGTGAATGTGAGCCACTGTTTGTATTTCATCTACTAGATGTTAGAGTTTCCACTGTTTTAATACACTTTACTTAAATGTGTCTTGTCATAAGACAATTTGATTGGATGGATCCAGCGAGGCATGCAAACAGCACTCAAGAGTTTTCTCATGTGTGTATTTTAGAAATGACATTCACATCAAAAGCTTTCAGAAGTAATAAAAGCTAACATATTTGAAAAGTAAAACCTCATTCAGATGCAATACTCACAATCAAATGCATCATTTATGAGTAATAACCACACACACCATTTTATTGGATCTTTATTTTCTTGTTATTATATTGTATTCATTTTGATTAGACTGTTTTTATCGCACTGACTTGTGTTTCCTCATGATTTATGTGTCATACCCTGTTTTAAACATGCTTAACGTATTGTAACCCTGTTATAACCTGTAACTGCGTCATTATTACCGTACAGTTCTGTAAATGCTCATGAAAAAAGTTCACAAAAATGAATGGCAGGTTGTTTTTTTTTTTTACTTCTTCAGAACACCACCAATCATATGCACAGTGGGCTTTGTAAAGGGAATTTCTGAATGGAAAAATAATTATTTTTGACACTTACAAGATGCCAGATTATTTCACCAGCCTATTTCACAAATGGAGAAAACTGCTCAACATACACACACACACAAAACTCTCCGTTTTATCCTTACTATGTGTGTATACCTTTCACTTTCTACTTTTTGTCGCATCATCTGAGAGTGAGTTTAATTTAATACAGGCAAGCTTTATCCCACTGCGTACAGAACACTGGTAATGCTGTCGTTGTGTGCTACTCACAGGCTGTTGAAATAAAATCCACCTTTCCCCTACACAGATTGTGATATATTTTGAGGCTTTGAATTTGTTCTCCTTGGATCAGTTTCTCTCCACAATCGATGGATTCTGAATGGGCCACGATACTTCATGAGGTCATGCTTGAGTTCTCCACGTAGTTATGCTGAGAAGACCGTATGAGCTGCATCACTGATCCACTTCCTGCTATTTGCTGGTTAGAGGAGGGAATTTGCTTCTCTGGAAGAGCCCACTCTTTATTTAGCCTTTTTGAAGTTCTCTGTTTGCCCTATTTGGGCAAGAAAAATCACTTTTATCTTCAGCAAGGGTCTCTGTGTCCTTTCAGAGGTCCCCTGTTGCTTCCTTGGGAAGGAACCTTCATCCCCTAGGCGAGGACTTCTGTCCTCTCTGAGCCCATGGAGCTGCCTGTGGCTCAGGGCTGCTGGGATTGGGAGCGCTCTATCTTCAGCAAAGGTTCTGTGTTCTCTGAGTCGCTGTGATGTTTTCTGTCTCTGGGCTGCTGCTCCCCTTTGCTACCTCGGGTCCAGGAAGGCGATCGGACATAGCCGCTGTGAGGAAAACGTGGCAAAGGAGGCTGCTGCTGATCTGGGGGATGAGCAAGTCAAGACAACAGATGAAATGCACTCCAAAAAAGGTTTCTTCATATGGCTTTATCGCAGGGCTGGTTTACTCTGACCTTTAAAATATTACCTGTGATTCATACACAGTTCCTCTGTTGCTCTCTGTCTCCTCTCAAGGGGATGATGGTAGGTTTTCAGTGTTTAAGTCATTTTATACATATAAAAAATAAATAAATAAAAGTGGCTGGTCACTAAAAGTGTGGACAGCTAGATGCAAGGCCATGCTGTAATTTAAGCTGAGCAATAGAAGCTACAGTGATCTCAAAAGAGCAGGAAAAGAAAGACAGACTGAGGCCTTTGACTGTGTTGTGAAATGAAATATTCAAGAAGTACACATTTGTGCACTTCAGCTCAGCGCTCTATCAAATAATCATGTGCTCGCAGAGGGGAAATATGGGAGAACCGTGGGAAGACACAAGCTGAATAAGAAATTTTCTGCACACGTGCTCTTTTCTTATCCTTCTTTTAACTGGTTCACAGCAGCTCCAATAAAAAAAGGCCTTTAAGTTTATCAATTTTAGGATTTAACAAAATACTGAATAAAAATTCTTCCTTCTTTAGTCATTTGACTCACATGAGCCTCATAACTACATGACATTTATATTAGCTTCACAGTAGTTACTAAATAATTCACTCATCATTAATAATGAGTCATAAGGTGAATAACCGAGTAAGTGTTTAAGGGGATTAAATGAAAGCTGTTAAGAAGTAAAAGTGACACTCACTCGCAGGGGATTCATTGTGGTTCTCTTCATCTGAATCAGCAAACACTTCTCCCAGCTCCTGATCAGACATGTCTGTTAGCTCCGTCAGGTCCAGGAGATCAAAGTGTACCTCCAGAGAGGACACGCTGCTTAGTGGCTCTGAGGCAGTAAGAAATCAGGGGAAAGGATCATCAACTTTAATAAAATATATACAAAATGATAGCATTCAGTGTGGTTTGACTTCGTATGACTTTAAATCACCCCTTTGTTCAAGGTGGCAGCTCATGCTTGATGATACAGTTTTTGGACAAGACCCTATCAAGATCTCTCTTAACACATTTTCTTGGTGATCATCTCCCTTTGCCATCACCCTTGCCATCACAGATAAATGGGAAAGGCATAAAACTATAACTCTAGGATACACTCACTATCATGAATGCCTTTTTTGTATTTTCAAATTCTACACCTGTTTAGTAGGTGTATTAGCAGACACATCAGTTAGCAGATACTCTTATACAGGGAGAACCACAAACAATGGAAGTCAAACTGATATAAAAGTACTATTAGCTGAAAATACTGCAAGAATACATAACCTAAGAGACAAGACTGCAGCCCAACTACTGTCAAGCCCAATTTGCCTAATTCATTCATCTTCTGCTGAGAATGGTTCAAAAGTACTCTTTAGCTGTGTGGTCTTCTGGTTCTGGATTTCAATGAACTACCAAGTGAATAAAAAAATCCAGGACCAGGATCCAGGAGTCATTTGACCTAGACATATGGAAACAGACTATAGTGTCCAGTGTTTCGACCACTGTTAAAAATGGCTGGGCCTGGGCAAACTCAGATACTGCCCAGCTTGGATGAAATACAGACCGTCAGGTTCACATTTGCTTACTAGCATTCTGTTTATGTGACATTTTCTCATTTTCTCAGAAAAAAAATTCTCAACCTATTTTGAAGTGTAAGGACAAAGGGGGTAGAAAATGGAAGGATGGATGGACCTATAAAATCCAAATCCCAAGGCAAATTTAAAAATTCATACGGCTGTGATATACAGGTGTGTTACACAAACAAGCTTGGTTTCGGGCCTAGCAGGCTTTATTCTTGTTCCATAAAGGATAATTATACCCAAACAGTACTTTTATTTTTATTACTGATATTAAATTCATATTTAATATTGGTTTTAGAAATATTGGTTTCATTGAAATATCATTTAAATCCTGAATAGGAGATGATAAAAGATGTGGTGTTCTCACTTTGCCATTTTATGAACAGACCACCAGCCAAAGCTTCCTCTCCTGGCTGTTTTCACACAAAAGCCATCAACTTCTCACAGAGGTGTGACCAGAACCTCATGTGTGGGTGGGCATTTGGCTTATCTGGGGGGGCAAAAAGTATCTATCCTTCCATCCATCCATTTTTTTTGGGGGGGGGAGGGGGGTTCAGGGGGGCAGGGCTTGTCCCTGGTGGGGCATTGCTCCCCCAGCCCCCCCGTAGACACACCCCTGGTCCTAAACCATGT
>JBBPCX010000135.1:12346150-12370860 GCA_037974365.1 Hydrocynus forskahlii
GGGGGTATTGCCCCCCCAGCCCCCCAGTAGACACACCCCTGGCTACAAAGAGCATTCTTAAACTGCAGCAGCGTGAAAATTTGAAGGCATTGCACAGTTGGCTAACTAATGATCATTTATCAAAACCAAACCAGAAGAATTGCTAGCCACGGTAAAATCAGCATTTATGTTCTCTAATGTCATTTCCAAAAGCATTTTACAGTGATGGAGTATTGTGACTCGTGGCAAGTTGAACTGGGTTTGGCTGTTGCAGACGCCACACTTGCAAGTCTGCATCACTGAACACGTGCTAATTCAGTTGCTAAGTTACGACACTGTTTTTAATTTTAGTTCCACCACAGAAATGTAGAAGAGAGGGCACACTGTTTCTTATCAAGATGTCACTTTATTTGCTAACATTTCAATCAACTGACCATCAAGGCACGTTATACACATATAACAATGCACACTAAACGGGACGTCCTGTACTGAATGGTATAGTGCAAACATAACGTGGGTGTTTCAATGAAAATGGCCAGTGAGCATATATTTCTGTGCCTGTACTCAGTCATACACCCCAGTATGGCCCACTTACGCCGTCTCTCTGCGGTCAGCACCTGGCTGCAGTGGTGCCCAGGTGTTCCAACATGCTCTCCTGATGCATGGTGGGATGCCTCAGTAGTGAGACTGGCAGAGCTGGAGGACTTGAGAAGTTTATGAAGGTCTCTCTCTCTGTGTGGCTCTGCAAAAAGAATGCAAGAAGGATTTGAATCGTTAAAGGAAATGGAATGTTTATGGCACTGCCAACTAAGTGTCCGTCTTTGGTCTGAAAGGTTGCTGGTGGCTGCCAAGATGAAGAAACACGATAGACGTGTGTTTTATAGTGTTGATGCAGTTTGCTGCCCTCTATTGATCTGATTGCAGCCACAACATACAAGTGTTCGCGCTCATGTTAAACATTACTGCCCTCCTGAGACAAGAGAAACACTTGATACAGATAAGTCTTTTTTGATCTAAACACTCTATGCCTGAACCTCGGGGGCAGTATGTCCTCTACATCAGTGACATGTTTTGTCATTGCCAGGGTGTTACTAGGTGTGCTTCTTTTCCCTGCAGTGTGTAGGTCATCCTTCCCCAACCCCACACCTCTCATTACAATAGATTAGCCCCTCACACAGCCCCACGCACAGAAAGTCAGATGCTCAGCTGAGTCGGCCTCTACTGATTTTCACACCCCTTTACAAATGTACTCTAATGACATGTGTAATGTGAAATGTAGTAATGGACTACATCATGTTTGTATCCAAACTGAGGTGACAAAAAATTCCACTGTATCATTCCATGTTATTGTGATTTTAAATCAAAGGTAACAAAGCAAATGATACAAAGATGTATCCTCATGGATATGTTCACAATCTACTCTTAAATCATAAGCAGGCATGAACACCAGCTGTCCACGCTGCCGGACAGAAGCAATCCGCTTGCCGGCTTCTCCTACCTACCAGCCCTGTCTGAAAAAGAAATTAATTAATAAAAAAATAAGAGACCCGGCTTCAGTAACAGGAATTGTATTTCCTTTGATTATAGTATCTGCGCAGCTGTACACTGAGCTGTGTTACCAGCATCAGCAGTAACAATAAAAAAGGCGTCTCTTACCTGCAGAACTGGAGTCTGCCTGAGCCTCCATTCAGCCTACAGCAGCAGCCGGCGCAATGCTGTCTGGCGCTGCAGCCAGGGATGGGGGGTGGGGGGGTGGCGGGAGGGTAGAGGGGTTTGGGGGGGGGGCGTAGCCTGCTCCGTCACTCTCTCTCTCTTTCTCTCTCTCCCTCTACCCAGTTCTTCTCTTTGTACGCGCAGTCACGCTTCCACACCTCCCTTGTCATTGCAGCACGCATGGCACAATGACACATGCAGACAAAACAAAGAACAACAAAGACAGAAAAATGCAGCCACATACGCTCTGCAAAATATGCTGCACAGAAACCCACCAAGGGGAAATTTAGAGCAGGAAACACCATCAGACATCAAGCATAGATTTTGGGACAGAAAGGAGGTGTAGCTGTTTGATGAGATAGGGCGCAGAGGAGACAGCAGGCACTTTTTTTATAGACCATGTCTTGGTACACTGTAAAGTCAATATATTCCTGTCCCTCTATGTCTTGTGAGATAAGAACAAATATTAGAAGGCATCTTGGGTCTGACTCATTGAGTGTGCATGTCAAAAGTAAGCAGTGATTAAAGAAAATCATTTTATGAGCTAACTGATTGTCGAGGAAATCTAATGAATTACCAGTTATTTGAAGGGCACGTATTCTCCATTTTTCCCTTGCATTTTACATTTTTATGTGAGGTCCATCTGTGGTACTTTGGTAAGTTTATAGATAAGATGACCCTTTATTAGTCCCACAGGTGGGAAATTTGTATTGTCACAACAGCATAGTGTGCAAAAAAAAAAAGAAAGTAAAAGCAGTATAACCAATAGAATAACACAACAGAATAATATAAAAAAGTACATTATACAAATATATAAATATAAATATGCAAGTTTGTGTGTGCGTGTGTGTGTGTGTTTGTGGGTGTGTGTTTTACACAGTGGATATATGTGTGCAAGTATGTATTGCTCGGGGAGTGTATGTTTACACACTACAACCTTAACTCCTTTATTTGAAAAAGTCAGGTCAGGTTTTCATTGAAGGGGCACCTAAAAGGTGGGCTAAAACAATTACCCATACTAATCATGCCCTCTGACATGAATGTTCTTCTCCTTGTTCGTTGTCAAAAGCAATGCTCTTTGTAAGTTTCCACTATTGTGGGAGTGTGTGAAGTTGATTCTTTCTCAACTTTGAGATTCTACACCTTTTTCTGGTCCTAGAGGGCCAGAGTCCACTACAGTTAATTGATTTTCCTTTTCCCAGCACAGCTGTTACTCCTGGGCATGGACAGCTGTGTTGAATATGTTTGAACAGGAAATTAATCAAACTATTGTGGACAGAGCCCCTTCAAAACCAGAAGTGATGACACCTGCTCTACACTATGAACAGTGTCAGTACTTCCAGTGCTTTTGAAATCACTTGGGTTCCTTAAAAAATCATGAATCTGAGATTTGGCTGGCCCAAAAGAAGATTAAGAGCTGTTTTGCCTGGACAGCTGTCAGACTCCCTCTTCCACATCTTCACACACTCTCCGTAGGACCACAGAGTGCAGATTTGTGGAGGATAGCTTTGTTGCTCTGGTCTCAGTTCTTAGAGAAAATCCTTCACATCTGATCTTATGGAATTCCCCGTTATGAACAGGCTAATGAAACATGATACTGAATCTTTATCCGAGTCAAAGACCACACATGTTAAAATAACAGAAAAAAACTACTGTAGGACTGAGGAGGCATATTTACATTACAGTGTATTCAGTTTTGATATAAATATTAATGTTCAGTTATAATGGCAGGATACATTATTTTTTGCAAAGAGTACTTCAAAGGCTTGATGGTAGGAGGACAAAACATCTTTTATCCTTAAAAGTTGGCTATAACTTTCCTTGGGGAGGAGCCTTTTCAGTCTCTTTATAGAATCAACCTTAGTCCTTCCCTTTCTTTTGATTACACACAATAAGAATCTGTGTAATCCCTGCTGTTTCCCTCGGCTGAAAGACTGGCCTCCTCCAGAAGTAGCTGAACCTTTGTCCCTGCTCCAGCCACTGCTCTGCTCTGCTAGACTTCATAATCCCTGTGTGTTCACTGAAGAAACTGAGGTAATGTTAGCCGTTTCCTTCTTTAATCATTAACACAAAAAAATATTTGTCCTTCAGTAAAATATTATTGCAAAAATAAAAAGTATATGAGAGATTTATTCAGTTCAATACAGTTTCCCTGAATGATGTTTGGTTTATTAGAACCGCATATCCAATCACATGTGGCGGAATTTAGGAAATCAAATTTTCTTCAAAGACTTTATCCACATGGCTGTGCGTATACACTCCAGACAGATCTGTATGAGGGGCAGGACTGAAGAAGCATGTCCTCAGAACATATCCTCAGGAAAGTCAAGACTGTACACACAACTTACCAGTAACTAGCAGCATTTCTGTTTATCCATTCACTGCATTCGTCATTCTCCGGTCACAGTGTAAACTGTGTGTGTCTTGGTTTCACCTGGGATGGGACTTTTTTTTATATATATAAGGGTTAGTTCACAGGTGTTGTGTGTTCACGTTCATCCCGCTTAGCACAGACAGATAACTGCAAATAGACGACACACATAAGCATTACTGATGAGCCTCCCATTATTTTGACCTACTATCTAGTGTACCTAATTGCTTTGTATGGCTTGGTGAGTAAATGGTACGTTCTGAAATTCTAAGAATGTTTAAATACTACAACTATAACTCCTTTATTACAAAAAGTTAAGTCAGACCAGGTTTTCATGATAGGGGCACCTAAAAAGTGGGCTTCTAATCATGCCCTCTGGCATGGTCTTCTTCATTGTCAAGTGATGCTGTTGGTGAGCCCCTTGCTTCACTTGGTGGGTGGGTTAACTGAGAAAGAATGAAGATGCCCCCCCCTACACACACACAAACACACACACATTAAAAATGCTTCTGACGCCCCTGGTCGCGGTATCAGACCTCTCAGGTGAGTGTTTTCGGAGGGCAGCCGCTCTTGCCCCTGCGTTTCAGAGGAGAAACTGCAGCGCGACTTTTTCTGCCCCTCACGCTGCCAACAATACTGGAGCGAGTGCGCGTGCGCGGACAGGGGGGAGGAGTCGCTGAGGAAACGGTGAATGGCTGTTATGGCTAGCTGGCTAATCAGATGGCTGTGAGGAAAACGCAAAAGCTGTCTTTTGGGAGGCTAAATAAACACAGCTGCTCGTAGCCTGCTTTTCTTTTGACTACTAAGGGACTGTATTTTTACCCAGACCCCGTTCTGGCTCGGCTCCAGAGGTTCGTGGTCCCCCGAGCGGTGGAGAACCCGTCCCTCTGCTCTCATGAGGCACAGGGCTAGCTAGACACAGCTAGCTTAGCTGAGTTAGTATGCCCTCTGATTTTATTTCTCTTCTGAGCACAGATATCGACCTTAATTCCCCCAAATCTCTGTACTCCAAAGGTAAGGCTAGTGTTGCTTCTAATATTGTTCATTACCTAATTCTTTTGGAACCTGCCGGACTGTTTATGGGGGTGTTTCTGATGATAATCTGTAGCTTCTCCCTCAGATGAGGCATGGCTAGCGTGTGTGTGTGTGTCGTTAGTGCGTGTGTGTGTTTTGTTTTTCTCCACTTCTTCAACGTTTTTCTGTTGACCCCCCACCCGTCTCTCCTTAGCTCTCCCTCTGTTCGTCAGCTCCGAGGGGCGTCTCATTAGTGATGAGAGCTAAACTATCCTTAAGTTAATCAGACTTGTGTACTGAAGCGGTTCAGAGCCACTCTACTTGAGGAAGAACTATTGAGGTTGCAGTCCTGGATGTCTTCTCCGTGCTTTGAATTTTGGACAAGCGCCAGCCATGTTAGTGGTTTTAGAGGCCTGGGCTTTAACATGAAAAGCTTTTTTTAATCCTGTCACAGCAATGGCAGGTGTCGAGGTGTGTTTATTTTGGTCTATTTTGGGCGTGCTGTATCTCTGTCTTAGAGATCATACAGGCACTGTGGTGAAGCGAGCTGTAACTGGCGTCAGAGACCTATTATTATTATTATTATGAGACCAACACTCTGGTGTCCTTAGCTGTTCGTTGACAACGTGGATTTCAATCAGGAATACTGCTGCCTCCTAACCTGTTGTATGATTAACAGTTAAATCGAAAGCTAACTAAAGAGCAGAGAATGTTTTTGAAGTTTTAGCAGTGAAATGGAAATGTAACTTTAGAGCATATGTTTTTGAAGCTTCAGAAATAGTCATATAAATAGGCATGATATAAGACTAACAGCCCTTGTATTTTTGCTTCATCTAGGTACTGGAAATACAAGGTGATGGGTTTGTAACACCCTAAACAAGTTGTAACTTTGAAAGTTGCATATGGTCACTTATACATGAGTAACTGCTTCTGGTATACTGCATAAAAGACATCCTGTTCCTCTATTGCCCTATTTGCTCTCTTGCATTTTAAAATTGATAAGCAAACCATCCTCCCCAAACTATTTATTCCTCTCTTACTGATTTACCTGTCACAATGTGTGGATGGTCTTGCTGAATTATGTTGTTGGGCTACAACAGCAGAAATCATTCATATTTTTACTGGATCGTGGTTGACTTTGAAGTCCCAATGGTGGAAGTGTGTGTAATTTTACGTGGCAGTTTGTTTTTTTCAGCATTGAAAGCTGTTCTTCTAACCTTAGAAAACCTTTTCACCGCGTTTAATCCTCATATTATAAAATGTAGCCCGAGGAGAATCGGATGATTCCTTAATCTCTCTGTAGTCAAGGGACACATAGTTACAGAATAGCGGGAATGTGGATCATGTGGCCTGCAAACCTGCCTGACTTCAGTTTCAGCCCAGCCACCTGGCTCTCTGTTCATCATGTACTACCTTAGTTTTGGAGTACCACAGCAGGTAGGATCTGATTTCACCAGTCTCTGCTGGTTCAAGACACCATGTGCCCATCATGCTATACGGTTTTATGGCCAACATTTTGTCACTTAGATAAAGTTATTTTGCTTTCATTTTAGCGACCAGTGCATTGTTGACTTTTTAGTGTAATCCACTGCTAAAATATTTCTGCTGTAGAACACACACACATTGTGGTTTGTGGTTATGTGCCCATGCGGGCTGGCCTAGTATGGCTCCAAGTATTTAATCACAGTATAAGCTGGGTGGGTTTGTTAAGATCATAAAAGCCCAACTTCTCTATTTGTTGTATGTAGCTGTGCGTCAAAATTTGTATCTTTCAGTTCTTTTCTCCGGTGTGTTTGCTTAAGTTTAGGTATGCAATGCTACTCAGCACTTGATATGATTGCAGTGCCAGCCCCTGAGGCTGCTACCCCCCCAGTACAATAACAAACTTTTGCTTCAGGCATAAAGATTAATCATTTATTAAAATGTACCTATAATTAATTAAATGAATAATAATTGGAAAACAAAGCTCAGTGTTTTCATGTTAGTATACAAGGATGATTTTAGAGTAGTTTTGTGCTTAACTTATCAAATGAAATCAGACTTATTAAAATGCCTTTGTACATTAAATGATCAAGAAGCAGGGGAATATGGATAAATCCATAGAGTAGGCCTGAGTAGAGTTAACAAGTCAGCTGTGAATATGATCTGTTTTTGTACTGAGGTAGTGATTTAATTTTGTGATATGCTATACCAAATGATGTCTAGTGTGTCACAGAATAAAATTTTACAAAATTGATAAATTTGGCTCTAATATATGATAAAATGTTTCATTATGCATCTACCGAAGTTCTGTAAATGGTATGGAAATTACAGAATTAGTCAACTGAGAGTGTTCTTTGCAGAGATGACAACTTTATTTGTGTCATTTATAAACTTCTCCTTCTCTGTACCTCAGTCATATCATTAGTTAAAATGGAATTATCTAGCTTTGATTATTTTATTGCTGTAAGGGCTTGGTCATGCTAGGGCTTTGAAAAAATGTCTTCAAAACCATTTAGACAATAAAGGAAGGAGAAAGCCCACCAATGAGACCATTTGTTTTGCACCAAACAGAAGGAAGGAATGACAGCAGTGGCATGAAAAACTTGGTCCATCCACAGCTCGTACCATGGTCCATTCCATTAGATAGCCTGCCCCAGACAGAAAATGGAGATATGTGGTTTTCTTTGGACAATGATGACATTCACTAGGACATCGAATTTGGTGCTGCATGTGCCAACAGTTTGTTAGTGCAAAACGTTTGTTAGCTAAGTAGCTAATGCTCATGTCTCATGGATGCTCACATTTTTGCTCATTTTCGCATTCAAGCGTTGCTTGATTTGCCTGATTGACTTGGCATGATGCTGTAACTGTAGACATCTGTGTGCATGTAGTGAACAGTGCAGTGCAACAGGTGGTGGTGGCCTAGTGGGTAGGATACTTGCCTCTGGACCAAGAGGTCATGGGTGCAAATCCTACCTTCAGCAGACCGCCACTGGGTTCCTGAGCAAGACCCTTAAGTTGCTTCAGGGAGATTGTCCCCTGTAGTTAGGTAATGGAAGTTGTTTTGGATAAAAGTGTCTGCTAAATGCCGTAAATGTAAATGTGAATCTTAGCATAATATAGTGTCAGCTACAATGTTGGGATAGCTTGGTAGCAGAGTGGATAACTGCTTATTTGGTCACTTTAGGCTTACCTTTACTAGGAGCATAAAATTAAATCACTAATCATCAGGTAGTTTCATGATTGTGACAGGAGGCCTACCTAGAACACACCTGTGTGACAGAAGGTTGCAGGTAATGCACACTGTAGAATTTTACTGTTAATGACCAGCTTTACTGAATGTTTACTGTGGTTATGATAACATATTTGACAAATGTAGGCTATGTAACCAAACCATTTTCCCTCTCTCTCTCTGAAATATTTTTTCTCCAGATTGGTCAGTCCTTGCATGCTAATGTGCTTTGCTATGTGCTTCACTCCATGTGATCAAAAGAACCTTTGCTGCATCAGTCCATTTTGTTCTCAATATGAGCAATATCAAGAATGTAGTATGAGGTGTTTACATACCAGTAGAAAGTGCGAATTATATATCACATAATGGCCAAGTATCTAGATTAGGAGTAAAACTGAAATGCTTCTGACCCATTTTTACTAAGATGGAATTCTACCTTCTGCGTAAAGTGTTGCCTACAAAGATGACCAAACTTCTCCAATTTTAGCAGGTCAAACAGAAAGCAACACACTAGCTAAATCCACTAGCTAAACAAATTTATGTCCTATTATCAGTTTGTGATCTGTTTGAGTAGTTAATCAAAGTAGTACTAAATCTCCTGCATTGTTTTTTGGGGGGCGGGAAGCAAACGTGTTGTCACATTGACACTAATGTGTACCTATATATTTCCCCTGAAAGAGTTGGCAGTGCAGTTGTTTGACTGTGTCTTAGAAGGGCAATGACAAATAACAAATGACTTTGTGAATCAGAAATGAATTAAATGATTGTTTGTAAATGTACTAACTGATGTCATCTGTTGTAACCCAGTCCTAGTCAAATGGTTTACGTTAATCTGAAAGGATTGTTTAATCATTTTGGTTCATTGATTTGGTTAATCAAAGAAGCGGACATAGTATATTAGAGATACTTGCCCATTTGCTTTCCCATTCCCTCTCACTGCCTCAGCCTTATTCTGACTTTATACGTTTTTCAGAGTCAGTGTATGACCTACTGCCTAAAGAACTGCAGCTTCCCCCCACCACACAAGACAAACACGCCATGAGCCAGAAGAGCGGTGGAGAGGCAGGTCCTCTTCCCTCAGCAACCTTGGCCTCAGGTAGGCTAGCTCACTGCATTTACTGCTGACTCACCCACCATCTTGTCTCTTTAGTTGGCTTGAAAAACTGACTCATTAGATTTTCTACTCCTTAATCAGTTTTGATCACTTATTTCACTATTTTCTACCCTTTTTGTTTGAACTTGTGGAATGTTCTCCTTTTCACTCTTTTTCACTTTCCAATTTTTCTTCAGTTTTTTTTGTTTTGAATGCAAGTACTATTGTTTTTTTGTTTTAATTTAAGCTGACTGTCCATCCTTGAACATTCATAACCCACTTTTAAACCCATTTCCAAAAATTAAACCCATTTGCACAACTTTTCAAAGTTATATGTTTTCACAGGTATTTTCCATCTAGAGGCAAACTTTAAAATGTACTGTACAGTTCTATGACCAATGCTGCATTTGCTGCCTCTGTCTCCAATAAAACCACTAAAATGTTTAAAGAATTTCCTGTTATTGCTCTCACTGAGCAAGAGTTGTTTCCTGGTTTTTGCCCAGACCACTTTCTGGCATTTGCCCACCAAAGGCAAGTTACAGTTGAGGTGGGCCCAAAAATGTAGTAAAGAGGAAAAAAAGAAAGGCTTTTCTCATGCTCTTTTCCCTTCTTTTAGTAGGGTCTTCTCTTGTCTAATCATCACAATCTTTGCAGTGGTGCAAGGTGAATTTCTTGCTGAGCTACTTTCTGTTATGAAAGGAAAGTTGTACATGCTTAAAATGAGGCTACCCAGACTAACATCTGTTTATCAGCAACACACATTGGGTTTAGCAAACACTAAACATCAACTCAGAGCTAAAAGTGTAAATGTAAGACTGGGACACTATGATTGTAAAACTGGCCCTGTTCATTTTTGGCTAAATTTAATGTTTTTGGTACCATGTGCTTTTGTTAGCACTAGCACTTTGGAGTTGATGCTACTTCAGTGAATTTACTGATATATTTGTTCACAAATGACTGATTGACCAAATCTTCTGATATCTACATTGGATGATTCTTGAATGACCAGCACTTACTGCTCTTTTGCTGTCATTTTTCGTTTTTATTCCAGGGAGTTCCCTCTGAAACAGGGAGAGTCTGCTTATAAAATGGTCTGCAGTTCTCTGCTTCGTAGGTCAGAAGCTTGTTTATTCTGTCTCCATGGCTACGCTCAGTCCCAACCAAATCCTCCAATTGGCATGCAATAGTTGACACCTGGCACAGTATTTCAGACACCTGAGAATTATAATTGGACAGCATTTGTTTTCACTGGCTGTGTAGATAAGCTCAGCCCTTTTTTATAAGACAGCAGTCAGACATACTTTGTATGTCTTGCGCATGTTTACTTTCACAGTTTTACATAGCACAGGATTTCAGGTTTTGGACATTTGGGCCATACATTGTAAAAGCAACAGTAGAAATTTCTGTGCACAAACATAGATTCTTTGATGAAAAAAAGGAAAAAGAAAAATAAACAATGGATAGTATGTCATTTACATTTTTTTTAGTGGTCTAAAGGGATGGGGGATTACAAGACACTGTCATACACAAATTTCACTGCTGAAACGGGACTGCTAGCCAGTTTTCTTAGTAAAAAGCTTTATTAACTTTTTACTTTGTGCATACTACAGATGCAGCTACCGCCTCATCCTCCCCTGGAGGGCACAGCAGTGCACTTCCTGCCTCTTCCTGTGTCAGCTTGCAGTCTGCTACTTCAGCTCCCGAGCAGTCTTCCAGGCTTCACAGCTGTCTCCCTGCAGATGTGTTGGGAGTGGAACCTGGTTCAGCTTCTGCCATCAGTGGGGCTTCTGCGGTCGATGGTGTTGGGGTACCGACCCATCAGAACCAGATGACCCCCTCAAAACGGCGGACCGTCCTGAACATCTCTCCACCTCCAGAAGACCTGTTGGATGACAGCCAAATGTCTTGTCAGGATGAGTTAGCAGTCAACCCAGACTCCGAGCAGAGCAGCAGTATATGGATGGATGACTCGGTTTCTAACTTCAGCATGCTGAGTACCAGTTCATACAATGACAATACTGAGGTACCCCGGAAATCCCGAAAGCGTACACCTCGCCAGCGACCTGGTCCTAAACCTGTGACCAGGGATGAAGCAACCATGGATGTATTTGATGCAGACAGTGCAAAAGCGCCACACTTTGTACTTTCACAACTGGGCTCTGAAGCGAAGGGCAATCTCAAAGGGAGGTTGGTTCCTTTCCATGTTTAAATTTGCTCTGCCAACTTTTCAGAGAGAAGCCTCCTACTTCTTAAAGGTCCCATGACATGCTGATTTCTTTATGCTTTTAAATAGGTCTTAGTGGTCCCCTAATACTGTATCTGAAGTCTCTTTCCGAAATTCTCTGGGCGGGCAAAACATGAGAAAGGGGAGGTATCCTTTCTCCATATGATGACATAAGGGGAAAATTCTAGTTTGGGCCATCTAAGCTATCATTCTCTCAACGGCGGAGCAGGATGATTAAAGCACGCTTTACACCTATCGCCATTTCTAGCCACTGCAGGACCGTGAGCAGGCTAAGGGAACTCGTATTATTGTTAAAAAATATCATAAAGTGATTTATTCATGCCATGTGACCTTTAAGCTCCACTGTAACTTTAAAATCATGAAATGAATAAGCGGAACTCTAAAACTTGTTAAGGAATAGACTAGGACAGCGGTGTATGTCACATGTTTGTATATGGCACACTTTCTAGATTGTGGCAATTGTGGGGTCAAGGGTTGACTTCTCTTACTTGCACCAGTTGAGAATATTATGTGCATTAGGCGTATAAAATCTATTCAGATGATTTCAGTAAATGTTTAATTTCTTTAATGAATTGGAAATGTTAAAGACCGTATTGTTGGCATACCTATTTGGGTGAGCAATTATTTTAAAGTTAAAGTTAATTTACCAAATAAAGTAATAAGGACTTTTTCAGAATATTTTCAAAAGAAAATTAGTCAGTAAATACAGTGAACAGTTGGTATCCGTGTAATAGCACATCATACAGCACGTAAAATAAGTATTGAACACGTCACCAATTTTCTAAGTAAATATATGGTTTCTAAGTAAAAATAAGGTGTTACTGACATGAAATTCTCACCAGATGTTGGTAACAACCCATCCAGTCCACACATGCAAAGAAATCAAACCATAGATGTCCATAAATTAAGTGTGTAATAAAATGGAGTGACACAGGGAGAAAGTATTGAACACATGAAGAAAGGAAGGTGCTAAAAGACATGGAAAGTCATGACACCAGCTGAGATCTATCAGTAATAAGAACGCAATCCCGCCACTTAGTGAAAATTAATATCAGCTGGTTCAGTCCCAAGTGATGGCTATAAAAAGGTGTTTCATTACCAAGGTGTCACACAAGAAACATCTCAGGATGGGTAAAACCAAAGAGCTCTCAAGACCGTTGCAACCTTATTGTTACAAACCGAAGAATTTCTAAACTACTGAAGGTTCCAATGAGAACTGTTGGGGCATAATCCGGAAGTGGAAAGAACATCACTTTATCATAAACTGGCCACAACCAGGTGTTCCCCGCAAGATTTCAAACAGAGCCAAGGACCACTCGTGGAGAGCTTCAGAAAGACCTGGAATTAGCAGGTACAATTGTTTCAAAGAAAATAAGTAATACACTCAACTGCCATGGCCTGTATGCATGCAAGACAAGCCTGTGAAATACTGGAACTATATATTCTGGTCAAATGAGACAAAAATTGAACTTTCTGGATGCCATAATTCACACCACGTTTGAAGGTCAAAAGGCACTGCATATCACCCCAAATACACCATACCAACAGTAAAGTTTGGAGGTGGGAACATCACGGTGTGGGGCTGTTTTTCAGCATTCAAATAACTGAAGGGAGAACTAAAGGAAAAATGTACAGACACATTCTTGATAAAAAATCTGCTGCCATCCACCAGGATGATGTAGATGAAGCAAGGGTGGACGATTCAGCAAGACAGTGATCCCAAACACACAGCCAAGGAAACAACGATTCAGAGAAAGAAAATAAAGCTGCTAGAATGGCCCAGCCAGTCACCTTACTTGAATTCTGACGTAAATCTATGGAAAGAATTAAAACTCAGAGTTCATAGAAGGGGCCAACAGAACATTCAGGATCTGAAGACTGTTTGTGTGGAAGAATGGGCCAATATCACACCTGAGCAATGCATGCGACTAGTTTCTCCATACAGGAGGCATCTTGAAGCTGTCATGCCTTTTCCCTGCGTCATTTCATTTTATTACACTTAATGTATGGACATCTATGGTTTGATTTCTGTGCATGTGTGGATTGGCTGGGTTGTTATGAACATCTGATGAGAATTTCGTCTCAGTTACACCTTTAGAAATATATATATTTAGGTAATTGGTGACGTGTTCAGTGCTTATTTTACCAGCTGTGTATGGTGCCCAAAAATGATAGTGATGTGTAAATGAGATGTCTTTTGTGACAATACTTATGAGCATATGGCATCCTTAAGTTTGTTACTGTGAGGTAACAATGTGTCATGCCCCTAATTTGGATATATCCAAAGTCTGTTCTCAGTAATGTGGGAATCCACACAAAAATGTATCAAGAGGGTTCTCTGCTCCACAGGACTTTTGAGTTTGAGCCTCTAGAGTGTGTCAGGTGTGTTTATTGATATCATCCCTTCATAATATTGTAGTATTAAGAACATTCTGAAACAGACATCTGAACATGAACTCTAGTAATCTGCAGAATTATGTACTTCGTTTTTAATAGATAAATTTAATGCGGTTTTATAGCCTGCATGAAACAAATTATAGCTGGGACAGTTTGCTTTACTTCAGACATACATGTTTAAACACTCATTCAACTGAGGTAGCTTTACTGATGACTTACTGTAGTCTGTTAGCATTACAGGCCATCATACTATTTGATAGTTTTCTTGCAACTTACAAATGATCACATTAGCATGTTTGTCATAATAATGTCCTGTTGTCTGAAACTTAACACCCCCCCACAACCCCATGATCCACTGACTGCCACAGTGTAAAGTGTTATGTCATGTTCAATTACTGAATCCCTTATCCCTCTTATAGCACCCTTGAGGTGGCTGGGATTCAGAAAGGGGGCATTCTTTCAACACAGTATCCACAGAAGAGTGAGGGGAAGGAACTAAAGATAATAGTCCAACCTGAGACACAGCACAGAGCACGATACCTTACGGAGGGGAGTAGAGGATCTGTCAAGGACCGCACACAGCAAGGCTTTCCCACTGTGAAAGTAAGAATTAAATTCAATTTTGGTAATATAGTCCAATTGATTTTTTTTTTTTAAAACAACAATTTTATATTTATACTGATCATCAACATGTGCATTCATGGTATTCTGTGTTCTTGTTTTAGTTAGAAGGTGTGAATGAACCAGTTGTACTCCAAGTGTTTGTCGCTAATGATGCTGGACGTGTAAAGCCTCATGGCTTTTATCAAGCCTGTAGAGTTACTGGACGTAACACGACAGCCTGTAAAGAGGTAGACATTGAGGGGACCACGGTTATTGAAGTGAATCTTGAGCCCAGCAACTCTATGACGTTAGCGTAAGGAACAGCATTGTGTTCTTCCTCTATTACAGCACTTTAGAATTATTCATAATTATTTCTTGGGGATTGAACAGTACTATAATTATACAGACATCTCTCTGCAGAGTGGATTGTGTTGGGATTCTCAAACTGAGGAATGCAGATGTTGAAGCTCGAATAGGGGTGGCTGGCTCCAAAAAGAAGAGCACTCGGGCTCGTTTGGCATTCAGAGTGAATATCCCCAGACCAGACGGCTCTGTCCTCACTCTTCAGACCCTTTCTTCTCCAATTCTCTGTAGTGAGTGTATTCAGGGTCTATAAAAGCTGCCAAGAAAATGCAGCAATTTATTGTTGGAAGTTTTTTCATTTGTTTTTTTTTTTTTTAACATTCCAGAGAAAGCTTAATTTATTTTGTATCTTTTAATGTTCAGCCCAGCCTGCCGGAGTGCCTGAAATTCTCAAAAAGAGTCTTCACAGCTGTCCAGTAACTGGTGGAGAGGAAGTCTTCATTATTGGCAAGAACTTCCTTAAGGGAACCAAAGTTATTTTTCAGGAAAATTCTCAAGGTATTACTTAAATAAATATAATACTTATATTTATATAAGAAGCTTTACTTCCTCATGCAATGCGCACTTTCAAAACAGTTTCTGTCTTTCTCTCAGATGATGGCGCCTGGCAGGCTGAAGCAGAGATTGACATGGAGCTTTTTCATCAAGTAGGTGCCACTTGATTAAATAATGGATCATGTTTTCACCCTTAATTGTAAACTGTTCTTGGAAGGTCTTCTATATTTTTTCATTCAAACAGAATCATCTCGTGGTGAAGGTCCCTCCCTATCATGATTTGACCGTAACATCCCCTGTCTCAGTTGGGATCTCTGTGGTAACTAATGCAGGGAGAACACATGAATTACAGCCTTTCACCTATTCTCCTCAGCCAGGTTTGTAAAGTGGTTAAACATTGCATTAAAACAAAAACCTTCCTTCAACCTTTCTTGAATATGATACCTTATTTGGCTAGTACAAAAATAATTTCTGTTTTGCTTTTGCTGTTGACCAGCAATAACAATATATATCTTTGATTGCTTAAAGGAGGTCCTAAATTCCACTTCTTTGTCTTGGAAGTTGCTTGGACTCATGTCCATGCTACAAATCTAAAGCATAGCACCGTTACTCTCTTTTAATATCTACAAAATATAGCGACATATTGCTAATGTGCCACTACTAATATTTTTAGGACAAGATTAACTTTGTGATAAATAGTTCTTTGATAACTGATATAATTGACAGATGACCCCTTTATACTGTCAAAGTGTGGCAGTGAGTTCTCAATTGTAACACTTTGTGAGCTTAAACAAAACAGAAATTCATAGTCTTAAATAATATTGGAGCACCAGGAGTGGGGCTCTCCAATGTTTTGTTGGAATTTTCTCCAATTCTTTTAGAAAAAGTTTTTTTTTTTTAATAGAAAAAAGTTTTTTTTTTTATAATTATGAAAATGTTATTTAAGTAATAACAGTTAAGATCCAAACACTTATTTTAAACTACGAATATAATTTGTGTTCATTTACAGTATAATTTAAGTCTATATTGCTGTGATATAGTTAAATGGGGAATCCCTCATATTTGGTTCATGTTTAGGCTTTCACTTCATCATTAAGAAAACACAGGTTAATATCCCAGTGATGCTGCAACCAAAAAAGTTGCTAATTATCTGTGCATTAGCCACAGGGTTTATGCTGATATTTATAAAACTACAGGTACTGATGCATGTTATTGGCCACCTGGTGTATTTCAAGCCCTGTTATGGGTCCTTTGTGTGTGTGTGCTCATGTGTTTTGTTTTTGATTAATCATATTTTTGTGCAGAAAAGGCTGATATTTCTGTGAAGTCAGAATTATCAGCAACATCCAAGCCTTGCACTTTTGAAGATCAGATAACAGGTAGGACACTTTCAGAATGATGGTCATAATAAGCATTCTTTAGTTGAATCACAAGATCATTGTTTTGTTTATGATATTCACATTTCCAATTATACTTGTAGCAATGCAAACTGGGACCAGTAGTCTAAACAGTACCTTGATGTCCCCAATGATATCCATAGTCAAACGAGAAGAAGTCACTCCAATGGAAGTCTCTACCAACCCTACAACATGCAGCATTTTTAAGGTTAGCTCTAAATTATATCATGTTGAAATTCCACTTTAATTGTGATGTATGGGAGTTAACTGTAAAGTATAAAACATGTTAAATGCTGATTTTCTTATTTTATCCAGCCTCCAGAGGTCCTTAATTCAAACCAACAGATTTTAGAAATCACCACCGTACTTCCCAGCAGTAAATCATTCCCTAGCCCTGTGCCTCTGCCACCTGTTGACTCTCAACAGTCAGGACCTCCAATTTTTGCACCTCCAGAGACCCTTACCACCATTCAGAAACAGGACATCTCCCCTACAACATCCTTTCAAGTGTCTTTGTCAGAAGACTCAACAGTTCTTCAGCCTGTGCCCCCACAGGTCCCACAACAGTTTCTACGGGAAACCCCAGAGACTCTGTCTCCAGAAGACAACAGTCCAGATGGTACGGGAATGGTGGTAGTGGGGATGGAGTCAAGGCCTCCTGCAGCCCAGCAAACCCAGGTCCAAACTCTTTTGCCTCAAGATGAGGTTGCACAGCTGGAAAGAGCAGTGAGGGAGCTGCAAGAGCAACAGCAACTTAACTCTGTGCTTTATGGTCCAACACCTTCTGCTGAAAGCCTCCAGCAACATGTCCAGGAGAACATGAACAGTTTAAGGCTGGGGGGCAATGATAACACAATGATCAACCAACAACAGCAGCAACAAGAACAGAATATATTAGAGAATCTGCAGCAACAACATCAGAAGGCACTAGTGGATCTCCAGCATCAGCAAACAGTGTTGGAAAATCTGCAACAACAGCAAAAGGTCTTGGAGAACCTTCAGCAACAAGCTCTTGGGACCTTGCAACAGCAACAATCACACCAGAAAGTTCTTGAGAACATTCAGCAGCAAAACTCCTTGGTGAACATACAGCATCAGAAAGTACTTGATAATCTACAACAGCAACAACAGCATCAGAAGAATCTAGAAAAACTTCAACAAGAACAACATCACCAGGAAGTTTTGGAAACTCTTCAAAAGCAATTACAATCAGAACTTTTACAACCGCAGATTCCTATGCAGTGCACACCGTGTTTTCCTGGAGTACCACAGGATCAAATGTCAGAGCATCAAAGTACCACACAGACAGACAATACTATGTCACAGACAACTGATGGTTTCCTTCAGAACTCATCCCAGCAGTCACAGCAGCAAGCACTTTTTCAGCAGGCAGGAGGCCTACTGACTATTCAGACATCAAGCTTTCTGCAGCAGTCACCTTCACAGTCCTCACCTCCTCAGCAGCTATTTCAGAGTCACACCGCTATGACTGAAACACAGGACCCACAGACAGCACTCTTTGGCGCTTCCAAAGCTGCCCAGGTCCAGCCTGGTTTATTTCCTAACACCATGACAATGTTGACAAGTACTAACTTGGCTTCTGAGCAACAGGCTCCCACGACCACACTTTTCATTTCTCAGGGGGTTCTCCCAAGCCAAATAACGACTGACAATTCCCAGAACCAACAGCAACAACAGATAGCTTTTCTCACCCCCATACAAACTTCTGCTTCAGCAGCCCAGACAGTCTCACTTTTTCAGGGACAGCCCCAGTTATCCACTCCAATGGAACAACAGACTCCCCAGCCGCAGCAAATACCAACACCCCAACAAGCTTCCCTTTTCCAGAGTATGTCCACAATATCCCAAAGCCAGGGTCAGCAACAACCACAGACAGGCTTACTATTTTGCGCTGCTTCCATTAACCCACAAGACCTGCCTCAGACTCTGCTATTCAGTGGCCAGAGCCAGGGCCCAATTGGTGGCGAACCACTTCCGCAGAATATCTTTCAGGACCAGCAGCCCATGCAAGTTGTACCAAGCTCTGCAAATGTGCCTGCAGACAACTCCACTAACCAATCTACGGCCCCTCCATCCCAGTCAACTCAGAGTGCTCAAATTCTTTTCCCCCAAGCCAGTGTAGTGAATGTGTCCCAGCAGGATTCATCAGAGCCCATGTCTTTCCAAGATGAGAGCACTGTTGTGGATGACTCATCCACTAGTATGCCTTCAACTCAACCAGGACTTTTTCAGGACCAGCAACCTATGCAGGTTGTTCCAAGCACCAGTAACGTTGCCTCTGTATCTTCCACAGACCAAGCCTCTGTCAACATTTTTTTGCCCCCAGCAGCCATTTCAGCACTGCAAAGTAGTGTAGGCACCCAAGAGTTACCTCAAGCTGCAACAACAGCAGCCATTTTTACTGGCCAAGGTAGTGTGGCAATTGGAGGGTTACAGAGTTCTACTTCTGCATCCAGTCAACAGACTCCTGATCCACTTTTTCAGACAGCTTTGGGGAGCACTCTGAGCCAGCCTGTGCAGCCAGGGCAACCAGGCCTGTTTCTGTTCGAACTCAACACTGGTAAGTCATTTTCATAAAGATTTCGTATGATCCTGCTGCTGTGTAGATATGATGGTAGACATGATGTTTAATCACCTGTATACACCTATCAGCCACAACATTAAAATTTTATGTTGAGTAGGTCCCCATTGTGCCGCCAAAGCAGCTCTGACTCTTTGTATAATTGACTCCACAAAACCCCTGAAGGTGTCCTATGTTATCTGTGCACCTGTTACCAGCGGAGTGTTAAAGTGCTGTAAGTTAAGAGGTGGGGCCTCAGCCTCGCTTAAACATCACATCCCACAGATGCTCGATCAGACTGAGATCTTGGAATTTGGAAGCCAAGTCAACACGTTTGTATTTCTCATATTTTTCAAACCATTCCTGAACAGTTGATGCAACATGACAGGGCACCATTTGAAAGGGTCCACTGCCATTAGGAAAAATTGTTGCAGTGAAGTACTTGGCCTGCAACAATGTATAGACAGGTGTTACATGTTATTAAAGGAACATGAATTCCTCATGAATACCAGGACCCAAGGTTTTCCAGCAGAACATGAGCAACACACTTCATCTACCGGGTTGCCTTCCTCCCATAGTTCATCTACGTGCCATCTCTTCCTCAGGTAAGGGATGCCCACACACCTGGCCATCAACATGATAGAAATAAAAATGTGGTTCATTCTCTTTGGTTCACTTGCTATCCAACATACCTCACCTCTTGGCATGTGCCATTGTGACAAGACACTCAGTATTATTCTCTTCACTGGTCAGTGGTTTCTGTTGTGGTTGTTTTGTGTATATGAGGCCTGGTTTAAGTAGTTTTAATAGTCTTATCTTGTTCTGTTTGTGAGAATGTGGTCCGTTGTTAAATCTTCCTGGTCCTGTGTTGGCAGATCAGCTTGTCACCATGGGGCATCCTAGTTCAGATCATGACCAGAGCCAGCTTCAAACTAGTACACAGATTCAGACTTTACTGGACCAGTCCAACAACCTCAATGAGAAGATTGACGAACTACTAGAGCGGTTTCAGGAACAAGGGAAGACGCTACCCAGGGATTTTTTAGAGCAGTAAAGATACATTGGAATATCATCTTGGAAAGCTCCAAGCTCTGTTCGAACTTAGATGCAAGCGTAATGACCTGCAGAATCTGGAAGATCTACGTTTTTAAAGCTGGCAGTGTGTTTTTTCTGTAGGGAGCTCATGTAGGCTGTTACAGGTGTGTATAGTCATGATTAGTTCCCATTTATCCTCATAACTGGGACCACCAAATGTGTTCTTTGAGCTAATTTCATATCTGAGCAGCATAAGTTGTTTGCATATTTTGAACAGATTCTTTACTCTGAATCATTTTCCATCTCACCTATAAAAACTGACACAACTTGAACCTAGAACTCGCCACATTGGATCGATATATTGTCTATGAATTTTAGATGGTATGTTTAGCACTTTATGGAGCTTCTGAAATAAGACACTCCCTTTTAGCTTTCAAGCCATTTGCATCCACCTGTTTGCCTATGTCTGACTGTTTTTATAGTCTTTAGTGAGACTTTCCCAAAAAGGTTCTCTTTTTTTCTGTTTTTTCCCAGTCACATTTACTCTCCATTTTCATAATAGCCTATTTAACGAGCCATGATTATACTTTTTTATTTTGATGATTGTATGCCATGTCCATCTTTACTGATTCACAAGATGTTTTACATTTACTGTATATATTTGTATGTACAAAATATTTTTTTTATTGTCCCATCTAATGCATTTTATAAAGAAGAGGTCCATCTTTAGTCATTCCTGTCAGGGATGTGTTCCATCACTGCTGTACAGTATGTTGACATCTGATACTGTTGTCTCTCTCTCACACACACACACACACACACACGCGCACACACACACACACACACAGTGTAGCCTGGTTATTAGTCCTGAGACTCCTAAGCTTTCACTTCATGTGGCTATATGCTTTTTTACTGTGGCACATCTGGCATATGTTTTTTGGTGAGACCACCTGCATTTTAGTAAGAAGTGACTAAAAGTGTCATTGACTGATGAAAAATCAGCAATGGCAACTAATTTAACTGCTTCAGATATACATGAACTCACGTTTCCGGATGGCCATCAGGCTACACACATGCCTGTGACGCGATATGTATAGTTTGTCTGTTTTGTGTGTTCACTAGAAACAAGTAGAGCATATTGATATTTGTATTATGTTACATGAAGATTGATCCGTGTTTTTATATTAAATGTATTAGAAGTACTTTTCCAATTGGGCACTAGCTGCTGGAGAGAAGATTCATTAATGTGAAGAGTGGATGGCTCATCAGTTCTTTCATTTGTTTGACTCATTAAATGAAGTTGTACAGGGTTCATTTTAGCTTATTGTAGTGGTGCTACATTGTTTACGTAAATAACCATTGTTATATCAACATTTAGGCTTATCAGTAGAAAACGACTCAGTCCTAAAGCTTGGCTCTTGTTCATGGATATATAATTTTTTTAAAATCCCTTGCCCTTTCTGTCAGAATCAGTGCTCCCATGTCTCTTTGGGTGACATTTATCATAAGTGTTCAACACTTTGGCATTTTATTAGATATATTATTAGATATATCTTAATATTTCACTCTTAAATAAAGCTATGACAAAGGATTCTTAGAGCGACCCCATAGAAAAACCATTTTTGTTGCGGAGTTTGGAGAACCCATTACACGTATAGAACCATCACAGAGTAATTCTTTAAAAAAATGTAAACACAAATAGGTTCCTCATTCTTAAAATTACTTTAATTGAAAGGTTCTTTAGGCAACCAAATATTTTTCTTCTATGGCAACATACAAAGAACCCTTTTTTCACCTTCATGTTGGAGTGCACCTTCATATTTATTTACAGCCCCCCCTGCGTTTTAACAAACCATGACCATACTAAACAAAAATGTATTTGCAACAGTTATTTCTAGATGCGGCTTTTGCATTGACAATGTTCATGTGCAGAGTAAAGAGTAATTTTGTTTAAAAAATGTAAAATTCTCCCAAAAACATTTGCTTTATATTATTTATATTTGACTATTTCCCTTGTCTGTCCAGCATCAGTGTATAGTCACTTATTTTCTAATTATGTATTTAATATTTGTTACAAGCTATGTAAAAAGAAGCCTAAACTTTGAGTTGTGGTGGTTGATCCTCTGTGTGACATTGGTTTGTAGAACATGTGATGTCTTTGTAGTAAAGTGTAATCTCTCACCTGTATTAAGTGAGCCATACATACAGTATTTTTGTAAGACTGAAATTACTAAATGTACTATGTACATTTTAAAACATTGAATTTTGTGTCCCTTCTGCAGTACTGTACTTCATACATCATGTCAAGGGGGAGAAAATGATAGTGCTTTTGTCCCCATCACTGTGCTATGAAGCAGAGGTTCTGTGTGACTTGTGGAGCTCAAATACTGAAGACCTAAAAAAAAATAATAATAGAAAGGAGAGGTTTTTACAGAGTATATAGGCTAATGAATTGGAACATATGTTCCATACAAAGCCATATAAACAAAATAGTAACTCTGATTTCAGAGTGAAAGAATGTGTTTTTACCTCATGATGTAGAAATATAGATTCACACTACATCTAACTAAGGACCAATTATGACGACATCTCCTTTCCTCACAATATGGCAGCAGAACTCCTTTTTTGGGGGGGATGAAATGTTTTATCTGTGAGTTCTTGGTTTTTGAGTACCAACGTTCCAGCTTAGGTCAAAATGTCATACTGTATGTGTAACAGAAAACAAAGAAATGGAACAAAAGCAGAACATTTCTGCGCGATCCATCATCGTAAGAACTACTTAAACCTTCGTTAAGTTGCGCAGATATTTATTCTACCTTCCATTGTATTGTGCTATTTTTATTGGAAGTACTTTGTGCCTTTGCAAGCCGTTTCCCCTTACTTCTAAAGTACCTTTGTAACTAATTACACATTTTGGGGTTTGTAGTTCAACTTTCAAGTGATCCAAAAGTAAAAAACTGCAAGATTTCTAATGACGTGTGTAGTTGTCTCGTCTAAGTGTTGTTTACAGGTCCATCAAATACAGAAACTAAGTGCATTTGAGCTTTCTATCATTAAACTGCTATGCAGCTCAATCATTTCTTTTTTGTTTCTTTAAATGAAATTGGTTATTGCCTCTTGAGATTTGCCACAACAAGGTACAGAACAGAAAAAAAAAATTGACACACTTTTGATTGTTCTCATCTTTTGGGAAAAAGGCATAGTGAAATAACGGATGTGAAATGGATTCTGACAACAATCTGAGAGCGCTTACCCCACTCACCAGCAGTTTGTGTGAAGCGTGTATGCATGTGAATGTTTGAGAGTGCATCTTACTCATTTTCATTGTTCATATGCATTTTTTACTATGATTTGGTTTTGTTTGATGTGAATAACATTTTTCACTTTTGAAGTCATAGGGATAACAATTTACTTTTGAGTGTGTCTAAGTATCGTGTGAAGATTCATGTGAAGTAACATTTAACATATAAATATACTTGTATTTTGCTTTAAATCAGTACATTTGTATACTCTTGCAGTTATATTTCTGTAAAACGTGCTGCTATCTATATGAATAAAGATAGATTTGAAATTCCTGTGTGTGTCTTTCTGTTTAGGGGGATCTTTGGCTGAATATGTGGATCATGTCAGAGAAAATAGCCTATTCATAAATAGCATTAATGTTTTGGGCAGTCATGCTGCTGTTGGTTAAATAATGCAGATAATCTGCAGCGCTACAGTTATTCTCACTATTATAATGTTTTGAAGGTTTTGGAAGCATTAACTTACTTAGGAAATAATTATTGCAGGTAAATCTAAATGAACTGTTGACCCTGTCAGAACGAGTAGAAAATAGTGGCCTAGGCTTAAAGGATTTTCTGGCAAGTCAATTAACAGCGGTATGATTACTTTCCCATCGTCTTAAAAGGAAATGGTAAAAGGATATGAAATATTGTTAAGGAGTTAACACACTTGTTCTCACAACATTTGTTGTGATTTGATGTGACGTACTAAGAAATTGTTCAGGAAGTGTTTAATGCCAAAAAGCACCCTCATAGAAAGTTTATATATGATATGTGTTGTTTCTATCTAGCATATATATATATATATATATATATATGTATGTGTGTATGTGTATGTTTATGTATATATATGTGTATGTGTGTGTGTGTATATGTGTATATATGTGTATGTATGTGTATATATATGTATAGATGTGTATATATATGTA
>JBBPCX010000135.1:12371753-12402884 GCA_037974365.1 Hydrocynus forskahlii
ATATATAAATGAGAAACTTATGAGAGTACATGTTATATAGGTGTGTGTGTATGTCTCTCTCTGTCTCCACCCCCCTCCCCTCTCTATAATATAATTTTTTTTTACCAAGAACGTGTTTAATTCCAATAACAAAAAGCACCTTCACGGAAAGTTAGTACGTAATATATAGGTGTATGTCTATATATGTCTATAATCTATTTATCTCTCTATTTATCTGTTTATTTATTTATATAGATACTTTTATGTATGAAGATAGAGATACAGATACCTAACTTTCTGTGAGGGTATATATAAAAGGGCGGGGACCGTATAGTCGATTTTTTGTGAATAATGTCATCCCCCCTAGTCCAGCTCGTGCTCTGGGTGCTGAGGGTCTTGGTGCTGGGGCGGGGCGGGGCGGGGCGGGGGGGGGGGAGGGCAGAGCAGCGTGTCGCTCCTTCTAAATCAGATTAGTGGGTAAACTGGATTGTGACGTCAGGGTTTAAAACTGGGCAGCGTCTCTCGAGCTGTTCGTGCTGGAGCGGCGCTGAGGACTGGTGGTCTCGAGCTGCTCTCTCTCCTCTCTCTCCTCTGCATAGGCAAGCATGACCGCACCAGTGGTTCCATAGAACAGCCTTTCCATCTACAAGCTTCAGACCATGGCCTCCTATCTGGAGGTACGGTGGATTTTATGTTGTACGGGTTGTGAGTGGTGGGATCTGAGGGCTGTAGGTTCTGATCGTGCCCTGGCTGCCTGGGGCGGTGTGGGACGCGCCAGGCTTCTTCTCCGAGTGTCGGGAGGCTCTACGAAAGCCACTCGCTTGTTTCGTAAGAAAGGAGCTGCTATATTCCTGACGCGCACCTGCATTTGATGGTTTGTCGCAAGAGCAGCCCGAGCAAGCCCTGCACACTCTCTGAGCAGGGGGAGACCAGCAGATAGGGCGAGGAGCTGCTGCCAGGACCACAGCAGCAGTCCAGCCCACTGCCTACCTGTTAACATGTGCATGTAGCCAGCCTTTTCTAGCCTTTTCTCTGAACCTCCATTTTCTTTCTGCATTCATACAGAAGCACCTTTGCTAACAGATGTAGAGCAGGCAGGCCTGATTAAGAATAAGAGGTGCAGTAGTGGCCTCAACAGCCTGTCATCAGATTTACAGACAGTGTTCCACCTTGTGCAAATTTGAGTATTGTGTAAGAGTAGTGCATGTGTGTGTGTAATTGTATTTCTGTATTTCTTTGTCTTTGCAGATACTTGATGATGACAAGGGTCATGAGCTCAGTCTTTTTTGTGTTCCCAAACACTATGAAGAAGATTTAGACAGTGTTATAATCCCCAATGGTCTTATTAAGGATCGGTAAGTTTTCCTGTTAAAGGAGACTGAGTAAGCAGGTTTCTTGCGGTTGCTGGATTTCCCCTCCATTTCCGTTTTTCCCTGAAATAAGATGCTGTGCGCTTGTTTTGGAGATTTAAAAGAGCGCACTTATGCGGTGATATGATGCTCTGCTGGACTAATGACTTGGCCCCGGAGTGACCGGGATTGTCAAAAGATCCTGTGTTCATACAGTGAATTTAGTTAGTGGTGTGTGAGTGGGGCGAGAGTGGGTCAGGCACTTGTTTGCAAGGCCACAGGATAAGCATGTGATTTGAATTCCACATTTCTCTTAATTTGCTAAACAAATTCCTTCAAGTGTGTCCATCATGGACACAGGGTTGCTTTTGTGCATCCTCCTGAGAAGATGCCTGTCAGGTACTTTTGATAATTAAAAACATCCTTGAATTACTTTTGTGCTTTGCCTGTATGGGATGTCTTGCTTTTGACTTTTCTCTAGGACCGAGCGGCTGGCCCGGGATATTGTTCGAGATATGGGAGGACACCATATTGTGGCACTGTGTGTGCTGAAAGGAGGGTATAAATTCTTTGCAGACCTGATGGATTACATTAAGGCACTGAATCAGAACAGTGATAAGTCTGTGCCGTTGACTGTGGATTTCATTAGGCTAAAGAGCTACTCGGTGAGTTCCAGCTTGAACCTCTTCTTTCATCCTTTCACACTGAATGAACGTACCAAACGAGTGTGATCTTGGATTTTACACATCTTAAGAAAAGCAGAGAAGAAGCAAGTAATCTGTCTTTCTTTGCTGTATTAGTGCTTTGCTGATTTAAAGCCGTACCTGTTATAATTACACCTGTATTGTTGTCAGCTGAGACTGTTGGTGCGTACAGCTCTGTTGTGGCCTCTCTAGACTTCTGTTTCTATGGTTTGGAAATATACAAAGGAAACAATTGGATTGTGCTCCGGCAGACTGCTTCTTTACTAAGGCTGTACAATATATCATTTATTAACCATTACTGTAATACTGGTCACTGCAATACTACTATCGCAGGAGGCTGCAATATGCAAATGTGGCTCTAAGCAGTATTTTTGACGGTATTGACCAATCACATCTTCAGGTGAGGGTTACTGGATGTTTTGATGAATCAACGTATTCATGAACTGCAACATGAGTGAAATTATTTTGGCCATTTTTTTAAACCATTAAAGAATCCTTGATGTGTTTTTAAAAGATCCATATTCTACATTATTTTTTCAAAAATGTTACTAAAAGTATATTTCACAATTTCACAGTTCTTACATGAATTTAACAGGTATATAATTTTTACTGTAACTTTGAAACTGATGTATGTGAATGAACTGTTTCTGACTGGCTCCCCTGTTTGAAGTGAATTTAAAAGGCAACACAGTGCTGAAACACTTTTTAGATCTTCAGCATGAATGGGCGGAGCTAAACTGCAATAGGCTGAATAAGAAGATATATGTAAATACATGACATCACAAAAACATGACTTGAAACCTGGCTATTTTTGCAACGTAGTGTCTGATTGTGGACATTTTGAAACAATATTTACATGCTTCAAACCTCTTTTATTCTGGAAAAGTGATCTATATATTGCCATTTCTTTCAGTGTATTCAATAATATAAGTACAGTTGCAATACTACTTTTTACGTTTTTTAAATTCCATTTAAGCCTGTACCCATTACACCCATTTCCAACACAGAACAAAAAGCTCTCCAGCATGGATTCATCATTTTTTACTCCTGCACAGGTTTTAGGCTTAAAAAGTTCTTGTTCTTTACTCTGGTTAAAATAACTTTCCCATGATCTCTGCTTTTCTCAGAACGATCAGTCGACGAACTGTGTAAAGGTTATTGGAGGAGATGAATTGTCTGCTCTTGCTGGAAAGGTGAACTTTGCTTTTGTTGCACCTTTGCAGTCTTTTATGAAAACAGTTTTTGTGGCCTCTTTTCTCTGTTTTAATATATATATATATATTTTTTTTCCCCACTCTTTACAGAATGTACTTATAGTTGAGGTGAGCCTCTACATCTTTACACATGTCTGTCTTGTCTAAATCTATACAATTTCTATACACATTTAAATTTAGTCACACAAGAACGACCACCATGCCCCATGATTATTGGGTGTTGGTGATTATAATTATTGGTCTAACCTTTTTAATAGGCACTGATTAACTGTACTCTGGGGCAAAACTGCAAGAAGTGGAGATTCTCTTAGCTTAGTCTGTGTCCACAGAATGAATGTTTAGTTCATATTATGGTATATTTTAATTGTAGATGATAGAAACTCATTGAAGAATTTACTGTCTTGCACTTTGTATATTGATTAGCCATAGTTTGATCACGCTATGGCCATGATATCACCTTGCTCTTGTATTTAACCCTTTTTATGTTTATCAGGATATTGTGGAGACAGGAAGGACTATGGAAACATTGCTAGCGTTATTAAATGAATGTCATCCCAAAATGGTCAAAGTGGCCAGGTAAGAGATTTATTACTTTTTTATGACCACCGAAACTTTGCTGTTTGCACTGAAATGTGAAGAATTTAAGAAGTTGAGGAATAAACAGAATTTAAAGAGCAATCCTGTGTATTTTTAGCTCTATATACCTAGGGGCTTTAAATGAGGGACATGATGTATAGAATCAAATCCACTATTTGAATTCAAAGTCACATGAGTCGCTTGAGCCATTTGAGTCACATGACCATTAGCAGATAGTCTGGTATAGACAGACTAGACAGTGTGCGTTAATGGCTAAACTGCCCTCTCCAAGCTGTAGGCATCTAATGTCTGAGTGTTACAGAAGACAGGATAATGGGAGCAATATTTGGCAATTGCGATATTTTATCAAAATGCCCATGGTGTAATTATTACATGGTTAACTATTAAAGAAAATTTAAAAAAAAACATGATGGGTTTAAAAATGTAATTTATACATGTTTGTTAAAAGAATAGTGTGTGTGTGTGTATAGATTTGATGGGAACAGCCAATAAAAAGTGTATTGTGAGTCTCTTATTTCTAAGCATCGGAGCAATGTTACCAAATGACTATAGAAATAATCTCCCAAACCTCTCCAGAAACTTTAAAAAACAGCAACTCTATACAGTTAAAAAAAAACAGATTCCGTCTCACTCAAGGCACTAATATCAGTCTGATTAACTGTGTGATTTCATTCAGTTTGAAGTGGAAGCGTGATCACGGGGGCTGGGATGGGCACTGCCACCTCAGAGACAAGCCGTGCCCACTCTGCGAAATGCTCCGTTTGTCCAATGAAAACTCTGGAGGAAAAAAATAACTAGGGGTGTCGAAATAACGCCTAATTTTGACCAATTAATCACAGAAATATTGCGTTCAAAAAATTAATGTTGAGTAATCGCACCACGTGACTTTAACCCGGTCCGGTGTTCTGTCCAAACATGCTGCCCATCAAGATGTGCTACCGTGCCCTTCTGCGCATGTGCAGTTCCACTTCAGTGCTGCCTAGCATTAGGGAAGCTGGTTGATCCGTTTTGATACATTCCTCTTCATTCTTCAGTTCCCCAAGGTTGCAAGTGTCCCTCTAATGGAATTGTTGCAAAGTCCTCCATACATATTTGAAAGAATTCACATCAGGAGATAGAAGCACTTTTTTTAGACCAATGTTGGTTGTTTGACTATGTTTTGAGTCATTGTCTTTAAATCTTTTTCCCAGTTTCTTGAATGATAAAATCTGGATTCCTTTGATGAAATTTAATGCCTTTTTCTTTTACTAAGAAGCAGCCCTGCATGACACCTGTGTATTTTACTGTGGTTCTTGGAATCATGAGCACCAGTTCTGTCTCCAGACATGACTACCAGAACTCCAGAACTGTGTGCTGCTTTTGTTTTGTCTGACCAAAAAACATTGTGTCAAATTGTCAGTGTTCCTGTGCATATTTTGGACATGCATCTCCACTGAGTTTTGTATGGGGGTGAAGGAATGGGGATGGTTGCAGTGCAGCTCATTGTTTATTGTTCTGTGTAACTGATGACCTGAAAGCAGGAGGAACGTCACTCTCTTAATCATCATTGGTCTGAGAGAATTTTTTTATAGCGCACCTGTCTGTGGGATTATTAGTTGTGATTCCATGAACTTTCTACTTGCACAATATTAATGTCTTCGCTAGAGCTTTGTAAGTTTTTTCCAGTCAAGTGTTCTTTAATAATGTTGTCCTGAGAAACTCTATCATTACAATGACTGCTTCTTGTTGCATGAAAACTTCGCATTCGTCTTTTATAGTCACACAAGTTACTTGCACAAGACTTATGGAAATTTGTAGAATTTAACCTTTACTTAGGCAAATATATACTGATCAGCCTTTCAGCTGTAGAAGCACCTGCCTAATATTGTGTGGGTCCCCATCGTATTACCAGCACAGCTCTGGCTTGTCGAGTCATGAACTTCACAAGACCTGTGAAGGTGTGCTGTGGTATCTGACACCAAGACGTCAGCAGCAGATTGTTTTGGACTAGTTTATACAGCACATCTCGCAGATGCTTGATTGGATTGAGAACATTGTGCATTACACTGCCCCTGGCTTTCCTTCTTCCCATGCATCCTGGTGCCTTCTATGTACCAGGGTTAGGGTCAGGGATTCGATGTGTCCTTTGTTGCTTAGAAGTTATCGTGTGTCCCTTTGTGGCCTCTCAGACTTTTTTGGATCTTTGCTGGCCGACCACTCCTGGGGCGTGTAACAGTGGTCTTGAATTTCCTCCGTTTGTATATAGTGTGTAGATTGGTGGAGTCCAAACTCTTTAGAGATGGTTTTAGCTTTTCCATTCAGATGAGCATCGACAACTCCGAGGCTCTCAGTAGTCTCCTTTGTTCACATGATACACTTCCACAAACATGTTGTGAAATCAGACTTTGATAGATCCTTGTTCTTGAAATACACCAGGCCGCCCGCTCACATTGCCCCCACTCTCATGACTGCAGTCCCATTGACTGAGAATCCCAGACTCTAATTTCACCTTTAAATTTCACTGTTGGGTTCTCTCTATCTATTTTAAGGGTTTGTGTGGAAGTCTGATGTTTTAAGTCATAGTAACGTAGAAAAATAGTCATGCAGAGCCATTGTAATGTGTTCCATTCCATTTCAGCCTGCTGGTGAAAAGGACACCAAGAAGCTCAGGATACCGTCCTGATTGTGAGTCATTTCTCTTAGCTCTGCATTCATGTTGAATTTTTGCATTTTATCTTTTTGTGCAGAGTCTACACTGAGGAGAGCACCCTGTGCTCATGTTAGACATGCTACTTGTACATGAGCTGATATATTCATGCTTGAAATGGTTATGCAATGCTTTTAGTGGCATAGAGGCTGCTAAGCTCTTTAGACCTGTCCTAGAAGCACAGATGTTGCTGTCTCTTGACTTGTGCATTTAGCCTTAGTATTAAAGTAGGAGTCAGTTATTCGTCCTCCTAACTAGCCATAAATGACATGTAGTACTGTGCGGTATAAACGGTATGCGATATAAATTTGGCCAACAGGAGAGATTTTGATTATACCGGCCTACCGCAGAAACATCCGCTTATCGTGAAAATGACAAAGTCGCGTCACCTGCGCGGAACCACGCCTACTTGCAGCACGAGGCATTTAGTTTTGAAAAATGGGCGGGAGCACAGAGCGCACGGAGGAGCAGCTTGTTAAAGAGTAGTGCAACGTAGTGTTCCTTTCGTCAACGAAAATTATGACTAAATATCGTCGTCAATGAACATTTATCACGTGACAAAGACGAGACGCAACGTAAAAGCTGGTCATGTGACGATAACATAATAAAATATATAATGTAATATTGTTGACGAATAAGAATGAGACTAAATGTGGTTTACAAAATAAAAACTATGCTAAAATGTCTATTCAGTTTCGTTGACTAAAACGAGACGAGACGTTATTTCCTGTACGATAGGGAGGGGAGAAAGAAAGTATTGGCAGTGGCGGAGCTAGAATTTTTTACAGGGGTTGGCCACTGCTATTTCAGGGGGTCCACACACGCACTGTACTCAAAGTTGAAATAATAAATTAAGGAATTCAAACGTTTTATTTGGAAAAACAATGTTTAGTTCATTAACAAAAACATTAGCATAAAGAAAAAACAACCAAACAAAAAATACTGCAATAGACATAGCAGACATGAAACAGACCTGGATTTGAAAAGAAAAACTGAGATACCAGCCCTTTCTTTTCATGTTTAATCGGCCCTGTGCAAAAATATTACAGTCTGGTTACATCTGATCCAGTTAGAAACATATTTATTCTAATTAAAAATATCCACTATCATACCTGCACATTAAAATCAGCAACCGATCTAAATAACATTATTCTGAAGAAAGTGTATGAGCTGGCTATTCCATTTAAACTAAATTTAACTCACAAACAGCTAGCCTAACAGTACTTACCCATATTAGCAAAATATTTGAGCAAAATTAAATATAATAACTTACATGCATGGTATGTGCATGTAATACTAGCACAGGTGAAGTATAGCGTTAACTGTCTAAAGTGCGAATGGATCTCTAATCTCATTAGGTTAACTGATGTCGTCGGCGCCTCGTTAACTTACACAGTGGATAATAAACGTTACTCAGCAAACAAACCTTATAATAAACTATAAAACGTATATTTCAAATATGATGTTTTATTATTCGTCTTACCTTGCCTTCGGCATTGCTGGCAAAATTCAAAAACTTCTTTAGACAAATGAGATGTCAATCAGCATCAGGAACTGCCGGCAGCAAATAAAATTTTAGGGTGGCACCCGGGATGGCCAATCGGATGTCAGGGGTGTCCAGTGCCACCACGGACACCCCTCTGGCTCCGCCACTGAGTATTGGACGGTCGTCCTTAGAGTTGAACAGCATTACGTCCCAATACTTTTGTCCATTAAGAGGCACTGTGACTCTAGAGTGCCCAAAAATATTGGGACGTAGGGCTATTAAAGTGCCAGGGAGAGAGAAATGAGACACACACACACACACACACACACACACCATTTTGATAAGCAGTCTTTCCAATATCCATGCGAAAAATAGCTGATCGTAAATTGTTCTGATTTGGTCGTGTAGACTATATTTGTTCAGGAATAAAAAATATTAAGGTAAGTTCAGCAATGCCTTTGCTATGGGCATATGTTACCCTTTCAAAAACAGTTACATTTAAATTTACAGATCAAATTATATACTGCAATATATACCGTCTATCGTCTATGGTTCAATTTATATCACAGTATGAATTTTGTGCCATATCGCACAGCCCTAATGGCATGCTATTGGTTAGTGTCCAGAAGGTGAAACATTATCACATGGTTAATGCTTAGGTTAATGTTAACACAGTGACTAGCTTGTATCGCTGAAGAGTTGGTGCAGGAACAGAGAGCTTCAGAGGCATGAGGCTACAATTAAAAATTGAGAAGGTCAATTGTGTAGACTAAATAAGTATTCTTCATGAATGCTATAGACTGGCTACTGTCTGCACTAATATCACTGTGTGTGTGTTTGTTTATTTATTTATTTGATTGATTGATTGATTGACTTACTTACTTGCTTATTTTTTATACTTTCTTTCAGACATTGGCTTTGAGGTCCCTGATAAATTCTTGGTGGGATATGCTCTAGACTATAATGAATATTTCAGGGATCTGAGTGTAAGTAAATTTATGTTATGCCAACATATGACCCAAAACAGTCATTTATGAATGGTTTTTATTGTGTGGTTCTCTTCTTTATTTATTTTTTCTTCTCCCCAGCACATCTGTATACTAAGCGACAAAGCAAAAGAGAAGTATAGAGAATGAAAAGAATCTGAAGTGCTGGACGCATGAAGACCACTGTGAACTTTCCCTTCTTGCTGTCTTGGCTGCTGAGAGTTATTTTTCTACTTTCTATGCTTTATCAAAGGAGAATGAACTGCAATGTGGGCCAATTGAGGAACTGCCCGTACTTTGTGCTGGAGATACGTAGGACTGGAAAATAAATGAGCAGTTTGTTCAGTTAGAAGGCCTACTTTTGAATTATATTATTAGATTATAAATATCATTTAAGTGGTTATACTATTATGTTTTTATTTATTGTTTTGACAGAGGCCTTAGATGTACTTGAACATTTATGTACTGAATGGCACTTTTCAATAATGCGGCAACGTCTCAGACTTTGAGGTACAGAGAGCATGAAATGTTATTTGGAGTTATGCAGGGAGTGCATAACTGAACTTTTTGTTGTTTCCTCCAGTAAAACTGTACAGTATTTTATTCATGTGCTGAGAAACAGAGTGTAAAAGTGTGCTTTGTGTATAATGTTGGGATGTTTTGGTATTGATACCAAGCTTTCCTGAATGACTGCAATAAAATAACACTAATGTATGTTGTTGTGGACTAAATGATGTATGGGTAAATGTTCTAAATATGATGTGGCTATTAGCAGTCTCTGCTAGATCAGCACATATAAACATAAGGTCTACAGTAAGTGTGAAAATTCCAGAGGAGAAATACATGACTGGGATGTAGATTTTTGAAATTTCATCTAGTTGATTTAATGTTTTGGATTTCAAGAAAAAGGACACCGGGGTGGCATGAGGTGGAGGGTGGAGAGTTGGGGATGGTGGGTTGCCAAAATAGAAATAGTTGACAAATATGTCCACCATAAAACTTACTGAAGACATTACCAGCTAGTCTTTAATAAATAAATGCCTTCATGACCATTGTGGCCTGGTAATCGTATTCCTTTCCTTTCAACTTTTGACTCAGCATTACAATGAAAAATAGCTTTTACATAAATTTCTTTTCATGGTTATAGATTAAAAATGAAGTAATTTGCCATTTTAAAAAATCCATTAATACGTGACACTTTAGTTCTTATGATCTGGTATTCTTTCCTGAAGATTAAATCTTTCCCAACAGTCATGTTTACTAAGTAGGCTTGAAAGTCTTTGCAAGCCCTGTGTTTAAAGTTGTAAAGTCAAAGCAATGCACACTGTGGCTGTCAAAAATCACTTGATGTTTTTGTCTGATCTAGTTGTCATGTGGATTCACGATATGGACAAAAGCATCGAGATGCACCCGTTTTTTAGGGTTTGGGCTAGGCTCCTTAATTCCAGTGAATGGCAATCTTAATGTTTCCAACTTTGTGGACACAGTTTGGGGAAGAACCTTTTCTATTCCAGCATGACTGTCCCCCTGTGCACAAAGCAACATCTATAAAGACATGGGTGGATGAGTTCAGTGTGGAAGAACTTGACTGGCCTGCACAGATGCCTGACCTCAACCCCATCCAGCACCTTTGGGATGAACTAGACAAACATCAGTGCCTGAGCTTATAAATGCTCTACAGAACGAATAGGTGCTAATTCCCTCAGAAACACTCCAAAATGTCATGAAAAGCCTTCCAAGAAGAGTGGAAACTTAAAGCTGCAGGGGGAGAGGGGAGAGGGAGAGACCAACTCCATATTAAAGTCTATGTATTTGAATGCAATGGCCTTGTTGGCTTGGTGGTCAGGCGTTCCAATACTTTTATCCACATAGTGTATATTTAGCGAGGGCATGAGCTGCATATCAGGTGAAATCACGGCAAGCGAATAATAAAGGAAGCTCAATTCGACTATTTGATCGCAGTCAGTAAACAGTGACTGCAGAAAATTTGTGTTGGACAATGTTAGTTCCCAAAACAGGCCACAATTTTGCCACTATTTTATGTCACAAAACATTTCATTAATTAATAAGTGTCCATTTGCCATACGTGAACAAACCAAATTACAGAGTGAACAGCACGAAATTGTTCTCTGCATTTAACCCATTCACCCATTGCAGCCTGGAACACAGCACCCAGGGAGCAGTGTGTGGGTATGGTACCTTGCTCAAGGACACTTCAGTAGTGCAACTAGCATTCCTGGGATTCACCGACACTCTTTTTTGGTTTATATGTGTATCACAACACGCTCTGGAGGTTATGTTGTCGTTTTTTTAGTTCATTACAAACGAATATGAATAGTTCGAGTGGGTTTAATTTTTTTAAGCTCGGATGACTACAACTCCCAGGGTGCCCTACAGTCTGTTGTCATACTGTTGTTGCGGAAGTGCCAGTGCAGAATGAGGGAATGAGAGGTGGTGGTGTATTTTGTGGTGGAGAGAGAGGTCTTACTGTGTGACAGAGACTAATAAAACAACAGCTCTTTAAGAGAGACTCCAGCTCGCCATGGCTGCTCTGAAATATGCGGGACTGGATGACACCGACAGCGAGGACGAGCTCCCTCCCGGCTGGGAGGAGAGGTCCACTAAAGACGGCTGGGTTTATTATGCCAAGTAAGTTAGTTTAGACCATTCTGCCGACTTTTCTTGCTTTGAATGGATCCAGCAGGGCATTTTCTTTTCTGTATTAAGTGTGAGTGTGTATTTATGTGTTATATGCACCTTGAACATCTTGTCATACACTAAATTTAAGTCTGCAGATTCAGGTACAGCTACCTGTGAGCAGTGGCTTTGAGTGTGACACTGAGGTGAACACTTTTCTCATACCAGCTCTCAGAGGAAACCTGCTAAAAGTAAACACACTGGACTGCTTAGATACACTATATGACTAAAATAAGGTTAATAAAATCTTAGACATATATGCTATATACGTTTAAAACTACAAAATGACAATAAATCCTTACCAACCAAATACATACATCACATTTCACTCCTTAAAAATATTAGTAGAAAGTTTTCATTGATGTTGGAATTTGTCATAAGATTTCCTGCCCTGTAAGAGTTATATCACAGCATTTATGAAAAAGTTGTAAATAATATGAAGTAATGTAAACTGTACATAATGGCAAATTGTAATTGCAGAGAAATATATGTTGTTTATAGCACCAAAATGTATCAGTAAATTGAATCAGCATATTTTGAAAGAATAGTTTTTATAACAAATTTAATTAAGCTAGTTTGCAACGGATACTACTACTACTACTACTAATAATAATAATTATATTATTGAGACAGCTTGTCAAAAGTGTACACTTTGGTGTCACACCCAAACCCACTGCTCAAATGGTCTTTTTCAGCCATGAAGAGATGAAAACGCAGTGGGAGCATCCTAAAACTGGAAAGAAGAAACGCTGTGCCGGAGGTTGGACATTTAATGTCATTATTCCATCGTACATGTCAGGACCCTGGAACTGTCAAGCTAAGCCTTAAACAAAATGAAAAAGTTATAAGTGTAGTTTGTGCCCTCATTAACCTGTTATAGTCACATCACTAATATAAATGTAGAAAAACTTTTATAAGCATAATATGAAACACAGTAGATGAAGTTACAATGTTAAAATTGCTGATTTGAAATGTGTTTGTTTTATTGAAAGATGCTTATGTGCTTTTCTGCAGATCTGCCATACGGTTGGGAGCAGGAGACAGATGACAAGGGACAAATCTTTTATGTTGAGTGGGTTCAGTTATTTATTTATTTACTTATTTACTTATTTATTTACTTACTTATCAATCACAGGTAAGTCTGCTATATGCCCAAAAGTATGTAGACGCCCCTTCTAATCAGTGTATTCGGTTACTTTAAGGTGCACCCATTACACAGGTGTCCAGTTGTGGACATACAATTTGTGTAATCTCCATTGAAAAGCACTACTAATAAAACGGGATGCAATGAAACGTCAGCACATGAGATCACAGTCACCACTGTGGTGTTATCTGGAGTGATGGAGCAGTGTCTACTACCTTTGGGATGGGTTGGTGTGACATGTGTCATCCAGAACTGATTATAGGGCCTCTTACTTCAGCAAAAATTGGGACAAGCCCCCTGTAAATACTCAGAAGAAGAAAAGAGAAAAGTGTCCACAAACTTTTGGACATTTGTAGTCGTTTTTGTGTTTTCCTTGATCTGTGCTATAATGTGGTTTGCCTGTCTACCAGCACTAATAGCGGCGTTAATATTTCTGTAGAAGAGTTTGACTGAAACATTTTGGGTGTGGGTGGTTCTGAAATGATTCATGGTTTCTGAATTTTTGTTCTTTTCCCGGTATTTCAGTCACATCAATAAAAGGAGGACATACTTTGACCCTCGGCAGGCCTTCACTATAGAAGATGTACAGGTGAAGTCCAAGCGCTATGATGGAAACACCCCTGCTCTGGAAATATTACAGGGTCGTGACCTCTCCAACAAGGTCGTAGTCATCACAGGGGCCAATTCTGGTATTGGTGAGTTATATATCTCAATACACAAATGAAAATACCATTAACTAGAAGTAATTTCCTGTTTATTTACTACATTTGTGTGTTGAACTGTTTTACTGTTTGGTTAAATCGTATACTGTGTAGGCAACACTTGCCTTTTTAAGGACTTTGGGTCAGTGAAGAAATTAATGAATTTTTTTTCCCATGTAAATTTATCAACTAGTTAATCTAAACAATTGTTTCTGTATTTATTACAACCCTCTATTCACCTGCCTTACTCATATTAAAAATGTAATTGCTTTTAATGTGCAGAGGGTGGCACTATAACACTGCAAATCATGGCCTTGTCCCAACTCTGAATGTCCATCATCTATCAACATTATCTTTTGAGTGATACATACAAAATCCACAAATCATCCCTTAATAGTATTGATGTTCATTAGTGAGGTTGAATTGGCCGTCACTGTTAACTCTAATGAATAGAGTCTATTTGAACTGCATTAATACACGGCTCATGCCATGGCGGACCGGAGATGAATGCATTTCCGGAGTCTTTGTATCGTAAATTATTGCAAATAGCAGCCATTTAGTCAGCCTTCGAGCCTGTTATAGCACAATAGGGAGAGATAATAAGGACGTGGAGGAAATCCAATCAGCGTACACATGTTAATTGTTTTGTCCAAACCCATACTCCATCTGAAATGTCACACTTGCTTTGTAGGATCTGAGGTCAGTGTGAAAGGCAATTTTCAACACTGTATCAGCAGACATTGTTTTCTTATTGGTGGATTAAAGAGAGGGAATATGATGCAGATGTAGAGGAGCAGGCCTTGTATTTAGTGGAATATGCTGATAATTCTAAAGGTTTTGTGAAATGTACTCTTTATGTCTGAAGTAATCTTTTATATCTTTACCCTATTTAGGATTTCGGGAGAAAGAAAAAACACTAAGATATAAATAGAAAAAATATATGAACCTGTGTGAAGACTGTGTGTAGAGAATGCAGCAAAAAATTTGGCCTCTGGCATTATGTTATAAGTTTTAGTTCTCTACGGTAAACATGATCATTGTTGTATAATAACAAGGTGTACACATATCTAGAGAAACCTCCGCGAACTTTAATAAGCCGATAAATGTATGTGTCGTTGTAGCTGTCTTTTCTATCCACTAGAGGGCAGTGTACGTCTTCTTCTGCAGAAGAAGCTCAGAATGCTCATTCATATTCCAAATAAAAATTAGGATGAACTTCTGGAAAGGTATTTGGTGATTTAGAGCCAAGAATATGGAGATACAAAACGAAAATACACACCATTAAAGCAGTAGTAGTACTTGCTAAAAATAATAGTAACTATATTATTATTATTATTATTGTTATGGCAGTTACAAACTTAGCTACTTAAATTAGTCTTAAAAAACAGTTTCAAAATATGCTGATTTAATTTACTGCTACATTTTGGTGCTATAAACAACATATGTTTCTCTGCTATTAAAAGTTGTCATTATGTACAGTCTACATTTGTTTACATTTCTAACAATTTCAGAAATGCTATGCTAAAACTCAAAGCAGGAAATTATTTGAGACCGGGAATTCCAACATTATTTGAAATTCCAACATCAGTGAGAAATTTCTACTATTTTTAAGGAGTGTAATGTGTTGTATGTATTTGGTTGCTAATGATTCTTTGTAATTTTGTCAGTTATAATGTATATGGTATACATGTTGTGTCTCTGATTTTACTGAGCTTAGTCTTCTAGTGTATTTAAGCAGTCCAATGTGTTTACTTTGTGAATACATTTCTTCCTGTTATTAATTCAGATGGTTTCCGTTGAAGCAGTTTTGGGTTTAATGCATTGAAAACGAATATCAGCTGCCAGGTACTTCATGCATTGAGAGGCAATATAATTTCTCTCATAATAAGCCACATGATATGGTAATTGTGGTCAGAGAGCATAGTGCATTGCCATGCTCTGTCTGATTAGACCGTTGCTCAGTGCATCCCATTAGTCCATTACTCTTCTGTGTGACTCTCTCTTTCTTTAAACTTTGCTCTCTGCCGTATTTAATAGCAGTAATAGAAACAAATGTTCCTTGGTATATTCTCCCTCACCCTCTCCCTCTTTCTCTTTCTCACTTTCTTTCGCTCTCTAGCTCTCTCACTTTCTTTATACCCCTCTCTCTCTCTCTGTCTCTCTCTCTCTCTCTCTCACTCACTCTATGCATTCTCCTTTTGTATTGCTGTACACCTGTACCACTGCATTGATCTTGCAGTGGTTTTGACCCCAACTGATGCCTCCCATTCATTTCCATTAGCAACTTGGGCGCTTTCCTTAATTCTCTTCTATTGAACCAACTAAAAGTTATTTACCGTCCAGAGTGCTATTCACTTTTCACTGAGGCAGAAACGACTGCTGTCACTGTGTTGCGGGGTGATTCACGTTTGTCTTCTTTATGGAATCTGCTAAAAATCTTTTGGCAGTGTAGTTTTTCCAATAACATAATTTCTCATTTACTAAATGCAGGTTTGAAAAAAATGTGCTTTTGACATTGTTATATGGTCAATCTTTCTGCATTACCCTTTTATATCTTCCTTGTTTAGTCTGTGTTCTCTTTATACAATTCTGGTTGTTACCAAAATCTTCTCAAGGAAACCTAATATCACAAAGAGACTTTACATGTACCAGATATGTGGGGAGAGTAGTTTTCCCTCAATGCATTATCAGAATTTGTGTAAATTCCAGTTCCACTTTGCGTCCCAGTTGGGATAAGTGTGTTTTCCCTTTTCCTGGTTTTTGCTGGAGATGATGGGATGGAACAGCTATACTGTATGTCACCCTTTATTAGAATGAAGACTGCTGTTTAAGTGCATTGTGGAGCTGTGTGTTTATTTTTGGTTATTGGGTGTGTAGTTGGATTCCCTCCAGATCTGTACCGTTGCCAGGTGGATGGCTCTGGCCTCTCTGCTGCCATTCTCTGATGGTGATGGATGTCGTGTGGTGGTTTCATTGCACTAATGTGGCTGTATTTGTCTTGCTGTGTCATAGCCATGTGGATATGAATGTATGTGTACGAAGCTATATTTGTCCAGTGTCTATTTTAGTTTGGAGACCAAAATAACCCTGTCTCAGAAACAGAGAAAAATATGTCTTTTATTAACCGTATATTTTACACCACTGTGTTAACTTCAGGTATCTCAGTTTATTTTAGAAATACGTCAAACATTTTAAGAAATACGTAAAATGTTTTGTCTGAAAATTAGATTTTTGCTAAATTATGTGGTATTGGCCTTCTCTGTTCCAGTCATTCATTGATATGCTACTCACTGGTACATGTGAATAAAAGAATGACTTGAAAATCAAAAAAAAAAAAAAAAAAAGAAAGTGTAATGATATTTAAGTCCCTTTTGCAAATGTCCCGTCTCACAGCACTGGCACTACTCTCATCTTGTGACCTTCCTCTCGTGTTGTATTTTGGGGAATTCTCCATGTATGTCAAGGAAATCGAGTGCAGAAGGTCGCGCTGGGTACAAATAACAAAGCTTAAGGCATGGAAATCTTCTGTTTTGTGGGGGGAAATACTACCGTGGCCGGTGTGCATTTTGAGCTGAATTTGACTTGCTGTGTGATTGTGCTGGTATGTCTTTATGCTGCAGTGGTGCTGGTGGATTAGGCATCTGGCTCTCTGCACTGGCACAGGGATTAGGTGGAAAAGTGACTCCAGCTGGAGATAAAGCCTGAAGGCTGAGGCTTTGTGGGGGAGCACTAGATTGAAGCTGATATGTTCAGCATAACTGCCATTAAATCAATTGCAACCCCCCTTTCTCCTATTTACACTCCTCTCTTTGTCTGTGAATGAGAATGCCCGAGCACACAGATGCTCAGACATGTTCAAAGAGGAGAGAAGCAGCTCCTAACAACATTTAAAGGCCGAGAAGGCAGAACGCGTTTGCTGGTTGCCAATTGTTCTCTTGCATGAATTCTTTCTGTATTTTGAGGAACACTGTATGCTTTTAAGACTGCTCTGGCAAGTTGCTTGGTTTTCTTCCTGCCGCTTTTTCACCTTGAGTCTATTTTAGGAATGTTTATATACATCTGGAGCTTGTTATTGTTAGCGAACGGCTGAGGAAATGGAATCGGAAGGTTCTTATGTGCATTTCATGTCTTTTTTGATGAATCTGTTCATTAGCTATATAATGAATACGAGGTATGGTTGGTTAGTCAAATTATTGAACTTTATTGACCTTGGATAAAATTCTGGGAGTGCGGCAAAACTGATGTAACTTGCAAGAAAATTACAGCTGGGTATAAAAGGTTCGATAATGATTACAGGCTCAATGCAGCTGAATAGGTAAGAGCGAGGACTGGAATGTGTGTATGTGTTTAAGTGTTTAAGACCTTTGGGCTTTTAAAGGGAAGTGAGGATGGCCTAGATCGTATGTGAACTCAAGTGGTTTATGGATCAATTTCGTGTAGAGCAGAAGTGTTATAGTTTCTCTCTCTCTCTCTCTCGCTCTGTCTCTCTCTCGCACTTTCTTCTTTTCTTTTTCTGTCCCTTTGAGTATCATTGTGGGTGTGTTTATATGTGTGTGGATGCGTGGTTGTAATGGTGAATAAAACTGCAGTGTTCAATCGACCGCCTTGTGTGAGGTAGGGCTGCATGGTAAATCACTTTTTAACCATTTTTAATAAGGTGCAAGTGTAATGTGATGAAAATAAATTATTTTGCTCTGAACAATACTGGCCAGTATTTAGCCATGTCACAATATGGGTTAACCTATATGTTTGCACTGTGTAATATGTAGTAATAAAATTGTATTTTGTCCGTATCATACAGCCCCAGTGTGGGGTGAGTGAGTGGAGCCGTGTGAGAGGCTGCTGTGGGGACAGGGTGACCGGTGCAAGTGGAGGGCATGATGAAAAATTGCGGTGGGAGTTGGCTGTGGCCACTAGGGGTCAAAGCTGGAGTCTGGGAGGTGGCTTAGGAGGGGTTGTCAGGGGCAGCTGGGGGCAGGAGAAGCTGGGCGGTGGTGGTAATAGAACAGTGTGAGCTGCTCAGGTGGAACTTCTCACCTCGCACTCCTGTAATTACAAACCATACATTTCACTTTGGGCTGTGACAACACCTCCCCAATCCCAAATGAAAGTGGGGTGTTATTAATGGGGTGAATTAGGGCTCCTCGTAGATGTAGGGGAGCACCAGACTCCCCATTTTAACCCCCAAAAATATATTGGGCACCTGCTGCTACCAAAAACTTCCTTTTTACATTTAATCATTTTATATAGTCATTACATCAGGGGCCAAGGTAGCATCAGCAAGGTGCAGGGAGATCTCTTCCTTGAGCACAGGTGAATCTCAACTGTAAACCCTCTGATTTCTGAAGAAGACAAAATGCATTAGATATAAATATGGCTAATTTGTGTAGGTTTGTATTCTTTGTTACACACCAAACAGCAGTGAAGTAAGCTCTGTATGTGTGTATTAACCAAGGGTGATATGAAGTAGAGGGTGAATGGAGCCAAACAGTCCATGAAATCACAAAATCAGACTCTTTACTTGGAGTCAGCTCTCCTGCATTTCACACTGTGTATCAACCAGCACCTCAGTGCCAAACTCCTGTTGATTTGATTGTTTTTTTAAACAATAGTTACATGTTATTTGTACAACAGGTCCATTGATAGCAATGATTGTACTGCACATATTTTGTTCTTTATTTAAAAACACTCTGTACAAAGGTACCAAAGAATTGATTTTTGGACCAGAGCAACAGAGGAAATACTTTTACTTCCTTAAATAGCTTTTCATCTGAAGGTTTCCTTCCCTCAGTCCAGATTATGCACAAAAAGCTGAAATACAAAATTCACCATAAATGCAGAGCAAGGAAATATCTATGCAGCATCTCACATTATATATTATATGTACTGCATATTATATAACATTATGTATGTATGTTACAGTATTCAGGTAACTTCTATTTTTTATGTAATATTCTTTCTAACTTTCATATGTTCTGTCTTTTGATATAAAAAAGAATGTATTCACCTGAACAAAAAAGTAAAGAGGTGTTCATTAGCGTAAACTTAAGAAAGTTTATTAAATGATGAGGGGATATTCAGGCACAATAGAACCACTGTTTGTGGCAGTTGCAGCCTCAATACATCTACACTAATAATCAATTGGATTTTTTCAGCATTAAGGTTCAGTTTTGGCCCATTGTTCAGTTCTTCAAGACTGTGAAGGTCCATCTCATGGACTTGCAATTTTAAAATCCCCTGGGGTAGCTGGTGGCCTAGTGGTTAGGGAGTTGCCCCTGCAACCAGAAGGTTGTGGGTTTGAATCCCTGGACTGCTCGTGGTACCACGGAGGTACCCTTGAGCAAGGTACCGTCACCTCATTGGTGCCAGCACGTTGCTGCACTTGGTGAATGGGTTACATGCAGAGAAAGGAATACACATTGTTCACACTGTGTGCTGTGCTGTGGTGTATTCACCCATGACTATAAGGTGACACTTTACTTTAAATCCATCTTCTCTCCTTTCTTGGCCAATGAGATTACATTCTCCTCTAAATTTTTCTCCCATTATATTGTTGCATTCATGTGTCCTTCAGTGGTGTGTAATGTTTTCAGAGAAGCTACCCCACCTCTGTACTTCTCTGTCTTCTTGCAGTTCAGTGCTGTTTTTGAGATCTTACACAAAACCATTCTTTCTCCAAACATTATGATCTGAATTACCGCTCAAGTGTTTTGTTCTTGTTTCACTTGACCAAAGAACATTGTTCCAAAGTACCTGATTCGTCTAAAAGCCTGTGTGCAAATTTTAGACATGCATCTATGTGTTCTTTTAGGAGAGGTATTTTATGCAGGGCTGTAGGAATGGAGATAATTGTGGCACAGTTCGTTGTTTGTTCTCTGTGCTGATGATCTTGCTGTGTTCAGGTGGTCTCTCTCACTTCTATCTTATCTTCCTCATCATTAGTCTGGGAGAAATCTTGTATGGCTCACCTGTCTGTAGGAACCAGTTTTACTGACATGGATGTTTAACATCTTTGCTAGGGCTTTTTCCATTTGGATGTTGTTTAAGTGTGTTGCCCTCAGAAACTCCTTCACCATTGCCCTGATTGCTACTTGTTGCATGAAAGCTTTGTCCGTATCATACAGCCCTAGTGTGGGGTGAGTGAGTTGACCTGTGTGAGAGGCTGCTGTGGGGACAGGCCCAATGGCAACATCTTTTATAATCACATCAGGTGACATTTGGTTTTACAAGCCAGTATTTGAGCAGTGAACCCATAATTTGATCTTCAGATCGGCTTTAAATGTTTTCTAACCAGAAATCCACACTACATGTACTACTCGTACAAATCCATCTTAATGGCAGCAAAAGCGTATGTTGCTAATTAGCTTATACTTGTCCGTTTATCATTTGTCTGTTTACCATTTGTGAAGTCGTTTGTAATTGGTTGCTGTACATGCTACCCGTTTGTGTATGTTGAAGAGAGTGATGACCCTTTTCTGACCTTGTGTAGTGTGTGAGCAGGGCTGAGAGGCTGACAAAAGAACAACACAAGGCTGTTGTTTTTCTCATCTAGAGCTCACCCTGCTCTTCTGTTTGAGTGGGAGACACACACACACACACACACACACACACACACACACACACACCACATTTCTGTTAACCCAACAACTGGTCGTTATATCCAAATTAATGTCAGGGCCTCTCTATTTTCCATAAATAACACCCAGCAGGTCGCTGCTGTTGTTAAACATGCTCTAATTTGTTTCCCATTATGAAAAACATCAGTGTCGATTAACTCATGTTTCAAGCCCGACAGCCGCCACGTTTTTTCCAAGGTGACAGTGAGAACAGGGCTGTTGATCAACAACATTATTTGCTCCAGTTTTTTTTAAGCTCAACACCCCTCCTTTGTTTCTCAGACTTTTATAGAATCCATTTAATTAAACCTTAGGCCACAGTATTTAATTTGTATACCTGCTCACAAAACAGACACTCAGTGAGCAGTTTTGTGGGTATTTACTGAAAGTGAAAGAATTCCTGAATTCTCTGTTATTTTTTTATTTGGGTGTCTGTTTCCAGTGATGGCAGTTCATTGTACAGATGCACGGTGCTCCTTCCATTACTCCTAATAAGGTGTCATATAATTTAATTCCATGCTTCACTTGTCAGAGTGGAGCTCTTATCCGCCTCCAATTTTGAGTTTTAATGGATATTACTCTTTAGCACTCGCCTCACAATTAGGGGTCCTAGTTTGCCTTTTAATGAAAATCAGATTAAAACTTAATCTAATTAAAGTTCATTTTAATCCACGCTATCATGCAAACTGTCTGTCGCCTGGAATCTTGGTGCCTCACTGTCAGACTCATTTAGCTTGCATGGAAGTGTAAGGTCAGACTATCAATCAAGGGTTTTTATGTGTGTGTGTGTTGGGGGTTTGGGGTGGGGGGGTGGTCAAATTGCTCCACTTATGGAGTGCGCTATCGCATGCAAAAAAATATCTCCTGTTTTTCCTAACAAAAATGACACACGGCTGTCAGTTTGGACTGGAGGGTCGATTTCAGAACAGAGCTTGTCTCAACGTATTGCGCAGTGGAGCTCAGGGCAAGTGTCTGATTTCTAAGTGAACTCTAGAAAACTTTTTTTTGAAGCAAGAAAGAGTAAAAATTATGACCTGCACACAAATGTAGCTCATAATCGATGGTGGTTGTCAGGTGTCACTTCCAGAAATGCCCTCTGCTGGCTTTACAGAGAGAGGAGAGTGAGAGAAAGAGAGCGAAGAATAATTGAGTAACGGTTCTGTGTTTGAGACGTGTTGGCCTGTCAGCTCTTTTCTGGGCCATGACAGCGTAATATGTTTTACAAGCGGCATGGCCAAGGGTTATTTCGCCGTCTTAGCGAGCAGAATAAGCAGCCAGCATGTGTCTGCAGCATGGGGGCACAGCCGTGTAGTGCTACAGCTGGAACACACACTGCTGGATCCACTTCCAGAAGAACTGCACATTGCTCTCATGCGGAGACTACCAACTAACCTCAGAATTGCTGAGCAAGTGACTGATAGAAATTAGGTTAATTGATATACTGTACACAAAGCCTACATTTATTTAGAAACATTTTAATTGTGACATAATATGTTGTATAAAAAAGTTGTCATAATACATTTTATTTATATAATGTAGCTGTAATATTATGTTCAACATGATCAAAAAATTAGTAGGTAAAAATATACTCATTTTATTTGAATCTTTTCCAGAAGTCATGCCCGGGAATAAATAGCCATCTGCTACTGTCTTCTGGCAAAAAAAGTCACAGGGCAATGTGTGTTTACAGAGGTATGATCTAAACAGTAGTGCTGGTGATAAGTTCGTATTTATTTAGGTTATGTAATAGCATACAGTGACTCACTGGCATGTGTATGTCTGTATACGTCAATATGTCTGTATAGGTCTGTACAGGTCAATATAGAAGGTCATTTTGTGATGATAATATTTCTTTTTTTTTTTTTTTTTTTACCTTGCCTCATTTCTATTGACAACAACACCTACTTTGCTATCCTTTATTTTGGAGTTAAATTGTTTGTGCTGAATCATTAAGGCTTTGTAAATCTGGATTTAATTAGCAAATCATGGCAATGTGGACAAGAACAAGTACCATGTGAGATTATTGCTTAAAAAAGCCTGAGTCTGTCTTTTCTAGGTCAGCTGTTGTGGAAGCGTGTTCTAGCTGGCACCCGGTGCAAGTCAAGAGTTGAGTTCTTGTGCGCTTACATTCTGAATGAAATAAACACCTTTCTCCATTCTAAATGACCTTTTCGTAAACTTAATTATTAATGTCAGGCTTTCAGTTGTTGGCCAGCATCTCCAAGCTGAAGCTTTGGCTCGGCATGTCTATTTTCAGCCCCTCATACCTCTAAATCTGATGCCCACTCTGCCTCTTAAACTGCTGATGCCAGCTTTAGAGAAACTTTAAACACACTTTGTGTAATCAAAGGGACAATGCAAAACGGTGGGTCAGCAAAAAACAGCCCAAACAATACCCCAAGTCCCCCCTAAATATAACCTTTTTTGGCTTTTTTTGTTGGTTTTTTTTTTTTTTTGAACAAAACTTTTTAATGTTCTCTCCCTCACCCCCACGTAATTAGTTCAGTAATTTTAGTAAAGCGTTTCAACCTTTTGGGTTTGAATGACCCATTTAGACTTGAGATTTTGGAAATGAATTTCTACTCGTATCTTTACTCATGGGCCGTATATATCTGTGGAGTGATAGCGGGCTGCAGGATGTTGAGACCAATGCCTATCTGACAGTGGATGATGGTGGAGAATTCTTATCTTCCATGCTTTGAAGTGTGTCGCGTCATCTGTTGGGTTAAAGAAGTTTGTCTAATACACACTGTCCTGTTTTCTCTGTTACAAAAAGCTTGACGAGAAACTGTATTCTTAGAACATTTTTTTTTCTCTATTATATGTTATTGTCATTACATCTTGTACCTTTTTTTTATTGTGGTGGCTCCTCCTGAAAGTGCCCTTAGTAACATTTCTAACTTTATCTGTGCTGGAGCTCGCAAGGGCTTCCACTACATTAATTCAATCATTTTCATCAGTCTAGAGGGAGTTGATTAAGCAGCTGAAAGAGAAGCCCATGGCTGTGTGTGATGGAGCAGAGCTCGGACTGAATTGGAGATATGGCTTTTAGTCCTTCTCCCCCTCTCTTTCCCTCCACTCCATTCAGACCCAAATAGAGAGAGAGAGCATCGATAATGTGAGAGAGCATTGATCGCAGCGTTATCTGAACAAGAAGACTAATCGCAATCATGTCATTTCCCTTTCTCTATTCCTCTCTCTCTGTCTCTCTGTGTCTCTTTCTCTCTCTCTCTCTCTCTGTCTCTCTTGCTGCAGGTTTTGAGACGGCACGCTCCTTCGCTCTTCATGGTGCCCATGTGATCTTAGCCTGCCGGAACAAAACTCGCAGCGGTAAAGCAGTTAGCCTGATTCTAGAGGAGTGGGTGAGTGTGTACGCACAGCACATGTTCTGCATAGTCTACATATTCACATATTTTGGCTGCTGTTAAAACTTCAGCATCGGTAAACACTAAAACTGAGATTTCTAAAATCTCTTGTAGAATACTGTCCTGTCTCAAGTTGTATTATCTTAATAGTAAATGCTGTGGCAGTCATTTCACAGCGAAGTTGTTGAAGGCAGTAATTCTCTCATGTGTAAACTCCTCTAATCTGATTTTATAGTGTATAATGCATTGTGTGAAGACATATTTCTATGAGAAAGCACTACATGATAAAGGCACTGTATGTTTTATTATTAAAATCAGTATATGGAGGCTTTGTGTTTTTTTCTGCCTTATTTTCTTTTTCACAGTTTTGCCTGTTGTCATATTTAAATCCCTCATGCTGTTCTTCTTTTCTGTTAAACAATAGCCATGAACTAACTTGGGAGAGAACGTGTGCTTTTTCAGTGCCACGTATAGCCAGTCGCTGCAAGTTTTTAAGCCTCTATTCATACTTCACACATTATAGTACAGCTGAGAGCATTTACTGCTCAATTCATTACACTTACGTAAAGTAACTGACTAATATCACAATGTACTGTGGAGAAAAAAAGGAGAGAGGCCGTTCGTCCCACCCAGTGAGAGCATGACCAGCTGAGCTTGAGTGGACTGCCCTAAATAAAGCTCTGCACGTAACTAACAGGGCTTCAACTGGTTGCTCTACCTGAGAACCTCTACGTACCATTTTTTTTTCAGGATCAGTATTTCTCAGTTGCAGCTCACTGAAAGTAAAGTCTAAATTATATTCTCATTTAAATTCCCATTGAAAAGTTATATTTGTGCATACAGCATAGTTTTGCAGCAAGACAATTTTTGCCATTATTACATGGAAACAACTTGATAAGTGTTGATTAGTGTTATGTATATACAAATAAAAATGTAGTGACGTGAAAGTGTTATTTATTATGTAACTGTGTAATTAATGAAGTAATTCCATTTATATAGTTCAGCAGTGGCAGTAACTCCTCTATGGGTTTCAATGGGTTAAAAACATTTGACAAGAACTTGTCACAAAGCCTCTGATTCTCAGGTCTTAAATTCTCCAAAGTGCTCTGATGTTAGTCCTCCTGTCTCTTCTGTGAATTTACCAGAATGAATTCTGCTATGATGGTTTTGGAAAGCTCATCTAAGACCATAATGTGGAAGTTGTTGGGAGCTATAACAGTTTTACAACAATACATGAGCCCACTTTGGTTGCTGAGGTGTTGTTAGCTTTAGAAATCACCTTTAGACTATTACTATAACACTAATTAAGTTGAAGCTTATGGTCTGGGCTAACTGGTCTGTGTCAGGAGTCTCCCATTCTGAAAATAATTTTAACAGTGCTGTAGTTGCAAGCTTATGCAGGTTTTTAGCAACAAAACAGGTAATGAATTTTGCTTGTCAGTGCAGACAAAACATTGTACTTTATATCAGCATATAATAAATCTGTTTCTAGGTATTTACTTTTACTAATATGTGATTAATAAAGGGCCCGCTGAAGCTGCTTTGCTCAAGTTGAGTTTGAGCCTCTCCAGTCTGCGCCGAGGCAGATTTCTGATAGCCTGTGTTATTAGTGGGAGGAGAGTGTGAGGGCCGTCTGATAATTAACTTTGATTATTGCACTAATATTGTGGCACTCCTGACGCTCCCCTAGATTTATGACTGTGGGAAAATAAACAAATGAAATGTAGGTGCTGGAGCAGAAAGAATAAGCTATTACCAGCGCTGTAATTACAGCCGTCCCGAGACTGCGAATTAGTTGATTAATTACAGGATGCCGATAGATTACCGGCGAATCTAAAGTGCTTTAAAGCGGCTGAAATATCTAATTGAACAAAGGCCCTTCTCTGCGCTGGATAATTCGTCAGCTCCGACAGCTTCAAATCAAGGCATGTTTTAATAAATGTAGCTGAACTGCTCCGAGGCATTTTACACTCCCGCACGCACTTACACTCGCTGGCACATCCTACCCCAGTGCCACAAGACTGAGTGATTTTGAAACAGGAATAAAACAGAAGTTAGTAGCCCCCCACAATTATTGCATCTGTTAAGAGTTTAATATGCTTGAGAATATTTCAAACGTGTTTCAAACATTTCAAATGTGTTTTTCTTTGATATCATTATTTTATGCTTGTTCGGAACAAGAGTCATGTGGGTTATGGTCTTGAAGAATGAGTGGATAAATAATGTCAAAAGAAGAGCTGATCACGTTAAGATTCTCATTTTCTGATTAAGAAATGTGAGATTTGATTTGACTCCTATATCACAGGCACTCCAGGATGAGTAATGAGAGCAGTAATATCAGAGTGAATCTCCTCGGCTGGAGACATACTCGTACACTTCAGCACCGATATTAATAGAGCTAGGAAAGGACGAGATGAAGGAAATTAATTGTTAAAGTGATGGATGAACTCTCAGAGTCTTCCCACGCTGGTGTTAAGGTTATTTTGATAAAGATGTATATTTTGAAGTCTCCTGGACAATAGGTCAGGGCATGTGCTTCCTGGGTCAACTGGAATTCTGTGTGGGCTGGTTTTAGGGCTGTGAATGCGGTAGCCTTGATAACCTTTAACCTCCAGTCAAGCGATCAGGCCACCTAACAGCATGGTTGTGTGTGCTCGAACACACAGTGTTTATTTGTTCTTGCTTATTTATTTCTGCAATTGCTGCAAAACCAGAGGTGTAAGGAATAAAAAAAGGTTTGTCACATTTCAGTTTGATCTTTTTCCTTTATTATTATTATTGTTGTTGTTGTTATTATTATTATTATTATTATAATGAATTATAACAAATTATAAGGAATTATTTAACCAAAAGTGATCAGTAATATACAATATACAATATAGTCCTGCTTGTCTTGTCCAAAATTAATGTGCTCATTTATTTAGTAATTATTATTAAAATCATTCCCATAAACAGTAACAAAACCATTGATAAGGGAGGAAAATTTCACACACGCGCTTAGTTTGGGCTGAGCTCTGAATGTACAAGAGTAGCCTTATGTTCAGTTAGGGGAAAACCACATTGTCGAAACTCGTGTTCTTCTTCTGAAGGTTAAAATGTTTTCTTTTTTGTACAAATTCATTTTGATTTTATATTTTAAAAAATCTTACAGACTTGAAACATATAAAAGCTGATCCTATTCAGACAATGTGAAGAGACAGCAATGGTCATCCTTTAGTACGTCCTGCAGCTCATGCTCATGCTGGGTGGTGTCACAGGTCTGTGTGCGTGGATGGTGTTCATGCGGAGGCGGTTGATTATGACTCTCGGCATTTAAACATCAGTGATCACCAGAGAGAAACAATGGTTTATTTTTAGAATGAAGCCAGGTTGCTTGGTCTTTACCGCACTCTGCAAATCTTTTCCTTCATGCAGACATGCTTACTAATCACACTACAAACCCCCTCCCTCCGCACATGCTTACTAATCACGGTATAGCAGCTTACATCTGGAAAAGTGCAGTATCATGCTGATTCAGCCTGTTAGGGACCCCCCCAACACACACACACACACACACACACACATTCAAGGAGCAGTCAGATTTGACTCAGGATGGTCTCTCTCACTTTAACCTCTTGTATAAAGGCCCATCCATCTACCAGATGCTCTGAGATTATCTGTACTGAGATGAGCTGCCAGATCCTCTGTGTTATCTGTGGTCAGAGGAGGTTGAGGTTTATCAGTATGTTTGTTTTGAGTTTATTGTAGAGTGCATGGTGAGGTTGAAGTCAGGAGGAAGTGGACAGTGACGGTTATCTCTTTGGTCACATTTTTACCTCTGTAATGCACTATGCTTTAGAAGTCTTCATCTACATTTCTCCCTGTCTGCTTGGGGTCATTTGTCCTACAGTTTTTACTCACATATTTTGAATACTTTTTGGTTTTTGTTATGTTGCGTTGTTATACAGTCAATTTTTTGCATTTTTAAAAATCCAGTCAGCTAAATCTTCTTGCTTGGAGCAAGAAGCTTTTGTGGCCAGTTGTATGGACCTTGAGTGGCAGGACATATGGCATATAGAACAGGCTTACTGACCATTATCTGTAACTATAGATATACACAGATATTTTGCGCAATATAGTAAATTCTTTCAGCTGCTAAAATAGGCCCCCTTTAGTGAAGGAAAATAAATGTTTCCCCCAAACACTTGAAGGAAAGCAAGCCAAGACAAATGACATGGTCAGTGATGAGATCTGCATAAACCTTGCTTTGGTAAATGTTTCCTGTGGATGCAATCCTGTCTCTCCTGACCTGGGTATATTTAGATGGAGCTGATTCAAGCTAACAGCACAAACATTAAATATGGCAGACCCACTGCTTTTCCCCATGAAACCTTTAATTAATCAGTTTCTACCTAGCTAATTGCAATTGTTGAGGGTAGATCAAGGCTGCATGTTTACGTTATGAGGGTGTTTTACAATTAGAATACTGTTAGGGATGTTTATTGGGGTTCAGCAGGTTGGGCTTTTATAGTGTGCGATGGGGCCAATATAAATGGGGGTGAAGAATGAAACAGCAGATGTGCACTAGAGAAGTAAGAATAGAATAAAGCTTCAGAGCTGTGGGTTGAGCGTTCTAATGCTGAGGTAACATTTTCAGCTCTCCTTGCATGTGTATCTTTCCATTAGAGCCAATATTGTAACAGCAACTAAATGAGGAAGGTATATAACCCTCAATGTTATTTCAAATATAATTACATGTTGACAATCATAGCACATCAAAAAAGGCAGATTTTAGAGGAAACTAGTTTTGCTGGATCTGATTATACTGCGTATTCTCTTGCTACGGGCAGCCGTTGTTATAAATGAGGGTCAAGCTGGTGGTAACAGTCGGAATGATGTGTGTGCGTGTGTATAGTGTGCGTGTGTTTGCATGCCTGTGAGTCTATGTGCCTGTGTGTATCTCTGTGATTTAGTTTTCTTGATTGCCTGTAAAATTCTGCTTATCTCTGATTCATAGTCCCCTGAGAGCGATTTAATAGAGTCTCGGGGGGGATGCATTTCTGATCAAGGCCCGTTGCTGTTGACCAGAATAACTTAGCTGCTTTTTTGTTTAAATGTGTTTGTCTTTTTTTTCCTACTGGTGTCAAAATGCTAATGAGGCATGTTGTAATCATGTTAATTGCCTACCTAGCCTCGTGTTACCATATATTCATTGTTTTTTGCAGAACTCTATTTACAATTGAGAAGGAAATTAACATGGCTGGTGTGGGCTGAAGATGCGTTGTGTTGTTAGGGTGTGCTTTGGAACCAATTAGGGTGAACCCTCCTCTCCATAGAGGTTTATGGAGAGAGCGAGTAGAGGAAAACTCAACCTTGTAATGTGTAAAAAGCAAATTAACATTGAGGCAGACAGACAGTCTAGTGTAATTAGATAAGTGACCATATTTAACTTTCCACATGCAGTGCTGTCTGCTCTTGTCAAGCATGGCACTTTATTCACAACTGGAGAGTGGAGATGCTTTCTCCTCTGGATACAGCAGCCTAATGAGCTATTAACAAACAGATTGGTGTATTGCTTTTAATTGCTGCGGTACATTTTATTTTCGTGGTAGCCCGTTGCTTTCCTTCCCTCATGATCAATTTAGTGAACATACTGTGATATATAATTTAGAGGACTTTGAGCTTTGAAGAGAGAGAGAGCGGTAGAGAGATACTAAGACACGGTGAGAGAGCATAATAGTGAGCAGACTTAAACATTAAAATAACCTCATGTGATACATTTGCCGGAGCAGCGTGCAATCAGACTCGCCAAGACTAGGCTGTTGTCAGTCCCGTGTCTCAGAAAAACTTTAGGTGGAGGAAGAAAACCCCTTTACTGTAACAACTTTTGTATCATTTCTATTGGTCAGTTCATCATAAAATATTCACACAATATAAAGGACCGATTGTGTGAATATGATGAAAATGAAGATTTGTCATTCCGGTCTAAAATTGAGTAACATGACTGACTTAAAATGTTTTCAGAAATGTAGGTACAGTTTATTGTTGTGGTTTGATTTTATATGAGCTCAAAAGTTGAAGTCAATCATGTTAGTTTTTAATGGCAAAAACAAATGATGGTCCTCTGGGTTGAGTAACAAGGTTTTGATGGTGTCGTGCCGATATGTAATTGAGGAGTAGATATAGTTAGAAAAAGCGTGTCTCGGGTTTTCAGCTTGCTCCTACCCAGCCTGGTGTAGGAAGGTGCCGCTTAATCCACGTGTGCTCCTTTTGGAGTCAGATGAGTTGGAGGAAGAGCAGCCTCGGAGAATGTGTGCGCTAACGTCCTGTGTCATGTTGACGTGCAGCTCCGGATGGTGGCCTTGATTGTAGCTGAAGGTTGGTGGATGGAGAGCGGAGGTGACATGCATGGAATGCTGACCACAACTATTGCGGGACACCCTGGGGCCAAGGCACACTGCTCTTTTTGAGGCTGCCAGAACCCGTCGCAATCTGTGTGTGTGTGTGTGTGTGTGTGTAAGCGACACGTAGTGGGAAATATCATTGCCCTTTTCTGAGACAAAGAAGTTGGCTTCGTATAAAAAAAAATACAGATTTATATATATATATATAAATATATATACATACA
>JBBPCX010000135.1:12403398-12421116 GCA_037974365.1 Hydrocynus forskahlii
TTGCAAGAATGTAATTTCCAGTATGTCTCTGGGCTTCCTTTTTCGTTTGTTTTTATTTCCTCTTGTTCCTATTGTTTTTTTTTTCTTATTTGCATAAACAAGATTCTAGTATCTCTCCAATTTGTGCAGGGTGTATCTTCCCTGTTCCCTGCAGAGAGCACTTATAAATCTGTTGGAATGAATGATTTCCAGCCTTTTCTGCTATTCCCCAGATGAAAGATGGCTCAGCTAGCTGTTTCTCTACATATCAGTACCAGCTCTTTACTCCAGAGGGGCTACAGTGGCTTTCATAATGCGTTCTCATTCTCCTGTACTTTACCTTTTCCCCTCCATAAAAGCCTCGGGTGACTGATTTAGATTGAATGAGAGATAGAGATCACAGCTAGTCTCACTTTGGGACTCTGTCATACACACACACACTCTTTATTAAGAACTGCTTATATGAAGAACTCCACCTTACCATTTGATCTCCTCCATGTATAAATCTGTTGCCTTTTTCTGAAGTAGCAGGCAAGTGCATAGATTATGGGAAATGCATCTGTTTTGTTTTGTTTCCCAGAATGTCATTGTTATTGACATTGTTATTAGCTAATCCAGAAGTGTTTTGTTGGAAAATAAGAGTGATGGAAAGAGTTTTTGTCTCTGAATAAATTATGTTTCTGTTTAATTAGGTTCTGTCTTGCTGCCGAAGCATGCTGCACCATCCAAACTTTGCCTTGAATCTTTAAAATATGTTGCTTTAGCCAAAAATATGGTATTTTTCTCGGAGACAAAATTTTCGTTTGAAGAATTGATACTACCAGCCAAAAAAACAGCTTTTCGTTTTTTTTAAGTCATTTTGGGGGTCTCTGCACTCATGATTTACCACTGTTTTGGTTTTATCAGCATTTTCTACAAAAGCTTAGGAAGCCTGGAAAATGGACAAAATGACTGTGGTTGCATTGTAGACATGATGACCATTGGCTGTTTTCACTAACATAGTAAAGGACACAATTGATAAACCTCTTTACAGGAACTGTTTTTGTTCAGAAGACTCTTCGAATTGTTTCTCAGTGTGTGAATAATTTTAATAATTCAGTTAAATTCCCCTTTAAGCAAAGCATTTCTAGAGCACGCTGTGTGTCCTGATAGTGTGTATTTGAGTCGTTAAAAACGGAGAGATTCTCCTAAACTATATGTGCTCGATCTGCAGTTTCTGACAATATGACACTCATAAATGTTTCATATTTCCTCTTGAGGTCAGTTGCCATAGGTTATCTTGCAGCGTTTAGAGCTGCTCATAATGGGTTTAATGGGTTTAGACTGGCTTGGAGTATGTAGTTCTTTGTAGTTTGAACTGTATTAGCCCTCTCTTTAGAGGTACTGAGTATAGTCACCCCTTAATATGAAGTCCTAATGACTGGGAAAGGTTAAGTGTTAAGCAGATTGCCTCTTTCAACTCTGACCGTTTTCTTTTTTATTCAACCCCTTATTTTGCTGACATTTTAATAGGCTTTACCTATAGCTGAGCGATGTTAATGAAATTCAATATCACTGCGCTTTCCAAATAAATAACATAATATTGATATCAAACGAGATTTAAGTTTGAGGTAATATGTTAGTGAATCCAAAAATCCTAATACAGGTACTATGAAATAATGTCTTATATACCTGACACAGCTTGGCTTGTTTGGACTGTTATGTTCTGTTTTCTTGTCTTAAAATGACATCACTTTACATCATATTGTAAATGTTAACAAGAGAGTAAACATCCTGAAAGAAAGCCTAGTATTAATGCAGTTTTATGTATTTTGAACTTTCAAAACAACCGGAAACACCCAAGAAAGTACAGACATCACAAGTAGCCACTGGGTGCTAGATGCATTGATTAAACTGCCAAAAAATGCTAAATACAAACTTCTTGGCAACAAGGACTCATTTAATGGGTATAATATCACAGATATAGTTCTAACTATGCACTGGCATTGATAAAATATTGCCAAAACTGAAAAGGAAAGTCACAGAAAATATGGTTTACTTTATAATAAAAGTATTATTATAATAAATGTATTATTAAAACCATTGCTTAAAATCATAATGATCATTTTATCTTGCAAACTATTTACAGATTGATCGCACGGGGTCTATAAAATTCTTTTGAAAATGATTAATTGTTTGGAAAAATTTGGAAAAACTTTACATTATATAGTAGTATTAAATATAGTAGTATTAAAAGCATTGTAGTGGGAATTAAACTGAGTGGGTATGTAAGCTGAAAACATTTGTTTACATTATATAATTAAAATTATAACACTTTTAACTTTTTAAATGTATTTTAACCAGTTAGTAGTTATACACTATCACTGAATACATCATAGTGACTGATTTGATTTATTGATGTGATTGTAATAATAGCCTATACCAGAGGAACATTAATTCCGTTCTTTTATTTATCTATGAACCGGCTGCCAGCTGCATTTCGTACGTAGAACACTGGTAGGAACAGAGAGCTATCTGTTCTGTTCATAATGAACTAAATCAAAAAGTGTCTTGATTCTACTTCCTGATTAAATAAAATTAGATAAAATTAGAGTGTTGCCCGGTAAACCATATTTTCTGTATGTTTTTTGGTTTTCATCCCAGGATTGTTTCTTTACTCTGAAGAGCACAGATTGTTTCTCAAAAGCATTACACTGTTAAGATCATCTTAACTGAGTGAGAGAGTGTTGAGTGTGGCGCTCATAAGAATGGTTTTTTTGTGCTTTTGGGAAAAGGCAGCCCAGAACAGGTAACGTGGCGAGGGAAATCACTTGCTGAAAATTATTGAGCATGCTCACTATGGTTTTCTTCTGCATTTCTGAATTATTACTTACTTTAATTTAAAATGTTAATATGGTTAATTATTAATGCATGAAATAATAAGTAATTCATTTATATATTTATATAATTATTATTTAACTATTTTTTGTGAGCCTGGGAGCATTGTAAGGGAACCAACCCTAACTAGCAGAACAAACACACCAGCTATGCTGACACACTCCTGTTCTCTCGCATAGTGTGCTGTACTAAATATCCTCCCAATGGTACCTGTGCAGAGGGGCAAGAGGGGAGTCAGATCATAAGCTGGATACTACAGTAGTGTCTTAAGACAAGATTTTGCTGTCTAGATGAATGTGTGTGTGCTTTATCTGATAATTTGTTTGATGGATAGAATAAAAGGATATACTTATGCAATAAGGGTTATTTGAATTCAGAAAAAGAGGTGGAAATAAGAAAGCAATAATAAGAAAAGGCCCTGGGCCTTGCTGGAGACTCTGGCCTCAGGCAAAGCAATCAGCAGCCAGGGGGAAACACTTATATTTCTGATGTGCTCAGAGAACAGGTTTACAGCTTCATTTGCCTGGCAGACTCGCATACATATTTAGCAGACTGTAAACATTGAGGGTTCCAGACTCAGTTAAAAGCTCAATATATCACCGAGCTTACAAGATAATCCAGGTACCATTACAATAGTGGCAAGCAAGGGAGAAGTAGATTAAAAGCATCTTGTATTTTTACAGCTCCATGAATCAGGTCGATTAAAAGAGGGATTAATTTAAGAAGTGTTGGGCTTTCTTTAAGCTGTATGAAGCGAGGCATTTTTGCTTGCTTTTTTCCATCTGGCTAATTCTAGATTACTTTGTTTGTTGTATATAATAATCATTTTCTATGTCTCTGGGTTGGACATCCCTGTGAACTGCAGTGATTTAGTACATGCATGCAAAGAAGAGCAAGATCTTTCCTTTTTAGTGCAATACTGTGTTTTAAAGTCTTTTCAGTGCTTAGTAAGAAATGAATTTGTCAACTAAAACATGTTTGTTTTTAAGTTGAGTCAATAATTTTTCGGGGCCTCAGTTCATTAAATCTTCAAAAATGAATCATCTCACACCTCTGAAGCGATGCAGATGTGTTTGTTATTAATTTATAGTGAATAATTCGCACGTGTCGTGTGCTGCAGCCGTGGGATGTCATGTCATTAATCAGAGGTGGTTTTAGACCGGCCTGTATGCGTGTCATCATGTAAAGCATAAACGTGAGATTACATTTACATGTTTAACCCAGTGAGGTCCAACTCCCAAGATCGAGCTTGTTTAAAGGAATCAGGTTGTAAATGATCATTCAACTTTGTCCTTTGCTTGTCCTTGTTCATAATATAAGAACAAAGAACAAGTACAGTTTGACACCCAACTTAATATTTGCTTCTTTTGACACATAAAGGGTGTACACATGTTTGGCTTTTTGCAAGTTGCAATTTCAGTTGACCATGCGGGTTCCTTTCAGGAAGGGCGAAGGCTTTGGTAACTACTGTTAGCGACCCTTTCAGCAATCACCCAACCGAACATGCGCTCTAATACGCAGTGCAGCTTAACGGAGTGTGTGCTCAGGGAGCTAGGCTGCTGCTGGGCTGGGACTCTGTCTTAATCTATCCATTCCCCTCTCCACTAACGCTCACATTAAAGCAATATTGCCCTCCTGTCCCCAGCAGACCGTGGACACAATAACTGCACTCACTGCTAGGAAAACACACCCAAACACTTCTGACACCTCTGGGCTCCCTCACTGCACCCTGGGTGCACTGCTACATGGCCACAGGTCAGGGTGGAGGGAAAGTTTTTTTATTATTATTTTCCTTTCCCATTTTTCTCTTTTTTCAGATTTTTTAACCCCCCACCCCCCCTCGTCCTGGAGACAAAATGAGGGCTTAACCTGTAATGTACTATACAGGTCCCCTGACGGCTGTGGAGCTTTTAGTGGTGGGAAATTAGAGCGCTGCTGGCCAGGCTTGGCTGTCTGGCTGTGAGCTGAGATGAGCCCCTTTCTGTTTCACTGTGCTGCAGAGACAGGCAACCTCACAAAGAGAACACAGAGTCTTAACATCATGCACTGAAGGGATGGAGCGAAATTGTGCATGGTTAATGTGCCTCTTACTTTGAGATGTTCTGTACACTGTAGTCTTTTTCTAAGGATTTTCATCCAGCGAAGCATCAGCATGAACTGTACTGTTCAACTTATTCAGAGTTCTTAGGCCCTCTGAGTAAATTAAAACTCTCTGTCCAGACTCCTCTTCTAATTACTGAATTCAGCTTCTTTAAGCTGCACCCATTGCTGACACAAGTATTCAGTTGCGCACACACAGCTTGTATAATCTCCAAATAAAAGCATTGGCAGTAGAATGTGGTGCTCTAAAGCAGTTACACATCAGCCTTAGGCCATGTCCAATCCAAGCATCAGCTAGAGGGGTATTAACCCTTCCTGGACTGTGAAGCAGTGGAACTGTTCTCTAGAGTGTTTGGTGCTTCATCCAGTACCTTTGAGATTAAGTGGAGAGGTGCCCGACCTCACTGATGCTCTTGTGGCTGAATGTAATCAAAACATTAAAGCAGATTTTCTAACATCTAGTGTAAAGCCTTTTAAGGACAGTAGAGACTTTTATTGCAGCAAAGGGACACACATATCCTGTTAATACTCATGAGTGAACAGGTGTTTACAATCCTTTGGACGTTTACCTGTCCACTATGCATTTGCAAAAATAAACAAAAAACATTTACTGAAGTTGTAAGTAAGTATAAGTAACAAAGTAATTTATGTAATTGTATCTGTCTGCTTGTTAGCTTAACCATTTGCAAGTCTCTTCTTGAGGCAGCACATATACAGAAAGGTATATGTACAGTGGTGCTTGAAAGTTTTTTAAGCCTTTAGAATTTTGTGGAGAAGCTTGCTGGAAATCTGTTTTGTGCATGGATGAGACCAACATAGAACATTTTGGTTTAAAAGAGAAGTGTCATGTTTGGAGAAAGGATAAACACTGCATTCCAGCATAATAACCTTTTCCCATCTGTGAAACATGATGGTGGTAGTATCAGGTTTGGGCCTGTTTAATGCATCTGGCCCAGGCCAGTTGCCATGGCTCATGGAACAAACAGTAAATGGGCAATTTATAAAGGAAAGTCTCAGGACATCTGTGTGTGAACTGAATCTCAAAGGGAAAGTGGGTTATGCAGCAAAACAATAACTCTAAGCACAGTTGTTCTACCAGTGAAGAATGGTTAAAGAAGAATGAAATTGTTTTGGAATGGCCAAGCTCAACTCTTGCCATTAACCCAGTTAGCAGTTTACATGATGAAACTGATGAAGGTAATACTGCTGTTAAGAAGCTCCTTATTTTTTTGAAGTGTTTGTAAGCCAAATGTTATTGCACTTTTGTTCATATAGCAGTACTTTAAAAATAAAAGTGCGCAATACACTACTTTTGAATAAAAAATTTAATTTTGTGCTTAACAATGCGATTAATCACAGAAAAAAATTGCGGTTAATCATGCTTACAAATTTTAATCACTGCCCAGTGTTAGTTTAAATACTTTTGAGGAGGCTGGTGTTCTGGTGGTTAGAAAGTTGCCCCTGTGATTGGAAGGTCATGGGTTAGAATCCCAGGACTGCTAGTGGCACCACTGATGTACCCTTGAGCAAAGAACCATCCCCACACACTGCTGCGTTGTGCTGCGTTACTGGCTGGCTACAGCTTCACTCGGGTGAATGGGTTAAATTCAGAGAATAATTTTGTGCTGATCACACTGTGTGCGGTGCCGTGCTGTGATGTGTTCCCGTATGACAAATGCACACTTTACGCAATTTACACTTTTGCAACTTACAGATGTGTAACATACTTTCTCTCAACGTACAACTGGCCAAGGTTAATGTTTTTATCTCGTTTGTTTGATTATTTTCATCTACTTTTAGGAGTTTTCATGGCCTAAAATCTGATGTTTTAGTTGTTTAACTTTCAAATATCTCTGTAGTCGCCATCTAACTTGGCTAATCAGTACATCTTCAAATGAAGTCAGATTTGAACATGTGCATGTCACAGGCTGTCACTATTGTTTATTTCTATTATATTGTTTATTTGTATTTATTCTGATGTTATATTGTGCTTTCATAAGCAAAAACACTCCTAAGTTCCCAGTTTTGGGTAGCCTAAGGACTGGAAAACCCTGGCATAGCTCAAAAGGTTCAGGTTTTGAAAGCTAGCCTGTTCAAATCATATTTGTAAATATGTATTTATAAACTGTCAATTTCTGTTAAAACATAGCCTCATGAATGCTTGCCCTGTCCTCCTTCAGACAGCTGACAGAGTTCCTTATTTCCCTTAAACCAGTTATTTCTTCTGCTACTCTTGCTCCTCTCTTGTGAAGAGCTGACACATGCTAATGGGTGTTTTCTCTTCTCAGTGATGTTGGCCTGGTGGGAGAGCTTCACCCTGACCGCCTGAGCTGTCCGTCCTGCCCCTGAAATAAAGCAGGCTAATTTGTCCACCCCCCCTGGCTCCCTAGCTGAAGCTGTGCCCAGTTCGTGGGTGTGTGTCTGCACCTCTCCCATTAATTCTTCACCAGGCTGTGATGGATAGTTTGTGTTTACTCACTGCCGTGGTCTTGTGTACGGAACATGGGTCCTTTGAATGTTACATATTCATGCGCAAGGCTGGGCTGACCTAATGTGTCACAGTGGATTGATACAAGTCTCTGTCACTGTTTTAAGGTTATGTTAGTCTGGCCAGTTCAAGCAGTCTGGAGAGACGGTGAAACACGGTGAAAGAGGTTTACTGCTATTTTTGTTAGCTGCTTCACTGATGCAGTTAAAAGTGTTCCTGCCATTTCTCTGCTTCAGATTTGTGTCAGTCATCGCATAAATTTCAGTAAATTTCAGGACAGTTTTTCTAGAGTGCAATTTTGATGCATTCTGCCAAAACAGTGCACCCAAAACAATATTGAGTATATTTCTGATAATTGAATGGAGTGCATTTGACACTAATAATCTGATGGCAAGCCAAATAGAACAACTGGATCAGGTTAAAAATAAATTCAAGTTAACAGAAGTTGTCTTTGTCCATCCCTTTTTTCAGGGCCCTGCCCAGGTGCTGTGTTAGGACAGCTCTCTCTCGTACAAAACAGTCATTGTGGACTGAGGAGGAGCTGTAAAGTGGATAGATTGCCCTCACAGCCTCTGTCTCTCTTTATTGGCTGCGGTAATTGACATATCCTTGTCATTTATAATCATCTGTGCGTCGCTCGAAAGTTAATTGCTTCCCCCTCTGCATTTGCATGAGGCTCACCTCTGAAGGGCATAGCCGCCCATTAATATTGTGTCATGATGAATTATCACAAATAAAGCCCAACATATTGATTAATGATGGCTGCCGGCCGCTCCCGCTCTCTCTCCATCTGAGAAAACATTGGGCCAGCTCTTTAGAGCGAAAAAGAGAAAGGATAGTGGCTGGTGCTGGTGGTTTGGTGGAATCAGGGCTAAAGGTCAGGGTCAGGGTCATTGAGGGGCTCCTGTAGGATAACGGGGCTATAAGGGTCATGGGATATGGGAGAGATCCACTTTAAATGAAGAGGTTTCTACTGTTATGTCTATTACTTAATGGCAACCGTGACACATACAGCGTATTGTGTTGCATATAATTAGTGCAATTTAGCTAAGATCGTTGTAGACTGGCCCTGTCTGAAGACATCACACTGATTCTCATTATGTGGATATTGTTTAGTGGTGAGCTCTTGCTGTGTGATGTTGGGTAATAAATGGGTTGGAGACTTTCTATTTTAATATCCACTTTGTATGGTTATTTTTAAGAGATTTGAGGGGAGAAAACTGCAACATATTCAACCTGGAATTCCACACAGTCACATTGTGTAATGTCATGTTAGCTGTGTATTTTTTCCTGTGCTGTAGAAGAATGTTTGAGTAGCCTGAGCCTGATGGCTTACTTTCAGATGCTCATCTTCGTTGAAATGATTGAATGACTTATTCTGAAGTCTATTAGTTTTTAGGGAATGCATACCAAGTTGCCTTACAGTGAGAAGGTCCTGGTTTCGAAACCCGACTGGGACGGTCAGAGTCCTCTCTGATTTGACTGGCAACCAGTTCAGGATGCTTCTCCACTTTTCATCCTATGGCCACTAGGTAACTCCAGCACCCTAGTTTGAATAAGCGGCTCAGATGGAGGATGGATGGATAGTTAGGCTTGGCTGTGTCTGTTAAGCTTAATGTACGATGCAGTATCATCTGTTTAGGTCCTACATCACGCACTCAGTCAATAACTTGCTTAATATTAGATAAAATACATTTTTCATTTCTTTATTCCAAACAAAACTGGCTTGATTCAGTATTGATTCAATATTGATTCGAATATTGAAATCATTTTAATTATCCACATATTTGAATAAACAAACCCATCTGCACAGTAGTATATGAAATTGTTTGGATTTGGACAGACTGAGGATGGCCTTGGCCACAACTGTGCTTTTCTTCACTTATCACCCCTCAACCAGCATGATCCTATAACTAAGAGCAGTTAAGCAGCACCCAGCCTCAGAGCTCGGCTCACAGACACACTGCCTGAGCAGCACTTCATTAAATCCCAGCTGAGCACTGGGGCCCTGGGAGAAGAGCTCGCTGCAGACTCAAATAATCATAAATCTGCTGATGACTGAGGCCAGTGGCAGCCATAAAGACAGCCCCTTAGTGGGTGTAGGCCAACACCATTGCCTCTGCAACAATGTTTTGGCTCTAGGTTAATGTTAATAACGCCTACCAGTGAAAAGTCATGCATGGGCTTAATGAAATGTCATCTAGAGCTGATAAGATATTCCTTAAAGTCTGTGGATGAAATGATCAGAAACTAGCTGTTTTTCAGCAGTGAATGTGGTGGTTGAATCAGAAGTGGTTCTGAGTGTTCCATGTAAAACGCACTGTGGTTGATCCTTTTACTATGGTTAAAAAAGGTTAAAATATCCTCGATTCTGTGTGGATTAAAAAAAAAAAAGCCACACAGGCGATTGTGTATATGTGTGTGTGTAATGTACTTGTGTATTTTACATGTGTGATTTGTGTTTGTGCGTATGCGTATGTGTGTGTGTGTGTGTGTGTGTGTGTGTGTGTGTTAGTGTCGTTCCTGTGATGAATGCAGCTCATTATTCAGTGCTGGCCTGCTGGACATAAGCAGAACCAAGGAAATGCAGAGCTGTCCACCCAGGAAGTTGAGAGACATGGAGTTCCTCTCATTAACGGTGTCCCACCAGGGTCATAACGCATGGCCTAAAATGCACAATGAGTCTGTGGAGGAGAGGTGTATTCTAATGAAGCAAACATCCCCAAAGTCATTTCAGATATTGGTATGGGCCAGAGAGAGGGGAAGGGCCAGGGGAATAGCTAACAGGAGCTCATTTCCTCTACTGAAATATTCCAGGTTATGCGTTAAGGAGCCTCCACTTCGTTAAGAGTGTAAAAGAGACGCTAATTTTGCAGGACATGAAAAACAGCAGGTTTTGACAAGAATTCCTAAGTGGAGAGTGAGCCCTAACCATGTGACTTCAGCAAACTCTGTTATGGATGCACATCAGTTAGGAGGCCCGATATTAAAATAAGAACGAACACTGCTGGGGAAAATCAGTCCTACCCACCGTATATCAGTGAGGGACCACAGAGGTAGTTGGTGCATCTGTTAATAATGAAATTCATTTGGCACATGTGTTAATAATGTCTTTAATAAGCAGTTTTTAAAAACTAAAAATGCTGTGTTGCCTTCAGTGATTTGCTGTTTAAGGAAGGCAATAGATGTCTTAGCTTGAGAGCAAAATAGAGAGATGGACAGACTTTGTCTGTGACTCATCAAACCATTGCTTTCTCCTCTCTCTATTCATCCTAAGGACACTTTTTCCTGGGAATATTGGTTAACTGATCAATTTCTGTCATTTTTATTCCTTTTCAATCACTTGGTTCGTTCTTGGATCATTTGGAGCATGTGCTTCTGGATCATGTGCTTCTGCATCTATTAGAAACAATTTGAAATCAGCATATCTATTGAGAGTCGTGTCGTCTTGTTTTCTTCTGCCTGTAGAGACGGGTCCCTATCCTGCTCATTCCGTCCAAAATCATCCTCTCCCTCCACTCTTTCCCTCTTCCTCTGATCCCTCCATCCTTGCTCAGTCACTTTCTCGCAAGCCTGTGAACAGGGGCCCGAGCCCTGCCCTCATTCATCACTCTGTGTTTGATCCCTCCGTTTTTGGGTAGGAAAAAGAAGAGCAGCACTTTTTGCAGCCCTCTCTCCCTGGGCTCTTAACCGGTAGGCCTGTGCTGGATGCAGCCAGCGGAATTAATTGCACCCTGTTACTGGCGATCAGCAAGTTTGCGCGATGCACATGCTGTTCCGCCATATGGCTGCCCACTAGGTGAAGAGTTTGATTAATGTTTCGGAGCCCCCAATTTTTCTCTCTTTCGGCTAATAGCTGATCCCCAGCCATCGGAAAGCCCTGCTCCTCGCCTCTCCTTTTGTTCATCTCTCTTCAGCTCACTTCTGCCTTCTGCATTGCACATGCCAAGCAATGTAATAAATAGCATAACTTTTTATATTACAGTTCTTAACCTTTTAGACCGGACAAAAGTCTTTGATGTCTTTGTTTGAAAGAAAAATATATTTTAGAAAACCTGAACTAAAATCTGTCTCTGTAAGTGGCCATGCAATTGAAATAGCTTTGTTTTGTGGCAAAGTATTGAAAGTATTGTGTTTGATTAAACTTAATTTCATTTAGTTCAGTGTTTTGGTTATGATCTGTGACATATTTCTCTTTTTTGTCTTTTTAAAGTGATGTGCATTGGTGATTACTTGATGGTTCACTAGAAAGCACTGAGAGCAACGATTATGTATTAATTTTATATGTTTTCTTTTTCCAGGGAAATTTAAGTTATGATGACTTTGGTATAAAGCCAGTTTAGTCATTTTGATCTGTGCCAATTCTGCATAAATACACCATATGTGTGAGCTGTCAGTAGTGGGGCTTTTCTCTCACGCTCACACATACACACACACACACACACACACACACACACTCACACACTGTCTACTTCTCTCTCTTTCTCTCCTGCTCTGTGTTCCCCTCTCACTTTCTGTATTTCTGTGTGTCTGTGTTTGCAGAGTTCTGACTCTGTCTGAGTTTCTCTCATTAAGTGCAGCAGCTCGTCTCCACTAGAATGTGGCCCAGTAGGGCTCTTTTTGAGAATGCGAGTGTGTGAATGGCCTCTCCTCCAGCGCCCTGCGCTCTTCGGAAGCTTCCGCCCAGCACGGTAAATCTCCCTGATTGCGCCGTGTACCCCTACACTGATGGGGGTGTTACCAAGGTGGTCAACTCTCCAAAGAGCCACTCTGAATTGCAAATGGTGGCCATAACTCAAACGTAATGCAGAGCTTAGCATGGATGGCCAGTCATTCCTCTCCATTTGGACCATATGGAACAGTCACCCAACATGCAGGATAGCAGGGGTTCGAGAGCAAGGAGGTTGTTATTGTGTCTGCACAAAGTTAGCTATTTATTTTATTTTTAGAAGAGTGAGGGATTACAAAACAAAAGGGAGGGAGAAAGAGAGAGATTAGGCCTTTCTATAATAAATGGAGTAACAGAGAGCAAGAGAGTGTTTTTATGTGAGAACTACACAAGTCTTCAGAAAAGTTGAGCTACACAAGTTGTCAAGTTTAACACTCATGTTGATGAAACTGAAGGCCTCTGGAGGAGTAGGTGTTTTTGTCGAACATAAGGGAGAAATTATTGCTCTACTGTTTGTTTTTGGGCTGGCTGAAACTTTGAGTAGTTTAGTTGGGAACAGTGCGCTGTCCTTGCCGCTCACTGGCACTAAATGAAGAGAAAGAAGGAGAGAGGGAGGGGTATGAGTGCAGTAATTGCACCGTGTATGCTGAATAGTTTTGTGAATGCAAATTTCAATCCCTCCTATTATTTTAATAATCTGCATTTTACTGCTTTTGCATGGATCATTTGTTTGCAAACCAGGTTATTTCGAGAAGGAGGCTCGAGGGTAATTTCATGCTTTAAAGCATTTATACCTATAACTTAATGAGGAAAATGTGTGTTGTTTCACATAATATGCAGTGAGAAATTGGACTTTCTGTTCCTAAACTAAAAGTGTTTATTCTCCCACTTCCTCACAGTCCCGTTGTGTAAAATGTCTTCAGTGTCTTTATGTTTTTATGTCAGTGTCTTCAGGATTTGAAATGGTGCTTCTTATTATAGTTTTAGTTTTACACAAGGATTGGACTTCTCTGTTTTCTCCTCTCCACTCTTTTGTTTTGTCCTCTCCTCTCCTCTTCTGTTCTCTCCTCTCCTCTCTTTTCTCCTCTCCTCTCCTCTTTTTTCAGTCGAATCACGGTTTGGCCAACGAGCCAGACCAGCCACCCAGTCAAACTCGATTTGCACCAGAGATTATTTAATTTGTTCAGAGATAGAAAGCGAGCGTTGATGATTTTCAGGGCGTGTGTGTGATTACGCAGTGAGCCTCTGCAGACTGATCTTAATGCATTTACTGCTGTGCTGGAGATGAACGAGACGAGATGTCCGTGTCGCTGTGTCCGTCCATGTCTCTCCTTTTTCCCTCTCACCAGAGCCTGTCGAAGGACTCCTCCACTGCCAAATCACATTAGACTGCATGAATTAAAGCAATAACACAATTTGTTTACAACGCATCATTTATTTCCTGTCAAGCAGCGTTCCACCAGTAGGCTATGGTTCCCTTACCTCTGACCTTGTCACGGTTCGCACGCTAAATTTATTACATTGTTCCATGAACTCTGTGATTGTTTTTTTTTGGGGGGGTGATGGTATTAAACATGCATGATAAGAATGCAAAGCTTTCACACATGCTTTGGCATGGCTTTGCAAACAGAGTTCCAGCCTCAGGCCCCATTTTTCTTAATAGCTTTTTATTTTTGTTTGATTGCATTTTAATTCTGTTCACTCGTCTTGATGATGCGGACCACATCTCAAACGGGGAAAGCTACTATAATTAACAGCCAACCTGTATTTTTACTCTGCTGTCTGCATTTTCTAATCCTCTCTATTCTTTTATAATTTACTATGTATTTCTTTTTACTCCTAAACTACTCTTAAATTGCTGCTTGTGTGATAAACGAGAGAATGTGTATATATATTATTCTGTAATTAAATCTAAACAAATAATTTTGTAAAGAAAGTAATGACTACTTACATATACATATTCAATCATATGCCATATTTTAATTTGGGGCATAACTTCATTTTGGAATAATTTATATTTTGGAAATAGACAGAAACTTTCTGTTGGGTAAATCAGACAATAAGATTAAACATAGGGAGTTTAGTTAGTATTACCATAAACAGTAAGATCACAAGCTTCTTTTCTCTTTTATTCAATTACAAATGTCTCCCGTTTTCCAGCATTATTCCATGTTTTTAATAGCAGAATTAAGTTAATGCTTAATTAAAATCTGTAAAAGAAAGCAAAAGGTGCTGCTTTGTCATGTCTTTTATCCCTGTGGATATTGAGATGCATGGAATTTTTTTTTTCAAGAAGTTTTGTACAGAAACATGGAGTGAAATGATATAGAAGTTGATTTGGAACAATGCAGTTATAAAGACAGAAGCATGTAAAAAGGAAACTCATTATTTTGTGTCTCTCAGAGCAGTCATTTTGCTGACATTAACAGTATGTATAAGTTTTTCTCAAGCACAATACGATTTACCTTGTACAGACTTCATTTAGATCTAACATAGGCGATGGAAATGTCCTTAAGTCTTCTTCCTCTGTCCACTAAATTACATGCTGAGAGGGAGTGAGAAAAAAAAAACTTGCAGAATCGCAAAATACAGCCTGTGTAAATATGTAATTGGTAGAGCTTATTTCTGCCTATGAAATATTGGGGAGCAATAGGTATTGCATTAATGTGTGGTTGTTAGGATATGGGGAAACATGGCAGATGTGTTGGTAAATTTCTGCACGGTGAGCAGATCTGTGCGAGGGCTGAGCAAAATTGGGAGTAAATCTCTCAATATCTCCAGCGATAAAGATACATTATTTCAATCTACATCACTTTCTGATGCAAATCTAATTTCCCCCTGTAGTGCTAGAAGGTGGGGGAGAGAGGGAGATTGAGAGAGAGAGAAACAAAGAGAGAGAGAGTGTTAGAGGGAAGAGAGGGATATAGGGTGGCAGAAAGAGAGAAGGATGGAGAGTGGTGCCCGTGAGAGTGTGTGTCTGTGTGTGAGGAGCCTTTTCCACTTCAGTTGTTCAGAATTAAAAGAGGAAGAACATGATGTGTTTGTCTCATTTCACCTTTTTCCTCTTAACCTTTATGTGAATGGATGTTTTATATTTATATATATATATAAATATATATATAAATATGTAAAAATAAAGAAAAACATATATATATTAGGGGTGTCAAGTTAACCTGTTAATTTTGATCAATTAATCCCAGAAAAAATGATGCGTAAAAAAACACATTATCCCGGTCCGGTGTTCTGTTGAAGCATGCAACCCATCAAGATGTGCTGCCGTGCCCTTCTGCGCAGCTGTATAAACTACAAGGGAGCTTTTTTCCACAAGCCAGCATGAATGGTTGGAACATCCTGCTTCACGGTAGCATTTCTCAGTGTTAGAACCTGGCTGTATAAACTGGCTCTACTAATCTCTAAAGATCTATTTTTTTCTCAGATGATGCATATTATTTGCCTATTTCTCATCATTGTCAGTGCTTAACTGACTGTATAAACTGTATAACTTTCAAAGTAGCTTTTTTTGACAGGATATGAATCGATAGGCTGCTTATGAAATATTTTTTTTAAAATACAACTTATTTTTCTCCGATTATGCACATTATTTGCTTACTTCGCATTATCAGTGTTACAAACTGGCTATAAACTGTATGAACTGTATAAAGTTAAAGGGTAGAGTGAATCGATAGACTCTGCAGTCGATTTGAGCATTTTTCGACAAGGCAGCATAAATTGATACACACCAGTTGTTGTCAATTTGCGCTACATGTAGAGTTTAGAGATTAAGAACACCTTTGCGTGTATGCCAAAATTAATCAATTAAAAAAATACTTTTACAACAAAAATGTGTGTGATTAATGTAGATTAATTACTCAGAGAGCTGGTTACTAATTAGATTATTTTTTAAATTGTGCAACACCCCTAATATAAATTTGTATTTATATATATACATATATGTATATTACAGCAGAAACCCTGCGGCCCTGCTCTGATCTGTGTGTGCTGTACTGAAAGCAGAGGTGACGGCCTTGTCCACTCTCTAACTCGTGTAGAGTTTAGAGACTAAGCCTGGAGTCATACATTCTCCCACACACATACACACACACACATACACATGTCAAATAAACTGAAGTTTTTATTTACTTCATTACAAGAATACAGTGCTAACGGTGGGGATGTGCACTTTTATGATAAAGTTGCTGTGTAGAATGGGGTTCCAAACTGTAAACAGAAAATAAATGTCCACTGCGGTATTCTCAGAATTAAAAAGCCTTTTGTTGTAACCTTTCTGTAGAGTAAAGATAACGGTTCCTCGCTGGGTTTCAGCATGAGCCTTCCTCCAGGTGAGTTTCTACAGCAAACACAGGTTTTACTAATGATCACGTCTGATCAGTTACTTATCTTGTGTTCAGTAATCACGCAGGTGTGTCACAGATATTAAGAAAAAGGAAAAACAGTCCAAAAAAATTCAAGTGCATGGAGTAATAAATAGCAATAAATCATTTAACAGTATATCTAAGAAAGAATTTTAGAGGCTGCAGTCTTTTTCTGCTGTTTATCAGTAGATTTTTAGAGACATAATGGTAATGTGGATGTTCAATTTTTTATTTTCACTTTTATTATGTGTTAAGATGAGCAATCTTTGAAGCAACCTCCTCCCAAGCACACCCTCGCTGTGTGATGCGTGCTTCACAACCATTAGCCTGTAGCTTCCTCCTGTGGGTGTCAGGTTTGAGAGGTTTGGCAATTAACATGTTTTAATCACTCTTAATGATGAATGCACTTCACCTACACTCTTAAAAATAACAGAGCCAGAAAACCATAGAAGAATGTTTCAATATTGGCCTCTTTAAATAACTATTTTTTGTAACAAAAAAAAGTGTTATGTTTTAAAGACTCTTAAGATCTTTCTAGAGCTAAATGTCCAAGTTTTGAACCATTTACAAACCTTAATCTTTTAAGCGTGTAGAATCTGTCCCACTACTTTCCATCTGTGTGTGTGTGTGTGTGTGTGTGTGTGTGTGTGTGTTTCACCCATTTCTCAGCTGGAAAATCATTGTGTGTCCTTGTAGCCCCTTCTCTATATCTCCCAGTGCTTGATTTGTAACTTGATTTCAGCAGAGGGAAAACCTGTAGATTATCTGCCTTTCATTAGGAGGAGAGAGGGAGAGAGAGAGGCGAGCCCGTCTCACAGAAAGAAGAAATCAATTTAATATAGACTTAACTTGGGGAAATTGCATATTCTCCTTCTATGTGCTGAACAGGCACTTTCTCCCAGTGCTCAGGAGGGACCAGCCTCTTTATTAATTGCACTGTGCGCGTGCGTTTGTGTATGCGCTCATGTGCATGCGTGCGCGCTTCTGTGTGTGCACGTGTGTCCGTTTGAAAGTTCCCCCCCGCTCCTGCATTCTCCTTTCTTGCTGCTGTTTCTAGTAAACCAACGAAGGGGAGATAAGAGGAGGAAGAGACACAAAAATGAGGATCAGCGGAGGAGTGAGGAAGCCTGAGAGAGAAAAGGAGTAAAAGAGAAGCTGTGTGTGTGTGTGTGTGTGTGTGTGTGTGTGTGTGTGTGTGAGAGAGAGAGAGAGAGAGAGAGAGAGAGAGAGAG
>JBBPCX010000135.1:12431997-12448187 GCA_037974365.1 Hydrocynus forskahlii
ATTTATTTTTAATAAAATACAAGACTGCAAAATTATTATTTTGTACAAAAACAAATATTGGAACCCAAAACGTAGAACCTAGGAGCCAAAAATTCGATTTGTGTTGACAGAGATAATGTGTGGTATTTCTGAAAGCCTTGGAACTAAATCTTTAGCATAGCTACATAGCACTAGTTTTTAGTGCTATTTATCACCGCCTTAACTGATAGTTTACAGTTCCAAGTGCATAAATGCATGAAAATACAACGTTCAGTTATGCCTGGAAACGTGTTTTAAACCACTAAAAAATTCATAATAGAACGTAGGATTAAAAGTTCTTTTTAAGATAAGATAAACCTTTATTAGTCCCACAAGTGGGAAATTTGCTTTGTACGGCAGAAAGTGGACAGTACAAAATTAAAAGCAGCAAAATTGAGAAAAACAATAGAATAGAATAAAATAAAAATAAACTAAAGTATAAAAAATAGAAATTTACTGTTTGATATTGAAACAAACAAGTAAAAAGTCAAGAGTCTGCGCAGGATGTAACATAAAAGTGAATGTCACTCATTTCATAACACTTTATATAATTAAAGGTGTAATTATATTTGAAAGCATAGCAAACAAAATGAATTACTTTCAACTTCTATGGGTTGAAAATGTGTGCATGTTATTAAAAATTACACACTGCGGTTTTAGCCTTGTTTGTATCATTAATTTGGGATTTGTAAAGAATGGAGTGCCGAACTGCAGTCTGTGGTACTTTGGGTCATGATGTTTTTAAACTGAGGCTGATAATGTTTCTGAAACTGCTGGTCCAGTCTTCTCCTGGAGGGGCCATTTATTGGCTGAGAGAGATGCCACCCCACTGTGTTTCCAGAGGCTTGTGGGCATTGGTGTTGCTGCCCTGACAGGTTCTCCTGTCATGTATAGCTACTGTACTTTCCTTACTGTCGTCCCTCAGGTTGGCAGAGGTTGTGCAGTGGTAGAGGTGACTGGGTGGAGTGTGCTGGGCATCTGCTGCTGCTGTTGCTGGTGGTGGTGGTTCTCTCTGGGCTCTCAGGGGGCTCTAGGGTTCATCTGGCCGCAGGCGGGCCCTCAGGCAGGACACTGCAGCCCTGCAGCAGCAGCTTGGTCAGCAGCCAAAGCCCTGGAGGTGACCGCCACCCTCTCCCCCAGCCGCTCCACCTCTACCCCCTCTCCTGTTTGCCTGCTGCTGCATGAGTCCTAATAAGGCCTTATTGGTCATCTCTGCTGATTAACATGCTCTCAGAACACTGCTGTGGAAAATTACCCAGGGAGAAAGAGAGAAAAGGTATAGGAAGATACTTTGAAAGCAGAATTGGTCGTGTAAGACAATGAGGAACTAACATAAGTGGATGCCTTTACCGTTATTGTGCCTGTGTATAAATCTGTGCTTTTTATAGGGTAGAAGGATGTGCCTGTTAATAAACTGTGTTTGTTTATGGTTGAATGTGTGCATGTCATATTAAAGGGTGTGTAAAGTGCAGTGTTAGCACTGTGTGTGTATATGCATGTATATTTGTGTCTTTATACATTTTAGGACAAAAATGTATTTAATTTTTTTATTATTAGAAAAGTGTTATTAAGTAGATATGTGATCATCCTGGTCTGATGAAAGATTTTATATCTCGGAAATAGTAACATAATGAGAGTTTTAAAACTTACTAAACTTAAATGAACAAAAATGTAGCAAAATTTAATTCCGAGTTGCTTTGGAGCCATTCTACCTCTAAAACCTATTGGGCTTTTCCAAATGCTAAAAGAGAATTCAAAGTTAACATTAGAAATAGAGTTGCTAGGTTTTGTTACAACAGTGACTTGTACACATGATGGGTGTGTGTAAAACATTCTGCCTGTTCTCCACTCCCCTCCATGGCTGAGTGAACGAAGTGACAGCCCAGCCACTTGCAAATCTCTTTCTCCTCTCTCTGCCTCAGCCTTCCATTCACATCAGACTCGCACTGCTTTTAATAGAAGCTGATAGCATTTAATAAGAGAGAAAGATTAACCCATTAGCCTGAAGCCATTTGGGACCCAAATCATTTATTTGGCCCAGTGACCCACAGTGAGTGTGGAGATGGGGTTCAAATGTGGACGTACAGGTCCGGAGGACTGTCCTGTGCTGTGGCCTGGCCAGTAGCCCAGCAGAAGCTCCTTTACCCCTTTGTGTCTGCTCCACACTGAGTTGCTGCTGGTCTGCCTGAATCTGCAGGTGGTAGAATTTCTTTTGATCTTCTACGTTCTCAGTTTTTCAGCGGGTGGAGCTTCTTGTATTTTCAAATTGCCATAGTCAAAATATCTCTTCTTCTACTTACAAACACCAATGGAGAATTCATTAAAGGTTCAGAACCTACACTTTTGAGAAGAATTATATGTTTATGCCTATGAATTATTTAACAATCACTGTGAAACTAATGTGAAAATAATATTGTACAGGCTCTTATAGTCTTTTAAAATACAGTTAGTAAAATAAAATGGATCTTATAGTCAAGCCCGAACACACCACAGCACACCACACAGTGTGAACAATGTGATAATCTTTTTCTGCATTTAACCCATTCACCAAGTGAAGCGGAGGGCAGCCCGGGGAGCAGTGTGTGGGGACTGCATCTTGCTCAAGGGTACCTCAGTGGTGCCACCGGCAGTCCTGGGTTTAAACCCACAGCCCTCTGGTCACAGACTCAACTCTCTAAGCACCGGCTTTTATAAAGTTAAACAATTTAATTGTGAGCATAATACTACTTTTGACTCTCTTCTGTATTTCTGTCTGCTGCTTTTCTTCCTCTGTCTCTGCTCTCTCATTCATATAGCTCACTAACTATTTTTTGTGTCCCACGCCCACATCTAAACACATACACACTCATGAACCCCCAAGTGTGATCCGTTCCCAGGGACAGAATGAGGGAGCAGCCCCTTTCTCTCCTGCGAAGGTTGTATTTCTTCATTAGTTATTCCCAGAGTGGGGAGGGTGTGTGTGTGTGTGTGTGTGTCCCAGAGGAGGAGGAGTAGATTAATTCGCATCAGAATAGAGAGCTGCTGAGGTGTGAATGGCAGTAGGCAGCTGGTGAAGGTGCGTCACGCCCCCTTGTTTGTGCTCCAAGCACTTACACGTACACATACATACATGCACAGTCTAAGTCACTGCCATGGGAAATGTAATGCAATCAGTGCTTCTTACATTTTAGTGCACTTCTCTCTCCTCTCATTCTTTGTTCTCTTTTCATCATGTTCAGATGCACATCTCTCTGTGCATATCCCTTCAGGTATAGTTGTGTGTAATTAAGTTAAGCATAGAGCCAATGCTGTACTTGCAAAGCTAATTGCATGTGACGTCTTATTCTCTCAAATGCCCTCCGTTTGCGGTCGCAAACTGTGCCCCATCTCACTTGCCACATGTGCATTAGGAACGCCTCTAATGTAACATTATTGAGTTGATGGGCTTTGGATATCAACTGTCAAGTCAGGGGCGCATTCTAATTTAGCCCATTTTGTAAAACGACCTGTGTGTTTGTATGCGTGTGTGCATAATTGTGTGTGTGCGTGGCTTAAAGCTGCGTTCTGTTACACCAGCTCTCTGTGCGGCCCATAAACACAACCCCTTAATGGGCTGGCCGGAGTGGTGGGAGAAAAAGTAATCACTCTTTTACGCAGAGAGATTATTCCCGGGTCAAAGGCCACACCCTGTGGGTTCTTTTAAAGTAAATATGGAGCATTATTCCTCCCTGCTTGCCCGTTACCGCCCCCGCTAGCCCGGCATGTAAATTGCACATCTGTGGTAGACCCCCTCGATTGCATTAATAAGTTTAAAGGGAGTTTTTACATTATGTGGGCTTGCCTATTAAAGCCATTTGTTAGCTTTTTGCTTATGAGGACAGGCCTGGCAGGGAGCAGTATTACGAGAGTGAGGCTGCTGTAACGGCGTGTTGTTAAATCACAGGCCACACACCGGGAGGATTAGCCTGAGTTTATGGGGCAAACAGCAATACACGGCCCCCTCTCCTGCCAAGGCTCATTCAATCAGCCACGTCAAATATGAAACCAGTTGTAGGGGTGCTGTGCTGGACGAAGAGTCCTCATACCTGCCCTCTGAAACATCCTCTGCCTGCTTTTCACTAAAAATCCCCCTGTGGTGACATCATGACAGGGCAGTTTTCCTCATCTTTACCTTGTAAAGAAGATGCTGTCAACAAAAATGCTGCTTTCACACAGGTGGCTTGAATGTTATAAAATTTTCACTTACAAGTAATGGAAGCTTATATATACCAAGTAGCATTGAGCAAACTGCATGCATAAATCATCACACCCCTTCTGTAAGCCACACTGAGTTTTTAAAAAAGGTTTAATACAATTAGACGGTATCTCTTAGTCTTTTACCTTTGTCACCTAATCTTTGCCCATTTTTATAGATGACAGTACTTCGTACAGTGTCATAAAAGCCCTCAAAGAATGTATTTGTATTTGCACTGCCAGTAGGATTGTGAGTGATATTAGTGTTGTCTCTTCTTGGCGGAGTGTTTGTGTGAGATGATGGGATTCTCCCGTATGTGTGTGCTACCCATGGGATGAGTATTCTGCAGTTCATTGATGATCGCAGACATGTTCCTCTTCCATTACATGCCTTTAGACCAGAGCGTGAAAGTCATAAAGTTTAATGCAATTCACTCTCAGGTACAATCACTCCCTCTTCTTGGTGTCACGCTTCATTAAGCGTCATGGAGAATCTGTATGTGTGTGTTTCAGACAGAGGTCGAGAGTGGTTGTGTTTTCTGTGTGGCGGCCGCTAGAGAGCCATGTTCTATACCTAGAGAAATAAGAAATAGACAGAGAAAGAAAGAAATTCTTTGCAGGGATAGAAAGAAAAGGAACAGCGAAAAAAAAACAATAGTTGCAATTTTCCCGCTTACCCCGAGTGTGGGAAATCAGCCAAGACATGTTTAGTAATCTAGCTAACAAGCAGTGGAATATTATGAGCACCAAACTGCAAAACCAGACACTAATATTTGTAAGCCCTGTAGTGGACAATTTGAGCTGTCAGACAGTGTGCAGTGTACTTTTGTCAGTTTTTGTAAAGAGTGGACATCAGAAAGACTGATTGGCTACTTTTGGGTTGCACGGAAAATTGTGTACATTTTATCTAAAGGACTATGTCTTCAGTGCCGTTACAGCCATGACAATAAACTCCCTTGTTGAAGGTCCTCTGGTCTGTCCTCTAATGCTGAATTTTATGACTTCTTTTAGCCTTAGTAGAGACATCTTGTCGACAGTTCTTCTTGCAATGTCTCACATTCAGAACTAGAACTGAACATGTGTTATAGAAACTGAAATGGTTTTAAAGAGTAGTGTGAGAAATGTTCATGCCAGGCTTATTCCATATGTTTTGAAGGTCACCTGTGGCCAGGGCGTTTGCATGGCTTCGCTTGGCATACTGAAACGAGTGCACACTTTCCACGCTCCCCTGCTCTCACACTGATGCAGACTGCAACTTTTCCTCCCTGAACCTGGAGGGAAACACGCCATGCACTCCTTTTTTTTAATGTCATAGGGAAGGCTCATTATAGTAGGGGCATAACAATTCCTCCGTTAATTTTCCAGCAACCAGTTTTTAATTAATAGTGCAGGCAGTATTAAACACAGAGTACACAAATTGCCTGTGGCCCTCATAATTAATTCTAATGGAAGAAATTAAAAATTGGTGGGGTGGATTCAGATTGTTCTGTGGCGCCGCCATGGGTTCTAGATCAGTGGAGCGACTCTGTCAAAGGCAAGAATCTTCTAGGGGTTTGGGTTTTACAATACACTCTCAGGAATGAGGGACATTTCCCTTATCTGTGTGGAATGGCCTTGTTGGACTTATGAACTCTAGTCCTGAAGAATATTGCAGTTTTTCTGTCATTGAATTCACATATGGAAAAAAGGAATCTGCACGATTATCTCTGTGGGAAATATAACTGTGACTTATGGGTGCTGTATGTGTATATTTTAGCTTTTGATTCTATTTATATATGAACAATCCTTTGAATTAATGTAAGAATGTATGAGACAAAGACATGTTCTGAAATGCTTCTGTCTCTTTAAGTACCCCTCAGTAGGCTGATCTAGCTGATCTTACAGAGTGGCTGCAGTTCAAGCTGGATCGCAGCCCGGATGTCAGCTGACACCATTAGCAGTTTTCTCACACCCACAACCTTTTGTCCTGCATCTTTCACCTTTCTCCCATATTGTATTTTTTTGTTTTTTCTCTCCCTGTTTTCCCAATACAGTAAGCCCCTGCTTATCGCAGGGGTTACGTTCCAAGAGCACCTGTGTATAGTGAAAAACCGTGAATATGTGATGTGGTAAAAAAAATGCCTAAAATGTCTGTTTCTCTTGTGTAAGCACTAAATACTCCCCCAAATATTTAATTTGAAACTCAGCTTAATACTTCACTCTTAAAGAAAATGTAAAGGTAAACCCATATTCGTACTGTACAGTTTACACTGAATTCCCGCAGTGCTAGAATGTAAATACCGATGTTACCCCTCTATAGACTGTACTGTAATTCATGCATGGGCGTCTTCTTTGGTGTGCGCTGTCGTTTCCTTTGGTATGAGCAGGTAAATACAGTAATAAATTCATTTAATTTACTGTAATAAAAATACAGGGCTTTAAGAAGAACAAAACGAAAAACACAAGAACGCTCAGAGAAATACTCCACACAAGATGCGTCACAGGGCAGCAGCCAATCAGCAGCAAGGAGAAATAAATAGTTTTCTCGGAGTGGCTACTTTCAAACCTCCACCATCCCAAGATGCACTTTCTTTGTGTTCTCTGGACAGTACCAAAAAATGTATAGTTATATTTTATATGGAAATGTGGCTGAATTTACGTTCATATTTATGTTACAAAATTAGTATATTTTTCTTAATAATTTAGCACTAAAATGCATGAAAAATTATACATTGCCATGAAAAAAGCTGTGACGTCCGGGCCTCGTCCACCACGGCTCCTCGTCCTCTGGTTGTTAATGTTTGGGCATGGCACTGAGCAGCGGAGGATCATTCTGTTAAGGTGTCTGATTGCCTTGCTAAACAACCCAACACTAGGACAAGAGGTGTGTCGGACGAGGCCTGGACGTCGCAAAACCAAAAAAAAATGTGGAGGACATCTGCGGCTTCTGCGTTAGTGCGGGGGTTCTGCGAACAATTCTTAGTTCAGTTCTCAGAAAAAATCTGCGAGAGACTGATTTTGCGACTGCTGAACCACATATAAGCAGGGGTTTACTGTAATGCATTTTCATATTGCTAAGATAACCTTTAAAGGTTCTGTTTTTGGGGTCCAAAGATGTTTTTTTTGCTTGTCTTTCTGTGGTGTTAAGTTGTGTAATTGTGAAAGTTGCGTGTGGAGTTAATTAAAATCTTTGAGTTTTTGTGTTTCCAGACCCCTGCACATCCTGGTGTGTAACGCAGCAGTGTGTACGCAACCATGGCGTCTAACAGAGGATGGGCTTGAATCCACTTTCCAGATCTGCCACCTGGGCCACTTCTACCTGGTGCAGCTGCTGCAGGACGTGCTTCGGCGGTCAGCCCCTGCACGCGTGGTGGTTGTCTCCTCCGAATCACACAGGTCAGCACAGCTACAGCTTCTCCTGCTCTGTCTGCAGAGCACCACCCAGGCCTTCCGCACAGGCCTCCTCCTGAGTGTTCGGGCCGGGCTTACAGTGTTACACTGTACAGTGTTGAAATCACTTATAATATTAGTAAGATTTTTTTTTTTTTCAGTGATTACAGATTATATTATTAATGAGATTTCACAGTGGATTTTATTTGTTTTATTTGCCATTTCAGGTATTTTAGGAACAAGAATAACTTATCAGATGATAAATGATATTTAAGTGTATAATTTATTGTTGAGTATGTAATTTATCTGCCTCATATTGTTTTTCACCACTCTTATAAATATAAAGCATTTTAGATATTAAGTTTGGGTATTAGTTTTTCATTCTCTTGCAAAGTATGTAAAATTTCTTACAGCTTTTCACCAATTATTAGTAACTGCAGAACTGCACAGTACTAGCATCATATCAGAATAATGGAATGGTAGTGGAAATAAGCTTATTCGTAATTTAACACTGTTGTCATGGACATTTTGCCATTTTGGATTCAAGCGAAATATCTTTATTTACTAATCGTAGGTCGTCAAGCAAGGGCAAAAATAATTGTAAACTTTTCAAAGTTTGGACACAGATTACGTTAGGTTTTTCTAGCAAAGTCTTGTCACATGTAGCTTTCTCACCCATACAGCCCTGGTGAAGTAGGATATGAGCCATTGATCGTGGCCTGAGATTTGATGAAGGTTGATTAAATTGGAGCAGAATGGCCATGATTGATTTGACCTGCTGAAATGCTTCAGTGCTCAGGCAGTAGTGTGAAGCCGTCTGCGGTGGGCTATGCAGTGGTATACGGGGCCACAGAGGTGTTCCCCACCACTCATTTTTGGAGGAGCAGATGGGAGCGGGAGAATCAGGCACATGAAAATGAAGAGCTGATAGAGGTGGGAAAATGCTGGAATATGTTATGATATCTTATGGCACAAATTAATGCTAACAACAAAATAATCAATTCAGTTAATAAATATTTGCATTAATGAACCCGATCAGATTTGCTCCTCCATGATAATGACCAAGAAAAAATGTAAAGAATTTCCATTTTCCAGAGCCTGTTTAAAAAAGAACAAAAGGGGACATAATTTTTCTGTTTATTACAAGAAAATGAATTCCCCCCCCCCTCGAACATCTCCCATTCCATCTCACCTAGTCCAGAATCTTTGCTACCAATAATTCATCCCCTCTCCCCTCAGAGAAAGATTAGCACTGATTGAGGGGACAAAGAAACACACACACACACACACACACACACACACACACATATATATATACTCTTACTATGCTGTCATTTGGCCTCACAGTTTAAAAGTAAACTTTTATCCCAATTACAGGCGGTTATCCCTTCTCCTGCTTTTCTTGTTATTCATCTCTTCCTTCTCTCCTCTGCTCACTTTGAGCCACTAGCTATAATATGTGAGTTCAAAGGCTTGACCTCTAACTTGCTGAGAGATTATATTTTGTGAAGCTCTGGCACCAAGTAAGACCTTGACCAGGTCAGGCAGGTGAAGGAAGTAGAGAAAGGAGGATGAGGGAGCGTGGAAATTGAGCTTTGGCAAAATAAAATGGTTTCACTTAAAAATGTTATCTCCCCTGTTACACCAAGGCTTACAGGGCTCAGTGACATTACAGACAGGTCCTGAACATTTCCACACCAGGCCCAGTTCTAACAGGAGGAGATTGATAGTGTGACAGAGAAAACTAATCCCTCACACTCTTGCCTCCTACTAGACACACTATAACACTACTACACTATATTTACTACATGCTAGTTTCTTGTTTTGAGATACTGCCAATTTATTTCCTATGAAATAACACTTTTCAACCTAAGGAATTACCTTTACAGATACATCTTCTTTGTATGCATATTTATTTGTAGTTTTGTTCAGGTATACCTGCCATTTTATGTACTTTGTTGATCTACACTTAGTGTCTATAGACCATTTGTTGCTGCACAGTTTTTACTCTATGCCATTCTTCAGTGGTACACCACTGGCTGTCCAGTTTAGCAGTCCGTCACCCAAATCATATCATAGCAGGCCATGTTACTGTGTGTGTTGGTAGAAGGGCTTTAAGGACAGTGGTGTTGCTGTATTAAACTGCTGAGTTGACAATGATACACTATATTATACACTACAAGTATCCAGAAACTGGAGTCATTCTCTAAACAGAAGGGTTAGAGATTGCATAACATAAAAGATGTGCCAACTGTACACCTACAAGGTGCCCCACCAAAGTAGGTATGTCTTATTTAGAGGTCAGTAAGTGTAAAAATCCCTGCAATGCTGCATTTGATACAGATACCCCAAATGCAACACACACTAACATGCCACGGTTAGTGACAGTGCTGGGCTGAAAATTGTCCACCACCCAAAGGGCATCTGCTCAGCATTGGTACTATGATAGTTCCACTCCCTTGAGATATGGGGTGCGGGTTGCTGATCGGGCAGCAAGAGATCAGTTTTTTCTAGTGACTCCACAGTGGGTATCTAATATGGTAGGTGAACTTGTAAAAATTGCACAAATGCAAGTGTATCAGATAAACTGGAAACACTGTATCCAAAAGTCATTAGTTATCGAATTCACATGTATGAAATGTAAAATGGAGATTGAGTGATGCACATATGGTCCTTGGGTGAGCAGTGTTTTACTTGGATATATGGTACTGTGTTCAGGGTTTAAAGCAGTGGGTGGGGTTAGACTAGGACAAAACCAGCCTGCAGATTTATCTGAGATGTAACAGAAGCAAATACACCAGTGTGATTGGATGTAAATGAAAATGTGATTGGCTGTAATAAAGATGTAAACGTTGTGTATTGGTGAGGGAGATGGGCGGGCGCTAGAGCAATCGCTCCCTGGGATGAAGAATTTCTTGCAATACAGAGTGTCTTGAGACTTAAAGGACTCACATGCATACACACACTTCATTTTGTTGTCAAACATCTGGCATTTAACAGCTCAGTTGGAGCCAATTAAAGAACATCATGTCACAGCTTTGATTTGCATTAAGTGAAGGTGGGGTGTAACTGGGCTGGAATCATATGCCTTAGCTGCAGCTCTTTATTTACGCACTGTTCTCAAGTCCTGACCACTGCCTTAATGAGCATTTTCAGCAGAGGGAAACCCCCTGCTATTGTCAATCCCTTTCGCTTTAAGATCTATGATAAAATTACCCCTCTGTGTTAAGCAGCATGCTGTAAACTTGGAGTTTGATAGAGACAGATGTCTGGCCTTGGATTGTACTTGGGCTAATTTTTGTGTGCGGCCTGAAAACAGTAGTCTGTTAACACTACAGCTGCCTCTTACTGTGTAGAACAAACACAGAGTAAATTAACAATATTTAACCTGAAGAATTATTGCCTGTGCTGGATCTGAGTTTGGGTTAGCAAAGTATCACTGAAAAAACACCCCTTTACTGTGGTAAAATGACTGTAATACTCAGCTTTAATATGAGTACCTGTCTGCAGTGGCTACTTTACACAAGCTCAGTTCTACTATTTTAAACAAGTGAAGCAGGGCATCAAAGAGCAGCTTGAAAGTAGACCCCCTACCGCCAGTGGTTATCTAAGCAGCCTAATGGTATCCAAGTAGAATTCATGTTCTGCCTGCATAATTTGTTGGCTACTCTGAATTAGTAGCTTAAATGATTTGTCACTTTGCCATTAGCCACCTACCCACAGTACTCTGCTTTAGCAAACGGTAATGCTATTTGACTTGTTTTCCAAATGATTTGCTTTAGTCACCAGCACTTTCCACCGTGGTGATGTCAGGTGCCAATTTTCTCACTTTGAAATTGGACTCAATGGCCAATTAAGTTGTTTTTATAAGCAGGGAAACTGTGGATTGTAGGTGATACACTTGCTTTTATTGAAAATTTCTAATTAGAAACGTTCTTTTACAAATGCGTAGGGTTTCAGCTAGTTATGTTGATCATTACTGACACGTAGTCAGCGTCCAGGCTTTAATCTTTCTGCCTTGTCTGTGCTGCTCTAGGTTCACAGACCTGGTGGACTCATGTGGTAAAGTGGACCTGACTCTGCTCTCACCGCCCCAGAAAGAGTACTGGTCCATGCTGGCCTACAACAGGGCCAAACTCTGCAATGTCTTGTTCTCCAATGAGCTGCACCGCCGCCTTTCTCCCCATGGGGTCACGTCCAATGCAGTGCATCCTGGAAACATGATGTATACCTCCATCCATCGCAGCTGGTGGCTCATGACTTTCCTCTTTACATTGGCACGTCCGTTCACCAAGTCCATGGTAAGCACAAGCTGAGTTTCAACATTTCTGCCATGAGAGCATCGCTGCTTTACCTCCTCTGTCTGACATAGGGTATTAGTGGTTTGTCGTTGTGTATCATAAAGGGTAATGTGGGCATTTGACTGGCGCTCTTAACCAGAGTGACTTACAGTCATTAGTTACAGGGACAGTCCCCCTGGAACAACTGAGGGTTAAGTGTCTTGCTCAAGAGCACACTAGTAGTAAGTGGGGGTTCAAATCTGCAACTTTGTAGTTGTCAGGTTTACAGGTGAGTGTTTTACTCACTAGGCTACAACCACCCCCATCATATATGGGCAGCATATTTTTTTAAGCCTGGTGGTAAACCCTTCAAACAACTGGTGTGGGGCCAGAATAGTATAATTGTTCAGAATTATAAAAAAAAATGTATAGTGAATACACGATACATTTAAAAATAGTTCAGTATGTGAAGAGTTTAATAAACATTTATTTTTAAGAAGTGCAATTGTGTTTGACTAGGAGTCATTTAATTTACCTCAGGAGAATTCATGAAAGACTGAGTGCTTTACAGACCATACTGGGCCAAAGATGAATCTACATGTATTCCTAGAGAAATGTATTAGAATCAAATAACAGTTCCATAAACCAACTCTAAATGCTGTTTGGATCATGGATAAATATAGATAGATAGATGCCACTGTACTGGTGATGCATCACACTGGAAAGAGAAAATGGACACAAATCATATTTAAACAAACACATGTATGGAAATAATATCACTTCTCAAGATTAAATTGGCCATTATTTGCTTATTACTCAAATGATTTGCACCATATTTCTTTTGTTAAAATATCACACATTTCTGCAAGTATATTTCAAATATAAAAGCAAGTATAAGCATAAACTGTGTCATTTTGACATGTAAAACATAAAAAAGAATATACTGATATCTAAGTTGCATGGAATGCTAGAATCCTCCGTTGCTTTCATATCTTTTTCATAAATGAGACTGAATTCTAGTACAGCTTTTCAGTCAAAAACTTTTGATCTGCACCATTGAAGATTGATACTTCTGAGCTTCACACATGCTCTAGTAGGATCAATAGTGTCAAACCAGTAAACACATGTGTAAATGACTTGTGAGTTTAATGGACATAAAATTGTATGCTGGCTAAAAGCCACACAACACAATGAAATGACCTAATGTAATGTGATTTCAATATTCCAGAACTGACTATTGTATGGCTGAAGTTAAATTGCGCATATGCTCAACAACACTGTGTATATAAACATAACTATGTAAAACTGTATTTTAATGCCACATCAGATTAATGTGCTATGTTCTTTCTGTTATTGAATCCTGCCCAACCTCCTGATTGATGTCCTTTAAATAGTATAATTCAGTATAACCATCTTTCTTAAATCGCTGGACTTTAATTATATTGAATGTAGTTTGGCTGGAGTATTAATGTACACACATTTGTTGCACAATGGGGGCAACGTTGATGCTCTTATGTGTCGTTCAGGGTGGGAATTGAACCCCACTCTCCTACTTGAAAGGCAGCAATGTTGCCCAATGCACTCAGCTGTCCTCTGCTTCACACTACCATATCACACTGTTATGTCCGCGCTTGGATATGTATAGGATGTGTGTCGTTTTCGTGGATATTTTTGTGTGGTATTTTTCTGTTCTTAAGGTATTAGGATTATCTATTTATCTATTCACTCTTGGTCTTCAAAGGAAGTGCTACCCAGAATTCTTTTATTCATTTGTTTGGTGTGCTATGAGCAGAAAAACACAGTTTGAATTGCCACATACCTTCCATGGTATACTTACAGTACGTTTCTTATATAGCAGTAAGTGTGATCTCAGAGGTGTATCTTTGGACCTTCTCAGTGCACAGGCATGCCTGCATCTGTGTGTGTCTTTGTATGCCCGTGTGTGCGTGTGCAGCTGTCAGGCTTAAATAGCCTAGTATGGCATAAATCAGACGAGCAGCTCTTCCTGCACACCACACTCAGCCATTTTAGCCAGAAGCTGGAAGTCACACACACTTACAGAGACAAACTATAAAACTCAACATCCTCATAAATCATAAGCCATATCTGCTGCTCATACGCCTGTGGCCCTTTCTTCTTGTCATCGTTTGCTTTAGGCCACACATTGCATTTGATGTATGCTTTGTTTTAAATATGACGACTTTGTGCATTACAGTCTTCTCCCCCTTTTTCATCAGTTTTTGTGTGCGTATCTGAAGGAAAGTTTGATAAAGTGTTCAGCTGTATTCCGACAAAGCTCATCAGAGCTGATTATATTTTCAAGAGATGTAATGGATGATGTGAATTTGAGATGACTTTCTGCATATCACTCAGCATAATTCATAAGCAGCATGCCAATACCTGACTTTTCATTCATATTTGATATAGAAGGTATTAGGTTGGAGGTGCATAAGCATTGTAATTGTTAGATAATTTTCAGAGGAATGTTTGTTAAAACACACAGTGACCCAAGTATGAATCATTCAAGCAGAGCAAAGCCATGTTACTTAAGGCCTGAACCAGTGAAGAAACACGTGCAGATGATCAGGCGGTGATCAGTATACTGGTGGTGCTGAATGCTGAGTGGTTGGAACACCTTTACTTAGGCACCTTGTATCTTTAGGCACTTTGCAGACGCATAAAACATGTATTGCCATTTCTTTAATTTAATCTAGACTTTTACACAATACTGTATAAATGTGTATAAAGTGTATAAAGGCACACTGGGATTTCTTTACAATCTGTAACACTAGAAAACAAAAGCATCATTAGTAATTAGCATCATTTGCTGACAGTGCTGTTCATTTCTCTGTGATTATGGTCCAGTCCCTAAAGCTGAACAGTTGCTCTTTGCTTAGTCCTCTTAGAGATAAGCCATTTAAGGTATCTCTCCCTCTCTCTCTCTCTCTCTCTCTCTCTCTCTCTCTCTCTCTCTCTCCCGCTCTCGCTCTCGCTCTCTCTCTCCCTCTCTCTCTCTCTCTATCTCTAGCCCTGCCCTGACTGTAATAGCACAGAGCTTAATATAAAACCCTGATATTATTTTATTTATTGGTTACGGTGATATGAAGATGGTATCGTTTTAATTGCTTGCAAATGCGTCTTTGATCCTGGGAGACTACTGAAGGTTGCAAACATAAGCATAATGCTGCCAGGAAGAGGCTCAAAACAATATTAGACTTGAGTACAGCACAACACGGATAAAACACGGTCTAAAATGGGCTGTGGAAAATTTATAATTGCACCAGTGTAGAGAACATGTGAACAGTAGGCTCCAATGGTGAGTGCAGTCTTTGCAAAGAAGCCAGAATTTGTGTCCAAAAGCACGGCATTACAGATGGAATAGTAAAAGAAATGTAGCTCACTTTACTGGCTGCTCCTTTACCTCCATGCTCTTTGAATGTATTTATGTTTGTGAATGCTCAACATGACAAACAGGTCCAGGATGTAGTGTCTGGTGTATTTTATCTGTAAAGTGACTGTAGGTGAACATTGGTGCAGAGAGTGCCTGAAAAACTACAGTAAAGCTGTGAAATTATTGCTTCTGAGAAAATCTAGAAACTGAAGTACTTGAATTTATTTTATTTTATTTGCAGATCAGTGTTACCATCTCTTCACATATATATGGTGTTATTTTCAACATCATGCCCATTAAAGGAATGGTGCACTATAAATTCAGATTTACAGCTGATTGTTTAAATTGTGCTTCTTTTTGCTTGTTGGTTGTAAATTGTTTTTAGTAAAATGATAACAGCTACAACTAATAGTGAATTCTACTGGGGGTATAGCTAAGTGGTAGAGTATTTAACTGCAGATCAAAAGGTACTCACTTGTAGGAGGTTTTTGTAGCCTAGTGGGAAAAACAGCTGCCTGTGAACCTGATGAACACAAAGTTGCAGGTTCAAACCCCCACTTTCTACCAGTGTGTCCTTGAGCAAGACACTTAACCCTCAGCTGCTCCAGGGGGACTGGCTCTGTAACTAGTGATTGTAAGTCACTCTGGATGAGGGCGTCTGCTAAATGCCCTTTTACCCCAGTTCAAAAAATCCAGGTGCCCTCTTTGCAGTAACCTTTAAATGAGGCATCTGGTAGTCTAGTTGTTAGGGAGATCATAGGTTCTAATCCCAGGACTGCTAGTAGCACCACTGAGGTAGCAGTGAGCAAGGTACTGTCCCCACACACACGTCTGTGTGTGTGTGTGTGTGTGTGTGTGTATAAAGTATATGGGTATAGAAAAGAATTACCTCCTTCTGGTTGCAACCTTACAGACACACA
>JBBPCX010000135.1:12461187-12482713 GCA_037974365.1 Hydrocynus forskahlii
CTCGCTCTCGCTCTCGCTCTCTCTCTCTCTCTCTCTCTCTCTCTCTCTCTCTCTCTCTCTCTCTCTCTCTCTCTCTCATATTCACGCAGACACTTTTGCCAAATTGATTTTGCACATTGACTGGTAATTTTGCACTAGATATAAAGGGAGCTCTATTTTTCTATCACAGTGAGAATGAATTTGCCCAGCAGGTATTTGGAGACGCTATTGTTCAGGAATTAATTGGAGCATGTGTTTTCTTTTGAATCTGACTTTGCCTGGGATATCTCTGGGATATTCCTTTTTGTTTCTTTATTATGTTCTCCTGCCCTCCTGCCACACACTCAAGTTGTGAGAGTACATATTGTTTTTTTTTAAATAAAAATTCAAGCAGAGTTTTAAAGTTTGTCAAATGATGACATAGCTTTCTTCAAAGCCTGATGTAGATGGTTAAGCATTCGTCTCTGAACATAATGCATAAACTTTTGCATAGCTAGTTGTATTTGGGACTTATAAATATCTTGTGATTTCACATTCTTTAAACGTTTGGGTTTTTTTTGTTTTTTTGGGGGGTTTTTTCATCTCAGCACATGCATAACAATACCACCAGAAATGCTACATAAGAATGGGTTGGGGATCTATTAAGCCATGATATGTTTATCTTGAAAGATAAACATGTAGCCATTCACTCTGTATTCACAAATAAGAAGCGCTTTCTAATTTTCACACAATGGAAGCATATTCTCTCATGCCTGGGATTTAGAGCTGTAAAGATTTTAATGGCAGCCAATAGCCATACACAGTATAGCTGAAAATACACAGATGATTGCCCATAGATCATTAATGATGGGAAATCTATCTCTCCCATCCTGCGTATCTCAGTCTATCCTTCTCTCTTCTCTTTCACATTCCATCCATTTATGTCAGTTTCTGTGGTAGTGTCTTCACAGTAGGTGCTTCAGCTATTGGAGGCCAGATCACCTTCTCTTTACACACACATAGAAGGGACCGGCTTTAGAGAGCCCAGGACACCGGTCACCTTTTTAAAATTTTTAACAAGGAAAGGAAAGGCAGCAAAACCAAAATGTTTTCATTCTACCCCAGATATACTCCATCAGACAAAATCAACTCAGTCCTCAATTTTACAGTTGAACTTCAAGGTTAATGTAGCTAAGAAGTCACAGAAGTTTGTATGACATACTGACTGCCACTCGGAGAGAGGGGGCATAACATAACTCATTTTAATTTTTGACAACGCATGGCAAACAACATTTGAGCAAGATTGAGCACATTTCTGGTGTAAATGAAATGATGAACTTTGTTTCAAACAATTTAGTGAACAATTCTGCAGAAAGTGATGGCTAGTTGTACCAATCCCAAAAAATATGTGAACACAGTTAACTCAGAACAATCTAATGTTGTTCAACTAACAGGTTCATCAGAATCTATATGCATACTGTTCTGAATGTGTATGGTTTGAAAAAGGTTTAATTGAGACAGCACATTGGAATTAATGGAGTCCGTACTTATAACAAATAAATAGTGTTCAGGGTGATCTTCAGAAATGTCAGTCTGATTTGTGATGTGCTACAGGTTTTAGTAGGAAGAAATACTTTTTATAGAAAATAATAAGAGACTGTCAGAAACCACATATGCAAGTCCAGTTTAAAATAAAGGATTAAACATCAGTTAGCAATCATTCCAGTTGCATTTGGAAAAAGGGAAAAAAACTGTAAGTTAAATTTTTCTTTAAGGGAAGTACCGTGTCAACATGTGTTTGTTTGATTCTTCATATATGTGGATGTTCTTTCCCTGTTCTTATGTTGTATTTGAAAAAGTTGAGCTAGTTTGGGGTTTTTTTTCTTTTCTTTTTTTTCTTTTTTTGACAAAGTGTTATTTGACCACCGTTCCGGATCTTGCCTGATTATTATTCCTTCAGGTGGTTTATATAGGCAGGAGAGCTTCTGATCCGCATACCACTATTGTTCAGGTCAGTTTTACTTCTCTTTGTATGCTTCCCATATGAATACCTTACACACACCCATACACACAAACACACATGTACGTGCACATGAGACTCCTCCTCCCGTATCCCTTGTTATTCTAGTTTAGTACAGCAATCAAGCAGAGCTTGCCAATAAAGTTTATTGTACAGCACTAAGTGTCAATATCTCCAGCACCCCTGGTCCAGGGTGGCAGTAATTAAAATGCCACAGAGAGCGGGGGACAGGCATGAAAATTTGATGGCAAATTGATTTCTGGTTCATCTTGAAATTTGTCCTCAGCTGGACTCGATACTCGTGGCTCGCTTGCGATGGCTTTTGTCAAGAGAGACTGTCAACGATAGGGCACAAGGACTGTGGACTGCATGATAAACACCACGCACGAAAATACACTTGCACACACACACACACACACACACACACACACACACACACACTATCTGCACCTCTCTCCACAAAGATCAGCATTATTGTCATGTTATCTTCTGATCATACCACATAATTCACCCACTTTCTCAGAGAATCCATAAAATTTTATTCACTCCAGTTTCTAATTGAACAGAAACGGAAGTTTTATACAAGCCAGTTTTTCTGATTTTGGAAGCATGTATTGCATGGCATGTTCCTTGGTGTCATGTCTGTGTCTGTTAGGGTTGAATTTGTGTGTTTATGGCTTTGGGGGTGCATGATGTTGAAATGGTGCTGAAAGAAAGTCTACCTAATTCCCCTACACATTTCCAATCTCTTTTTACATCTTTGCCTTTAACTAATTCCTAATTACAGCTGCAGTAGTGCTGTCTGGTGTAGTAACTGAGCGAAAAGCAGAAAGCCTGAACAAAACCATCAACGCACTGTATCGACTCTGTCTTGCTTTAACAAAGACTTTCATAGCATTCAAAGGAGTTTCATAAAAAAAAAATACAACATATAAATAGGCAGCAGAATCAGAGGTTTTACTAATTAGAGTGGAATTCTTCCACTCTTGGTGACTGTACTGCAGTGTAAAAGTTTTATATATGCAGTGGTCTATTGTGTCCAGTTTCTTCTGAGAAAAAGTGTCTGAAACTTTTCATTTGTAAGGAACACAACATTCTTTAACACTAATCATTTCATTTTTACATACTTCTGTGTGAGTGTGTGTTTGTCCTTCAAGAAATGTGGGATCCCCACCAGTTCTTTCTCAGCCCCTCCCCGTCTTGTAGGAGAGCAATATTCTCCTCATGTTTCTCTTATTTATATAAGCGTGTTAATAATAAAAGTGCTTTTTTTAGGTAGCAGCGAAAGGAAATGAAAACATTCTGCGGCAGAGAGGCGTTCTGCCTCCACACGGGTGGCCCGCGCGCCTCAATTTGCCGTAAAACACAAAACAATTTGAAATTACAATGGGGAGAGATTAAGATGAGATTAAATGGTAGGGCGAGGCGCTTGATGGCAGAGGGAGATAGTGCATATTCATTATGACAGGATTGGGACGCAGGGGGAGGAGGAGCGGGACGGGCGCGGCGGCGGAAAGCAGATGGCATTGTAATTTAACGGGGATGTTTCCCAACCACGAGAACAAGGCAGCACGTCACGAGTGAAGGATGCCTAGCGTTTTAAAAGAAATCAATTGCAAGCAGGACAGAGTCGTGGTGCATACAGTAATTGAATATTACTGGTGAGTTGAATGTAAAAAACCCCCGTCTATATGTTTCTGTTTAAAAGTTTAGAATCACCATTCAAAACTTTGGACTCAATGTTTGAAAAAAACTTTTTGCAAATGTGTATTTCTGTGATTTATAATAAGCTATAGAAGAAAAAATATATTATTTATCAAAATGGATGTGTAGGTATGTTGAAAAAATGATGAAAAAAAATGAATATCCAAAATGAATTTTTATCAAATGACAAAAAGTGAGAGTAAACAGATAATCCTGCTAAATGTCTCATCATTAATACATTCTTGTTGTCCTAAATTATTTGATTTTTAAATGAAACATTTGAACAAACACAATAGGGTGTAATTTAGAATATTTAAGTCTACATTGTATACATTTTTGCTGTGTATTAATAAACAAAAGTTGTTAATATGACAGTGATTTCAAGCACGGTAGTGTACATGTGGCACTGCCATCTGTAGAAGATTAAAGGGCAGTTACCTGACCAGAGGTGGACAAAATGGGGATAAGAAGCCTACATGGGAAAGGACATTTTGTGTGTGAGTGTGTGTGTGTGTGTGTGTGTGCGTGTATGTGTGTGCGTGTGTGTGTGTGTGTGTGTGTGTGTGTGTGTGTGTGGGTGTCTGTCTGGCTGTCTGTCTGTCTGTCTGTCTGTCTGTCTGTCTGTCTGAGCCTGTATTCATCACAAGCTGTCCTGAGTACATGTAGATTCACAAGAAAATGTTCTCCACAAATTTTTTAGAAAAGCTAAAATAACAGTGAGACTGGCTTTGGCTACTGAGGTTAATATTAAGGTTGGGGCTTGGTTTAGTGGAAGTCCCTGCAAATATAATAATACTGTGTGTTTGTGTGTGTGTGTGTGTGTGTGTGTGTGTGTGTGTGTGTGTGTGTGTGTGTGTGTGTGCTTGTGCATGTGTGGGTGTGTGTTGGTGTGCGCGTGCATGTGTGGGTGTGTGTGTGCATGTGTGGGTGTGTGTGTGGGTGCACAGTCTTGCATGTGTGCATGTGACATGTGTGCCTAGACTTCGTCTGAGCTGCGTGACAATCAATGATTACAACTTTTAATCGATGAGATTTTAAATAAGCATTGATCAGGCTTACAAGGTTACACAGGTCTATTGCTTTATATAAAGCCAAGTTACACCATGAAGGCCTGAAATGAAGTATCCACATCTCAGCGAGATTTTGTGGTGTTTGCTATGTACAGCATGGTATCAATACCTGATGATTATTATCCTGTCACTTCACAGCATTTTTCCCTAAACCCAAAAGGTTCTTCTCTCTGTATTCAGCTCAGTGCTGCTGTTGACTCCCAGGCCTTTCTTTTTGTACTGTGCCTTTGTAATTTATACCCAAATGTTTAATAAACTGTTCAAAACTCTTACAGATCCTCACGCAAGTGCCCATCCATTGACTTACATCCTCTCTGTGTGTGTGTGTGTGTGTGTGTGTGTGTGTGTGTGCGCGTGTGCGTGAGAGCGTGTGCGTGAGAGCGTGTATGCGTGTGTGTGCGTGTGTGTGTGAAATAAAGAGAGCTAGAGAGAAATGTTGCGGAACGCTGTAGAGTGTAGATTAGTCTCTGTCTGATTTACTGTTGGTCCCATGCACAAGCCTCAGAGTCCCTCTCTGCATCTGTCTCCATTTCCTAATGGTGTTTCAACAGCCACAGCATAAGAGCCACTTTTTCATTTTAATGGCAGCACAAACACCCATGCCCCGCAATAGCTCCTGCTGCGGTCAAAGCCACAGACATGGCCAAAACAACACTTTAAAAACAGACAATTATGTTGGACCATGAGAAATATGTGAGCAGGACAACGTAAAGTGCAGATAAAACAGTAACGAAAAAAGGTTTACAACAACCAGTGTTATGTACATTTCAACATGTGGAGTAATATATATTTGTTCATCAGGGAGATTTGTTTTATGAGATTTTGCACCTCTTATTGAATATTACATCAGAAACTGTACTCCTCCATGTTCTGATCATACTGTAACTTGCTCTGTGAAACCAAGGGATCATTTTCCATGATTTGCAAAAATACTGTTTTCATGAATAACAATAATAAGGAATCACTTTCCTAATTGGAGATAAAGTGTAAGTTTCAATTCGAGCCATGTGCTGCCCATTGCTCTTTGTCTGAGGGGAGTCTGGTAGAGTGACTCAGAGGGTGGTTTCGGTCAGCAGGGGTCACTCTCTCTCTTTAAAGGAACAATGTGTTGACTTAGTTGGTTGACCTTTAGCTGCACAGTAATGCTCTCCTCCAAGCATGTTGAAACACTTGGCAGCGTAAACCTTGTTTACTTTGGAAAAAACACTCACAACATGCATCATTCAAAACTTCCAAAGAGTGAGACACAAATTCACAAATAGAGAATCATGTGAATTGAAATATTTTTGTTGGGGGAAAAAAGCATTCATTTATAAATGTTTTCTTTTGTCAGTGTTAGTGTTAGTATAATTTAATTGTAGAGTGTAGCTTGGAGGGGAAGATCGAGTGAAACTGCAGTACAGCTTACAATTCTCTGGTACATATTATAAACATATATTTTGCATAGATGTCTTTTGTGTATCGTATTAACACAACTCTGCTCTCAGGTCTAACTTAACTGTTTTTTCAGTGCCTTGCCTCCTTCTCTCTCTCTCTCGCTCTCTCTCTCTCTCTCTCTCTCTCTGTCTCTGTCTCTTTTTAATTGGTGAATGATCCACACAGAAGGAGTGCAGAACAGAGACACACGCGGACTCTGCTCTCCTTTCCTCTCCCCTCCACTCTGCTTATCTATGGTCTCTGCGGTAACCTTGAGTGAGGGACTTGACTGGTCTCATTTGGGTGCTCCATCAAGTGCGGCCTCGTTTATTGTGCTTAAGAGAGAAAGAAGAGGGGAAAATTACTGAGAAATACATGACTTTTCATTGAATGCACAGATCCGTTTCCTTCTCTAGTACTGTCGTGGCCAGTGTGTGATTCCAATATATTTATAATGGGATTCAAATGAGCACTCAACACTTAGTTGTGTTAATCATAAACCAGTCAGCCATAACATGAAAACTACCTGCCTAATATTATGTAGGTCCCCCACATGCCACCAAATGGCTCTGAGCCATGAAGGCGTAGACTCCATAAGACCTCAAGAAAGTGGCATCTGGCCTCAGTGGATCAGACTAGTTTGTCCAGCACATCCCAAAGATGCTCAGTTGTATTGAGAGCTGGAGAATTTGGAGGCTAAGTCAACACCACAAACTCTTTGTCATGTTCTTCAAACCATTCCTGAACAATTTTTGCAGTGTGACAGGGCATATTATCTTGTTAAAATGCACTGCACTGAAAATACCATTGCCATGAATAGGAATACTTGGTCAGCAGCAGGGTTTTTTCCATGCAGGACATTGCCAAGAGCAACATGCTGCCTCTGACAGCCTACCTTCTTTCTATAGTGCATCCTGGTGCCTTGATTCATCAGACCATGATTCATCAGACCAGGCCACCTTTACACATTGTTCCATAGTCCAGTTTTGATGCTCTCATGCTTTTGGTCTGCACCATGGGTATTCTGACCAACCTGTGGCTGCGCAGCCCTACACTCAGTTTTCACACCTTTCTATCATAGCCAGCATTGACCTTTTCAGCAAATTGTGCTAGAGTAGCTCTTTTGTATGATCGGAACAGATGACCTAGCCTTTGCTAATCATGAAAGTCAGTGAACCTTGAGTACCCATGACCCTGTTGCCAGTTCACAGATTGTCCTTGCTTGAACCACTTTTGGTAGGGACTAACCACTGAATATGGGGACATTTCTGAAATACCTGCCATTTTGGAGATGTCTAGCCTTTCTATTTGGCATCTTGTCAAAGTTTCTCAGATCCTCACACTTGTCTGTATTCCCTACTCAAAACACATAATAAAATTGACTGTTCACTTGCCTAATATATCCCACCCCTTGACAGGTGCCACTGTGAGGAAATAATGTTCACTTCACCTGTCAGTGGTTTTAATGCTATAGCTGATTGGTATGTATTACACTTACGTACTGGGAAGCTGGAACTGTGTACTGTCCCCTCATAGGCTGCATGGCTGGCATTCAAGTTTTCACGTAGGGCAGCTGGATGGCCTAGTGGCTAGGGAGTTCGCCCTGAGATCAGAAGGTTGAGGGTTTGAATCCCAACTCCTAGTGTTCTCACTGAGGTCCTCACTGAGTGTCCTCACTGAGGTACCGTCCCCACACGCTGCTCCCCGGGCTCCCCTCATTGGTGGCAGCACCCTGCTTCACTTGGTGAATGGGTTAAAAGCAGAGGAAGAATTACACATTGTTCACACTGTGTGCTGTGGCGTGGTGTGATCACGCGTGACTATAAGGGGCTGCTTTACTTTACTTTACTTTACTTTCTTTGACGTTCATAAGCCTGCATTTGAACACAATAAGACACCTAAAAATAACTTGTTTGACAAACCAAATAAGTTACAAAAGAGAGTAACAAGTTGTTTGTGAAGCACACATAACATTAGATTCTGTGTGTAGCTTTACTGGCTACATTGCATTTAGGACTGCTAGATCCCAACATATTCTGATCAGAGATGGATCAACAGAGTCTTTAGATACAGCTGAGATCTGAAGATATGTGGAATATTGTTTCATTGAATATTGAATATTGTACACACTTGTCTAAACGGTCACTAGTCTAATGGACAGAGGTTTGTGTGCAAATGCATGCACGGATATCAAGATGTTGTGTCAAATTATCTCTCCTTAGCTTGTGTGAGTAGAGTGAGGCCTGTTTCACACATACCATCTCACTGAGGCAGCACTATGATTTCTCACCCTTATTGTTTTTTCACATATACTTTGTTTGCACTGTAAAGTGCTAAATCAGGTTCTACAGATTCTACAAACCATTTTCTAAATCAGTTGTTTTATTTGTCAAAAAGATCATTTATAAAACAGCGTTTTGCGTTTGGTAACTCTCAGCAGTTTCCATATCTGTGATTGATTAATAATAGCAAGCCTGAATACCTGCCAAAAATGTGCATGTAGGTTTAAGCAATATTCATTTTGAATTGGTTACAATTTTGAATGATGCTTTTGTTTGGATGGTTTCATTTGTTTTATTTTTGTTTGTTTTTTTGTTTAATATTTTATTTGACTGTTTTTTGCTGGTAAATAGGCTTCATGCGTATTTTATAGAAGCTGTGGGAACTGTGTGATATTGCAACACTATTCTGGACTGTTTGAGAAATCTCAGTAAGTGAATGAGTAAAAAAAAGGTTCTTTGCATTATTCACACATGTCTGAAGCCAAACTTTATGTAAGAATAGAACTCTGTTGGCTAATAGTCTATCTAAGTCTGCGTTCAGGAGATTTGTGTTCCAATCGCAAAGTTTCACTTCACTTACTGTTTTAGCATACTGGTTCTGCCATTAGAGTAAAATGAAATAAATTAATAGATAAAAACATGTTGATGGGGGAGGGGGGACTGTAGAAGTTATCTCTGTTTCCTAGTGGAGTTCAGCAACTGGACAGCAGATGGTATAAAGGAGTGTTTATATCTGTTGGTTCTAACTAATGGATATTTGAAACGAGAGCCAGAGGGCAAGGCCTGGAATTCACAGTGCAGAGGGTGGTTGTAGTTTAACAGGATGCGTTGAGCCTTTTTAATAACCAGTTTCTCATACAGTGCAGACATACTATTTAGTTGCACACCAATAACACTACTACACACCTTGATGACCTTAGATATGGCATTTTTCTGTTTCACACTGAGCAAAGCATACCAACAGACAGCTGAAAAGGTAAGTATTGACTCATTGAAGGATCTGTAGAAAAGAGTCATTCGAGACTTATCTACATTAAACTTTGCCAAATTCCTAAGGCAGTAGAGGCGTTGCTGTCCTCTTTTACACAGCATGTCTGTGCTACAGTTAAAACTTAGCTTATTGTCAATTATAGTACCCAAGTTCTTACACTGCTGAATTATTTCAATATCCTGCCCATCGATGTTTGTCTTGGTAGGGTTACAGTCCTTTTGCCTAAAATCAAAGCACATGTCCTTAGTCTTGGTCACATTTAACTCCAGACAAACTTCCTGACACCAGTTGACAAAGTATTCTACGATAGGGACATGTGATACTTCATCGTCCTTCAACAAGCTCACAATGTCTGTGTCATCTGCAAACTTCACAATATGATGGTTGTCCATCTCAGATCGACAGTTGTCCTTGTAGAGGATGTAGAGGAGCGGAGAGAGAACACAGCCCTGAGGAGAGCCTGTAGATGTCCAAGATAAGCCAGAACAGTGACCATTTACTCTCACTCTTTGGGATCTGTTGGTGAGGAAGTCTAGGATCCAGCCGGACATGCTGGTGTCCAGCTGAAAGCGATTGAGTAACTTCTGCACCAATATGTGGGGCTGTGTCCTGGAATGAGTGTCCTGGCATGAGTCTTTGAGCCCTCGAGATGCTTGAGAATGAAGTTGAGCAGAGTTATGGTTGCGTCCTGGACCCCGCAATTGTGTCTATATGCAAATTGTAGGGGGTCAAGGAGATGGTCAGTCTTAAGAATGAGTTGCTTTTTAACTTTTCAAAGGACTTCATTACTAATGAGGTTAGGGCTATAGGCCTGTCGTCATTAAGAAACTTTGGATGGCTGTTTTTAGCTATGGGCACTATCATGGATCGTTTCCATAGATCAGGATTTTTTGAAGTTGCAGTGATCAGTTAAAAATATAATTAAAAATTGGACTTAATTGATCTGCACAGTGGGACAGCACACGGCCACAAATATAGTCGGGTCCAGGGCTTGTTTTGACTTTACAACGTTTGAAAGTCCTTGCCACACTCCATGAAGAAAAGCAAAAGCAGGCGGCTGGCTGTTAGGAGGATAGCAATTGTTGTTTTAAGTCAGAAATTTCATTTCCAAAGTTATGTTTATCAAATCTTGAGTAAAACATGTATAGCTCATGGGCTAGAGCCAGGTCTGACGAGAAGCCCTCCAAGGTCACTTCTTTTTTCTGATTTTTGTCATTTAACCCAACCGTTGTTCTAACAGAGTCCCATGCTGAGCCCAGGCTGTTATTGCTCAGTTTGCGCTCTACTTTATGTTTAGAAAGCAGCTTCACCTTCCTTATTTCATGTTTAATGTCCTTTTGAATATTGTGTAGGTCAGGAATGTTGTTTTGCTTAAATGCCTGTTTTTTCTTGTTTAACAAGACTTTAAGATGTTTGCTAACCCAGGGCTTGTTATTGGGGTAAGTTTTGATGACCTTAGTGGGGATAACTGTGTCCACGCAGTATGTCACCCATGAGCTGACCACATCTGTGAGTTCATTTATGTTCTGAGATGACTGGATGAACTCCTCCCAAACAGTATAGCCCAGACACCCCTGTAGGGTCAGCGTTATGAATAAAGATACAAACAAATCCTGCTCAAAAGCTTTTATGAAGACTGGCATACAAATGGGAATGGGAAATCTTTCAGCATCGTTCACTGCATTGTAGAGGAAATTACGACTTCTCATAGTGGTAGTCATAAGAACCAAAAGCTGTGAACATGCATATAGAAATTTTACTTGGTATCCAAAAGGACAACTGAACCCACATGTGTTTTCTAAGTTTTTATTTCATAATGGTAAAATAGTGGGTCATCTGGGGAAAATAAATGTATTTAAATACGTTTCAGGCCAAAATCTTATCAAATCTATAAAACAATGTATCAAGTATCAGCAAGCGTTACTGTTTCAGTAGCTTCTTAGAGGCAGTGAACATTTCAGACGTATGGTGAACTGTTGTGTAATTCAGAACAGAAGAGAAAAACTATGAAGAACTATGAGACAAGCACAACATATTCCTTCCCAAACCACAGCAATACCCTGCATCTTTCTGTTCACATATAACCTCTGATGTTCTTTTCACTACACCTGTTCCCCTCTCTCTCTCTCTCTCTCTCTCTCTCTCTCTCTCTCTCTCTCTCTCTCTCTCTCTCTCTCTCTCTCTCTCTCTCTCGTTCGTCCCCCATATTGAAATTCCTGGTGGCCGCATGCTTCCTAATCTGCTCATCAAGTCTTTTGGTTAAATCATGATGCATAGTCCCGGCCTGCACAGAGGAGCCCCATTAGTCACGAAGTGGCCGTTCGACGTATCTACTTTTTATCCATCTTTTAAATCAGTCCGTGCGGCTATTGGCAGCGGGCTGGGCAGCCTCCAAGTGCACTGATTGAAGTGGCATTGTTTGGGAGACAAGGCGCGCTGAATCAATAGGCAGTCTTACTAAATTACAGTTTGCATGAAAAATGAAGCCCTCCCCCTTTTTAAAGGCCGAAGAGGCGTGAGATGATGCCTGGGAAGTGGTTCATCATTACACACTCAACACACTCTCACTGTCCACGTGAACGAATGAGAGTTCATTTTAAATGCTATTTCTGTCTAATTTTTATTGTATGATATTACCATGTGAAGGTACCAAGTACTGTTCTTGTTCCTACTTTCAGTATGTCTTCCACTTTAACATAAGGCATCAGTTTAATGCATTTCACCTACAAGTAAGTGTAATAAATAGCTTATCTGAATTGCAGTTGATATAATATGATGATGATCATTCTGAAATTTCTCTGAACAAATCGGTGGAGATTTGGAGCATGCCCCTGACAACCTACACAGCAGAGAGTAGTAAGTTTCAGTCAACAACGTTATAGTTTTGTGTATATGCAGGTGGTGTTCCAGAGCACAAAGATGTTTAAACCTTAACTAAAGTTATTTTACTTTGGTCTTAAGTCTGTTTACTCATGGTATGTTTGTGCTGATGTGCTTGTTGATAGATTGAATTCATAAACATGACAGAATTTTAATCTCATTGTTTTTTCAGACTCCAAACCCACCAAACCATGTCATTGTTGTACCTGTTCAGGTTCATTTTCTTTTAAAATCTCCTCTGCACTACCTGTCTCCTTCACTGGTAGATGTCTGACCCCTAAACCCTCACCTCTAACCCTAACCTCTAACCTGACAGGGCATGGTCAGTCTCCCAGCTGGTCAGGACTGTGTGCTGCAGAGCTGGTGTGATTGCAGGTCCACTGAGGTGGGGTTTAATGCCACATCTGTCCTGGGTTGGGTGACCTCTCCCCCAACCCCTTTTCAGGCCCCTAACCCTGCACTATTAATCATCCCTCTCTCTCTTATTTACCCCGGCTTCATTTAGCGCTGCACCATGGTACCAAGAGGGTCAATTAGACAGTGAAAGCCCCCCCATCCCAGCGTCCCTGAGACACAGCAGTGGCAATTAGGAAGTCTAATACCAGGCTTCTGACCAGAGGAGCATACTGGAAACACACAAACACACAACACACAACGGACATCGACCAGTCCGTATAAACTTTTTGTTCTTTCTTCATGTGACGCTGTGCATGTGGTGTGCACGGTATATTGTAAAGGGACATTTTGTATATGCTAGCATGGCAACAAATCCATATATATGTATTTGTGAAGCTGTGAAGTTTTTTTTTAATATTGTGTTATTCAGAAATGCTATGAATTGTCATGTCTGGATATTTTCAAGTGTCAACTTTGTTTGGCCGCGCTGACAAAACAGAGCTGTGCCGGTCTAATTTCTTCCATTGTGTTAATTGCAGCAGTGGTACATTGTCCGAGTTTGTGTTGTGTGTTTGAGAGGAGGTAGTTTGTGCGGACCCATGTGAGATAGAGAGTGGTTGAGTGTATGAATATGAGAGAGTCATGATCGAGGGAGCGAGGGAGGCACAGTGACTTTATTTACAGTAAAAGTGCTTCGCTAATACAAGTGGCTCTTTCATAGCTGCTTTTATTCCATAAAGAGGCAGTTTTTTGTGTGTGCATGTGTGTATGTGTGTGTTCAGAGGAGAGGCCATAATAAACATGCATTATCATCCTGATCCTGTAGCCAGGAGGAGGCTGCCATTGACTGATCTCCCCCACACAGCTCTATATGATAATGGATGCTCTGACTGTAACATGTCAGCTCATTGTGATGTAAAAGCATTCTCTTACCCCGGGCCTGTGAGGGGGTGGGAGTCGTGTCACACAGGCAATAATGGCCCCCACTCTTATTAAATGTAACATGACTTTAAAAGCGACGGCAAGCGGAGTGAAGAGTACATGGGTGAAGCTCTACCCTCCATCCGCACCAATTTTATGACTGTTCTGCTTCAAAGAGTTTATACAAACACATTTGGTTGTGTTTCCACAGGATTTCGCATAATAGTCCTTTCTAATTAAAGGCCTTAATCTGTAGAGAATACGTGTGGTGTGAATAAGGTAAGGAATTTCACTGCATGTGTGTGTGTGTGTGTGTGTGTGTGTGTATTTTGCTTCCCCACTTTGTCTGGAGGTGGTTCTACTTCTTTTCTTTGAACTTGGACCTGCTCAGATATGTGAAGTTGATCTAGGTTCCCTCTTATTTAGCGAAGGCACAGTTTATGTTCCACAGTCTCAAAGTCAAGCCTGGGGCCGATGTAGGGGCTTGCAAACACTGATATTCAAAGCTCCCCTGTAATGCTTGCCCATGTATAATTGAGAGAACTTTAAATTACTTTACTAACACATAGGCTTATTGATGCAGAATAAATGTAATTGTATTTCCAAAATTTTAGGTTATTGTACTGTAGTACTAAATGCTACTACATGCATTTGGTTTTTCTTGTTTGTTTTTTTAACCTGTCGTGTCTGGCATCTTAGCAAGCAGAATGTGAAGCTGGGTGCCGTGATGAGCCAGACACCTTTGCTTTGCCAAGTGGGGCTTGACAGTATAAGCCCCTCTTGTTAACTGAGCTTTTTATTTATTTGTTCATTTGAATTGAAATTAGGCCAAATCAGACAGGGGTAGAGAAAATGCAAAGAGAGAAATGAGGAAAGAACAAGAAAAAGAAAAAAGAAAGAAAAAACACTTAAAAATAATAACAATAAATGAGAAAAAAAGGAGAAAAAAATAATGATAATAATACATTAAAGAATAAGTAAATATTGAAGAGGTTGAAAGTCCCAATGAAAACTGCAGCCACTGTAGAACACAGAACAGAATCCAAAACAATAGCCACACTGCAACAGCACAGAGGCAACATACACTCCTACCATCAGTGTTATAACAGCACACAGCGACCTGTAGTTCTGGGTAGAGTTTTGTTTATGTATATTCCTATAACTGTGTGTGTGTATGTGTGCAAATGCGTGAGCGTACATGTGTGTGCCTTTATAAGTGGATGTGTGTATGAATGAGTGCATGTGTGTGTGCCTGTATGCCTCTGATTGTCATGTTTGAGCCTATGCGTATACGTGTGTGTATAAGTTTTTTTATAATAACGTATGATAATGTCTACAAACTCTGTCGCAAGCATGCCTACTCTTGGTGCCAGTTTTGAAAAGACTTTCAAAACTTGCACTGTGCACAATTGATTGTGGGTGATTGAAGGTCAGGTAGGATACACCAACTGAGTCTTTTGATTTCTTAGGCATGAATTGTGCTTTTCTTTGCCACATCTGAAAGAGGCAACAAAATGGAACAGCCTTCAGTGACGTAACGGCTGAGAAATGCAGTCTACTGCAGCTGCATCCTTGGCTTTGAGGCATGTTTCATGTCCGTGTGCTTCATGATCACGATGCCAAGGTCACACGCGTTGAAACTTCATAAATATAAAATGCCTTTCCAGCTCAAAAAAATAAAGGGAAACTCCTCCACTGGGGGGAAAGTATATCGCTTTGTTTTTATTGGTCATAAACACCCTATAAAGCATAGAACATGTGATACGGTTATTATTTAAAAAACAGTGTTCAAGAGCTTAGTCAATAAATGGTCTCCCAAGTTTGTCCTTGAACAGTGGAACAGTTGTACTAAACACTATGATGCATTTAAAAAAAGTTAAATAAAAGTGGTTGGAACCTAAACATTTAAAAATATTGTGTGTAATTTATGAAACCAGACAGGGTGGAGTGGGGGGCTGTGGAGAGGACGTGAGGGGGATTCGCTTTCAGTTTTTGTCTGAACACCTTCTCATGAAAAAGGTCTCATGAAAAAATGAGAAATGGAAGAGGAAGCCAGGGTGTTTTGAAATTTGGAAAGTGTTGATTCTTTGAAAAACTGTTTGTCCTCTCTACACTGTGTGTGTACATGTCATCCTTGCTCTGTGTGTGCCATGTGTGTGTTAGAGTCTCTTATTAGTCCTGACTGATTGAGTCTTCTCTGAACACTGAGCGAGGTCTTCCTCTCTCTGTCATTGATCCTCCACTGTCCCATCAGCCAGTGCAGAGAATATCATCCAACAAAACATTAAGTAAACCAATAGCGAGTGCTGGACTGGTAATGTAAAATCCATTGCGTTTTCATTGTGCTAATTGATCAGACACTTGCGGAGATAGCATGTGTTTGGTTGTTGATTTTTTCCTTTCTCTCCTCCTCGCTTAGACTGCCTCCATCAAAAACAGCATCTGTGTTCCGCTGGGAGAAATTAGCTAATGAAGTAATTACTACGAGTCCAGCGCCAATACGGCACTATTGTTTTGGGAAAATAATGGATACTTTCTTCATTCTGGCCGGCACTTCGGCTTGTTCTACCTTCAGAGGTATTAAGCTCTTGAGAGAATTGATTCCCTCGCTGCTCAAATGGAGCCAAATGGATTACGCAGGATGTGTAGACTCAATGGTTTTGTAGCGCTGATAGAAAACTGCCCTGCTTTCTCGTGCACATGCCCGTGTAGTAAGCCTGATATTTTACACCGATTTTGTGTGGATATTTTGTGTTTCCTAGGCACCAGTCTGTCAGCCATACAGTCTTTTATACTTCCATTAAGGCTAATCTTGGAATAGAAATGGATTTTCCCTTGAAACAAATACCTTCGTTTAATGACCTAGTTCCAGAAAATGATCCATATGTGTTTCCAAGGTGAAAGAGAAAGTGTGTAGGCATGTGCAGTATTTTTAATTGCGGTGAAGCCGTCAGTTGCCTGGTCACAAAATTGTGGGCTCAAATTTGAGTACATTTTTTATTGTTCAAACACAGTTCCTGCCCTGTCAAACTCTCAAGCTCTATTCTCCACTCTCTAAAACTCAACCTGTCCGTATACAGCTCCAATCACATGGACCAGGCAGATGCTTTCAGTTCAAGCTATTTACCCTTATTAATAATACAATTTTAATATTTTCTCTCACACTCTCAACAATGTATAGATGTTGTGTGTCTGGCTTTAGCATTATTCATAGTTTAGCTCAAGGGAGGATGATGGGTTGTGATAGTGTTTGGGCTTGACGCTCATAAAAGATGCACATAACAAAGCTACAGTCCCGTGACCACCACCACCGAGGGAAGAAATGACCATAAACCTGTCAGGAAACACAAATAGACACACACCTACCCACACACACACACACACACATACACACACACACACACACACACATACACACACAACAAGAGCTGATTTTCATTTTTTTCCATAGCTCTTTTTTCTTGTTCTTTTATCCTTGCGTTTGCTTTACTGTGTGTCCTGCATTGTAAGTGTCGGCCTGTGCTCTACATGCACAGTGCACATAAGATAAACTGTCTTTCATACACTGTGACTCAACTCATTCACATTCTCACGCTGGTTGTATGTTTGATTGTACATCCTTTTTACAGTGAAGAAAACCCATGGTAAATAAAAATGGAACCCTTGTAAAGTCTGAAGCTCAAATAACCAGGAGACATGTTTGACTCCTTCTCATGTAATCTATACAATTTTCCATCTCTGGAATGAAAATTTAGTTACTCATATTAAAACTGATTTTAAGGAACTAGACATTACGATAATATTGGCCAACATAGTTTTATAAGTAGAATCTAGTAGTTTTTGTTAAACAGTTCCTTACTGACTGATATGATTGTCCATAATTGAATCTAATCACTTATGAACAAACAGATAAAATCACGCAGAACAAACAGCTGAAACTAATAACCAGTGTAAATCAGGCCACATATAAACTTTATATTATGGAAACCCTGACCTTTATATTGGCTAATAGAAAAAAGAAAAATAGAAAAAATAGAATTTTTTTGTAACCACTTAATAAAAGAACTTTGCACTGATGGTTTATCAGTTTCCACTGATGCCAATAAAGTCGGCTCTATAAGTATGCTTTTTTTACTTTGTTCATTCATGTCGATGGTCATGTTAAGCTTGACTTATTATATTATGTTAAAATTATTGGTTTTCCATAATGTTCCATAAAAATCTTATTTTGCATGCCTCTGAATCATATTTGGAGTTTTAACGAGGTCACTGTGCACTAGTGTGTGAGGAAAAATGATATTAACCATCTCTCACTCCCATGTCCCACACCCACAACCCCACTCCATGGCCCTCATCAAGTAAAACGCTCAGCTGGCTCAGAGAACCTTAATAACAATGTGCTTCATTTATGGAAGAAAACACATTCATGATTTTCAATTCATATTGACTTTACAGTCAGCCAATTTGTACTGAGCCCTAGTTAGCATTGTAACCTTTTTTTTATTCTTGAATATGAATAGGGGAAATTTGGTACTAGTAATGAAGTAAAAATATTAAATAATGATGTTTTTAACAGGTGATGCCATCAGGTGATTGAAATCATGATTTTGTACAAAAGCAATATCCATGAAAGGCTCAGTTATTGAGGAGCAGCAGTGGGCAGAGGATCTCTAATTTGTCAACAAATGTATGAGAAAATTATTGAAATGTTTAAAAACAATGTTCCCTGAGGAAAGATTGGAAGGGATTTATACATTTCTTCCTCTAAAGTGCATTATATCATTTCAAAAGGAATTTAGTGCATAAAGGGCAGGAGTGCAAATCTAAGCTGAACACACATGATATCAATCCCTGGGACAGCGCTGCACCAAGGACCATCATTCATCAATAGCTGATATAGCAACATGGGCAAGGGATTACTCTGGCAGTTTCTACAATGCTGAGTTACATTCACAAATGCCATTTAAACTGTACTGTGGAAAAAAAGAAGCCTGATGTTAACAGTGTTGACTTCTTCAGGCTCAGAACCATCTGGGATAGTCCACCACGCAGTGGAAACATGTATTGAGGTGAGACAAATCAGTATTCCAGATCTTTTTTGGACAAAATAGATGCCATGTGCTCTGGACCAAAGACGAAAAGGACCATTCAGACTGTTATCAGTAACAAGTCCAAAAGCTAAGGTCGGCTAGGTATAAGGTTGAGTCAGTATCCTTCGGAAAGGTAATTTATACTTCTGTGGTGGCAGCATTATGTATATGTATAAGTACATCGAGACTGTATGCTGCCCTCAGGAGTAGAAGACTAGAACAACATTTTGCACACATTACAAAGGCATGGCTGCGGAAGAAGAGGGTACAAGTACTGGACTGTCTTGGCCTGTCCCCAGCAGAGAATGTGCAGAGAATTTTGACAGGAAAATCTTTTTTTATTTGCATTTTCCTACCATCCCAACGTTTTCTGAATCGGGGCTGTAGTTTCTGTTAAGTGTACTGAGCAAATTCAGCTATTGTTTACAGTTTTAAGCACCAGTTTGAGGTTTAATGTATACTCTTGTGTGGTCTGCATATCCCTCTGTATATTCATTGCAATGTAACCTCAGAGTGGAGAGTAATCAGATTATTTGTATGTGTGCCATTCTCTTACAGTCACTAAACGTGTTTCAATAACACCACATGACCCAACAGTGTGACTGATTGTATTGATTTTGGCTGTAAATTTTTCTTTATCATTAAAGATTGTTTCTCTTTGATATTATCCACATTAATCTGCTGGACCTGCACATCAATAAAACTTCACTAATGTTTTGTACCTCCTATCAGATGATGGGGAGGTAGAAGAGAAAGATTTACATTAAGGGGTTATAAAATTGTCCTTCCATGTGATAGCTGTGCACAGTGTTGGTAAATGATGGCCATTTAAAATCCATAAAACTGTTATTGTGCATAATACCTTATTAATATATCTGTGTATAAGGCGCAGTTAAGCACTGAACGTGTGATAGGTGAAATAAACGACCCTCTGATCCTTCTCTGTCGTTTTCTTTTTTTCCCTCCTCCTCTGTTTTGGCACTCACCTCAGGAAAAAAGGTGTTTTCTGGAGAGGCAGATCGTTCCATAATTCGGGGATTTATGCAGGGGTATAAGTCTCTCTGTGTCTGTCTTTACTGACAGTGTATTCCTGCTGTGATATGATAGGACAATAATGGACCTTTGTAATGTGGGTGGAATGTAGTTACTGGCTTTAGAAATGCATGCAGAGAGCAATGCCGCTCGAGTGAATAGACGACGGAGCGATGTATAAACATGAATATTTATTTATATTTATTAACTTTATTTATTTTGTTCTTCACAATTGGGGGTTTAGGACTCAGCCGTTGTGTTTTGTTAGCAACAATCAGGGCGATGCGTCAAAATGATTAATTTTTACTGATGTGAAACATGTTTTTTGTTGCAGGAACCCTGACTGTGGCCAGCTTTGTTTTGGCTTAGAAAGCAATGTAAATATAATGTAAATCTTTGCATGTTTTCCTTTTACAGCTGAAAGATAAATTGGAAAAAAGGCATTATCTTTGTATTTTTTATGTAGCGTCTGGCAGCCCTGGTTCTATTAATAAATAAACTAGATAGATAATATATACTTTTTGTCCAATGTAAAATCCATTTCCATTTGTAATATTTATTCTAGCTTCTTTCCATGTTTATAAAATCCCAATATTAAAAGAAAGATTCAATTTTAGTGTCTGAATAAAATACAAACAAAATATTTCTCTCTATCACGCTCTCTCTCTCTCTCTCTCTCTCTCTCTCTCTAGCAGCCTGCCGATCGAGGCATTGTTATTCTTTTATAATCTCCTTTCTTTCCTTCAGTCTGTTTTTCCCCCCATGGCTCTTAGGAATAAAGTGTGTAATTTTTCAATTGCCAAATGCATTAATGAAACGATGAAAAGGTGCAAATGAAACAGTTTGATGGCTTTGTAATGTTGTTTGCTCTCGGCTGAGAATCAGGTACAAAAACACTTAGATCTATGTGGCTTGAAAGGTGAAAGAATATACTTGAATTAATACTGGAGGACTCATAACAGGTTATAATCATTTTTCCTCCATGTAATGTTCCATAGTGCCCTCAGTACAGGGCATCTTGCTTTGAGAACCTGTTGTGGGAAACATGTTTACATGTTTACTGTGGCATCGCATTTGGGAGTGCCTGGAATTCGCTAAACACTACTAAAACTTTGACTGGAACAAGCTCTATGGTCAGACAGAAAGGAAAAGTGGAGCATGAAGTACTGGGCCATTTGAAATGACAAAATATCTGCCTCTGCCAGAAAGCTGGCTGGATTGCCCAAAAATGGTTAAATGTCCACAGATTCCAGATTTTTGACATGGCCATCCCTGTCTACTGTTTTTGACTAAATTTATTCCCATTAAAGATGAAATTTTATATCTTTATTCCCATTAAAGATGACATTTTATATTTATTATTTTAGGGTAAGTTTCCTCTAATTAGTCACAGACATTTTTCAAGACCTTTGCCAAGGGTGCCAAAAATTACAGAGCTGTATCTGTAAGTCCATCACAGCAGTCTGCGTTTGTAAATATGAAATAAGCTGGCATAGTGTGTAGAGGGGTCAAGAAGTCAGTGTAGGTGAATATTAGGTTGTTAAACGGTCTCCTCTGCCTTGTGGGTTGTGACTAAACCCATTATCTCTGATCCAGAACAGAGCATAAAACCCCCCTCTTCACATTTACTTAAGCCTTAACTATGGCATACACATACATATACGCACACACACACGTGTATATATATATATATATATATATATATATATATATATATATATATATGTGTGTGTGTACAGTAAAACCACGCCTGATCACGGTTCAGT
>JBBPCX010000135.1:12491980-12501980 GCA_037974365.1 Hydrocynus forskahlii
TCTCTCTCTCTCTCTCTCTCTCTCTCTCTCTCTCTCTCTCTCTCTCTCTTTCTCTCTCTCTCTCTCTCTCTCTCTGTGTATGTGTGTGTGCATGTGAAAATATGTACTTGTTTAAAACACACAACTCTAAAGCTGAGGGATCTGGAACTGGAAAGGACACACAGCACAGTAATTAAGAACAAAGAAAAGTTTGTCTGGTAGCAGCCTTTTCTTTTCTTTTTTTCTATTTTTGCGATTCTTCTGGCACTTCCATATTAATTTGTTTAAATGTTTATTATTTTAAAATGTTTTTTAAACACTGGTAAAATTTAAAAACAATTCCACAGTCCACAGTCTGTAGAGTCCGGATGGAAAATAAGCTACAAAATATGCAAAAAATGGCCTGTTTTTTATTAATTGCTTTTGGGATTTCACAGAACACAAATAGTGTACATTTGCAGGTTTCCCTGTCCTCACACTTTGAAGTTGTATGGACAGCCGATCACATCATATATCATTTACATATACTTCATTTTAATGGATACTGATAAAATGAAATATAAAACCACACAAATGTCACGTATGGATCAAGTCAGTTCAGTTTCAGAGTAATCAAAATGTCAGTGTGGATAAAAGAAAAGAAAATTGGCCCACAACATTTTCTGTGACAGAGCGCACTGTGTGAGTGTGTTTCTGGAGGACCCTTGTAATATTACGTGTAGTGTCTGTGCATACTAGTGTTTTCTTCCTCGTACATCACTGTTGCGCTGCCGCAAATGACCTTTCCTTTGCAGCTAATTGTTCAGTGCCAGTGTGATCATAATCTTTTTTCCTTTTTTATTTTCTTTTTTTTTCTCTTTTTCTTTCTCATATTCTTACCCTTTCTCTCATTTTCTCTCACACTATTTTTTCCACTTTCTTTCATTCATTCCTTCTCTCTCTCTCTCTCTCTCCCTCTCTCTCTGTAGAATGCTGTTTCAGCAGTAGGGGTTTGCGTTTGGAGCTGCAAGGTCCTCTCTTCATTCTCAAGGTGTCCCCTCACCGGGCCCCTTTTTCAGCCCTTTTTAATGGATTGGCCTGATATACCTTCCAAATGGAGGACTTTGAGCGTTAATTCACAGGCTGATAAAGATCCTTTTAGCTCCTCTTTTAGAGCTCCTCTCGCAGATAGGAAGTACACAAGCGAAGGTTAGATTGGGCTCCAGTCCTCGCTCTGCCAAGACTTGGGCAGGAGAAAATAGGGAAGAAGGTGAAAAAGAATCAATTTAATTGCTTTTCATGCATTTGAGGTGCAGCACAGTGACTATGCGCTGCTGAATGGAGGGGAGAATTTTTTCTTCCTACAAAAGCATGAGTGTGTGTTAGAGAAGAGAAAATGGAAGACTATTGAAAGAGCTCTGTTAGGACAGAAGGTTATCTGCTGTTGCTCTAGAGTGACAGGTATAGCTGTCAAAGCTGCCATCACCCCTGGCCTTCTGACCACACACACACACACACACACACACGTAAAACGAAGCAGTCTCAGTACAGTGTAGTCTATCGGTGTTCTGACACACACACATACACACATACAGAGAAAAAAGGAAGTATGTGGGCTTTGTCTAATGCACCAAGTGAGTTCAGTATTAAACTTGGAGCTTTGAAAACCAAACAGCTTTTTTTCCCCCAGCGCTTTATTCAGCTCTTGTACCTCCACCATAAAACCAGAAATCAATTTACTGTGTAGAGAAAGTCGACGCAGGGATGTTTGTGACAAAGGGAGAGCGGCCGAGAGAGGAGGAGAGATTTGCATAGCTTATTACTTCTCTTCAACATGTATACAATGTTCATAGTTTACAGAGGATTTCTTCACCCTCTCACTCTCTCTCTCTCACTCTCTCTCTCTCTGTCCTGTCTCTATTCAGGGGCTGTGTGTTTGATTTCTATTGAAAACCAGCCCCGTCCTTCCTTCCAGTGTTTATTCTATACAGATGCAAATGACAAACAAATTCTATTGTGCCAACGAGCACCGGCTGTGTGTTTTTAGTTTAGCGCATAGAATTTCCCCTTTTCACAATTTTATTGACTGATAGGGAGAAATCCTGAAGTTTCTGAGCATCGGTTCATCTGTTTGCTGCTTTATTGCTACGGGTCACTGCTTTTAGTTTATTTTGTATATTAAACTGGCAAAGGTTCATTTTGAAGAAATTCTGTGTTGATAAATGTAAGCAAGCGTTTCATATTCAAACTTTATAGAATTTATCTCAGGCCTTTTAAACTGATTTTTGTATTTGAAGAAAATGCCTGAAATATGTGTGTGTGGCTGTTTGCCTCATGCCCAGGACTGTACGTCAAACTGTCCGTCACTTTTAATTTGTTTGAGACGGTAGTCATTTTGGTTGCCTTTAATCTGCTTGTTGTGATTTCCTTATTTCGGAATGTCATGATAAAACGGTAAATACTTTTTTTTTAAATCAGAAAGCACTAGTTCAGCAACATCACATTTTGCCATATGTTTTGTATCTTAAAGCAGGTGCCTCTCTGCATGCTCTCCTCTGACTCCTCACTTTTGTCCCGTGGCTTGTCAGGCTGCAGGTTTGATCCGCACTCACCCCGACACTGCCCTGCTTGCCCACTCGAGCGTGCTGCCATTATTCTACCTGCGTGTGTACACTTTAGCATTTAAAAAAAAGTGCTCGCACATCTTTTGTGGCAGACACAAATGATGCAACATTTGACTTTGCGAGTGCTTACGAAAGTACTTTCCTTTGAGTTGGCGCTTAATTCTGCACATCTGCAGTCTCCTCCCTCACAAAGCACACACACCTGCACAGTCGCACAAAACCACATGCCGCTTTTACTCAGCTTATTCGCTGCTTTTTTCTTTCCCTTGACAGATTTTCTTAACCAAATGTAAGAAAAGGTCCTAAAACAGTTCCGAGATTAAAAATGGCTGCAGCGATGGTGTCTGGCTTTCTTGTTCGTTTGCTTGTTTGACTGGGTTTGTAGTTGTTTGTATGTTGCTTTGCAGAAAATGATGTACAAGACGTTTTTTTTCATGACATTAACGGAGCAGAGTACTGATATAATCATCAAATGAGCTCTCTTGCACTCTCTCACTCTTTCGTGCTCTCTCTCGCTCGCTCTCACATACACACAGACACACACACTAGCTGAAAAATTCTCTACTTATCAAAAAAGCGAGTGCTTTGACGTTAGTGGTAATTTAAGATCATGTTTGATGCATATTTAAACAGGCCGGGATGTTTCCATTTCTGCTTTATGTCTGACTCCATCCCTCTGATTTAATCATGTGTCTAATAACACTGAATATTTAAGTAAACATAATGTCTTACATCCCCAGTTTATCGTTTTAAAGTGGCCCAGTATGAGGCTCTTGCTCTGTTCTTCACTGTGCCTATTCTTAAAGATAAATGTAGCAAATGAGATATGATTTACTTTTACTGACATTATTTCCCCATCATTTAATTATAATACTGATACTGCTGTCACATAGGATAGAAAGAGCACAGCTGTACACATACTTCTAGTTCCAAGTGTGAGAGAAAGTGAAACGCTGTACATTTTATAAGCTGTAAGACAGTGAATGTGGTTGCACAGTATGGCAGGGAATTTATAACAGAAAATGGTACTTAGTATTTTGAAGTCTGTTTTAGATAGTTCATTAGTTCTTGTTAATGCTTGTTATTTATATGATTATGAGGAAAGTAGATCTTGTAATCTAGGTTTCACAAGATACGTGATTTCTACTCTTTGCAATTTGTAGTAAAACATATCTGAAAATTACATTGAAATTGAGGCCTCTGTTAATTGTCAGTGTTGTTTACTTATCACATTATTGTGATTATATTAACTAAATAATGATATTATGTATATTCATTGTTATTAACAAAAACATTTTTATTATAATAATAATAGTAATAATAATAATAATAATTATTATTATTATTATTAGTAGTAGTAGTAGTAGTAGTATTTTCATAGTGGTATTAATATTAGCAGTACTAAATCAATAGTATTAGTAACAGTTTAAACAAAGTAGTAGCGTAAAGTAAATTAGTTAATTAGGTGAACAGCCCACAGTCAGCAGGACTGTCACTTTCTAATGAAAATATAACTAAATTATAATTTTTGTGTAGTATTACTAGAAATATTATTCTCTTAATACATATTTTTTTTCCTTTGAAAGCCAAATTTACTGACCGACTTTTATTTCTCTATCATCATTTATTTTATATTTTCTTATACAACCTAATATACTCTGCTATTACATAAATAGATCAGCTGACCCCCAAAATTATCCAGAGCTATAAATCCAGTGAATGCACATATTTAGAACAATTTCAGAATTAATTAGACCACAACCATTCAGTAAATGTGATAATGCCATCATTAGAACAGAAGACAAAACAAAGTGGGTATGGGGAGGCTTCTTCCTCAAGATACCAAGTATATTATTATTAGAGAATTTCTCCATCTCTAGTGTAATCCTGGCATCTCTCTCTCTCTCTCTCTCTCTCTCTCTCTCACACACACACACACAAACACACACACACATACACACACAAACACAATGCTCTCTCTCCTGTCTGTTTTGCTAAACCCATGCTCTTTGTGGTGCACAGTAAATAAAAGATGAATATTTATGGTGGTGGCGTGTTGCCTGGCTGCAGACTTGCACAGGTTTCAGTGGAATTGATTTTTTTACAAACTGTGTTTTGGATTTAATTCAATGCCTGCAAACATTTGCATAGAAATAATCTGTACAGAGGTAGATTTGGAGCGGAGAAGAGGAGCAGAGAGGAGAGAAAAAAGGAGAGAAGAGGCCAGTGGAGGAAAGAGGAGAAAAGAGTGGGGAAAAAAGGAGAGGAAAGTAGTGGGGAAGAGAGGAAAAGACATAAGAGGGGAGCATGTGCTTATTCAGAAAAAGCTTGCTTTTAAAGGCATTCTGGCTTAGTATTATAAATTTATAGGGATGTTCAGGCCATATTTTAATGTTATTTGTCATCACTGGCAGTATTCTGTAGTGCAGCATCTGTGCCCTCAGCGTCATCAGTTTGACAGAATTCAGAAATATTGTTTTTATGTTTTTATTCATTATTTTCTTGCAATAATACCCATTTTCTTGCGATAATACATTACAAAAATACATCCCACAAACCATGGGAATCCCTGCGATATCACCCAAATATGTCAGCTAGCGTAGCCAATAAATACAACCAATCTATCATTTGTTGGCTCAATCAACTCTTACCTCTCAAATGTAAATCAGAGAAAAGAAGCCAAACTGAGGTAAGGTGGCCTGGTTACTCTCTTTAGCCTTTGGTTTGTTGCCTTCTTCATCTGATGATTGATTTTTGCTGTATGAGTACTCTGTTCTGTCTCCTGTAATCTCGACGTATACTTACTTATTGTCACATATTAAGATATCCTAGCAGTAACTATAGCTAACTGGATTCTCTCTGGATTAAACAGCTAAAGAAGTAAAAAAAAGGGTCAATCAAAAATCGGTCCACCCCAAAGCAGTTTTAGTTTTTCAAAAGCTCCTGCCACCTTCGAGATACATCATTAGAAGGAAGAGTGACCTATCAGAAGGAGTAGTGATGCTTAAATGCTAATGAAACTTAATGATGTCTTCATTTCGGCCAGAGTGTCTCTTTAAGGTTTTTTTTCTCAGCGTGTCTTTTTTTTTTTTCCTCTACCAAGGCCTCACTCACTTTCTTGCTCTTGTTTCCCCTCAACCCTTATTCTCAGTTTTCCACACATTGCTTCGAGTTGCATTGATCTTCTCATCCTCATTCGCATGGAGATTTTGGTTGACTGCAACACATTGAACCAGACTGCTCCTCTGTCTGCCTGTCTGAAGGGGCTCTCACACTCATCATTTCCACACTCGAATCTGTCCTCTCTCTGATCATGTATTGAAACTATTGCATTAGAGGAGCATCTGTCTCTGCTTCTGTCTATGCAACAGTCCGTCAATACGCTGGAGCAGAGCACAAAGCCATTCACACTCATTCCGTCACATGCTCACACAGCCCATCGACATTCAAGCACATTATGATCAATGGGATAAACAACAGGCACAGCTTTGTCAATTTTTAGATACATCTGTATTGTAAATGGACGTAATACAGATATGAATTAATTACCATTGTAGGCGCGGATTCACACAGAGGCGCTGATCTCATGTTATTTAAATACCTAACATAACAACCAGCATGGGTTTTTATGAGGTTTTATAATGTACATAGCTTTAAAGTATTCCAAAGGCAACTTGAAACAGTATAATGAACCTTTATCAGACATATGCCAGATTTTCAAGATGGAAACGTACTATTTATTTAGCTCTGTGTATTTCAAACTGTTCTTTTAAAGCAGGTGTCCAATAATGTTAACATATCCAATACTATTAATGCCAATAATAACACTTAACCATATAACTAAAACAAAAAATTGCACTGTTCTGACAACGGTATACAGTTATACACAGCATATATGGCCAAGCAGTATTGTAATTTAATAAAAGGTTAAGCGTCTGCAGTGGACCATTTAACCAGGCGTTATTTTCCTATTTTCTTTTTTCAGCACACACCCACCCTTGAGGATCTATTTCCTTGTGTTGTTCTTGCTGATGTAGCTTTATTTGTCCCTTAATTGCAAACTAATCTGTTGTTTGTAGTGCGTTAATCTATAACCTTGCGTTCAGCTAATAAGGAACTCAGTTGCAAAGCAGTGTCAGGGTAAGGCAGTGTCAGGGTAAATCCACAGTTAACAGCCACTGCTGAGGACTCTCTTGGAATGACATCATCAGAACGAGACAGAGAGGCCCACAAAAGTGCTGTACGAGTTGTTGAGTATAGGCGGGGAGGGAATTTTATTCTAGGTCAAATAGCCCATCTGCCCACTGTGTCCTGTGTGTGGCTCCATTGGCGGAGCAGTTCCAGTCTGCAATTTGCAGCAGGATGGCGCTGCGCTGGCTGTCTGACTTTTCCAAATGGCTCCTCTCACCGCCATTGACTCTAATGAAATCGGACTATTAGGGCCACTTGACACCATGCTAATGGTGGTGACTTTCTTTATGGAGTGCTGATAGACACCACAGAATCACACTGCCTTACGTCACACTGGAGACCTTCTCCAGTGTGCACAGATTCGCACACACACTCTCTCCCAACCTGTAAGTCACACTTTCTCTTTGTCTCGCTGCCTCATGCTCTGTCCCGCTGTCTCTCTCTCTTTTTCACATTATTCTGTGCTTTGATTGGCAGGTGAGCTCCTGTTATTGACATTCTGGATCTTAGTTAGAAATTTCAGGCATCCTGTGAATGTGTGTGAATGCATCTCAAGATTAAATGGAGCATTTATTTGCTGAATGACAATGGAAATGTGTTAAAAAAAAACTGCCAGATGCGCACATGGTACATTCAGGTACAACCCTAACCCTAACCTTAACCCTAACCCTAAGCCTCAAAAATTTGAAGACGCCTGTCTTTTCAAAGTGTTTTGGTACATTATTTAGTCAAATATGATACAATGCTACACTGAAAATGCGTCCAAAGCCTTCAGATTTGATCTCTGTGATGTCATCAATGAGACATTTAAGCTGTTTGAACCACCTTTGTTGCAAAAGAGTGTCTTTTGCTTTTTACAGTCACATAGAAAAAAATGGAAGAATCATAATGGAACAACACTACACTCTATTCCAAGGTGTCACAAAGCCCCAGCCATGCAGCATTTTTTGTAGGTAAGGTCATTCGACCTTTGTCCAATTGACTTCTCTGTTGTTTTTTGAACATTAATTTGCTAAGGCCCTCATAAGGGACAAGTGTGAGCATGGAAAGATGAAAGGTTGGTAATGACGAGCATATGTCAGCTAATTGTGAATAGGAGGAGGCAGACCGGGCCTTCACTTCTCCTTCCCCTCCACACAGACTTCAGCGGCCCTGACGCCCAGCTACAATTAAACCCTGCTCCGATTCAGCTTCAATTAAAACCACAATTAACGGTTTGACTTTCACGGCCAGCCCACTGTAGCGGGAGCTCTCGTCAAAGTCATGTTGTTCTTTTAATTGCTCGCGTGATTTCATGGCCTCCTGCCCTTCCTGCTTTGTAAATCTCCGTCTCCATAACTCCTGCACCATATATGAATGGCGGAACAGATTGAATTAAAACAATGAAGGTCTAATAAGATAAAGCACAATCAAAATAGATTAACCTTTCCACGCCAAGACCCTTCACTCTTTCCTCTCCTCTGGCGCCATGGCGTACGTGGCCTCTCCAAAACTTTAATCTTCATTACCTCCTTTGATTTCTTCTTTGTTCCGCTAAAGGAAATGCATAATTTACACCCTTTGAAGTTACTCCAATGATACTGACAACTTGTTACCTTTAATCTCAGGACCCCCGGAACATTAAATATTTAGCCAGTACTGAACAAAGGATGGGCAAGACCATAACATAAGCTTTTTACCTTTTTTGAACGTCATATGCTCTACATGAAACTAGTGAGAACCAATTAACTTCAGAGAGAGGGTCTGTTTTTTGTGTGGCTGGGTCTCACACTTGTTTTTTTCCCCCACGTTCCTATCATGTCATTACCCTTGAACAAGAGGCGGAAAAGTAAAGTGCTCGCGCTAGCAAAAAGCGGCAAAGTATCTGTTTGACTTAAAGGCTAAGTGGCTAAGCATCTCCCCGTCGCGGAGGTAATTCAGAGGTAAATTTGCTCAAGTTATTCACTTCCTCATCCTGCTTTAGGTTTTCAAATGAGCCGCGGGTTGGAAACGTTATGTCTGGATTATGTTAAACCCAGTGCCTGTGTATGCATGTGTTTGTGTGTGTGTGTGTGTGTGTGTGTGTGGATGTGTGAGTGTGTATATGTGTGTGTGAGTGTGTGTGTGTAGAGGGGATGTCATGGTATTGACGTGCTAGCTCACTTTGGGGAATAGGAGCTGTAGCCTTGATCCTTGTTTTTGATTATGATGGCTTCCTTCTTGCTGGAGTGTGTGATGGGAATGCTCAATAGTGGTGTGGGCTGTGGTGTGGCCAGAGGAGTCCAGTTTCCCCCCACTTATAAGAACTACTAGCAGAGTGTCTGTCCACTCTAATACCACACCAAACAACGTCCTCACACTTTGTCCCAGTTCTCCTCTGTTCAATAGCCAGCCCAAAGCCACTCACACTGCCACAGTGAGGATGTACATTTCCTTACAATTAAAATTATTCAGCACATTTCGCTTAAATGTCATTAAATTGAGATCTCACATTTCGCTTAAATGTCATTAAATTGTTTTTAATTATTTTTTTGAAAATTATTACTGAATACACAAACTGAAGTAACTTTTCACATATTTCTTAAATTAAACAGACAACAAAAGCCAAAATACATTGTTATATATTTTTGTAACTGATTATTGAAGATTATAATAATCACTTATAACTGATACTAACATTCCACAGTCAATGCATTTGAATCGCCAGCAGTGAAGCTGATCTACCTTGGTGTACTCCTACTTCCTACCCTTCCCAAGGGCCCTTTAGAGGGTGTTATAATGCCAATTGGAACACACTCCCTGACAAACTAGATGTGATGATACAACAGCATGATCTGGTCTATTTTTGTCAGTGTGGCCGCAGTGCGAAGGGACCATGAATAATTAAAGACATCCTCTTTCCATCACTTCTAAAATAGACTATAATAACACACACACACACACACATGTGAACAATTAACATAGAGAGTGGGAAAATGGTTTAGCTCGTATGGATAAAAATACACTAGATACACATTCCTAATGCTTTTTAACAAAGGCTCAGAAGTTCTGCTGTCTGTGGGATTTCAGATGAGTGAACATGACTACAGGTTTCCATTTTCTAAACAATGTTACCCTGGTATCAATAACAGGGCTGAACATTTTTTAATTTCACATCATTTTCAGTTATGTTTATTTGAGTCTTGATTTATTATCCCATGCTGTTTAAATGTAATGGTGTGACCACATAAGTACATAGTTAGATATCT
>JBBPCX010000135.1:12506980-12523212 GCA_037974365.1 Hydrocynus forskahlii
AACTGTACTTTTATTGGTGACATAGCACTTAAATGCTTGAACTGAACAGTTTAATCAGTTAAAAACCATGAGCCTGTGTAAAATTGAACTGGAAACCCCTGTGTTGTATGGATAACTTTCCATGAGTTTAGTTTCACTCTTGTAAATGTTTCTTGCTGTCAGGTTGTGAACAGACCATTGCATGCTGGATAGTTCGTCCCCCTGCAGTCTGTGAGTGCAGACAGTTCAAACATGATAAAGCTGCCAACTCGTGTTGTTCATCATGCTCATGTGTGCTCCTGGTAGGTTGCCATGGGTTTTCCCCAAACCCCTCCTCCTCTCAGTTAGGGACTTGTGTTATTATGTACAATATTCCTTGCAGTCATGAAGCACTGTTATTAATAGCAAGCTTTTACCCTCAACCGCTCGACTTTATTAATGACACTTTTCATTTAAATCCATCAAAGCACGTAGCAGAATGGCGGAAAGCACTATTATTTTTTTTTTGCTGGTGTGAGGCTAACACTTTAGAGTCAGAGCCATTTATCTTGTGACCTAGAATAGATTTAATTAACAGCCCCACACACTGGAGCAGTGCAGGGGCACCAACTGCATTACTCCTGTTGGAGAGCTAACTCACCCAGTTTAACACACAAACTAATGACTGGTTGCACTGCTTCCTCATACTAGAAGTTGTGTTTACTGCAGAAATGAATTGTATGCATTACAGACCAAAAGAACACTACATTTGGATGCACCTAAATGGCCATTTTGGGCTGGTTTCTATGTGTGCTATTTTTTCATGCACATATTTGCTGATACATAAACATTTGTAATGAGTAGAAACATCTAGTAGAACACTGTGTGAATTATCTTTACTGTTAACATTTATTTAGAAACATTTAAACACATTACACATTTAACGATGGAACCTATCGTTGCCTAAATGTCCTACCTTTCTAGTGTACAGTAAATACTTCATTGAATATTAGTTTAAAATATTGGCCAGATTTAAGCATCTGTGTGATGTTCAGTTTTTAAAGCAATTATTTCCCGAGACCAGTACTATTCTGATATTATTGTGCAACCCTGTTCAAAATTATTTTACAGTAAAATCAACCAAGGAGGGTTTTTTTTCTTCAGTATTGGCTTGCGGTGATTTAGTTTAACATATATAAGTTCATAGGCTTTGTTGATAAGTCACTTACAACTTTTAATTTGACAAGCTCTAATTTAACACACCTTTTTAGTGCATCCAGGCTAGAAGAGTGTCTGGAAGTAAGAATGAGATAAATATGATCAGAGTGGCCATTAAACTAAGCAGGACCAGTTAACTGTTCCTGAGTTTATTTGAGCAAAGTATTTTCTTAGGATTTAATAAATGTGTTACCGGGAATTATTTCTTAGGAAAAAACATCATTTTAATGTTTAATATAATCTTTTTAATGGTGTTTGGCCTGTGGCGCATATGTATATTCCTTTCATCTCAGAACAGCTTTTCACTGGCTGCTCCTGTGTGTTATCTGAAAATCGTGAGGATGGCTTTGCAGAGAACAGCAGAAGAGGTCCACCTCATCCTACGCGCTGGCCCTGTACTGTGTATTAGAACAGGTCTTTCTAGCAGGAGTTAAAGACACGGTGCTTGTTCCCCATTCACCTCTCTCTCCCTCGGCCCGAGCCGCTCTAATAGAACATGATAGCAGCCTACCCTCCACATAAATTAATGAAGAAGCGATCAGAATGCGTTTATACTCACGACACGACACCGCAGTCCTCTCCCATATGAATCCCTGAGAATCAAAGCCTTGTGCATGATCCCACCCCCTGCTTTTTTACTTTAAAGTGCTGCTGCAATCGGAGCGCAGTGAAATGATATTAATCTGGACTGCCTGCTCCTTTCATTTAGCTGGGCCCCAGCCCGGGGGACGCTGGCGTGCTCCGAGACTTCATAAATTTACAATGAAACATGAACACGTTTCCATGGCCCACATCAGTGTCAGAATCAGGGGCTTTTTTCGTGGCAGGGCATGGACGACAGAGCTCCCCTGGACTGTTTGTTTTTAATAAGGGGGAGGAGGAGAAAGAAGGAGTGCAGGGCACTCTTCCAAGGAGCCGAACAGAGCACTGGGAATTTGGCAATGTGCTGGAAGCCGGGATAGATGGGGATGGGAGTATGTAAGGGTTGGGGGGGGTCTAAACGGCTTTTCTGCACAAAGGGGAGGGGTGTCCATCTTAGATGGAGAGGGAGTGATATGATGACTTTCTTTAGTTTGCCTTCATTTCTGTGTATACTCCTCCACTCTATCTGTCTAGGCCTCAAGAGGATGCTTCCTAACTCATTCCAGGGCTGGAGAGATCAAGTGTGCATATCTATGTTGAGTGTGTGTTTGTGTGTTTGTGTGTGTGTGTGTGTATGTGTGTGTGTGTGTGTGTGTGTGTGTGTGTGTGTGTGTGTGTGTGTGTGCGCGTGTGCATACTCTTTCATTCAGTCACTTTTTCAGAAGAAGACTTTCATTTTCTCTCTTTTTATCCCTCTTATTGCTCTCCAGGTCTAGGTCCCGGGTGGTGGCGGATGGGGGTAGAGAGAGGGCGAGTGCTTTATTACCCCTCTCAACAACCACCTCCCTCCTCATGGTGCCTTCTCTAACACTTGTTTCTTTTATGTTTTATTCCCCTTCTCTTTGGCGCCGTACTCCAGCTCCTTTGATATCTGCAGCTGTGTGTGTGTGTTGCGAGCTGGGCTGGTTTTAGCGTCAGGGCCGTGTGCTCCCTGAGCCCCGTTTTAAAGCAGCGGCGCCAGAGGAGGATCTCTCTCACAGCGCTGTTTTAATCATATCTTTAGCACTGATAACGATTCCGACATGTTTGTGTTATTGTTCCGATCCGCGGGCGCTCAAGCCTGCGGCCCCCCGGTCGCCCAAAACAAGCGCCGTTCATTTTCTGCCTATTGACTGTCTGCACTGAGCCGGAGCGAGCTGTGCAGCCAGTGGGCGAAGAAAAGAGGAAAAGAGCGAAGGAGAGTGCCTTTTCCCCCTGCTGCGGCCCAGCGCACTCAAACGGCTTCATTTCAGAGCCTGACATGTTCTATACGACACGCTCTGCTTTGCTCCAAAACGCTGCACAAATTGATTTTCACTGTGTTTTTTTCCTCCCTCTAAACAGGGAACCGAGAGTATTATCATTACTGTTGACTTTAATAGCTTCTTCTGTATTGTTTTTTTTGTCATTCATAATTTTAAATCTTTTTTTTTTAACTCATTGGCAAATAGTAAGTGTATGTACAACAGCACTGTTGACTTGCAATACAACCTTAACAAATCATTACTAATGTAACGTTTTTAAAAATTGTCCCTTTTTTTTTACCTTCTTTTGTCTTATATTATCATCTTTGAGAGTTGATAGTGTAAGAGTTGATCGTGTTAGAGAGTTGATGCTCTGCTATTGTTTTGGTATCAGGAGTAAATGTAAGTTAATGTACATTTATTTTTAAACCGTAAATGATTCTTAAAGTACAAGATCACAATCTGTAGCATTTTAAGTACATGTATGGCCGCATCACTGTGTCCTTTCACACCTATATGGCATTAATGTGCCACTGTGTTATGGAATTCCCCCGTTGGAACTGGCCTTTGATTCAGAGCATTTTAAACAGTTTCTGTGGTATCATCAGAAAGATTAAAACATCTTTTGAAATGAACTCATAGGGACATTTTTTCTAAGAAGAGTTAAATGAGTGAAACTTGACTGTGGCTAATTTGCATTTTGCAGACAAATGTGGAGGGAAACTGTCTTGCCTCTTTCTCTTGCTCTCTACCCGTATTGATCTGTGTGGGTTTGCCAATTGCTGTTGGAGTAGGCTGACCCATACGGGGGATGGGCTGTGGGGGATGGGGTGTAAAAGGGTGGGAGAAGAGGCAGTTAACAGAGCAACGAACACTCTTCATTTGGCCTAACATCTTAATTCCCTATCTCCTCTCAACAGGAAATGGTAACTCACTCATCTGGAAAAAAACACCATTAACTCCAGTGAAGGAGGTGGCCTGCCTCTTGTGCAATGCTGTGCGTGTGTGTGTGTGTGTGTGTAGCTGGTAGAGGGCTGAAGGTCATTAGAATCAAACTGGCTGCAGGTCAGAGGGTGTGTGTAAATCCCAGGCCCAACAGGCTCGATAAGCACACTGTTCCCTCTCTATCTCCCTCACTGCATCTCAACCATTCATCACTGACACTGTGCCTGAGCCTGGACTCTGATAGACTCACTATACTCCACTGTTCTAATGGAGTTGCTTTTCTCACATGGTTCCAGCACACTAACTGTACCTCTGCTGTTCTAGTTGAGTTATTTGACAAAGAGAAAGGTGAATGTGTTTACTGTACTGCATGTACACCTTGATCAACAAAACAGAATTACCCTTGTGGACAAGGGGAGACTTTTCCAAACACAGGTCAGATCAATTCAGGTTTGCCTTGAAGTGATTGAATGTAAATCTCATAGCTCAACAGATACTCAAATGCGTCTTCTCAGGGCTTATATGTGGTATATATGGCACTTACTGAATTGTTTGAAATACTGAATCAGTTATTTCAAATGATCTTTTAATTAATGTCTGCAAAAATTAACTATAAGGAACTGAAGAAAAAGTCAGACGGCTGACACGTTACACTGAAGACGTAACTGCTTAACAATCTAGCTTTTGCTTCAGTGTTTCAAATATGTAAATAGTTGTGCTGGTTACAGGGGAATATCCAAGAGATGCTTTCTTTGCAACACTGAGTAGTAAGAGGATTTGAGGCCTGTCAAGCTTTTGAGAAATAATTGTTCGGGTTGTGGCGTTTGGAATAAATCAGATTCCACTTCATTGACATCTACAGTAAAATTGCAGAGGATCTGGAGACTATAATGTGTTTACGGTTCCACATTCAGATACAATATTTTTCATAGAGCAGGTTTGCAGTGCTTTCTTGTGCCACGAAGTATACACAAATTACACTACAGACATTTCTTTTTCACATAGCAGACCTGCAGTCTGAAGTAGTAGTTTTGTGTTTTTATATATTTTTTTGTGCGTAATCACATTTTCATCCTCCCACGTAACCTGAACTGATAATAATGTAGAATGAAGCTCTCCTGCATGTGCATGCCTTATAAGAAAAAGAAAAGCAGTAAATCCACTATTGTCTACTGTGTTCAGTGATACTATTTTTAGCAAATGCTCGAGTTGGTCAGAGCACCTTTTTACCTTGAGCTAGTTGAAGGAAGATTTGGATAAGGGGAACTTAAAATTTGGAGACTCCAGGTCAACTTTTGACCTATCATGACTTTTACTGTCTTTGGGCTGGGGATACACTACTTGGATCCTGCGTGGCTGGAGTTAGCACAGTTTACTGATTTCCCTGTCTAAACATATGTACTAAACCTGTATCAGGTGTGTTGGACTTTAGCCCTTCTAGGGCTGGAGCCAGACACTCCTTTTGTCCATTCTCTGGCCTCATGCTCCCTAATGCATACACCTGTGGAACTGAACTCTTCCTTTATGCCTGCCACTTTCCCTTCATTTATTTACACTCTATTCTCTGTAATTGTTTTCTTTCATGACCAAGGTGAACAGCTTTTCATTTGCTGCTCAACAAAGCGTGCATCATTGAGAACAGAGCCTTTAACCCCCTGCCTGTTGAAACAGCTTTATGCAAAATCCCCTCTGAAAAAAAAAATGATTCTGATATGGCTGAATCGTGGAGACAGGAAGACCTGAGGAAGGAGGGTGAGATAAATGTGTATAGATATATTTTTTCATTGTATGTCTCTCCGTGTCTCTTTTTCCCCTCTGTCTGTCTGTCTGTCTGTCTCTCTTTTTTCTCTCTGTGTACATAAACTATATGGACAAAAAATATTTATATACCCCTTCTAATAAGTGAAATCAGCTACTTTAAGAGCGCCTAGTGCTGACACAGGCATTCATTTACACACACACAGCTTGTTTGTAAAATCTCCATAGAAAAGCATTGCCAATAGAATGGGACACTCTGGAGCAGCATCTACTACAAAGTCCTCCCAGAGGAGTAGAGGCTCTTACTGCAGAACAGGGGGAAAACCCTCCATTACTGCTCTTGATTTCAGAAAAACATACACTGATCAGTCACAACATTAAAGCCACTGACAGGTGAATAACATTGATTATCTCATTGCATTGGCACCTGTCAAGAGGCAGCAGGTGAACAGACAATTCTTTGTGTGCTGGAAGCTGAAAAAATGGGCAAGTGTAAGGATCGGAGTCATTTTGGCTAGACAACTCAGAGCATCGCCATAATGGAAGCATGTGTGTCACTTACCTGTGGAAGAGATAGCACCAGATTGCAGTGTGGGAAGAAGGCAAGCCGGAGGAAGCAGTGTGATACTCTGAGCAGTGCTCTGCTGGGAAACCTTGGGACCAGGCATTCATGTTTGTTAGTTGACACGTATCACCTACCCAAACATTGTTTCAGACCAAGTTCCTCTTTCAGCTGGATAATACTGCAAAAACACCCAAGTCCCCTAGATCTCATTAAGCATATGTGCTGGACAAACTAACCTGATCCTTCAAGGCCCCAACTTTCAGCTTAAAGAATCTAAAGGATCTGCTGCTTGCTTCTTGGTGCCAGATACCAGAGCGCATCTTCTGAGACCATGTGGAGTCCATGCACCAACAGGTCAGAGCTGTATTGGTGGCACAAGGGGGACCTATCTAGTATTAGACTGGTGCATTTAATGTTTAATTAATGGCTGATAAGTGTAGTGTAAATGTTCAGGAACAGCCCAAAATGTCTCTTGGTGCAGGCACAATATGCTTGTATGCTGCTACTGACATTTAAATTCAATGTACTCTAGTTCTGTAGCTAATCAGGACAACCTAAGTGCATACACATTTGCAGAATTTAAAAGGTGCAGTGAAATAGTGGAACTGCCTGTATGCTTGGGACAAAACACAAGAAAGACAGCCGTATTAATAAGTGAAATCCCTTTTCCACCAGAAGACTCTACAGGAGCATTACAGTATTGTGGCTGTTGGAAAAAAATGGACAATTTGGAAAGCAATAACATAGACTACAAGCGCAAAAGGTTTACCCCCCCTTTCTTTCTGTCCTGCTGGGATACAGTGTGTGTGTGTGTGTGTGTGTGTGTTTGTCTGTGTGGTTTTTGTGGTGGGCGAGTAGATGGTGACCTGTAAGGGTCGGGCCTCTGCTCAGTCTGCTCAGGGTCTTTTTGATTGACTCTTTGACAAGCTCTCCTTGCCCTCTCTCCCCAGGCCGCGGCAGCCTCCCCATGCTGAATTATTAACTAGATCCCCTCTCCTCTCCCACCAACAGCACTGTCCTTCACCCCTCACCCCCACTGGGAGAGCTCAGAGAGAGAGGCTGTGTGTGTATTTGGATGTGTGTGGGCGCCAGTGTCTCTTACTGCAGGTTATCTGAACTAAATAATTAGCAGACAACAGAGCCCATGCTGTTTTCACTGACTGACCTGAAAATGTCAGACTGCTGTACACTGGAAAGGGGAGCAGGGTCAGGCCTGGACTGTTTAGCCTTGACCTCATGAGTCATACCAATTTGAAGACTGTCTTCAGACTGTGTTGCTATAACCTATAAGACTTTTTTTTTCTCTCTCTAAGGATGTACGGATCCAACTTTTTTTTTCTCCCAGTATTCTGAAATCTATACTCAGGGTATCAGTGCTGATACTTAGTAGCGATCCAAAGCCAATGCTCTCTTTTTACACACCTGTGTTATGCAATGAATATAGTTGCAAAGTATATAAAAACAAATTAAATGTGAGTTTTTTGCATAAAAGAAATAGTGATGTGTTATGATTAATACCACTTTTGTTAGCGAAAACATATTTTTAGACAAGATATTGTTCTTTTCAAACCTCTTTATATTGAAACTGGGAAAACTATACATTAGGTCTGGGGTCACTTATTGATTCATTGGAAATGATTGATTACAGCCTCAAATTTGATAAGTAGAATTTAGTTTCTTTTTTGTAAGTCAGCATTCTGTGATCCATGATCTTTGCTTTGTTATTCACACTGGGTTGAGTAGTTCTGTGTGTGTCAGTTACAGAATCATTTTGGAAAATGGAAATGGGGAAAATTAACACACTGAAATATTTATTAAGGGCCAGAGAAGAAAAAAAATAAATGTGTCACGATACTTAGCTTTCTCCACACAAAGAGGGCAGGCGCATACGCAGACTTCCATGCTTCTTTTATTTCTCAAACAAAAACCAAAACTTGCATGAGGGCCAGAAACAGGACTTAAGATTTGCTCTAGGAAATAAGAGAAAGCATAAACGCCAAGCATGACAGTGGACCGACAACGTAGGTCCAACCAAAAACGAACTAAATACCAAACCTAGAACTCAAATAACCAATCAAGGCATACATCTCATTCTCTGAGTGCACCGGTCAGCTGGAACACATTATGTAAACAAATACCAGACCGGTGTGCTCAGCTATCATAATAAAAGTCCCAACATAAACAGGACAGAACAAAAAAGGGCGGCTTTGAGCGGCCGCCAACTGCCACAGTACCCAGACATGACAAAATGCCTTGAGCTGTAACAGCGACAAAGTTTTCACTTTTTCTTTAGCTGGAGCAACATAATAAAAATGTTCATTTGACTCACAGCTAAATCTTTGCAGATGCATGTGGTGTGAGTTTGAGGGTTTGCTTCATCTTGGCCCTCAGAGTATTCATGATCTAGGATGTGATGTAATGTTAAAGTACACATTTTCAAAAAGACCTTGAGTTTGTTGCCCCCTTTTGGTGCAAATAGAAACTGTCCTAGACATGCTGAATGTTACTGTAAAGTACCTGTGTTATTATGCAATGAAAATATAAAAAAATGTACTAATATGGTTTTTTGGATTTTTTTCTAATTTTCAAAACTGATTATCATTACAGGCCTAATAGACACACAGCACTTTGGAATGAAGCTCTTCCAATATAAATGTACCATAATGGAGATTTTGCCATTTAAGATTTTGCCATAATAAGATTTTGCCATTTTTTTCTACTATTTCTCTCCCTGTCTCTCTGTCTCTCTGTCTCTCTGTCTCTCTCTCTCTCTCTCTCTCTGTCGAGCACAGTCACACACACACACACACACACACACACGTCACACAAACACACAGAGTCACACATACTGAAATGTTGTACTTTTCAATACACTGTAATGATGGGATCAACATGATGTCATTGCTCTTTGCCCAAGCAGTCATTAGAGGCAGGCATCAATTCCCTTCACCTGTAGAAATATCAAAGTGATTAAGCACACCATCGGTATCAGTTTCACAAGTATCAATCCATACCGTCATAGCCTGGCCCAAAACAAATAGTCAATAAAGCCATGTCCATTCCCATGACATGAACTGGATCAGAGCTAGTGGCCAGTTAACCTAGCTACTCAGACAAACGGATTTAAATATTTCAGCAGAATGAATGTATTTCATCAAACAGGCCTACTGTTGTAAACACAGGCTGTATTCACTTAAGCATCCCTGTGCTGTAATGTGAAGCAGACTGTACTATACTGTGCTAAGCACTGGTGTCACTGTAAATAGTGTTTAAAGGGTCAGATGTGCTTATATTTTTGAGCATTGTTAATCCTGATTGTCATATAAAGGCCGCGGTGTGCTGCTGTGAGCTGCTGAGAGGGAGTGTGTGTGGGTTTACTGCGTTGGCTGGTGTTTATAGAGAATTGGTGTGAATGGATGGTCTCTGGACATGCTGAAGCCAAAATGGTGAACTGGGCCAAGACAGTTTTTTTTTTCTTTTATTCAGGACGAGGTGTCTTTCTGTCCAGTCTGTTCTAAAGGATATTATGCCTCTATTATCTACAATATCTACAGACTGGATGAGATAAAGCGAATAAGCTAATGCTAAATGCTCATAGTTCTGCTGATAAAAACACATCTCAGTTCAGTGTTTTGCCCTGACAGACTTTTACAGCAGGATCCAAATGTACAAAGCACGATAATCCCATGGAATTAGGAAATACAACCTGATATTTAAATGTCATTTATAATCCTTTATGTGAATGTAGCAGGTTTGAAATAAAAGGTTAAGAGTACTGAGGGTGTGAAAATAATTACACATTAAATCCAATTAGCACAGACAAGCTCTCGTTATGAAAGCTTATCATCAGTGCAATGCTGTGCAAAGCCTTTTGTAATTACTGTGGGTACAATTACAGACTATTAATTAACAGAAGATTCTTGAATGAAGACAGCATTCTGTTCAGATGTCTATTAGGGATTATTAGCTATTGTTTCATGTTCTGTTATGTTATGCTTATCGTGCTTGTAATAGAAAAGGTTAAAGGAATAAAATTATACAGTACATGAAAGTCAAGCAAAACAAGAGCAAATATTACTGAAGCTTTATTATGCAAATTATGTATATGTGGCCGAGGGGTGTGTGTGTGTGTGCATTTTTTTTTCTTTTGTTTCTGAAATACCAATAGTGTTAGATGGCTCCAGACATTTGTAATGCGTGTGTGTTTGTATGTGTTTATGTCTAAAAGACTATTGATTTGTGAGACAGCTGTCTGCCTATCCTGTCTGACTCTCATTGTGATTACATCATGGGGATTTCTTGAGTAAGTGGAGGTTAAAGGTTGGTCTGTGTGTAAGGTGTTTTATGTGTGTGGAAGTTGTGCTGAAGAGATTGTCAATCATAAACACTGTACAGGGTGTTGCACAGGCGTTCAGGCTACAGGATGACTTGCAGACGTACACCAGAGTCTACATGCTGGACATAGTGGATCCCATAGGTAACGATAGCTACAGTGCTCACGTAGAACTGAAGGAATGTTCTCTGCTGCGAAGAATACATATTCAAAATAGAAAAAAAAATCAAAATACATGATCAAAAACACAGTTATAGTTACATTTAAATAATTTTGTAATGTGAATGAAGAGGTAAACTGCAATAACTCCACTAGACTTCATGAATCTTAGTTGGCATTGAAGAGTGGACATGTGAAACAGACTTAATTTAAAGTTCTGAAGTTTCTTTGTTAATTAAAATTTTTTGTCAGTCTGGATATCCTGATTGTCTTAGCCCTTTTGTCCATTGCTGACTTCATAAACCTGTTTGTGGCTGAATAAAGCAGAGGTTGTAGGGGGTGGGGGCTGGATCAAAGATCAATAAAGCCGAAAAGACACCTCACCCCTGCCTTTCCCCCCGCCTCCCCCCAACCCCCTCGACCGTAAACACATGCATATAAATCAGCCGTCCACAACCTCACCTAACAATGACAAATGATGTTGTATGTAATTTTTTTCTATTAACATAAAGTAATATAAACTGAAGGACACTAGTCTACAGAGAGAGTTAGCGGCTAATGTTGCGTATCAGATGTGGACAAAGTCAAGACTGAATACAGATTACGCAGTGTCCTTCTAGCCCTCAGAGTATTAAGCTTTGACACAGAATTGGCTGCCAAGTATATTAGTGCATCTTGCTGGTGCCAGGCATGCCTTCCCTGGACTATTAACCCCTGTGGTCAGTTCAGACCCCAGCCCCAGTTCCTTTTCTATTTCTCTTACATGCACACACACTTCCCTCCTGGCCTCGTTCTGCCATACACAAAGGGCCACATATCTGCCTATCTTTTACCCTCTGAAAGCTTACAAACTCCAGACTTGAGATGTTCAGGTCCTCTGATCATGTTCCACAGCAAATGCAGCCTAATTTCCACTTGCATTGCCCCTGCATAGCCTACACAATATTCATGTTTGCCAAACAGCTTCTTACACCTTATTCATGACTGAGCTTCATCTGGGGTCACGCAGCAAATTGAGCCTCTTTATGAGTTGAACATTTCAAAAAGACTTTGATGTGTCTTTTTTGTTTTTGTCAGTAGAGCTAGGAAAAAAGAGGACACAAAAGGCTGAGGAAGTAGAGACATACGTACGTATTACAGATAAATAAGATGTAGACTGTTGCTGCCTTTCAGATGAAAATCCTTCACACACTGTGCTGATATGATGAATGCAGTCTTCATGTGCCTTGACAGACTGACAGTTGAGGAGAAATGCGCTCTCTCTTTCCCTCTAATCCACCTAGTGGAGTGCACTGCAATCCACACCTGCAGGCTAACACGCCTACATTTCAGTCTCCAAGACTCCATCACTGTCAGACTATTTTTCATATTGTATCTAAATACCGTGTCAGTAGGCGACTGCTATAACGTGTGCTTTTTGGAATGCACAGCCACTTGACTTTGAGGACTTTGAAGTTTAACTGATGGACGGTAGTTGTGAATGATCATAATTATTTCACAGTAGTGAATACTAAAACTGGTACATAATAACTTACAGGCCTTTTTTTAAATGTCTCTTTGGATTAAATGGTTGGAGACACAAACTTAAGTGGATTGTGGACTCTACCATGTTTGTTTTGTTTGTTGGTCAAAATAAGATCTATAAGAGCTGTATGAGCTCTGTGAGCTGCATGAGAGCACCTTGAATTGGTAACAGACAATGAAACTCAGAAGAAGGTCTTTGGTTTAAACATTCATATATTTGTCTTTCTGTCTATAATTCTGAGACCATGTCTCGATTTCCTTTTTTTTATATTTGTCACTTAGATCTTCAAACAAAATTGAATATGAAACAAACATTAGTTACTCAAGTAAACAAATCAATTAATTACTGAAATCAATTGAAAACACCCAGGAATGATTACCACCAGCCATGTTAAATCTAAACAATTAAATAGAGCCTTTTCAGTAATGTGAAATAGACTAAAAGCTCTTAACATGAAGCATACTTTGCTTGGATCAAAAGAGATTGGAGAAGAGATGAGAAAGTAAGTTAGTAAATTAATCAGTCTATAAAGGGTGACCTAGCCAATTCTAGGACTCCGAAGAACCACAGTGAAAGCCATTATCACAAAATTACTTGAAATGGTTGTGAATCTTTGCAAAAGTGGCCAGACTACCAAAACCTCTCCAAAACCTGATCAACAACTTATCTGGGAAATCACAAAGCAACCCAGCTGACGAAATTAACCACAGAGGAACTAGAGATCTTGCTTGATCATCATTTTTGATTTTACTGTTAGTAAGAGATAGGGCAGAATGGTATCTAAATAGGTATCCTTAGTTAGCAAAATCTACTGCTAGTGAAGAAGAAACACAAACAACAATTTGATGACACCAAACCCTTTTGTAAGAATGGTCTGTGGATTAAGTTGAATGAGGATCTTTCTAGCAAGACTTCTATTACATTTGACACCACATAATAAGAACATTATATAAACAGTCAAACAAGATATTGGTTGTGTGATGGTGTGAGAATGAATTGTTGCTTCATTATAGTACCATCTACAGCAACAAAAAGAACATTTATATTTTTGTTAGAGCAAAAAACTTGGAAATCAGTGTTCTGTGTTCTATGTTATATCTAATGTATGCAGAAAGAAAATATCAGTCCACTCATTATTGGTCTCAAATTCTTTGCCAAAATCTGTAGGTCAGGAATTATTTTTAAAATGATATTTTAAACATTTACAATTAGTCCTTTTGGGGGTGGAACTCAGAGCATCAAAACATTATGATATTTTGATACAAAAAAATGGACAAATCACAATACAGTATGGAGAATAAGCATTATATTAGTTATGCTATTTGATGTATCTGTATTGTTTATAGTGTTAAAACAAACAGTCAACAACCCAGTCCAGCACATGTCATACATCACCCCTTCTGCTTTCTAGCTCTGTTTTCATTAGTAAATTGTGCCACGACTGAAAACCGTAATCATTTTTCTTCATTCATATTTTATTCTAAATATTGTTAAAACTGTTTTCAGTGTTATTTTGTTGAATATTTTATGAGTATATCGACCTATTAACCCTGAATTGTCTGTCGAATCGATCCATGAGATGACTATTGACACATATGACTATATATTTTTTATTGTTTTAGATTTTATTTATCCATGATCCAATGTCACCTATTGTTGGCCCTGCATGGTTGCTGACTCTGTCAAGTCAGGTTTTAAGATGAGCCAGTTTAGGTCAGTTTCTGACTATATTTTGTTATTTTTAAGTCACTTTCAGACTGTCAAAACTGCTGTAGTTCAAATTTAGTTGGACTTGCTGTATGTCTGGGTGAAATTCAGACAACAAAAGAAAGAAAGTTATAAATCCCACATTGCAATACAAAGATGGTGTAATGGCAGTGAGAAAATCAGCAAACTCATAAAAGAGTTCTTCGCTCAGGAGAAGAACGTTCATCTCGGGGCGGTCCCAGGTTGAAGATTCTCCCAACTAGTCCTGGACACAGAGGACTTCTTATAGTAGCAAAAAGACCATTCACCTTATCAAAAATGGGCAGAAACGCTGTACGAGCCCCCCCATGAGCTTCTAAACCCCCTGAAGAGGTTCCAGCCAGAACCTATGTAATGGCTTTTCACAGTGAGGCTCCATGACAACGGCCTTGTAGAAGTGCTTTCTGGTCTGAACAGAACACCTTATCTGAAACTCTTAAGCTCAGAAACATAGGGTTTACACAAATAACAACCTTGATTTAATCATGTCACTGTGCCCTAAGTGGCTCAGGCCTGGCTTCACAACCTTAGTCTGCAGAATCACATTAATATGGTATTTAAAGAAAGAATCATTCAAATGTAAGAATCACAAACTGAATATGCTGATTTGCCTTAGAATATAAGTGACTATTTTGACCTTTAAGTATATGTTTAATTTCCCTTGCATTGGCATCACAAAAATGCCACTGTTGATAATGTAGGTTTTGTCAAGGGCAAGATAGTTATTGCTGTGGACACCTCTGTGTTTCAATTTTATTTTATATATTTTTTTAATTACTTTTCTTTATGATTCTCATCTTCATGGGCTGCATGTAGTATATAAGCCAGAACAAAGGTGAAATATTAGATTGCAGTACGTGAAATTATCACATAATCCCTATTAGGGCCTAGAGGTTAGGACGTTGGCCCTGCAATAAGAAGGTTGTGGGTTCGCTAGGGTCACCACTGAGGTACCCTTGAGCAAGGTACCGTCCCCAGACGCCCATCATTTGCGGCAGCCCACTGCTTCACTTGGCGAATGTGCTGTGGTGTGTTCACACGTGACAATAAGGGTTAATAAATTAAATACAATTAAATTATTATACTTAGATGTAGGCTATTATTAACATGTGCCACTCTAAAAATAAAAATATGGGGTCCCCTGTTTTTCTCAGTATATTCTGCCTCTGGGTCAGGGAAAACCCAGGTAACTCCATACCCCTTACCGCCCCTTTTCACATCTGTAAGCTTTGATTACAAAGAAAGTTATACCAAATGCTGTGGAAACTAAGTTTGACTGAAAAACATCAACAGTGGAGTGCATTACAAGCCTATATTCTTTGTGGGGTTTGTGTACATACATATGTGTGTGTGTGTGTGTGTGTGTGTTTGTATGTATTCACACTCTGAGGACAGAAGAGGCCCATGGTTCAGTGCCTGCCTTTCAATGGGCTCCCCCCATTAACAAGGTGTGCTAACCTTGCAACAACATGGTGACATCCTCATTTTTCACCTGCTCCCACCTTGCTCCTCTTTTCCCCTACTTCACTCCCCCTCCATTCTCAGGCCTATATCCCAGCTCCACTAGAAGGGGAAGCTGTAAGTTTTTGAGCTGCTTGAACTGAAGAAAAGATTCACTCACTGAATCGATTATGATCCTTTAGGAAATTATTTCATTCATTTTGATTTGAAGTTTCTTCCCTCAGGCCATCAGACTCCTCAGTCAGTACTGAAACATACACACACACACACACACACATCCCTAACCTGAAGTTTTTCTTTCTCCTAACACAATTGATACACACTGAGCTGTTCTGCCTTAAATAACAGCTTACACCCTAACTCCCACTGTAAATACCCTTTTTTATAATTTACTGCACATTCTCTGTCATGCTGCTTCAATATTTGCACAATTATTATTGATTGCTGGTTACCTCTATAGTGCATTTTTGCACACTTAATGACTTCACTGTTAGAATACAGTATCTGTCATAATACTGCATCCATTCAAAGTAGTAATGTAGTTGCTTTGTCACCTGCACTAAATGTCTTGTCCTGATGTTTTGTTGCTCTTGTGCTTTTCTTGCAATCACTTTCTCTTTGCACTTTTGTGTGTTTTGTCCTGTTTGTGCTTGTGGTGTTTCTGTTTCTGTGTGTATATGTTCTGTGTGTATATGTTTA
>JBBPCX010000135.1:12537554-12552511 GCA_037974365.1 Hydrocynus forskahlii
GGCCTTGTGTACGAGGAACAGGAATTGGACCTTGGGCATGAGGGACAGGGACTGGACCTTGAACATGAGGAGCAAGAGCTGGACCTGGGCTGCGAGGTGCCGGAGCTGGACCTGGGCTGTGAGGTGCCGGAGCTGGACCTTGAACTTGAAACTTAGATACTAAATCTTGGACTTGGAACTTAAATTCTAAACCTTGGACTTGGGACATAGATTCTGGATCTTGGACTTGAGAAGTGAACACGGGACCTTGGACTTGAGAAGTGAACACGGGACCTTGAACTTGAGAGGTGGACACTGAACCTTGAACTTGAGAGGTGGACACTGGATCTTGGACTTGGGAGTTAGACGTTTGACTTTGGGTGCGTGGTACAGGTGTTTGACAAGGAAGTGTCACCTTAGAATCAGTCTGAGATCTTTTCCGTCTTCGGGACCTCCTTCTTGGACTAGAGACAGGAACTCCTTTGAAGTCGAGGCAGAAGATTCTTTGAAAAAGCTCACCAAGTCGAACGGCACTGGTGGGTCCTCAGGGTCTCCGTTCCACCCATAAACAATGTCCTCATCATCCAAATATGCATACCCTGGAATAGTGGGTGGACGGAACTCCTTTGAACTTGAGACAGGAAGTCCTTTGAGGAAACCCACCAAGTCGAAGGATTCAGGTGAGTCCTCTGGTTTTCCACTCCATCCATAAAGATGTTCTTCCTCCTTAAAGACAGGAACATCCAGAGGCATGGACTGTTGACTCTGATTCTGACGCCGAGCTCGACGTTTCTGGCTCTTAGAAACCATGGCAGGGAGTATCTACCTGCTGTGCCTTGAAGAAGAAGAAGCTTTCTGTCACGGTTACTGGCTTAAACCAGGGTGTTGAAGGCACAGGCGCAGGTAGACATCATGATTTTGAAGATTTTATTGAAGAAAAAACAAGAAAACAAAGTAGCACAGGGGCCAAAAGACTAAACTTAACTTGACCAAAATTACCAAGAACAAGACAGATACATCCAATAGAAGATCCTTCCAAGGAACATGATATTCACCCGTGAACATTCAAAGCTTCTCACCCGACCACCACCCTGTGACAGCTTAAATACACCCTAAGAACCAATAGAAAGGGAGGAGCATGATTGGGGTTAATCCTGCTCTGCTGTGTGACCTGATTAACCCCATGACTCGAGACGCCCCCTGTAGGCCACAGGCTAGAGGAGCGACTCCTGTCCTCCTCAGCGACACCCTCTGGTGGTCGTGAACCGGGACTGCCACACAGAAAAGTCCATCTCCATTTAAAGGCAGCCACTCCTGGTCTCAGGGTGGAGGAGAGTAACCAGTCCCCCTCTATAGTGCCCTCTGGAGGCCATGGAGTGGGACTGTTATAATGTGCTTGTGCATGTGTGTGTGCATGTACGTGTGTGTGTTTGTGTGTGAGAGGGTGCGTGTGTGTTTGTGTGTGTGTGTGTTTGAGAGAGAGAGGGAGGTGCGCATGTGCGTGTGTGTGTGTGAGAGAGGGGGGGTGCATGTGTGTGTGCATGTGTGTGTGTGAGAGAGAGAGAGAGAGAGAGAGAGAGACAGAGGGTGTGTGTGTGTGTGAGAGCGAGCGGGTGCGTGTGTGCGTGTGTGAGAGAGAGAAAGAGGGTGCATGTGTGTGTGTGCCTGCGTGTGTGTGTGTGTGTGAGAGAGAGAGAGAGAGAGAGAGCCTGTGTGTGTGTGAGAGTTTGAGAGAGAGAGAGTGCATGTGCGTGTGAGAAGAATCTGCAGCGTCCGCCTGTCTTCTTGTCTTCTTTTCTAGTTGTTTACTGTAAGTGTAACTTAAGAACTATTGAAAGTCTCTACTGTTATGTTGTACTGTTTGATCTTCTCATAGTTCTTCTCATTTTTGTTCCATCATCTCACACTATTCCTTACCTTTGCTTTTAATTCTATCTATACTTTAACTGTCCTCCCTCTCTCTTACTGACTCTCTGCTCTCATGCATGTGCCAGGCTCCACATTGTTTCACGGTTTACATCCCACATAAAGACACAGGTCTTTTTCTCATATTGTTATTGTTTCTCTTTCTCTGTCGCTCTCTCTTTCCCTCTCTCTCTCTCTCTCTCTCTCTCTCTCTCTCTCTCTCTCTCACTCTCTCTCACTCTCTCACTCATTCTACTGGATGTGAGAGCGGTTATAGTGGTAGTCTGTACAGTGGTAGAAGAGTAATTATGGTTCAGCGGGGCTGCAGGCAGTGATAAATGGGTGATCAGGAGGTGTAAGGTGTTGCTTCTCTCTCAGTGGAGCTAGGAGCTGGAGCTCCATCAGCTGCAGCCAGCCCAGCAAGGCGGCCTCTATCCCCTCTGTATGTCCTGCCACCATTCAAAACCCACCATCCCGTATCCCAGGCAAGAATGGAGGGACAGCCGCAGCACAGTGATATTCAGTTTCTTTGTTTGAAGAAGTGAGGGATTTACCTGCAGCGATTTTCATTATTCTCTCATGTTCTCTCATCTGCCTGTGTATATGTCTCTTAGGGTTAATGCAAAATTTAGCTTTGGTCACCCACTCATCAAAATATTTGACTACATAAATCGACTACAGTATGCTGAGAAGAAACCAATAAGGAAAGAGGAGAGACAAAGAGGGAAATGAGAGCAAGGAGATGAATTAGACAGGTGTGAACATGGCCTCTGAGGAATTTATCACAAGGACAAACTCTCTTTCTCTCTCTCTCTCTCTCTCTCTCTCTCTTTCTCTCTTTCTCTCTCTCTCTCTCTCTCTCTCTGTGGGAAACAGATAGGCTTGCTGACTTTTTTCCTGCACACTGTACTTGCTCTCCAAATGTTTTGTGTTTTGCACACAATAAATGAAATAATTGATAATGAAAGATTCACATAAAACTCAAGCACACAAACACTTTGTCATATAAAAACTTGTCTAATTTCCCCCTTTTTTATCTTTTTCCCATTGCACCCTGGATCTCTCTTCAACACACAGGTAAGATTAATTATTTTTTCTATCTTTGCAATGATCATGTAATGATAAATGAACAAAAGTGGCAAAATTACATTAACATACTGACTGGTACCAGTGAAAGTAGTGTAACTTGTTTCCAGATTTCACACATTTGTGTGGTTCATCTTTATGCGTCTCTCTCTGAGACGCACATGCTTATTGAGCTCTGGTTTAGCTCTCCTGTAAATAACATATCTCAGAGCCAGCGCATTTTCTGAGGTGTCCTCAGGCATTCAGTCTATATCCTCAAATTCTTGTGTCAAAATGGACAGCTTCTCATTTATTTGCTGTGTATGTGGTATCTCCAATTACTCTTTGCTGATGAGTTACATTGAAGAAAAAACAACGGAATAAATGTATGATTTTAAAGTTTGCTCTGCATCGCTGCTGGAGCCAGCATAGTTAGTGGTTTAGCCCCAAAGCTGGCTGAGGTAAGCGTGTGTCATGGTTGATAACGCCTGGTGAAAGAGTTGGAACAGCCGATTAGCCTTCCATCTGAAGCAGTACTGTATGCCTGGCTTGAAGATCTAAATAGGGCCTAAAAAGCTGTGTGTGTGTGTGTGTGTGTGTGTGTTTGTGTGTGCAGGAGTGTGCGTGTGTGTACCTGAGTGCATCTGTATGTATGCCTATAAGTAGTTACATAATGTTGCTTGTGTTGTAGTACAAAAACATAAACAGTGTCACATAGACACAAACACACTACAGTCAGAATGGATGATTGGTTGTATGGGCTGGACTAATGTCTTTAGTACTTCAGTGTAAGATCTAGGAGACATTGGGCCAGTTTTGCTTTTCTCCTGCTGTGAATTGTTTTGTTCGGCTTCTGGTTCCCTGTAGAGTAAAACCAGGAATTATCACATGACATTGTTTAAAGTGTGTGACAGTTGTGCAGTGCTGGATGGACGCTCATGTTGAAGACGTTATGAACTACATTGTATTATGACTAGGGCTGTCACAGTTACAGTCTTAAAATCGATTGCTTGATGAAAAATGATGATTAATATTTATGTTCACAAACGGATTAGTGATTACTTTGCAATTTGGCTGATAAGTGGAATATCGCTATTGTGTGTCATTGAAAAACACACAAATGCATGCATGTAGCATCTTTAGCATCTCACAAGTGCATGCATGTGTACTTATTGATTTCAATTACATTAAACAAAATTAAATGTTTACTGTTATAAGCTGCATGTAAATGATTACTAGATTTATCAATATAATCAGTAATTATATCCCTAATTACAGTTCTAGGTGAAGAAGCATCCTTTTGTTTGTAATTACTACTTCTCCATTTGTGTGGGGTTTTTTGTACCAAAAACAGTCATAATTAATTTGTTACAGAACCATTGTGAGTCCTCTCTCTCTTTTTGACGAACTCCAGTCCTGGAGGTCCTTGGTCCAGCACATTTTGGTAATTTCCCTACTCAGAAACACCTGGTTCACCTCGCCAGTTAATTGTCAGGTTTAGTGAATGTGTTTAAGGAAGAGAACCATCAAACTGCGCTGGACACCGGCCCTCCAAGACCAGAGTTTGACACCCCTGCTGTTAGGCTTGTAAGAATGAAATATGTTAATCAACTCTGTTCTGATTGGCTTCCTTGTGTTTCCTGATTGGCTTCTCATTCAAAAACCTGTTCTCCATGATTTGGTCATGTGGTCAGCTGTGAATTCGGGTGATGTGACTTGAGTGACATGATGAGGACTTGCAGGTGGCGATCTCACGCCTGACTGCAGAAAACCTGCTCATTGGACACTGACACACTCACTACTTTGTCAATTAGCCTGACAGCTGTTTAACCTCTGGGTGCTGTAAAGTGTGTGCATCTGTGTGCATGCTCAAGTGAACCAATCCTAGAGGTCAGAACAGTGTGAAGCGTTGCCTGCTCAATGAATTTTTAACCGTCACATTTGTGAGCTAGAGGTAATGATACAAATATGAATATTCTTTGTTTTTTTTCTGTTGGAATTGCAACAAAACAAATTCTACTGTGTATTGAGTTTAGTTAAATATATTATAGAAAAAATGTTTGTCACAAACCAAAGAATTCACAAAACATACTGTTATATGCTGGCATAAACTGAATGTGTTCCACTGTAGAACACTCAACCTCTTCCACAATACCTCTAAGAGGCAACCAAAAATATAGGGAAAGAAAGTCCCCTGTGTTACAGCCAAAATTATTTATATTTTATGTATATTTATATGTGTAAGTTTTTAAAGAAAATGGCCTCTCCTATTTATGCTTTAACCAGGTCCTGCTGTTTTGTTTGCCCATTTTGTTACGAACAAAATGTATCAATGAAGTCATTAGAATATAAAACCAGGACATGTCAATACAACATGTTAATTTATGTTTTAATTAAGCACTTTAGATAAAGCTGAAGTGATCAACCAAAATTACCAAGTTAAACAATAAAACATTAAGTTAAAAATGTCAAAGCAATTATAAGAATCTGTAAATATCATAACATAATAGTAGACCAAACAAATTGTGTCATGAAAATGAGCTTTGTTTCACCCCCGTAGTAAGCTATTCTATGGATGTGGGGCCTCTGTGAGGTCATTGAAGACTTATTTGGCATGATGTCTGGCATCTTTCTAGGAGTAAATGAGTCCTGTCTGCTGCTCTTTCCAAGAGGGCAGTTAAACATGGTAGCATTGTGTGGATATGTACTAAACAGTGTGTGCACAATTGCCTGCCTTTTCAGCATATGTACACCAGCAGATGAAGTCATCTAACTCTGGGCAATGGCCCCAGTAATGAGCCCAAGAGTGGACCATGCTGGACAGGCACGCACATGCACACACACAAGGAAACCCCTCCTTTCAGCTACATATGCTCACACACCTGGTCCACATCGTTACCTGTTTACAAATGACCAGCAATTTTCTGCTTGGTTCAGCAGCAACTGTTCCTCCTCCCTTGTGCTATCATTAGGGCGTGAGCGCTCATGTTTGGTTATTATGCTCGTCTCTGGTGTTTTGTCCCTCTTGTTTTGTACACATAATCACGGCCTTTCTCTCCCTCCCTGCCACCTTTTTTGCTAAATTATGCACTATGGGCCAGATTGCTCCAGCCCAGCATTTGCATGCTTTATTTGGAGAGCTGCTGAGTTGTGTGTGTGGGTGTGCATGTGTGTATTTGTAATCACATGTGATTTAGGTCGAACACAGAGGGAGAATGCCCACACATTTGTTTGTTTCACAGTGTACATTGTTGTATTAACCCGCGCACTGTGTGCTCATTCTTAATCCTCTCTCCGGATGTTCTTCTGGTTAATTGAAAGCTCAGACGATGTGGCCGTCTCCGACACACGCACTCTGCTTGTGTACACACAGCAGCAATTTTCACTGCATCATGGCCATTGCACTCACAGTTTCTCATACATCTCCCAGACCGGACAGCTTTTCTTGGTATGCTGACTGCAAGGCTGCAAAGCTAACAGAGCTAACAGGGACAGGGATGTTGGCGTGAGCAGCAGTCCAGTGAGGCCAGGGAAAAGGTACTGAAATATGGACACAGCGGACAGGAGCTATGAGGATAGCGAGAAATAGAGCTGAGAGCGGAACATCTCCATCACTATGTTGGAATGAAAGCTGTCAAGTCCAAGTACAGTTTATGTTCAACACCAAGTTTGTGTTATTAAGTCTGTTTGCACTGATGTGTATGCGTGTGATGAGGGCACTAAGGGAACATTATAACATTATGAAAACGAGGGATGTATGGTACATTCAAAGTTGTGTTAATATCAAAGTTTGTCAAAAGTTGAGGTAACCCAACAAGCTAACTAGCAAATGCAATAGCAAAGGTGAATACTAAAGTTACCTTTGAGCACTTCTGTTGTAACCAGAAACCATTAATGCGTAAGGGCGAGAGACTGAGGACTACAGTCTGAGAGGTGTTGGTGATACGGTACACCGAACCGTATTGTGGCGCGAAAACAGCTCTGACCCATCAAGGGATGGACTCCACATAACCTCTGAAGGCATGCTGTGGTATGTTGCATCAAGACATAGCAGCAAATCCTCTTATGGATGAATTGGCCAGGCTGGTTTGTCTAGCACATCCCACGGATGCTTGATTCGATAGAGATGTTGGGAATTTGTGACCATCTTGAACTTTTTGTCACGTTCCTCAAACCATTCCTGAACCATTCTATGTTGGCCCTGAAAAGTCTACCCCTAGTATATACACTCATTGGTTACATGCAACTGCTGTTTCTTTAACTGGATGCCATAGATGCAATTGAAGTACAGTTTGTATATCCTCTTAAAATCTGCAATAATTGAGGGATATGGTGCTTTTGTCAAGAATTAACCACACACATAACAGAAACTGTCCGGATGATTTTCACAATTTCTAGGCATGATAACAACTGAAATCAATGGCAATCAATGTCGTCTGTAACATAAAAATACCGATAACTATTGTTAAATTGCATAATGTGCTTAGGCAATAATATCCGATAGCATGAAAAATGTAAGTATCACAAAAACAAGACGTGCTAGACAAAAACTAATTACAGATTTGAAATGAGTAGTCCAAATGCACACATAAACAGATATTTGCTGAAGTTTAACATCCAGTTTCTGCTGCTTTATTCATTTATGTTCATAATAATGTCTCACTCTCTAGATATCCATTCATTTACCCCTCTTGTATGTAACCCTCCCCTCTCTCATGCTTGCAATGCTTGCAAATTAGACTCAACTTATGCAAATGATATTATCTTCTAATGCCTGAGTATTGGAGAGGAGAGTAAATCAGATTTAATTCTAAACTGTTGAACTCTGCAGTGCCCTGCTGCTGTATTAAACATAGATCCAATTAGCTCATAATGCAAATTCCGACTAATTGCTTTTCCATTTCATTTCATGGGTACAAGCAACACTTTGACATTATTTGCATATCTGCTTAATTCTTTGGGACAAACCTTTAATCTTTTGATTTTTAGTTTATCTGAAAACAGTAAATGAAAACAAAATGGGAGTTTTAATATGATGACATTTTGCAGGGTGTGTGCTGAATATTTTGCATTTACAATTACAGTGCATCATACAATTGCAGCAGAGCATCATAAATACCAATTTCATTCTTGTGCTTTGTGATGGTTGTGTTGTCTTAATGCAGCTCCTTTCAGTCTTTACTTTTCACCGACTCTCTATACTTTCATATTTCCAACAAGGGAGAGGAGGAAAAAATGGCATGTCAATTTCAGGATAATGGTCTGGCTGTGAGGCTGCAGTGGTGAAGATTTATGCCAGAAATTAGTCAAATGTGATCAAATAGGCCCCCAGTTAATCTTCCCGGCCTGACCACGTCTGCCTTTATCTGCAGGCATAATTAAAGACAACTGTTCGTCTGACAGAGTGCCGAGGCCCCAGCGGAGTGATACTGGGGGACTTCGCCTGCGCCCCTGTCACTGTGATAAATGTTTATGTGGTGACACGCAGGAAGAGAAGATTGTTTTAAACAGGTACACACTTAAGACCCGCGTGTGATTGGTTGGGAGTATTTGACTGATTGTATGTATTCCATGCTTTGAAAACTGATATTAGCTCATTTGTTAAACTCAACTTCTTCAAATGGGCCCAATCACTCATCCAGTATGGAACACTATGTGTTTTATGTGTGAATAGGCCAGTAAGCCACAAAATCCTGCCACCAGGGTTTATGTATACCTAAACACTCCGCCATTCACAACTCCACACGCACTTCCATAGTGTAGCAACAGTGAGTAGCAGTAGACTTCTGCTAAATTACTGGGGTCTAATTTGAGTGAGTGGGATATATTTTGACGATTTTAAGTGCCTATTTATTTAACCTCTTTCATACTGAGAGTGGGAGGAAAAACACATCCTTTATTCCCCCCCATTTCTTCAGAATGGCCAGCCTTCCACTCGCCTGTATGACAGACTCAGGCAATTATGTTGGCATAAAAATGTGCAAGCTGTTTGGCGTGTGAGAAATGATAATGGTGTGATTTTTAAGTGGTGTATCTCCCAAGAGCATAATGAAAACTCCTTTTTTTAATGCAGATCAGAAAGATGGAGTCAGTGGAGAGCAGGCAGAGGAGTGGCAGCAGAGCAGAAAGGCCTTTTCCCTCAGGCTGCATCTTCTACTGCTGGGTTACAGTCGCAGCTGACATGCTGCTGTAAGAGGCGTTTTGCTTTTAGACTAAAGTTTCCTCATAGTTCATCATGATTTTGTTCATTTGGAACAGAGGCTGGATTTTTGTGAGTTTCAGTACTAGTCTGAATGGCATCAACATCACTGTACTGGAGCCTGAAACATTGTCACACGTTTGCTCATAGGTGTTGCATACAGAATAGGTAAAGAGGAAGTATATTTGTGGAAATATATTTGTGCACATATCACATAGCCATACTGCTACAGTATAATTTTCACCACTGCTCTTGGTGTGTCTGCATTCTGCATCTGTATTAATGTTTCTTGAGCCTTTTACACATGAGGGAAGAGCAATATGTTATATGATATACATCGATCAGCCATAACATTTAAACGACCTGCCTATTATTGTGTAGATCCCCCTTGTGCCACCAAAACATTAACAACATATGTTTGAAGTCCTGTGAGTTCTGAGGTGGTGCCTCCATGGCCCAGAGTAGTTTGTCTAGCACATCCCACTGAGGCTCAATCAGATTGAATCAACTTGAAATCTTTGTCATGTACTTCATTCGATTCCTGAATATTTTTTGCATTGTGGCAGGGCATATTATCTTGCTGAAAGAGACCACCATTGCCATAAAGGAGGGTACAAAATTTAGGTCGGTGGTATGTTTCAAAACAACATCCACATGACTGCCAGGACCCGAGATTTCCCAATCGAACATGTCTCAGAGCATCACACGTGGACACACCAGCTCATGTTGCTCAGGAGCTATGCAGTTCCATATGCAGCAAGCTGCAATGCACTGTGTTCATAGCCAGCATTAAGATTTTCCTATGGGTTTGGTCTAGACAAGGTAGACTTTGCCTCATATGCGAAGTGTCTTTGCCGCTCATGACTCACTGGTTCACCAGTTGTCCTTCCTTGGACCACTTTTTTTCTACCCACTGAATACCGGAAACAACTGCTGTTTTGGAGATGCTCTGACCCAGTCATCCAGCCATCACAATTTGCCATCTGTCAAAGAGTCTTACACTTGCCCATCAACTTCAAGAACTTACTATTCACTTGCTGCCTAATAATCACACTCCTTGACAGTTGCCATTGTAACAAGATAATCAGTGTTATTCACTTTCCATCTAAATGGTTTTAATGTTATGGTTGACTGGTGTATATTTTTGTTACAAATAAACTCAGAATAGACCTTTCTGAGTGTATTGTGGGTAGTTTGAATGATATGGCAAAAATATAATATCCTGATATATGAAATATCAATGTTTTATGTCTGACATCTGAAGCTGAAATTAAGAAAAAGTGCTAGCTGTGCCACATTTAAAAATTATAAATTATTTCTATCACCGTTTCACACACTACACAAAATAGAATTAAACAGGTGTATCGATGATGATGATGATGACGATGATGATGTCTTCTCAGGCTTACTGTGACATGTGCTGAAATTTCTCATGATAACACTTAATATGGTCATATTGTCCAGCTCTAATTGTGGGTATTGTCAGCAACTGTAGAAGACCGAACAACTGCATGTATCATAAAGCCAAAAAAATTATTATAACTCATCATTAATTAGTGTATAATTGCATAAACCGCACCAAGTAAATGATTGAGAGCAACCTATTATGTCTTTATATTATCATATTAGTTTATTATCAGATTAGTTTACTTTTCCGGTTATTTGATTTTCTTCTCATGTTGAATTAATGTTGAATTTAAAAATGCACTGCAGATTTTGCTCCATTCTAACTTGTTTGCTAACCCCAGAAACACTAAACATTTAATGTAACAAGCATATTTTTAGTAAGCACACACATGGTGTGTGTGTGTGTGTGTGTGTGTGTTTGTGTGTGTGTGTGTGTGTTTGTGTGTGTGATTGTGTTTGTGTTTGTGTGTGTGTGTGTGTGCGTGTGCGTGTGCGCGTGTGCGTGTGCGTGTGTGAGAGTGTGAGAGTGTGAGAGAGAGAGAGAGAGACAGTCAGTGAGTAGGTCAGTCATCTCCTGCAAGAGTTCTCTCCAGTGTGCTCTTCTTGAACTACACAGCAGAATTGGCCTGTGTGTGATACTCTGAAATCTCATCAGCTGGATTCTCTTAGGGCCTCTTCACCTAGTCAGGAATTAAGACATTGCTGTGCGTGAGAGAGTGAGAGAGTGAGAGAGTGAGAGAGTGAGTGAGTGAGTGAGTGATTTGTTATGTTTAATAGATAAACAGTGACTGGTGATGAGGCAGGCTGGAGTTGAAGCAACCAGAGGCGTTAGGTGTCAGTCTCTTATTAAATGTGACAGTGAGGCTCAGAGTCAGGAGTGTTTGGAGGCACTTTCACACAGCGGAACAGAACACACACACACACACACACACCGCTTACTGCGCTGCCACATCACACAAACAGCGTCACCAGTGCATGAGTTTTCGTCTGCACAACCTCAGTGAGTCCTCAGTCTGTGTGTGTGGCATGAGAGTGTATTAGAGAGATGCTGAGAGGCTCTAGAGGCTTTAGCAGATGTGCAGGATCAGTATGTTTGCACTAGGTAACAAGGTGTTGCAGCCTGCGGCTCTGTGTGTGCATGCATGTGTGTGTGTGTGTGTGTGTGTATGTGTGTATGTATACTCATGTGTGTATGCGTGTGGTTTCCAGTATCTCTTTATCCACTTCTCACTGTGTCAAGTGTTCCATGATGTGTTTGCGTGTGTGTGTTTTCTGTTGACACTTAGGCTGATGTATTGCTAATGGATAGCAGATAGCTGCAGGATGATTTGTCTTGCGCACAACTGTACATCACTGTGTGTGTGTGTGTGTGTGTGTGTGTGTGTGTGCTTGTGCGTGCGCACGCACATGTGCATGTTCATGGTTGAACCTCTGTATGCAATGGAGACTGTCCAGGGGTGAAAGAGGTATTTGTGGGGAGTGTGTGTGTGTGTGTGATGTGCTGTGCTGTGGCTTCTAGAGGTGAATGGTGAATTTTTATGCCTGACTCCAAATTCTTTACAGTCAAATTGGCACTTGACTGATTTTTTATATTAATTTATACAGTCGTTTTAATATAATGAGTCAAGTGTAATTATGCTATGATCTATTGTTACAGCATTCAAGTACAGTACAAGTGTTCTAGCCTGCCTCAAGTTATTTACCTCAATGAATTATAGCACTGATGAGACAAAATCAAGATAATACACTGTCCAATTGCCCTTAGCTTGTTTGGAGGAAAAATCAGACAGTTCAAATCATGGCCAGTAACTCCATCTCCTTTTTTGACCGCTTAATCAGAATACCAATCCACAAAGAAATGTGTTGGTTTCATAACAAATTCAACTTATTTTTGAAAAAAAAAGATTGGTTTCTGGTTATTTGGTTTGAGTACAGTTGTAATCTTACTCAGATACAGTATTTCAAGAGTTAATGGGCAATTAAAGTAATACTGTGTGTGTGTGTGTGTGTGTGTAACTTGGCTGCTGGAGGGGGTCTATGGGTCCTGGCAGCAACTCTGAGCGATTATAATAATTAAGAGCACTGGACAGACTTTTAGACCATCTCTCTCACTCTTTCTCTCTCTTTCTCTCTCTCTCTTTCTCTCTCGCTCTTTCTCTCTCTCTCTCTCTCATTTTCTTTTTCTCTCTCCTTCCTTCTTTCTTTCTCTCTCATTCTGTTTCTCATTTTCCTTCTCTGTTTCTTTCTGTCTTATTTTATGTTTGTGTAATATGTGTAAGTGTACATATCATAGTGCTTACAAATCTTAAATTCCTGTGTGTCTTCACACTCATCAGCTCAGAGGTTAATCAAATTAAACTCAAACCATCAGCCAGTGAAGAGCGAAAGAGAACCAGAGAGAGAGCGAGATTATACAGAGAGAGATGGAGGAGGCCGATATGGGCTGTTTCCTCCAATCTAAAGCTTTTTTTAATTGCAGATAATGTGTGTAATATGTCATAATTCATAGAGAAGCAGGCGTGAGGCAGGCGGAGGGGCTGCAGTGCTGACGGGAGCGCTGCCTCTCTCCCCTCTCATCTCTTATCTCTCTGACATTGCATTAGCAGGCTTTTACGGACCAGTCTAATAGGATAACGCACAGTGCTGCCTGATCGGCCCATCAGGGCTACACACACACTTACATTTCTTCTGCTTTAACTGAGAGGGCTCTTGCTTTAAACACGCCTCAGACCTGATCTAGAAGAAAGGTTCTCCAGTACAAGATCACGTGGGGAGATATTATAAACAGTACAGTGTCATTTTAGTTTATGTTTATATGAATTAGCTAGATAGCGCAGACAGTTTGAGAGAATTGGACAGAAAACATGTTTCTTTAAGATTGCATAATGCTGTTGTCATGCCAAAGCCATCTTGTTTGTTATTTTTATGTTTTAATTTCGTATATTATTTGAATATGTCTGCAGGTTTTTTTGCATGAACATTTAATGAAGAAACAACCTAAATAAATAATCCTGTTACATTTACCAACATTACCAGTAAGAATATTTTTCATTCTCCTGAAAAGTTATTGTTATCTGAGACATTGTTATAACAAGATATGGTGAAAGATAACCATGTTTACTATCTTGATCATGGATTCTGTGTCAGTCTGTCTCTTTCTCTCTTTCCCACCCTCCATTTCTCTTGCGGAGGGAAGGAGGACTGATGGATGGATGGTGTGGCACAGGGTCATTCCTCAGCCGGCCCCTGCTCTCTCTGCCTATCACTCATAGTCCAGAGAGAGATTGAGAGAGAAAGAGATAGATAGGTGCTGTGCACCAGCTCTAAAGTCATTGGTAGTTCAAAAGAAAGAGGATCTGTTAGGATAAGATCCCATGTTCCATATCATTGAAAAAATGTCCTCCTTTTTTTTTTTTTAATTCAAGAGTTTGGTGTGGTGAAGTGGTCACCAGCCCTGGTCCTGCAGATCTACCCTCCTGAGGTGTCTAGTTCTAGCCACAATCTGAAACACCTGCTCTGCCTAATGAACATCTTCCAAAGGCCCTGATTGGCTGGAATATTAAGCAAGGGGGAGGGGCAGCATGTAAGATGGTGGTTGGAGCTAAACACAGCAGGATAGCAGGCCCTCAGGAGGAGGGTTGGTCCATATATTCCCTGTATTAAAACTGGGCTGCAAAAAAGCTTTGATGACGTTGGGGGTTTTTGTGATGTCACAAAAACCAATGTATTTACATGTATTCACCCCACTGGCCAACTAAAAATTTAGCCTCCCCATTTACACAATTGTTAAAATAAGACCTCAGAAGAATAAACAGAAAGATGTGAACCCTAACCCACACTACACTACTGAATTAGTCAGATCAGAGCGTGCTTTAGAGACTTCTGATGGGGCTGGCTAAAAATTAATCATGATATCAGTCACCAGAATTATCAGTTTTGTTTGAGCTGTGACAGCTTTTTTAAATGAAGCTCCAAATGTTTAAAAAGGCACTGGTATACATGGAAGTAATGTATCTGTCAGTACTGTATTAATATACTTTTTATCATATTTTTATAATACCAAAACGTTAAGATCAATTTTAGAAAATCAGTTATCACCAGCACTACTACTGTTTGCTGTTCAGATTAAAAATATATGAACATGAATTGTATTGGCTTGTGTTTTGCAGGGAGACTGTGGCATGAGGGTATTTAATTCTGTTTTTAAAACTCAGTAGTAATGCACAGTTATCAGAAATATTTAAACCCAAAAGCGTATGATTATTATTGGGTTTTATTCCATGTTGTATCATTAAAATTACATCGCATCTCCATTACAAACATATTGGCCTTGCAGACAGCTTCAAGGAGGCCTATCCCAAAAACAGTAAAACAGAATTTGTGTGTGTGTGTGTGTGTGTGT
>JBBPCX010000135.1:12554503-12565588 GCA_037974365.1 Hydrocynus forskahlii
AACAGTGTATTTCTAATTCAAGGATGTAATGTTCATGTTGATGGTCTAATAAAAAGAAATGTCAAAAAAAAAAAAAAAAACACCTGTCTAAAATTGTGTAGGTCCACCTCATCCATCCAAAACAACCTATTGATTCATGGACTTCACAAGACCTCTGAAGGTGTGCCATAGTATCTGGCAGCAAAGACGTTAGTAGCAGATCCTTTTATTCCCTTATGTTATGTGGTGGAGCCTCCATGGATCAGATTAGTTTGTCCAGAACATCTCACAGATGCTTGATAAGATCCTGCTGGAAGGGGCTACTGCCATCAGGGAATACCATTGCCACAAAAGGGATGTACTTAGGATGCATCATGTTTAGGTAGGTAGTTTCAAACTAACATCTGCACGAATGCCAGGAACCAAGGTTTCCCAGAAGATTATTGTCCAGAGCATCACACTGCCTCCTCCAGCCAGCTGTCTTCACACCCCACTGTCCACAAGAAAATGTGTTCTCTCGGTTTTCCTTCCTTGGACCACTTTTAGTAGGTAGTAACCACTGCATGATGGGTGTAAAGTCAAAACAACAATCCATTTAAATGCTAAACTACCAAGGTGGACTTTGTTACAGCTAATCGAAACTAATTAAGTTGTAAATGACAATAACATCAAATTTGCCACCATGTTAAAGTTGGCTCAATTAAACAGGAAATAAAAACCTACACATTTTCTTTCACACACATATATTGAATATACTGACTTACTACTTTATTAGGTACACATACTTTATTTTTACAGTCATTATCCATTTTATCAGGTCTCCTCAAGGTGTGCTTTGCTGTACCTGATCCTTTTTGTGAAGCACACAGACACTAACATGTCACAACACTGCCAGTGTCATTGCTGTACTGAGAATGATCCACCACACAGATAATACCTGCTCACTAGTGGTTCTGTGGTGGTCCTGGCCATTGACCAATGGGTTAAAGGGGGCTAATAAATGATGCAGGGTAACACATTGGACTACAATGCGTAAATGTAAGTAGTAAGTGGAGCTAATATAATGATCAGTGAGGGTAGGGGTACCTACTGCCTTGTCAGTGGATAACCCATACAATGTAGATATAACACAATGTAGACAATCTGATGAACACTGAGCTGTGACCTACAGTTTCTTGCTTGATTGAAAGGGAATTTGCCAGTGTTCTGTAATGCTTATCCAGCCTAACAGTTGAAGAACACATTCATTAGGATTTGAATATTTGGTTACCACTTACACAGAAAATGTTTTTGTTTGGGTGGATGTCTGCATGCATGTGTGAGAGGAAGAGCGGTTGTGGTGTGTCCCTACAAGGTGCAGCTAGTGTGGCTGATTCTCTGTGGCGTGTGTGTGTGTGTGTGTGTGTGTGTGTGTGTGTGGGCAACATCACTCCTGACCCCTGCTATATCACACTGAGAAAAGAACTCTTTGACAGCTTTTGGGCCCCTCAACTATCAGCCATAAACACATACGCACACACTCGCATTCGCACACACACGCGTACACTCACTCCTGACCTCAGTGTTAAAGCAGGAGCAGAAAGGGTATAGCCAACTGACAAGAGAGAAAAAAAACAATCCATTTGACCTTGCCTAGACTATTCATACACACACACACACACACGCTCACACACACAGGGCGTTGGACACCTTTCCTTTCCTGAGCATTCAGTGTCAGCGTGCTCCTCTGAGCAACTGAATGAGTGTGTCTCTTCAGGAAGTGAGGTAAGGAGGGAAGAGAGCACTTGGTCTGTTGCACACGTCACACAACCTATTCAAATCCAATTATATAGAATCTCTCCCTTTCCCCTGTGTGTGTAGGGGGGGTCCTGGTAATGAGGAGTCGGAGACAGAGGTGAGGATGTAATTGTGAGGTAAAGGCGGAGCTTTGACAGTGATTACTGCCGTTAATTGGAGGGAAGGGGCAGCTGGAGGCGGGCAGTTCACCATCCTGAAAGGCAGCTTTAATGAGTTTGTTTAGGGGAGAGAGAGAGAGAGAGTGAGAGTGAGCCACCATTCTTCATTTTTCTACCCTGATGAGCTGATGGTAGAAGCCCATAAACATACTAATGAAGTCACTTCTAAAGACACAAGTTCTGCACATTTCACTACCCTCACACTGCAGGCCATCACCACTCCTTAAAATTCACCATTCCTTAAAAATTCAATTTGCATGCTTTTCAAAAATGTAGACAGCCAGCCAAGACATGTTTTTTGTCTAAAGCTTGCTTCTGTACTTTTGTAATAAAGGTGATAAATCTCACATCACATGTAATGGCAGCTTATACCATACCAGTTAGCCTCAAACCACTTCTTAAAAAAGTATGTTGTATAGTCAAAAACATTAGTAGAAGCCACCTTGAAACCTGAGTTGGTGTGTCGCACAATGTTTGAAAATATAAACAAGTCTATTTTACAGCTTATTAAAGTTTTGAGGCAAGTGTACAATGATTTAAGACTTAGTTTACACAATCACACTTGGTAGGGTAAAATTCCAATACATCTTAGCTGTCTCTATAGTAGTGTGTAGACGCTTTAATGCCACATTCATATGTTCTATCATTCCAGAACTTAATTTGAGGTTTGTGATTCACACCCAAGAGTCAGTTGTTTCACCTATGTACAACTAGAGCAGTTTTAGTTAGTGTTTGGGGTTACTAACTTTTTTACTAAATTTTACTTCACTACAATCCATAAGAACAGCCCCAAACCATTATTCCAATTTTACACTATGCATCCAGTAGTATTATTCTGGATTTCACCAAACCCAGATTTGTCATGCACACTGCTAAATGGTAAAACTTGATTCGTCCCTTTAGAACATATGCTTCCAGTGGTGATCATGTGCTTGTGTTCTGTGTTCTGCTTCTTGGCCATATTAAGCCAGCCCTTTACTCTCATGAGTAGTGGGTGCTGCTTTTGAGGACAGTTTTATACACTACATGCTTTAACATTTCCACATTCAATGAAGCCCTTACTGTTGATTGGGATTGCTCTAGTTGTGCCAAAATGTGATGAATTGGCCAGTTAAAAATCACTGCATTCTTCTGAAATCCCGACCTAAGCAAACAAACAAATATTTTTTAAGCTGTTTAACTATATTTGGAAAATTGGAGATATCTAATTGTAGCTAAAATATCTTACTCTGGACTACTGTCCCAACCATGAAGCTTCTACATACCTGGCTTTGGTCTGTTCTCTCTCGCTGAGGTGGCTGAGCTCTTTAGTCACTCTGATCTACATTTCCGTACTGTAATAAGGCTTAGCCTAGGTTGACCTGCCTTTCTCTGGGGCATGAATAGTAATGTAGTAAGTTGTATTGAGGGATAGCATGAGGAGAGGTCACTCTAAGCCTGAGGGGACATGGGCAGCAGGGTTAAGGCACACATTAATGGGCTTTTCCTGAGCTCCACACAACTCTTAAGAGACATGAACCTTCTGAAAAATTCTATTTATGTTACCCTCTGTCCAAAGGCTCCTATTCACACAAAGGTGGCACAGTCCATTATGTGGATGTGCGTCTGAGAGTGAATTTATAAGTTGATCTGCCATTCATACATTGAGTTTTTTAACTCTTCTAGCTATTGAATAGATATTCTGTCAGTTGAGAGGCTGAATTCATGAATAAGACCTTGGAAATAAAGTCTTATTAAATGTGTCTTCAAATAAAAGAATGAATTATTATCAAGAAAGAAACATCGTTAGATGTTTGTTAATTTTTGTCATTTATGACGAATATATGAACACGAGCTATTGTTGAAAAATATAATCTTACGTATCTTACAATAAACTCAGACACTTGTCTTAGTCTGAAAGAGTTCTAATGATAAGATATTCTGGACAATACATTTCACCTTCTCAAATTTTGGTGTGGGTTTTGTTTTTGAGAAATACATTAAATGACATTAATGTAAATTCTCAATGATCGTTGTTCTCAGGATCTCTACAAAGATTTTTTGGACATGTTGTCTAGTGTCATATGATTAAACACACATACACACACACACACACACACACACACACACAAATACCCTTTCTGGGTAACGAGACAACTGAGGAATCAACTCAAGTTGTTCTTCTCATCCACAAATAGCTGTGGATATTAGCTCAGAGCTTCACCTTGGCTTTCTCCTTTAGACTGTTCTCACTGATCTCAAACTTCATTATGCTGATCAGAGCTCAGGAGCTTTTCCCATCTACATGCATTTCTGAATAGCTCTAAAGCAGCTGACGAAACTCCTCAACACACTTTTTATGTTTCCCAGCCGTACATGTGCAGACAAGCGCACGCCGAATCTAGGGGTCGTGTCTGATTTGTTGCAGATAGACTGACAGTGCTCTTATACTCCATTTGTCGTTTTAAAGACTACAAACCACCTGGTCATTAGCCCAGCAGTGATTGTTATTAATGCTGTTATGAAAGGGCAGATGATGGGCTTTGATACAGGCCGATGACAGAGGGGCGGGGCCCACTGGGACCTGCTGTCTCTATCCACATGACAGGGGCCTGCTGGAGAGCTTGGCCCAAGCCTATCAAGCTTTTCACATTCAGCCCAACCACAGCCTGGACGTCCACTGCAGTTTGCAGTTTAGTGTGTGCTGAAACAGCATTCAGACACTTTGGGCAAAGACTGGCTAAATAAGTCAAGCGATTTTCACTTTTGATTTTTTTGTTTCTATCTGAGTGAGTTTCTCTTCTGTTCTGCAGTATCTTAAAAAGAGCATTACTAATGCACCAATCGAAAGGACCAGAAAAATCCCATCAAATGAAGAGATGTGCATTTCAGAAAGTTTTTTTTTTTTTAGAATTTTCTTGATTAAATATAATTATTTGAATACAATTTTTTGTATATTTGAATACAATATATTACATCACCACAAATACTGCTAAATGTTAGATAACTGAAATGTTGAAATATTTTTATTGAAATGCTGTACATATTTGAGCCTTCTGAAATTCGAACATTGCATATTTTTATTGTCTTCAGTTCACTTCCCCCAAGTCTAGCCTTAGATGTACTGGTTGAACAAGATCAAGGCCATGTAACACAAATGCATACAGGTGTCTTTCTCGCAGGCATAATTCTGATTTTGTCTCTGCATGTCATAAGGAAAAGAATTAAGAACAGTGGAAAAGGTTGCTCACCGAATGTATTCCCTGGTATTAATAATGCAAGGTGTTTTTTAATGAAAGAATACTTTTTCTCTGCTGCTGTTAATCTCTGTGTTAAGGTGAGGCCTTTCCATCTAATGGAGGCTATAAAGACACAGAAAGGTTAAGGCGGTAATAGACTAATCTCAATTATCAAGGGCACTTCACAAAATCTTTCACACTGTGAAGCTCACGCACACACACATTCTCTCATAGGCCTAATAGTCCAGGTAAAACACTGAAATGCATGTGCGCTGCATCAAGAACCTATGAATGCCCTTCATTCGTAGGTTCATGATGCAGAAAATGTTTCAAACTTCTTTGAGTGGTTGTAACGGTCTCAAGATGTTCTTCAACAACGGTGAAGTGTGTCAGTGAAAAATATAATTGTTTGAAATTCCCTTATGAGTCGAACTTCAGTTTTCATTTCTTGTTGCTCAGCTGGAACGGCTGGTAGAAGCAGTTGATATGTTGTCCTAATCAATGTGTGCTGTGTATGTACTAAGTAAAAATGTTGTCACCTGAAAAAATTTTTGTATTCATTTCAGATATTTAAAAAGCTTTATTTGGGTAACCGTAGACTGTGATATTAACCAGTAAATCCTCTCATAAACATGCAGAGGTTTATATAGTTCTGGTGGCTCAGAGAGTGTGTAGGCCAGTGAGTAGGTACCTATAATGGATGATTCTCTTAATTAATTAATCTACACACCTGATCTTAATGAGCTGTGTCTTCAGGCTGTGGGTGCTCACTGCTGTAACTAATTAAGTTCATCAACGAGTTCATCATTACTTTCACTGCAGTGCCACACACACACACACACACACACACACTCTTTTCTACAGTCTAGGTGCAGGTGGGAGGGAATATACACACAACAGAGACATACACAGACACACAACAGAGACATACACAGACACACAACAGAGACATACACAGACACACAACAGAGACATACACAGACACACAACAGAGACATACACAGAGACATACACAGACACACAACAGAGACATACACAGACACACAACAGAGACATACACAGACACAACAGAAACATACACATATACACACAATAGAGACATACACATATACACACAACAGAGACATAAACATATACACACAACAGGGACATAAACATACACACACAACAGAGACAAACATATACACAACAGAGACGTACACATATACACACAACAGAGATATAAACATACACACACAACAGAGGGGTGAATGCAAAGAATGTCAAAAGCACATTCACTTACATACTATTTGTCTGTTAGTTCCAAAATCCCCACAAAATTCACTGAATAAAGGGTGGACACTTAAAAGGAAAGAACTCAATAAATTTGTTTTAAGTTTAGTGTTTGTGTGTGTGTGTGCGTGTGCACGTTTGTGTGTACGTGTACATGTGTGTTTATGTGTGTATGTTTGTGAGAGTGTGGGTGAGAAAAAGAGAGAGAGAGCGAGAGAGAGAGAGCGCATGCCCTGGGGGCTGACACTGAAGGTGACTCCCTTAGTAGTAACCTTGAAAAACAGAGCTAGAGAGAGTGAGAAAGAGAGAGAGAAAGAAAAAACGTTTATTAAAATGAATTTGAGGAGAGGGGCAGTGGCTGACAGCAGCATAATTAAATGTGGAGTGTCAGCAGTAATGTATGCTGCACGGCAGGAGTGTGTGTGTGTCTGCATGTGTGTGTGTGTGTGTGTCTGTGTGTGTGAGAGAGAGCAGAGATCAGGCTTGTCGGCTCAGGGGTCAGCAGGCCAGCAGGAGCAGATAAGGACAAAACAGTGTCTGGCCCCTGTCTCTAACGGAGACAGACGTGTGCGTGCGGGTGCGTGCATGTGTGTGTGTGTGTGTGTATGTGCACATCTTGGTGTGGGGTGTGCACACCTGCCTACATAAAGAAAGGATTGTATTTTTTGCTAATCTGTCTGTGTAGGTATGGGCAACCATTTATCATGACAGTTGGATAAAGCACATTTTGAAGTTGTCCTTTGTGTTGTGTATACATCTAAACACCATTTCAGTTTCAGCGTAAGAGGATGTTACATATGTGCCTGTACATATGATTAATGTCTGAGAGACACAAATGACCAGTAGTGCTCTGTCTCTGTCTCTGTCTCTCTGTCTCTCTCTCTCTCTCTCTCTCTCTCTCTCTCTCTCTCTCTCTCTCTCTCTCTCTCTCTCTCTGTCTCTCTCTCTCTCTGTCTCTCTCTGTCTCTCTTTGTCTCTCTCTCTGTCTCTCTTTGTCTCTCTCTCTGTCTCTCTTTGTCTCTCTCTCTCTCTCTCTCTTTCTCTCTCTCTCGGTCTCTCTGTCTCTGTCTCTCTCTGTGTCTCTCTGTCTCTCTCTCTTTCTCTCTCTCTCTCTCTCTCTCTCTCTCTCTCTCTCTCTCTTCCCCCCATTTAATTCATCTGTGATCCATGTGCTCATTGTAGTTTATGTTCTACACCTTCACATTTCTCTGAGTTGTATTCTGGTAATGGGTCTGTTGGGTTTGTCACCAGACTTCAACATGATGCACTTTCTAAATGGATGTTCATTCATTTGAGACTTCCCTGTAGACTGGGAAACATGACTAATTTGATTAGATTTGATTTACTACAAATGTAAACATTTTGACATTATTACTACCTCAATATTGGAATTGCAGACAACCAACTTGGACAAGCCTGCGCAAGCATGAATGCACACATAGTAGCAAAAGGTAATGTCCATTCAAACTTACTCAGATATATAGTAACACCACAGTACTGCATTCATACCACTGATATATACGTAAGCACTCAGGCTGGACTCCTAAAGCCAGGGTGATGTTTTGGTTAGGCACTTTAACAAAAAAGTGCACACACACTGATTACATCTTAATTTGCCAAAAGAGCTGATATGAGCAGATTCTGATGAACAAAAAATAACTAAGGAACTCTACTATGGCACTCATTATCATTCCTAGCCTTTCAGCTATCATCCACCATACATTTTCTTTAATATCTGCATGTTTACAGCCTATGTGTTGCTTGTTATTTAAGTTGTTGTGCTCAGGCCATGAGCAAGAACATGGCATTATTATGCATGTTTATTTTCAAACCTGACAAATCTTTTTGTCACTCTGTGTGACAAAGCGTTAATTGTTATGTCTAATTTGACTGTATAATGCATAAGACTAACAAGTCTCAGTCTTATACTCATAATCCTTCATACAGATTACTGTGTGAGCTTGTTGATAGTTGGTGTAAGGTAGTGGGTAACAATGCTGCCTTCCAAGCAGGAGAGTATAGTTTGATTCCTAACCTGGGTGACAAATCACACTACATCAATAACTGTCCTTGGTCAAGACTACTAACACTACAATCACCTACATCTGTGATATGCAAAATAATTGTTGCTTTGGACAAATTGATGAAAAAGAAATATAATCTGTAATTATTATCAGCCCAGAAATTCCATATCAGTGCATCCCTGGCATCCTTCCATGAGAAACAGAGTGACCTGATTAGACTATACTTGCAGGAGTAATAAGTGTTTGGCTGTGTTTGAGCAGGCTCTGATCTCTCAGCATACTCTGATCTATGTAGTAAATATAGAGGCAATAATAGAGGAGGCTGGACATAACCACATTCATTTCATTAGCCAATAAAACCTATAATAGCGCAGAGGACCACATTTTGCAAAATACACATGTATGTGAAAAGACAGAGAGACCCACAGAAGCCATACACTTGTGAGTGTTTGTGTTTGAATTTGTGTTTTTGTGTGTGTGTCTGTGGGTCTGAGGCAGGCAATGTGCATTTAATTCACTCTGTGGCTATGACTGGGGCTGAACTTTCATATGAATGATAAACAAAAGGTTGAGAGTAAATTCTGTATGAAATTTTGCCTCTGGGCATCTTTTCTCTCTTGGTTCTCTTTCACCCTCTCTAGCTAGTCTGTGCTCTATCTACTCTAAATGCAAAGCTTTTTTTCTGTAGAATTGGTTAATCCAATGGCGGGCTGGTCTCTGGTCTTTGGCGGGTAGCTCAGCCCCACTGCTAGCCCCCTCATTACTCTCGGGGAAAAAAGTGCTAAGTAGCATGACAAGCTCGGCTAGTCGCGGCGGATCACTCTGTCAGAGGAGGAAAGCGCCGCTACCAGTCATGCTGGAACAAATAGCAAGCCTGCTCCTTATACACTCACACTGAGAGAGGGGGAGAGAGAGAGCACGCAAGGGGTCATAACTCAGGCCCCACGCTTCGTTCACTCGCCCCACTATTACCTTCCCAAGCAAGGTCACACTAATCAACTCAATTACCAGTCCTCTCGGACATTTTCATAATGTTTTCTGCTAGTTGCTCTCCTGTGAAAATGACACAGTCTTGGCAAATTAATATCATTACTATTCGCGCTTAATGGTGCAGCGATACTTTTTTATTTAAGATCAAGTCCCACCAACGACCTCCACTGCTACAGAGTGAGTGGGGAGTGACAGAGAAAGAGAGGGAGTGAATGAAATGAAAGGATAGAAAATTAGTGGCTCGATTGCATATCATTTGTAGTTAAGAATCTGTTGTTATTTTCATAACAGATCTAAACAATAAAATGTGTGACACATTAATTTTCTCTTAATGTTATCTCTTAGCAAAAATAATTTTTCATAGAACAAAAAAGGTTATTTGACTTAACAATAACAGAACTTAGCTTTTACAGCAAGATTTCTGTAATAGAGAAGAAACGTTTAACCTGCAAAGGACCATTTAGACACTTGGTTGGTTTGAGCGTTTTCATTTCTACCTAGAACCTTTTATTAAAGAACTCTTGAGGTACCATTTTGTAGGGTGTCTTATAAGCGTAACTGCTCAGATTCAAAGTGCTAATAGAATGTCGGAAAATGTGTTTTCTTTGCTTTTTTAATAAGAGTATTATGTAGAATGTAAACCGTGTTAAAAGTATTAAACATACTACTCTTTCCTTAATCCACACAAACATTTTAGCATTTTAAATGAAAAAAAGTAAATTTGTCACAAAACACACTTAATAATTCACCAGTTAAGCCTTCTCTTTTGTGTTGAGGTTATAAGGAGTGTTGTATATACAGTAACCCCCCACTTTAACACAGATCAGCAGTTGCGGTTTCAGTCCAATGCAGATTTTTTTCAGAGAACCCGAACTAATAATTGTTCTCTGAAACCCCTCACTAACGCGGAAACTTCAGATATCCTTCTTGTCCTTGTGGGGGCGTGGCGGATGAGGCCCGGACTTTTTTTGGGGCAAGATATAATTTTTCATGCATTTTAGTGCTAAATTATTAAGAAAAATATTATTTACTAATTTTGTAACATAAATATTAGCATAAATGTTTTGGTACTGTGAAGAGAAACACAAAGAAAGCGTGTCTTGGGATGGTGAAATACCACTGTACTCAGAGGCGAGAGGTTTGAAAGTGGCCAATCAGAGAACGCTATTTATTTTTTCTTGCTGTTGATTGGCTGCTACCCTTTGACACAGCTGCAGTCCAGAATTTCCCCCGTGGAGCGTCTCGATTGTTCTCATGTTTTTCGCTTTGTTCCTCTTAAAGCCCTATATTTTTATTACTGTAAATTAAATGAATTTATTAATGTATTGACCTGCTTATATCAACAAAAACAACAGCGCATACCAAAGGAAACACACGCGCATGAATTGCAGTACAGTCTATACAGGAGTAACATCGGTATTTTACATTCTAGCACTGTTGGAGTTCAATATAAACTGTACAGTACAAATACAGGTTTAAGAGTAATGAGTTTAAAATGAAGTTAAAGTGTTTGGGGAGCATATTTAGGGACATATTTAGGGTTTACACTATAAAAATAGGCATTTTTAGGCATTTTTTTTAACCACATCACAACATCACAGGTTTTCACTACACATAGGTGCTCTTGGAACGTTTACTGTATGTATG
>JBBPCX010000135.1:12565688-12579893 GCA_037974365.1 Hydrocynus forskahlii
CAGTCCAAAGGGCAGATTAAAGAACAGCCTGTGTAAATCAGTCAAAACTAATCAATTACTTGATTATAAAAATGTAATGATTAAAATGTGTGTTTGATTCATGAGCCTAATGGTTACTTTGCTATTTGAATGATATAAAGTATAGAGCCGTGTTCAGCAGTTTAAACAGTCTCCACAAGAGGGAGGTAATTGTGCTCGAATGCTGAAGGAGTGATTTCTCGATTACTTATAAAATTGAAATAACTGATATATAACGGACATCCCTACAAAATATAGCATTGTCTTAACAGCAGTAGCACACCTTTTCTGACTCAGGCTTAGTAAGTTTACTTTTCAACAGTTTACAGTAATGCATGTCTAAATCAGTGTGAAATAGCATTTTAAATATGTTACTAAATGAATCGCTAATTACTTTGTGTTCAGTGTTGGTAATAAGAATGAAGGGGTTTTATTTCTTACTAATCATAGCATATGTTCATCAAGATTTGCAGTGTAGGCTTTTGTAGTCTGGCAGTCACGTGTCTGAGTTGTTTGTGAGCATGTGTGTAACTGTGTATACAAACCTTTTGACAGACATTTTGAGTCACTGGAGTGATAATGGCTTTATTATGAGAGACACCCCATGAGCCCCACTAATGAGAAACTGTGGAGTGTGTGTTTGTGTGAAGGTATTCTACAGGACAGCACAGAGCTCTCCCAGCACACAGAGCCTTTTGAGACCAATTAGAGTGGCAGACACTGTGGACGAACTCACACCCGTCTGTGGCTTTATTATTCCAGTGGTGCTGGACTGGGATTGGCTCGTTATTCCATCGGTGCTGGATTAGGATTGGCTCAGTATTCCATCAGTGATAGATTGGGACTGACTGGTTATTCCAACAGTGCTGGACTATGATTGGTTCATTATTCCAGCAATGCTGGATTAGGATTGGCTGATTATTCAAATAATTCTGGATTGGGATTATAAGTGTTTAACTATGATTGTCTGATTATTCTAGCAGTACTAGACTGGGATTGGTTTATTGTTCCAGCAGTGGTGTACTGGGATTAACTCACTATTCCTGCAGTGTTGAACTGGGATTGGTTCATTGCTACAGCATTTCTGGACTGGGATTGGCTCATTACTCCAGTAGAATTGCATTGGGGCTCTCTGATTATTTGAGCAGTGCTGGGTTGGAATTGGTTAGGATTAGCTGATTGTTTCAGTAGAGGTAAGGTATGTTTGGCTAATTATTCTAGCAATACTAGACTGAGATTGGTTGACTAATTAGCAGTGTAGTGTTTGTAAAATCCTGACCAATAAAGCACTGGTATTTGATGGCTTTATTTTTGATGGTCTTTGTGTAGAAATTCATTCTTTACAGAAACAGCTAGAATAACTGTCACCACCTGCTCACCGCAGCTGTGCAGCAAACTGGGAAATCCGATACAACACAAGGTTCATTATCACAAACCAGTATAACTGCTAAGAACTCTAGGAAGCTCTGGAATAATTGACAATTTACAGCCATTTCAGTCACAAAAGTTCTAATTAACGTAAAACATTAATTAAACAGCCATTTTTTGACCATATATTAAGTTAAAAGAATTGTACCTTCTTAATCAATATCACAAAATAGTGATAATATTAGTTCCTTTCATAAACCCATAATCATCCTGACAACCAAATGTTTTGCAGGGGTTACAGGTTTGGGTGTGGGTGTGTGTGTGTGTCTGTATGTGTGTGTGTGTAAACTCATTAGGGGCCCACATTTCAGTTCCACACTAATAACTAAACAACTTACATAGTAGTTAATGAATAATTCATGATAGTTGCTGAGTAATAAGTCAAGTCTAATGGCTGCATATTGCACCTTGAGTTCAAAGGGATAATGGCAGTGTTCTTTGGTCACTGACTCACTTGACCTCAAATCTATTTCCCAGTGCTGTGGTACCTTTGTTTCACTCTTTGTATTAACAGCAATTGTTTAGTTTGGGGGGATTTGAAGTGGACATCCCTGCACTGGCTGAGAAAAGTTCTAAGTGAAAGCCTTGGGAGCCTGAAGACATGCACACACACTGGACCACTGTCCTTTTCTCCAAAACCCTTTATTCCAGCGACCCACAGTCATTACTGTGAGCAGAAATGAATAAGGAGGGTTAAACAGCTGCAAATTTTTTCCTCCTTCAAAGATCTTTGAGCACGGATGAGCGTACGCCCAATAAACCCACACCCCTCTCATGTTTTATTCAAACTCTTTTATATTAGAACATGGGGTGCTAGCGCCGCGTTAAAAAGAGCTCTAAGCCGATTTTCACATTCAGAAAAGCCCTTTTAAATCTCATCCCCATGCAAGAATTCTCCCCTTTTTACAACCCCTTTTTTAATGAATAGATGTCCAATAAGGGCTTTTATTGTCTTAGCATATGTTGCTTTTATTAGGTGAAAATAATTACGTTCTTCGGATCACCTCGGAAGTCCTTTCGGAAGATAAAAATGAGATAGTTTCACAGTGACTGCACAAGTCCTTCTGAGTTGGGTCGTTTTCCCCCTGGGTGCTTCATGTCCTAACACCCCCCTCTTACACACACACACACACACATATACATTCACCCCTCCCCTTTAATTCTTCTCACCGTCAACCTCCCCCCCTGCATTTTCATCCCACCCTGAAGTGTGACAGGAGGCACTTGGCAACTGACACACACTCGATCTTATCACAAAGTGTGTGTGTGTGTGTGTAAGTATGGAAAGGGGGCTTGTGACTGATAAATGATTGTCACATGAACATTGTTTATTCTCTTGTCCGTTCTGGCGGTCAGGCTGTGTCCTTTTTCTATACAAGCAGCTGCGCTTTTTCAAGTCTCTTTTTTATTCCGGGACAGAGTCCTAGATACCCCCCCTTCTCTCTCTCTCTCTCTCATATACACACACGCACACACACATACACACACAAACAATTAACCTCTGCAGTCAGGACCTCTCTCTCCTTCTCTATCTATTTCTCCTTCCCTTTCTCTCTTTCCTCCACTCCCATCGTTTTCTTGATTGTTGTATTACTCCAGCAGTCAGTGTGGCTTGGTCATTCTAGGCAATAACAAATGACCAAGACAGCCCAGCTGACCCAGCCAGTGTCATGTGTGAAACTGTAAAAAAAAAAAGATCAAAATAAATTTAAAAAAAAGGTTATGCATTTCACATTACAAATGGACATAGACTCATAATGGCACTGAATTGTTTTTAAAAAAAGAGTTAAGAGTCAAGTAGTCAAATACTATAAAAATGCTAATAATCTGCCAATAATAAAAATGAAGAAGAATGGATTGATAAAATGTTTTTATTTATAAATCATGGGTTATTATTTTTTTATTGATGCCAGTGTAGTTAGTGCAGTGTAGACGTCGATATTTTGTTTTAGTTGTTGTTGTTGCAAACAGGCCATGCTTGTCCATGGCTAGAGTTTTAAGCTGGGGGAACCGGAGTGGTGCTCTGTGCCATACACCTTTTGAACATGAACATTATTAGTCACCCTTGAGAAAGTGAGAATGGCTTTGTGGGAATGGGCTTGGCGCACGCTCCAGCATCAGTAGAATGAGACTCAGGGGAGAAGGAGAGCGCCTTTTCCTTTTCCATTACACACAGGCCTGCGCCATAATGAAGGCGATTTTAATAGGATTTAATGCATGTGGTGGGGCAAGGTCCTGCTACCTTATGGCCCTGACAAAGGAATACGAGAGTGTAATCATGAAGGTTCATTTAGCGCTAGGACTCCACACACATTGATCATCCCCTCTTCCATTCGTCCGTTCTGGCCATGAGGCCAGATGGAGAGAGAGTCAGATGCAGAGACAATGCTACAGCAACTCTTTTCTCTCTCTCTCAGTTTATACAGCTCACTTCATATGTGACCTAAATTTAGCATAAAGGTCTGCTAAAGCTTTTTTGAATGGCTCACTAAACTTTGCCACATCTTTAAATGGAAAGTCATTTGGCCACTCAACTGCCAGTGCAAGAGGTTTACAATTTTTTCCCTTCCTTTCAGTGTCTGGAGCAACAAGAGTAAATATGTAGTTTCCTTCGGAGTTGAATGATAGATGAGTAATCGTTCATGCGTCACCGAGGCATTGAATGGCAGACATTTCTGGCCATCCGTGCACTTGTTAATAGCACTGCTCTCCAGCTTCAGCCATCTCCAACGTCTGCTCCACTCTGTCTGGGTCTAGCAGGAGCAGTAAAGGTGGAGGCAGTGTGTTGTGAGCGGTACAGTTCACACAGACTGCTCTGTGTGTATGTGTGTGTGTGTGTGTGTGTGTGTGTGTGGGTGTGGGTGCGTGTGTGTTTGTGTGTATTTGCTCAGCCACATTATCACTGTGCTTTTTTGAAGAGCAGCCACTTCAGGCTCCACTCTCTGCGCTTGAAAAAAGGACCATTACTCGTCTTTTTGGTAGGGCTGTGGGCCACTGAGGTGTATGTGTGTGTTTTGTGGTGTAAATCCTCTGGCTGGCGGTTGATTGGGCAGAGAGAATGGGCAGCAGGGGTGTTTACCCTTTACCCAGCATCCCCCTCACAGCTGGCTGGAGCACGCTCAGATGGGCTGTCGCTTCACGGAGAGCACCAGCACTGACTGCTAAGGTAAACAAGAAAAAAAGGAAAAGAGAAGAAAAGAGAGGAACTGCAGGCTTCTAGGCCCGGTGCTTTGTGGCCCATGTTGATGAAGGTGGGGGTGAGGAAAAAGTTGCTTAAGTGTTGATAAAGCTAACAAGTCAAAAACTGGAAACGTCTACTGATTTTCAGCTGTACTCGTTTGTGTTTCTGTAATGAGATCAATGTCATTTAGGTCCTTGAACCTTAAACTTAAGACATATTTGTACACTAAATACTGTATCGTCACTGTCATAACGAAACTTCATATTTTAAATGGAATCTTCTATGAAAATAAGAATAAGCATAACTTTTTAAAAATGTTTAACTCTTTTAAAAACTTTGTTGTTAACACAGGATCATTGATGCAAAGCACTGTTCTGATGAAGTATCATTTGACTGTAAATGGCGCCCTCTTGTGTATAGTTGATAGCCCTCTAAACATGAGTGAGTGAGTGAATGTGAGCGATACAAGCCAGTTCAATGAAGTGCTTTGCATCTAAAAAAAAGAGGTTTTGATTAGTCAGTAATGACAAGTTCAATGGCAGAACTAGAGGTTTATACAAAAGGTGCCCAAGGATACTTCCATAGGCCACGACAGACTTCTTTAAAATGTGACAGATGTAGTGTTAAGTGCTAGAACTCTTCAGCATACTACTCAGTGTCTCTGTCTCAAGCTCTATCCTGAGCTGTAACTGCAGTTCAGTTTCTCTCTCTCTCTCTCTCTCTCTCTCTCTCTCTCTTTCTCTCTCTCTCTCTCTCTCTCTCTCTCTCACACACACACACACACACACACACACACACACACACACACACACACACACACACACACACTGGAGGGACTAGATGCTCTGACCTGGGGGTGTTAGACTGGGTCCTTGTTAAGTCTGACTGTTCTGACTCTGACTAGCCTCAGGTAGGAGCTGCTCTGTGGTGATCCTAGGGCTGGGTCTGTTTGCACCTGATCTACCTGTTTGTTCCTCATTAAAAATAAATCTCTCCCTTTCTGTTTATGATTGATTTAATTGATCCAATGCAAAAATAAGGCAAGCTGTTGTCACATAAAAGCAACCAATTACCCAGATTTAATATTAATCACGAAATTCAAAATCCACTACCAGGCTGTGTCACTAGTTAGACCATGGCTAGCCCTACACTGCAATAAGTAGCTGTAATTTCTTACACCTTTACGATAGCAAAAATGCTATCTGCAACTTGGTAATCTTTTGAGTCCTCTTAACAGAATGATAACAATTGTTGAGAGTTCAAGTAGAATAACTGAATGGGTTAATGGATTTTAAATGGCTAAATGTTAACTTTCTTAACAAAGTTAACATTTTGACCCCACATTAGCTAAACACTTGTACTCTGTAACTTACCTCACTGTGCTGGATAGGCTGTGAGCGTCTTGTTTTACAAGCTCAGGCATAGTTTTAGGTTAAATTGGGAACCAGTTTCTGTTTTACTGTTAAGCTGCCAGATGTCAAAATAAATGCTTTTTTCAACAAGAGGTGAAATGAGAGGTCAGTCTGCATCAAACTGCCAGTGATAGTGAATTTAGTTTTAAGGTGGCCAATCAGACACTGAACACACTTCAAAAGTTATTCTGGAAAGATGTGATGTGTGTAGAATAAGACACTGAAATGTGGATCATTTCAATGATTTCAGTCACACAGAGGCCCTTGCAGTTTAAAGGGTTAATCTTCCATTCACTGTGACTGGGCTTAATCTGTGACTGGAAAACCAGCTCAGAAAGTTCTTGTTGTTCCTTTAGTGAAGCCTCATGTGAGGCCCGTGTGTGACTGTGTGATGTCAGACAGATTACTGACTGCCGGAGGTTCATTGTGTTAGGTTTACAGTGCGCTGTGTTTCGGGTGTGGGGGGAAGTGATGACACAGCAGATAACTGAGGTGACTCGGGGGGAAGCAGGCACAGCCAGAGGTGACACACTGCCCAGCAGCTGGCACTTTCCTGGGCATTATTTACTCAGCTCAGTCACACTGCTGAATAAAGTGGGGTTGGGGGTGGGGTGGGGAAAATGAGTGAGCGGACATCTTGTTACAATGATTATTTATTAAATTTAAAATATCTTTAGCACAGATTAAAAATCAGACACCTCCAACTATCATGATCGTCATGAATGAAAAATAAACGTTCCTAAAAAAAACAGTCCCTCTTCCTTCACAGGATACAACCTCTCCTTTATAGAATAGTCTTTCATTTGAATAAAAATGTACATTGCACAGGGCTGAGGCAAATCATAATACTTTTGGGTTTCTAATAAAGCCAGCTTCCGCATGAGTGCATGATGCTGTGTATTGAAAATAAAATTTTAACATTTAATGTTAGTTCTTCAGTAGCCTTATTCAAAGATCTTAGCCTTAAATGCTTCTTATAAAATAAAGAAAACCCTTATTTCCATCTTCCCTCTATTTTCCCCATTTTTCATTTTGAGTCTGGCACTTAGCAGGGAATAAAGAAACATATTTGCCACTATTGTTCATAATGCACATCATGGCTGAAGTCATTATCATTATGGCCAGACTTGTGAAACTGAACAAACATCAACATGTTCAATAGAATTTTTTTTTTGTCTTCTTAAAACCTGTTTTGTTTCCACTTACGTAGACATATTAATTGCAACATAGAACATAGTATTAAAAGTTCAGATGTGGTTGTTCCCCTCTGCTCTTTCTCTACTTGCATTTGCCTCAACCCTACCTTTACAAATATTAAGACAAGTTTACAAGAAACAAAAGTCAATGGGGATGACAGGCAAAGGAAACAACCACTTACAGTAGCAAAAAAAACCAAAACCATAATAACACAAAGAACCACATCTTTTTCATGGGAGGATAATTGTTTGACAAACCATTTCTGTTTTCTGTTTGTGTTTTGTTTTTTTTCCATTTTTTTAATTTTTTTTTTTAGCACATGCCACATGAGACTTTGATTATAAAAGTACCTGAAATAATTGCTAGAATATCAGCATGCATAGCTGTTTGGTATGTACATGTATTTACAGTGATGAAGAGCTGACAGCGAGCTGGACATTTTTACACCTCTTGAATGATGACTAGGGATTTTATGGCACTCTTTTAAAAAAAAAAAAAAGAAAGAAAGAAAGAAAGACTTCATGCATGCAGAGATCATTTAACACAACCTTTGTACATGAGAAAACAAAAGCATAGGCTATCACTCTTACCCATTATTATCATCACTGTTTTTTAGCAGCTCTGCTACATACAGTAGATACTCAGTCTATACTGTGAGCACACAGGGTAGGAGGTGTTGGCATACATGTGGTCAGATACGGGGTAAATACTGTGAAGGGTCTGTGGATCATAGCACTACAGGCCTATTGGGAGAACATTGGGTAACAAAGGGGTCTACATCTGTGCCAACTACGTACCATCACCCAGCACGAGACTCAGTACTGATGGGGATGATTAACTTACATTATGTACAGTAAATACAGTCAGTTCAGTGTGTGCACTCTGGGGCTTAGAGGTGGCTTATTATATCGATCTAAATACTGATCTAAAGGAACAGAAAACACCCTTGCCAAAGTACCCAGAACCAATTCTGTCAACTGATGAGGTCTTTAAAAACATGAAATACACTTTTAACCTCCACTATTTATTGCAAACTTAACACTGTTAATCTGAATGTTTTGCATGAGGTTTTCATACAGTGTAAAAAAGTAAATGTCAGCACTGGAAGACTTTGAATGGATTGATCAGGAACGATTGCAGTCAGGCTTATTGCAGTCGCTTAAAGCTAATTTTTTTTTTTCATTTAATTAATCACCTTTCTATCTTTGTCTCGTTTGGAATTTTGCTTTATGAGCTTGAATGTGTATTTGATCTTCATTTCAGTCGCTTTGGCTTGGTTTCAGTATTGCTGCAGAAATTACCAAAATGTGTTTTTTTTCTGTATTTGATCGTAAGTTTAAAAACAAAATAAAATAACCCTCTTTATGATAACAAATGCCCACTGTGGGCATGCACAGATAAACAGGACAACAAAAACATTTACATTTACAATTTTTACACCAATATACACGGAGCACTAGAATACCACCCCCCTTTCTTGTTTTCCTCCCTCTCTCTCTCTGTCTCTCTCTCTCTCTGCTAAACAGGGCTGTGAGTGATAAATGGCAGTGGTGGGTGGCTCTGCATGTTAATGTGCTATCTCATAAAGCTTATCGCACCAGCGGGGTCACTGAGGTCAAGTGGCATGAGGTTGAGCATGAAGAGCAGAAAGAGCACTAAGATAGAGCTCCTTTCGTTCTGCCTGATGGAGCAATCTCACCTGAACGGCTGCGCTAAACGTAGAGCTAAACGTAGGGTTTCTCATCAGGCCTATTACTGTTCCACTGTTGAAGCAGACGGGAAGTAATGTTTGGATGCCCGCTCTCTGTGGATCAATCACAGATCCATATTTAGCAGAGAAGCTATTGAGAGGGATATGAGAAACGTAGATGGAAATGTAGACGAGGTGCGGCCCTCTAATAAAGCAAAAATGAGCCGTCCGCTCTCTGTAGCTGGCAAAGCTGTAATTCAGCCAGCGATTACTGCAATAAAGTCGTGTAAGCTGTCCACTAACTCTGCACCAGCATGCTAGGCAGTTCCCAGTGAATCAAGGTTTGCTGGGACTTAGCAGCGTCTTCGTCCAGCTTTCCAAATCTCCTTGGAAAAGACGAGACTGGTGCTTTAAGAAAGGGTTAAAGCGCTTTAGAGCGGCTTCTCCTCCATCTCAATCCATTGTTTGGCTATGGGACAGCAGCGTACTAGCCTAGCGCTGAAATCACACTCCAACCCCATTAGCGATGGATAATCTCAGTCACGCTAGTCTTCACCCAGCTTCATTACAGAACGCATTAGCACTCCTGCGCACTCTACTGTAATGGAGTATGAGCGCTAGTCTGGAGAGTGTTTGCGCTGTTGCAATCAAGCAGAGGTGAACACAAGGGCACACGAAGAGGCCATTCAGGAGCAGAGGCGGTTCTGTACATGAACTTTCCCAAGCTTTTCCAGTCTTTAATGTCCAAACAGAGTTAGAGTGATGTGTTTTGTTATTTCTGTATATATCTGCATGTCTGTACGTCTTTTTCTCTGCCTTTGTTCAGAGAAGTGACAGTGTAAAATGCTATGTGCAGTACGAGCCCTACCTCAGGCCTGGATGCAGAGAGCTGCTGACAGTTCCCTTAACAAAGAGAGGATAGGTGGGGTAAGGAAGAGAGGCTGAGTGAGAGAGGGGTAATTTATTAACTTCCTCTAACCTCTCTCTCCGCCCGCGCGCTACAGCCTGACAAATGGCCTTGTGGAACAGTATGATGGTCCCTTATTACCTGCGCCCTCTTTGCTTAATCCAAAAACAAGATTTCCAGGCCAGTCGCACATGCAGTAAAGAGATTGATGAAGTGGCCTTGTCTGCATGGCGTGTAAATATTTGGCCATGTGGGGGTAGAATGGTGGGGCTGGGTGCTGGTAACAGGGGTGATAAAGACAGCCGGGCGAGATGACAAGTGTGTAGTATGAGAAATAAGGCTACATATTTACCCTTCCTATCACTAAATGCATTTTGCTGTTATGTCTTTTTTTCTGTGGTCAGCGGATTTACGATTCTTATGATTTAGTCCAGTTTGTAGTTGCAATTTAAAGCAAAAAAAAAAAAAATCATAAAATATTCCTTTGGTAAACTTTGCCAAACGATGCAAACTTTCAGGACTGGAGAAATTTTTCTTCTCTTTCTTCTTTCCTGTTTTTAAAACTTAAGTTGAAAGAAGGCAGTGCTTTCTGCATATCACATTATTAAATGTAATTACCAGATGAGTAAAAACTGTTGGGCTCGGCTCTGCATATTGAATAGTATGCCGGCATGTGTTAGCAAAGATTGAGTGACATTTTATATCCTTTCATATTTCCACCTTCAAATGTGTATTAACTTATCACTCCAAAAGCAGGTAAGACTCAGGAAGATGCATCCTTTTGATGTCATGTTTATTGACGCACTAACCAAAGGAACGTGCGACATCTGCGCACTTCAAAAGGCATTCGGTTTAACACACACACACACAAACCACATTTCGTTCCGGAGGAGGGAATGAAGTTTGCTCACCAAATTTCTGGCTACGGCCTTGGCTTTCTTCCCACAAGCACTGAGTGTGTGTGTGTGTGTGTGTGTGTGTGTGTGTGTGTCTAACGAGCACTCTGTCGCAGGATTCACCAGCTTGGGCTACAGCTGTTGATTCGTTCGCTTAAATGAGGCTGAGTCTTTGTACCGTGCGAGTGTGTGTATGTGTGTGTGTATGTGCACGCGCTAAAGCTAGCATTTAAAGAGCTGGGCGTCAGTGCGCGATTCTCTCAATGCCTGCCAGACGATTGCTCCTAAACGTTGGCCTGCGCTTTTCAGCTGTGCGCGCACAGCACCCGGCGCTATTTGAAGATAAAGAACAGGCCCATTTCATGTGTCTCCTATAGAAGTCAACTTTCTGCTGGAGTTGCCTGTGAAGCCACGGCGACAGCTTTCTACAGCAAAAGTGGGGAGGAGGCATGAAAGAAGAGGTGCGAGCGTTTGAGCTAGTCGTCTGCTCTAATTCTCTCTGACATGTTTTTCTTTAACCCCCCCACCCAAAAAAAAAAAATCAGTCTAAACCCACAGTCCAGCCAGACCCTCCAGTGCAATTAGCCCGCTAAAGCACGTGGAAGACAAGCCATGTTTTTAGGAGAAGTGGATGGGTGGACAGGGATTTGTTTATGTTGTGGACAGTAGAATGGAGACAAATAAATTCTTACCAGAAGTATATGGGCACATGACAGGTTTCTTCATGCTAGCGTGTTAATGTTAGTGTTGTTGGGTGGACTGAGAGAAAACAAACGGGTAATTATGAATGAGAGGGGAGAGAGACACACAGCTGCATTTGACCCTGATATGTGTTTGTACTGATATTCTTCATTACTCAAGGGCCTGCTCAGTGTTAGAGAGTATTAGAGAGGGAAGAGCCTTTCCTACAACTCGTTGCCGTATCAATTCAGCCAGCTTCTCTGAAAGAAGTTTTTGTGTGAAGCTATTCTGAAGTTGTAGGATGTTTAGTATGCGTATTGTTTTTAAAGCTGGTTTTAGCTATTGGTCCTGTGTGTGGGTGGGTGGGTGTGTGCATGTGTGCAGCAGTAATATATAAAATATTTTTCAGTATGAGCTGAATGGACAGTTCTTGAAGACTCTCTATTCTGTACTAGGCAACACTTACTGAAAAGACAACGCTCCTCCTATGTACAGTGTATACATCTGTACATCGCTTGTGTGTGTGTGTGTGTATATGTGTGTGTGGACTTGGCAGGAATGCAGCAAGGAAATAAAAAGCCTGCCAAATCATCCTCAATTACAGCGTTTCCTCCCTGGCATACATAAGAAAACAGAGAGGGTGTGATGTGACTAATTTTTCGTTGCTGTTGCCATTTCTTGCATAAAGACATGTCGCACTCCACCTTAAAATGCATTTACAGAATTTCTCGCCATTTATTACCATTCTTCCCTAAAGAACTTCAAGTCAGCTCAGTTTATGGACTAGGATTTTGTGAGTCATCTACATGACAGCATGCAGGTTCGTAAAGCTGTGTCCTCTGTACCTTGCGTACAGCGGAGTCAGAAAGTTCACACAGCCTTTGTCCTCAGGTTTATGAGGCTGTGGCTGACCGTGAATCTGAATGAGGTTCAGATGTCTTTCTTTAGCCACACTAGAATGTTCTGTAGGTGCTTTGTTTCCTTCTGTGTTCTGACATCACGGTTCTTGTTCTTGTGTATTTCCACAGCAACAGGGTGCAGCCACCACTGTGTACTGTGCAGTGGCCCCGGAGCTGGAGGGGCTGGGAGGGATGTACTTCAACAACTGCTTCCGCTGTCTTCCGTCTCCCCAGGCTCAGGAGCCGTCCGCTGCCCTCGGCCTGTGGGAGCTGAGTGAGAGGCTGATCCAGGAGAGATCCACCAGCCCTCAGCCAGTGTGACCAAATGACCCAATGGCCCCGTGACCCATGAAAGCCCACCATCCCCCGCTTGTGGGTCGCTTGCACCAACGTCACCATCACTGAGTGTTCCTTCACTGTGGAACACTTTAGGGGACTGTGATTTACATAAAAAAAGAGAGAAGAAAAGGAAATATACAGTAGACTGCCTGATACTGTACAAAAAAGCTGCCAAATCCAGCCACATGGAGGATCCCACACCTTCCATTTCCCACTCTGCATTGGCGTCACTGTCTGACACGGCCAAGGGCGGAGTTTGAAATGGTGGACAGTGTTTCATACTGTTCCTCTATGTAATTTCCTCAACTTTCATCCACATAAGCTAGCTCTAAGAACACTGTACACTGTTCCCTAAACAACACCAAGGCCGCTTGCTAGGGGGCTCTAAATCAAACTAATATGGTCTTGAAAATAGAATGTCGTCTTAAGGGTGGAACTCACTCAATCTACACAAATATTTATCTAAACGGTTGGGACTTACAATACTCATCATTGTCCATTCATTTGAGTAAGTGTGTGCACTAAAGGTACAAAGACATAGTGGAGGAAGTGTGTGTGAGAGCAGTTTTCTATTTACAGATATAACCACTGTAAATCCCTAAGAATCAGTCAATATAGGTACGCTGTACATGATATACATAGAGTGCTGTTCTAATGCGCTTACGTTTCTGAATAGTAGCGGGATTCGTAACCTCATCTGCCTGGAGGCTCCAGATCCAAACTGTGTTGAAGTTTTACAAAATGCTATGCTAATGCTAATTACAATGAAGCAGCATCTCTGAGGAGAACAGGAGGGCCAGTGCTGGCTGAGGGAAAGAGTCTTGCAGTCTTAAGAAATTTCTGGTGGATTTTTTTCTTTTGAGCTCTTTTTTAATTGTCTTTTTCTTTAATGTGTTGTTTTTTGGTTCCCCTGTAGAAGGTGGTCTTCATTTGATTATTTCAATGAGGGCACTGTCTGTAGATTTATTAGTTTCCAAAGAAGGAATATCAGCAGAAGGAGAGAGGATGGTGAAGACTGAAGAATGGCACCAGGATTGATCCTTTTTCCCTCTCTGTTTTCTTGCATTTCTCCCTCTTCTGTTTCTTTCAAAGGGGTTTGACTTTGGAGAGGTTGTGCTTTGTGGCAGTCTTGGTGCCATGGGTCAATCTAAGCCATAAGCATTCCAGTGTAACAGGACCTGGAAATAGGAAAGGCAGAGGGAATAGTAGAAATTGAAAGAGGAGAGAAAACAGACAAAGATTGATTAGAGTTTGATTCAGTAGATATTTTGTATTGGTGTTGTACTTTCTCAATAAATCTGTATGAAATGCGAGTGATTTTGCTGAATTGAATATGATCTCTCGTGCATACATTTTAATGTATATAACCCTATGTTGATTATCTTTCATAGTTGAACGCCAGTAAGAGGTGCCTCCTCAGGGCTGCACATATGCAGCACACCTACAGCGCTTGCAGGAGGGTAGACATTTTCTGGGAAAATGAAATTTTCTGGTTGTTTCAATTCTGTGCCGGAATTCCGTGCCGGAATGTTTACTGTTGTTTCGGGGGGGGCGGGG
>JBBPCX010000135.1:12611377-12634064 GCA_037974365.1 Hydrocynus forskahlii
ATATACACACACAGTATATAAATAAAAAAAGAAAGAAAATGTAGTGTACATTTAGAACACTACAATTAATTTATGGTACACAATTGGATCTTATGGACCATGTTGTACCTCTGAAGGTATACTAACATTGTACAGAACCATTTTCTGACAATGTACATTTTATTCACCATTGTAAGGTAATATTTATTTTTTTTTAAAAGCTAACCCTACAAAATATCACAGTTTGAAGTTTGGAGTGTTTTCTTGAAAATGTTGATTCAGCGCAAGGAGAAACTAAGAAAAATATAAATTACTAAAACATCTATTCAAATTGATATTTATCATTTGTATGTTTTTGTAATTTTCCACTCTAACAAATGTTTCCATTATTCTTACGAAAGCATTCTCATATTACTGGGTGTTAAAAATATTTGTATAGTACATGCATGTGCACAGAGATTAGTGTATATGCATGCTTTTGAAACTGTGTTTACAATTAATTTATTCTGTTTTTAGTTTTAACAGTGTGCAGTTCAGTATTTTAAAAGTTTTGAGACACTTAGACTCTGGCCCATGTTTATCACAGCAAAGTTCTGGGTGCAGTCCCAGGAACTGCTCCACTTTAGCCTCATGATCATATTGATAAAGATTTAAACATACTGATCCTAAATCATGACTTACTTTAATATCCTGTAACTCAGTGGTTCACAAAAGCAACAGAAGAAGTCTCACAGCTTGAGAAAAAAGAGGAAAAAAGATTAGCTAATTGTTCCAAATCTAAAAGTAAAACATAGATTATATTAATGTGACTATTTCACCAAAGCAAAAAGAGGAATGAGGCCTGTAAAAATAACTGACATAAGATACATTTTTCCCCACCAATCTAGAGGGGCGCAGGGACAGTGAATCCATAAGTGAAATAGAAATAGGCTGTAGAAATGGGCTACAGCAGGAGGTTTATTTCCCTCCCTTGCATTTCTCTGATAAGACACACAATTCTTACAGAGACACAGATGCATATCAAAATGGATTATTCAAGAAATAACTTCCATTCTCCACTCCCACATGTCCCACAGCTAATCTCCCTCAGTTAGCATTCAAATTACCTACACACTAGTTAATGTAGCGCTGTGTAAGGACATGGGCGCAGGTGAAAGGCTGGCTGCTACAATGGTATCATAAAAATGCACTCTTTTTATGTCTGATGTAGGATTTGAATGCCAACAGCAACAGGGCCGTGGTGAATAAGGAGGCTAGCAGCGTATGAATATTTGATGGTTTCCTTGAGGAAGTCTCACACGGGCTAAACGAAAGATTGCTGCTTTGTTGATGCTGTGGTACAATGGCGTCTCAGGCTGGAGCTCTTCCGGCCCCATGTGGATTCAGTTACTGACGTTTAGCACTTTAGCATTCGCCCAGGATACATTACACCCGCTAGATAGAGAGCTGTCATCCACTGGCCTGACTAACTTTTACCCTTAGCCCCATACGCTAGCAGTTTCGCTAAAAGGAAAGTTGTGTGGCTGGAAAGAAGAGTCGCCTTAAATGTAAGGTAACACCGTAATGCAAGGGTAGCATTACTATCAAAAGATGTTTACTTGTTCAGATAGGAACTTGGATATCAAATTAAAAGCTAGTAGCCTTTCAGAACACTTTCACATATCTCAGTAGGGCATGGATAAGTATACCTAGTAGTTGTATAGGTCAGAGATTTTAGCACATAAATGTGGCCTGTGGAAGTTAGAGTAAAACCTCCACTGGCCATCTCCGCTGTCCTCTCCTGCCACTCAAATATGAACAGCAGAGCCAAATGGCACAAAAGCCACACGACTCTTGCTGAAAAAATATATGCAGATGGAAGTTGATGTATGAAATTAACCTTTGCTTTCCTAACTCCTGTCTCTAGACCCAACCCCTCCCCACCACCCCAAACGCACTTGAGGAATACAAATGACCAGTTGTCCAGTCGTGCATATTGATTCCTGGGACTGGGGGGAATTCTTTATTTTTCTACCTGTGTTTCTCACTGATCTGGCAGAGAGTGGGGGATGCAGATAAGGAAAGGGTTAGTTCTCAGTCAGACTCTCTGTTTTCCTAACATCACAAAAACCAGCTGCTTCACCACACCAAACGATGAGTGAGAAAAAGCTTCAGTCTGTCACCAAAGGAAAAAAACGCAGTGAAAGTTTACAACACCACCTGTTCTATCTTAGGACATGATGGATAACAAAGGGGCAGACAAAGAAAGACAAAGACAGTGGGGGTGGAGAAGAAAAGACAGAGGCAAATGAAAGCTAAGGCAGAATGTATGGAAATCTACCTGTTTATCTGTGCTCTGCACATAATGAGTTTTTCCAGTGTACCAGTTGCTAGGTAGGACAAGCTTTACAGAATGTTGGCAAAATCCCATTAACCCAATTAGAAATCGTAGGGTGTAGTATATATTCCTGTAATGTAACTGAGCTTACTGAGTTGACAAATATTTATATTTGAAAACAAACTGGAATGAAATGGAATTTTCCCATTCTGCAAAGTTGGCCCACCTAGCAACAGCTGACCAAAAAACCAACACATTTCACATTGTAGGCAGAGCATGAATGGATATAATAACTATTATTTTACTCATCTAGTGGAGAAAATTTGCACTTTACAGTCAGTTCATTCACCAAAGCCACTGTTTGTCTGTCTGCTTCAGAGGTGCTGGATGACTGGGATCCAGCTCCACTTGGTAGCTCCCCTCCACAAACACGATCACTAAACCTGGCAATTAACAGAGTCTTGTCAGTTAAATCTTGTGTGTCTGAGTAGGGAAGTCACCAAACTGGACACCGGCCCTCCAGGACCGGTGGACAACCACGTCTATAGTGGAAGTGAAAGTGACCATTCTGTCATACATGAACACAGTATGTACCTCTACCTCTGCATTTAACCCATTCACCAAATGAAGCAGCGGGCAGCCAGGAACACAGTGCCCGGGGAGCAGTGTGTGGGGATGGTACCTTGCTCAGGGTACCTCAGGGGTGCTTAACAGTCTTGGGATTCGAACCCACGACTTCCTGATCACAGGGTGAATGTCCTAACCAATACAGTGGAGTAACAGGGCCTGACAGACGTGTGAATATACTAAAGTTGATTTCTGTATGATCACAGGGCTGTTAGGACATCTGCTGAAAGACATGCAGTAGACTCCTCATATGGAGTCCCCTTGTGAATGGCCACCCGGCTATAATGAAATAAAGACTGGGACAGGAGAGAGTGACACAAATGTATATGTGGGTGAAAAGGTGGCCAGGCCACTGCAGGCCTAATCGCATCATCTGCTGAGGGAGACATACCACCTGGGGGACAAGACCAGAGAGGACACAACCCAGAGAGAACCAGGGGGTGGAGAGGGGGATGACGGACAAGAGAAGCTGAGAGCTGAAGGGCATCGGCACTATAATACACTTTCTACAGTGATGTGCACACATACACAGCCAGTTCCTTTTCAGATTCCTCAAGGCATCATAAAAATTATTGAACAGTTGGCACATGTGGACACGAAATGGAGAACAATGGCTGAGAGATGCATCGACTTGTGCCCGTACAAACAAATACTTATGGAAAGGTAAGAAAAAATACAGAAATCTTCAAAATAAAAAAATGGAGTGGGGGCAGAGAAAAGATCATTTATTTGATTGATAGATGACTCAATGTTAAACTATTTTTATTTGTCTCATTAATGCCGCTACATCAGTTGTGAAATCTTGAGTGAGAAACGTGCGGTGAGGTCATTTCATGCAATCTTTTTTCATCCACATGCAGGTCCACGCAAGTTGTGTAAGTGTTATTCACCATGTTTACCGAGCAGAGTTACACGGTCATGGCTATTCCTCTTAATTCTCAATAACTTTATTAAAGCTAATGTACTCTGTTGAAATGAATGTACTCTGTAAAGTGCCTTAGTGTTAGGTTGATGCTGCCAGAATTATAAAAATATATATATTTTTTAAGATTTATAAAAAATAATTACAATGAAATTATAAGTCTGCTCTATCAGAACCTCTTTTGAGTATTACTGTAAAACTGCTATATAACAACATGGATGGCCACTCGTGACTGACTCAAAGCAGCATTAAAGATTTCTCAAAAGGGCTTTAAAATGACTTAAAATGCTCAAAGCTGAATTTAGAAGTTACCCTGATAATGCAGCTTTCTCTTTCTTACAGAAAAAGAGCCTGATAACAAACATATTTTTGCATTTTTGCTACATGTTTTGTATACTGTATATGTGAATTTTCAGGAAATAATTTTGGAAGCATTGAAAGCCTCTCAATAGTATGTTATTGGTACTTCAGCCCGTTTTTATTGATTGGTCTTTAATAAAAAAGAAAGAAAAAGAAAAACACAGATTATTCAATTAATCATCAAAACAATTGCTAGACAGCCCTTTGGAATAAATAAGCATTTTCCCTCCATTGCTGACACCACATATGCACTGTTCACGTGGAACCACACTAAAAGATTTCCTCAGTGTAGTAATCATTTAGCAACCAAGTTTAAGAACATTTGCTTCAAAGAATCTCTCAAAGGATAGCTCTTTAATAATTATGTTGAAAAATTAAATGTAAATAACGTAACATGGAAACATTTGTAAAGTTTCAAAATGCACCACTCACTCCCCTATCAGTAGATCCCACATATAGGAACTGAACTACAAAATGCCTGTTCAGAAATCAACCGTTATCTATCCACCAGTTCAGTTTACAACAGTCCAGTCCACTCATTCACGCTGAAATTGTGAGGTTGGACAGCACTCCCACTCTCCCACCAACACAAACGGTGACTCAGTGGAGATTGTGAGTACCATTAAGGCAAGGCAGCATCTTTACCATTTAAGACAGCTTAGGAGGTTTAGGGTTTCTCCTGTGATCCTAAAAACTTTCAATACAGCTGCTGTCAAGAGCATTTTGACCATGAGCATCACTTCACGGTTTGGGAACTGCTCTGTCCAATACCGCAAAGCCCTTCAGTGAGTAATCCGAGCAGCAAAACACTGCACCAGTTCTGCTCTACCCTCCCTGCAGAACATCAGCATCAGACACAAGGACCTCCCATCCCAGCAAATATCTGTTCTGCCTGCTGGACTCAGGCAAACAGTTCCACAGACTTATGGCCAGGACTGAGAGACTCAAGAGGAGCTTTTATCCTCAGGTCATATAACTCCTCAAGCAGGACATGCTTACAATCACTAGCTCTCAATATCCTTCCTTAAACCATAATGCCATCTGCACCTTGTTTTTACTATAAACCACACGACCACTGATCACTTGCACAATGTCAGTTTGCACCTATTCTATTTATTCTCTATTGTAAATATCCAGATACATCTAGTCTATAGTTTGTATATATTGTTATATTTATACTGTCTGCATTTGTGTATATTTACAAATGTTATTTGTAAATATACACAATGTTATATACACTATTATGTTATTATTCATTCTATTTTCTATTTTCTAGTCATTGCACAGCCTAAGAAATGATTCATGGTTACATTTCATTGCACATTGTACATATATAACTGTGTATGTTACAACCAAACATCTTGAATCTTGAACCTTGAATCTTGGACTTGCTATTGGAATGAGGCACAATACAGGGTAGCTAATGCAAAGTTTTTACAGAAATTAGAGGAGATTTCTAAGATCTGTAACTACAAGCTAAGGTTGATTTATAAACCTTTATTTTTAATAATATAAGACACAAGCCTGTGATGCTTTAACATCTTGAGCTCAGACACCTCAGTGATGTCACAGCCGGGCCCGCCCCATCTCTGAATGACACAGTCATGCCCTGTGACCACACACAGACAGCTCTGGACTCATTCTCCCAGAATTCCCACTGTGCTGCTCTGCATTGCAGAACACACACAACAGGGGGGCCTTCTGTAGTCCCTATTTATAGCAGGATAAGGCAGCATGTGTGACTCCCTCTCTATCACACGCACAGTGTCCACACACTCACCACAACAAATGCAAATCACTCTGCAATGGCTGGATATATTATAGACACATGATAAAATACACGGGTAATAAGAACGGAAGAGTCCAAAAACAGAGAAAACTGAACTGATGAACAGAATCATTATACAGCCATATTACTCAGAACTTTGGATATAAACAAAATAGACACAGACACAGAAGAAATGCTGACAGATGGACTTTCTGCTCGGTGCTCCATACAGCACACACAGAACGGCAGAGAAACAAGCAGATGGAGGAACGTGTGTGTGTGTGTGTGTGTGTGTGTGTGTGTGTGTGTGATTGTGTGTGTATGGGTGCATTAGAGAGAGGGAGAGAGAGAGCAATAGATAGAGAGGAATGGAGCAAAATACAGTGAAAAATAAAATAAGAGTAAGTGGGGGGGCAAATGGGGAAAAAGTGAAATTAAGCAAGAAAGAAAGAAGTGAGAGAAAAGAGCGAAAGGGGAGAAAGATATTGAAAGTAAGCGAGAAAGAACAATAGAAAAGAAAGAGAGAGAGGGAGAGAGAGGGGGAGAGAGAGGGAGAGAGGAGGGTGTGTGGTGTGTGTGTGTGTGTGTGTGTGTGGGGGGGGGGTTAAGGCTAGTCTGTATAGGGCAGCATGGCTAAGACATGTGTGTGTGCTGCTGTCTCCGGTACACTCGATCCCCTCCTGGGTAAAGCACACCTATTTACAGTAAGGCCTATTGATAGCAGCAAGCTTCACAGTTTATTTCAATTAGGAGATAGGAAATAGGGAATCACATTTAAATCAATCCCCCCTCTCTCCAGGCATGAATCAATGACAGCAGCCTGCCCCATTCACATATTCACTCCAATGTGTGTGTATGTGTGTGTGTGTGTTTGTGTGTTTGTGTGTGTCTGCGTGCATGCGGGCATGTGAGCCCATATTAGGGATAAAAGGACACACAGTGAAAGAGTCTTAGCCAGTTATTACCACAAATTTAATGTATGAACAGTAAAACAGAATCAAACCATTTAATAGAAATGTCAGTAAAGCAATGCAGTCCTCATTTATTTTGTTCAAGTGAGGAAAACAGACAATTCTGCACTGAAAGAAAAACAGTGCACTGAGTTTACATGACTCAAATATGAGGCGGTTATATGTTGCATATTGACTGTGTTGAGGTTATATGTTTTTATCATGGCAAATGATACACATCTGAAACAAGTCACTTAATTTTTTTCAGTATAAAGACAAAAAACATTTTACAGTGCATCAAAAAACGGTGTTTTGAAATTACATAAAAGTAGCAAATGTAAATGTTGATGCGACATATTTTTATGTTCATGTCATAGAGTCATAGAGTTTTTAGAATTCACAATAGTAAAACAGCTAAATTTTCAACAGGCAGGTGTTGGTGGAATCTGCTTTGCTAAGAGAGATGGAGGAGGGTGACATACATCGTATCTTACACTTGCAATGAAAATTCACACACACATACACACACACACCCTGTTTTCCTTCATTTAGTATTTCCCAGCATACTTACATATAAATCTCTCCCATCCCAGGTAAATGTAAGAGACTGTAAATGAAGTGTATTTTTACCGACTGTGTCTGGAGCGCACTGTGAGAGTTGTCAAGTTTGGAAGCTCTAACAAATCACAACGTCCCAAACATCCTTTACAGTTTATCAGCCTTCAACTCCAGGCTCACATTCATTACCACAAGGAGATGTTCTTGTTTCTTTTTTTTCTTTTCTTTTTTCTCTACCCCTGTGCACATATATTCCCAAAAGACTATTAGTGCCGTCATGATTTTTGTTCCTCTCTCCTCTCTGCAATTAGCTCTCAGATTGAATATTGAAGCTATGAAGATGAATGAGCAGACTGGTCAGTTCCCTCTCTTCTGCCCAGGTCATTACTCAACTCAGAGAGAGGAAGGCAGAAGCAGAGAGAGAGAGAGAGAGCAAGTGAGAGGGAGAGAGAGCAAGTGAGAGGGAGAAAGAGAATGAGAGAGAGAGATAGAGAGAAAAAGAGAAAGAGAGTGAGAGAGGGAGAGAGAGAGGGAGAGACCAGCACTCTGGATTGCCTGGATATACGGCTATGAGCAGCCAATGTATAGCCACACATTTTAGACTGAGTGTGTGTGTGTGTGTGTGTGTGTGTGTAAGTGTGTAGTGTTTTGGGCGTGAGAATCTAATGGATCTGATTGGTGTCACCCCTCTGAAACGTCTCCTTTATTGTTGGAGTGGTGAGCACGACTCAGAGGAAGCAGACTGCAGGGACTGTGCAAAAGGAGAACGATGATTGATGTTCTATAACATCCTGAGAAAAAAAGGATTATGGATTGTAATATTGATTTTGCTCAGCGAGCACCCCTGCCTGCCCCTATCAGCTCGATTTAACGCTATGGGATTTTGCTCTTTTTTTCTTTCTTTTTCATTATTTTTTGAAAATGTCTCTATCAGTTAAAAGTGACCAATCCAGATGACTGCTGTCAGTCAAAACTACTGCTGTAAGAGTGACAAAGAGAGAGAGAGAGAGAGCGAGAGAAAGAGAGAGAGACAGACAGAGAGAGAGCAAAAGACAAAGACAGAAAGTGAGAGTGCGAGAGAGAGACAAAAAGAGAGAGCAAGAGTGAGAAAGCAGATATAGAGAGAGAGAGAGAGCGAGAGAGAGGGAGAGGGTGAAAGAGAAAATGAAGGTTTTTTGTAGGTGTTTCTATATACTCTGTGGAACAGTCCAGAGGACCCTAATATTGACTACATACACGCGTGCGCACATGACTATCCACCTTTATACACTCAGAGGAACAGGTTCATGTGCACACACACACATACTGGTACACACACCACCATCCAGACCCTCTCAAACACACACACACACACACACACACACTGTAATACACAAGGCATAATGGTGAATGCAAACACATACCCATATGGACACACCAACAAATATGTTTGCACACACAAACGCGTATGAGTTTACACACACACAGAGGCGTGTGGAATCCTCTAGAGGCTCCAGAGCTTTATCCTAACAAAAGGATGCCTCTCTCAATAAATTATTCTCCCTCAACTCAGGCTAATTAGAGAGAAGCCTCATGTAGCCAAGCCAATGCCTTCATAATTACACTCCACCCCCTCCCTATACATACACACACACATATCCACACACACACACACAATCAGTGCATTTCTCTTCCTTTTACACACAATAATGTTTCCACACTCAGGCCATAGGCATGTGAAAATATATATTAGCGCATATGCTGGCACCCACAGTCTTTCACACTCACAGGCTTGCATTTATACAGTATCAGGAGATGGGGTCATATCTATGTCCCATCTGTGTGATATGTATCACAGGAAAAAATTAATTCAAGGAGAACAACTCTCTTAACTTTTCATGTAAATTAATGTAAAAAATATTTTATTAAAGGTCATTTTATTCCATTTCTAGGGGGCCATCATCAGTTTTTCACTCAATATAAAGGCATCATCATTTTTGTGATTCTGTATTGATTATATTCCTATATGTAATAATAATATGGCTTAAATGTATTACATATGTGTAAATATTTATGTATTATAGTAATTTACAAGCCTAAGTCTAAGCCTAACTGGAGGTCTGCTACTGAACCCAGGCCTGAATAACAGAGCTGAAGAAATATCAGGTTTCAGGTTGGGTCTTACATTTCACGTACATCAAAGGGGTCAGGTTTATGTTCTAGTTAGGTATTGTTTTACGCAGTGGATATTTATAATGTATTAAATTGTTTTTATGCGGTAGATTTGTTTTTCTTTGAAGGTAGTATGCTCACATAAATGTGTCACACCTATGCATGTTCTCTCTCTTGCTCTGTTGTCTTTGGCTGATGAAACAATCATCGCCAAACTGCCACTTGTCCAAAGTGTTCACCTTTTCTGCATCAGTGGCAGTGAGAGGAACTTTAGTGCAGTGGGGCAGTTTGACCGGAGGAGGGTGGATGCTTTACTGTGGCAGGTACAATCAGCAAAATACACTGATAAAAAATCCATGAGAGTCTTACAGATGTGCAAAATACCAGTTTATTTCACCAGGACATTTTCCGTGCTTAGTGACAAAGCAAAGCACTTAAAAATGTGATAATCCATCTCTATTAGTGTGTGTGGGTTTCAAATTTAGCACTGCTAGGTTCGGTTGTGTCTCAAAGGCGCAGGTATGAGTCTGGTTCAGGATTCAGTTTCATGCCCGTACAAACCTCAAGCCAAACCCTAACCTAGACTTCAATACAGTTAACAAAATGGAACAGAATGCATTTATTTACAGATTTTGCAGTCAAGACCATTTCATTGGTCCTGCAGTTTACTTTATTTTACTCTGGTTTTCCTACAAAGTCGGAAGAGTCTTGTCGCAAAAATGTAAGAAAACACACACACACACACACACACACACATACAGTGCCTAATATTACTGGTCTATTTGTCTTGCGGTGGTGATGCACAATCCTCTTTGGAAATAACAAATGCATAAGAAGCAACAAGCCCAGTTCTCTGTGAGCTTGAGATATGACTGCACTGGAGTCTAATACCCTTATGTAAACCTTCCACAATCAAACCACAACAAGCCATACTGCACCAACAATATGCCCTATACTCAAACCTTCCAGCAGATATATTAGACAATGCGGCAGGCTTGATTGGCGCTTTCCCAAGCGCCACGTTATACACAGCCCAGCCAGGCCGCTTTGTCTTCGCAGAGAAAAATTGAGCGGGGGGGGTGGTGAAAAAAAGGAGTAAGATTTGGGCGACCTGGGAGAGTAAGACAGATAACTCACTCGCCCCCCCCCCCATGCCTCTATGCTTCTATTCTTCGGCAGCAATATCATTCCACGAGACCCCTGTTCAGTCCACAGTCCACCATCTAAAGCTGCTTCTGCTTTACAAACCAAATAAAGGCCAACGATAAAGAGGAAAACGCAGAATGGGGGAAGAGGAGAGGAGAAATCTCCACAAAACCTAAAAATAATGTAGCGACACATTTCAGCAACAGAAAAATCTCAGTAGAAAGCACTGGGCAAGCCAATGGCCTGGAGGAAATGGTAGACACTTTTAAAGTTTTACACTGTAGACTTTAATTAAACTTGAAGTGAATTAATGCTGCATTAGTAATGATTCACTCATTATTTCATTTTCTAGTCAACACATATCATTTACTATAGTAAACCGACAATGTATGGAAAGACAATGTAACAGCTGTGCATAAACTGACAAACTTGGTATGACAATGTAACAATTATTTAGCATTTTATAAAGTCAGTTCAGGTTTTATTAAGCATTTTGTGAAGCATTTTTATTTTATTTAGCATTTTTAAGTAAATTAGAGATGTTTTATTTAGTGTGTGTATTATAGTAGCATTTTACACAATGCATTAATCTTATATTTAGCATTTAGTAAAGTAAATTTAGGCTTTAGTTTACAGTTTGTCAAGAAATGTATCATTTAATTGGCATTTTGGTCTAATTTAATACTTAATACAATGCCACTTTTGACTTTATTTAGCATTTTGCTGAGTCATTTTGGCCTTTAGTTTGCATTACATCAACAAAAATACAGTTTTATTTGGCTTTTTCTTCTAAGTCAATAACTTTTATTAATTATTTTGTAAATTGCATATAGTCTTTATTCAGCATTTGTATAGTCAACTAAGGAATAATATGTTTATTAGTTAGTGTTTTGTAAATCGATTTAGTCATTATTTTTTCATTTTGCAGAATCAAAAGAAACATTTGCATTTTGTCAATTTAGACTCTTTTGAGAAGTATATTCCTCTTGTGTTTAACAATTTGCAAAGTCAGTTTAAGCCTTAATGTGAAGTAAACTGTTCTTTCATAAAACATTTATTCAACGTTTTATAAAGTCAGTTTTGGTTTTTTATTCATCATTTTGTAAAACTATTAACTATTAAAAAACTATTAACTATCTTTTTTGAATTAAAATTTTATTTAGGCTTTGTTTTGTAAAGTATTTTTAATGTATCCTTTATTCAGCCTTTTGTCAGATTAGTCAACATAGTGGAATTAGGCTTAACATTTTGTAAAGTCAGTTTGCCTTTTATTTTGCATTTTGTAAAGTCAGTTAAGACTGTATGCGGCAGGTGATATTAGCTGTTGTGTTTTAGGTGCTGTGCTTTGGGTTGTTCAGAAACAATTTCATCTGCATCTAATGTAAAGATGATGTACAATAACTTTCATTAATTAACCAATAATGAATCACCTTTTTGTTCTGTTTGTCTAAACACCTTTCAGAACGTGACCAGCCCAGTAGAAGTGCATTAAAGGAATGAATGGACGCAGTGCGAAGAGATCAGCGTGTGTTTGTGAGTGTCTGGCTGCACCTGCAGTCCAAGCGCAGCGGGACAGCATCATCCTCCCCAAACACACTGATGGCTCCGGAGCAGGCCGCATTCCCACAGGTTTAATTAAGAAAAACGCCTTATAGAAATTGAAGCTGTGTGCTAAAGGAGCGCAGCTGTTTGGGCCAGATTGAGCGTATGAGAGAGGCAGGACAGAAAGGGTTCACACTCCGCTGCAGATGTTTCCAACAGCTGCATGAGCACTGCTCTTCTGACTAGCGTCAGAAAGTCACACTGAGATGAGTTTTTTGGCCTCCGTCATCATTTATGTCCATTATAGTCACTTGTGCACACATAGATACACACACACATCCTGACACAGACACGCATTTCTGTTCTGCGTAAAATGAAAAACCGCCAAAAGTTATGCAAACCAGAAAAATCACACAGCGCAGTGCAAAAATAAGTATAAAAGCTGTTAACCCCTCTTTATGCGTTTGAGTTACTTGTAGAATGTCCTGAATGAATGGATACTTTTAATTATAAGAGATCTATGGTTATCATTGACACTTCTTGTTTTTTACATTGCGTATCGGCACATGTAAATCTGCACTTCTGACATTTTTACATTTGCTTCCAAATCAGAAGAAAAATAATGTTTCCCTTCAACAAAAAAAATTTCATCGCTACTATGTGATATGACTGGACTTTATACACAATTTCTCTCTGTTTCAGTGAGTCACAAAAATAAAACAAATAAAAAAGACAATCTAATGTGAAAGTCTACATATACAGAGAGACAAACAAAAGAGTGAGTCTTGTTTATGACAGAAGGATTGATGAGAAAGACAGAATGTGAAAAGAGAGGGAGTAGAGGTGCAGGCAGAGACTTTCTCTCTCTGTCTCTCTTTCTCTCTTTCTCTCTGTCTCTCTTTCTCTCTCTCTGTCTCTCTGTCTCTCTCACTCTCTTTCTCTTTCTCTCTGTCTCTCTCAATCTTTCTCTCTCTCTCTTTCTCTCTGTCTCTCTCTCTCTTTCTCTCTGTCTCTCTCTCTCACACACTCTCTCTCTGTTTCTCTCTGTCTCTCTCCCTCTCTTTCTCTCTCTCTGTCTCTCTCCCTCTCTTTCTCTTTCTCTCTGTCTCTCTCAATCTTTCTCTCTCACTCTCTCTCTCTTTCTCTCTGTCTCTTTCTCTCTCTCTCTCTCTCTCTCTCTCTCTCGATCCATGAATTTTTAATGAAGAGAGAGCAGAGAGAGAGAGCGAGAAAGAGAGGCTATCTGATGGGAAAGGTCAGTGTTAGAGCGGAAGCTGAACACGTGGGTTAGTAGATGACAGAGCGCTTTCATGAGCACGTTCAGGGCTGTGCCGTTTCTCTATGATGTAGATACACACTACCCAGAATAACATCCGATAGGTTCCGACATAAATTACACACACTCCTACACAGCCCTGCGCCCCACATAAGCGTGCTACACTCCGCTTCTGAAAAAAAGGCTGTGAAACTTCAGCTTCTATTCTTAAGGGACAAAAAGTTTACAATACAAAATAAATGTTCGAGTAGGAAAACACAAAAATAGCATGTATATACTGGTTGGGCTGAACGAAACCAGGTGCAAATATATGGTATAACCAAACACCCTGTGAGCTGAATCCTGCACTATATATGCCCACACACACACACACACACATACACACACACACACACACACACACACACACACACACACAGAGGGGTTGTATACATTCACACAGTGTGCATTTGTTAATATAATACACATCTGACTATAGCTTAGAATGAGAGAGAGAGAGAGAGAGAGAGAGAACTGAGAGATACAGACACGAAACAGAGAAAGAAAAACAGAGAAAAACAGGTATTCGCACCACAAATAAAAAACACATTTTATTGAACTGCTATTTATACTGTATGATTGATATAAAGGCCTTTCCCCTGCATGTGAGTGTGTGTGTCTGTGTTTGTGCTTTTGACGTCCATATAAAATGGCAGTGTGATGGAGGAACATGCAGCCACTCTCAGTATCTTTTCATGAATAATACGGCACACACACACACTCGCACTCAAATATATACACACACACACACACACACACTCATACACACGACTCCTTCCCTTAAATAATGGTAGACACATTTATACACTGAAAGCACACTTGTGCACGCACACCCATACAAAAACACACACACACACACACACACACACTCACATACAGTGTGTGTATATATACATACTGATGCTGAGCCCCCAATGTGGTAATAATTCTCCAGAGGCTGCTGTGCGTTGTGTGTTCTCTGTAATGAGATGGGCTGCTGGAAATGGTTTCACTTTTATATTAGTTGCAGGGTAGGTGATAATGCAGTGTGATTTGACTATGGTTGAAACACAGATACACACACACACACACACACATACATACATACAAACTCTCTCTCTCTCTCTCTAATCTGCTCCCTCTGCTCACACACTGATGAAACCTGGATCATCATTCACATATTGAACTCATTCATATAAACACGGGACACGTACACACACACACACACACATGCCTGCCCACTCACACACAGGGGGACAATCACAAAATAAGCAGAACTCATCTGATTCTCATAACAGTACATGAATTTCTGTAAGCTAACATTATTTTGAGGAGTACCCCAGAGAGGAGAAAAAAGAGCAAATAAAACAGAGAAAAGATGAGTGTTAACAGACCGGGAGTCGACTAAGAATGTCTCTCCATCACTGGATAAGCTCCCATAGTCTAATTACAGGCCTGAATCAAATTAGCATTTCATCTGCATTTACCCGGTGTAATGAGTGTCGTTTACAATCGCAAGAACGTCCTAAAGCATGGCTGGGAATTGTCTGCTGTGTGTCATGGTGTGTTTTCACTCATGTTGGGAAACACCAATGACATTATCTATATAATAATGTCAGTCAATATATGAGGCACTGGAAGTCACTGGACTCAGAAAAGGTATGAAAAAATAAAGGTGTGCAAATGTAAATGGATGCAAAAGGACCATTACACACTAAAGTCATTAATGTGCATCAAGAAAACTGGGACATGCTTAAACTGCGCATAGATTAAATTATAACTGCAGTACTGTGCAAAAGTCAGAGTTCTTTTTCAGTATTTACTGTGTTCACCCTTTGTCTTTTTTTTACAGTTTCCATTCTATTCAGGAGACGTCCATTCTGTTTCAGCTGAAATCTGCAGGGATTTCTTTCCTGCTTTTGTAAACATCTTTAAAGTTCCGTCCTAGAAGTTGGAGTATCTTCTACATCTCACAATTCACCTGACCCTGATTACACATTTACACAGTTTCAATGTTCTGGTGCAGATGTTCTTCTGTTTAGTCTATTTCCGTTTTCTCAGTAGTGACTTCTATACAGCTACACATCTTTTCACACCCACAGTGCTAAGTTGTCTTCTCTCAGTGGAAGGACGGACACGTGCTGTTCATCTGATGCAGACGATGTTTTGGTGGTCCTCTATATATTTAAATCATTTTTTGGAAACTCCTGTTTTTTCACACATTTTCAATTGACTTTCCAGTCCTTTCCAGGTAGATTATCTCTTAATTTGCCTCTGAAATATTTCTTTAAGCAATTTTAGATGCACATGAGTGTTTTGATACAGTGACTGAGGTGTGTGGGGGTGGCTGCATGTGTGAATGTCAGTGACTTATGAAGGGGGTCCTAAAGTGGCTGGGTTTAAGATGGGAAGAATGGAAGAATTAAAGTGGACAAAACATAAGGTGAACACAAGCCAAAAAAGGAGCAGTTTAAATAGTGAAAGAGTTGATATACTGTTTTTGTTTTGGAGGATTTTGAGTAATAATTTTCTGTTAAACATAGGCTTCCTATTTTATCTGACACTGTAGAATGAGTAATGTGCTTAATGGCTGTGCTGACTGGAAACGAAATAAACAAAAGACGGGTGCCTGACTTTTGCACAGCACTGCATACATTTACAGCAATTCAAAGTGCATTTTTAAATAATTCTATGAATTATTATTAGCAGTAATTAGCTTAATTGTGGCTAGAATTTGGACTTTGCAACTAAAGACCTCTGATCTCACTAAACTATGGCTTAACTAAAACTGTCTGATTCTAATTCAGAGGTCTGCTACAATGCTGCACTCTTTATTCATCTAATACGTATTAATCTAATCTCAGCCACATTAACCAGTGTGACACTCGCTGCCTCATGAAGTAGCTTTACCCCCTAATGCATAAATAAATCCCACATTATAGCAGGTTTAAGAGTCAAACAGCCTGTTCTGACACCACTGAAACCTGAGGCATCTCAGAGAGGACCAAAATGCTGATGTGAGGATTTCTCTCTGATCTCTGTGTATGTGTGAGCATATGTGTGTGTTTTGTACTGGCATTAATGGAGAGCCCAATTAGCTTACCATGCCCTTTTCTGCTCAGGCAATCTTGGGGGGACACCTCTGAGGGCCAGACGAGGCTGAGTGAGGCCCCCAGGCAGCCTCTAGAATTACCACTCAGCTCAGGTTCAGACCCAAACACGCGATTAAAAGATGCTAACGCCGCAAGTTCCCCCTGTTTGCCCGTCCTCGAACTGAGAACGAATACATTCACACACACGACCAGGTGCAAACCAGCAAGATCGATCATTATTTGCATGTTCATTGATTGCCATTTACATATTCGTCACAGAATGCACACGTCTCTTTTGCTACACTTTTCCTTCGACTTCATCAAAAGTAGTGAAAGCAGGCAACTTTTCAGTGTTGTGCAATGAATGGAGTGCAGGAAAAGGGTGTGAAATGGATGACTGATAATCACACAATTTGCATATTCAATAGCTGATGAAGGACGGCTATGGATCAGAATACAAGGACCTACTCACCTTGTTCTACTGCTCCTCAACAATGTTCAGTTTGTATGTCAGCTCTAAAACTTCCCCATAACGCATTTCCCAAAGCTACACACACACTGAGAAAAATTAAACACTGGCACACGCTCATCAAAGTGAAAAATTAAAAATGGCTTGGTTCACAAAATGAGTTAAAGAGGAATTCCAATGATTTTGCTTCAAAATCTCTTCATAATTTAATGGATCAGATGTAAAAAGTCATTCAGAGTCCTTTAAAGTGGAATGTTTAATTCTAGAGAAGCTTAGAAAATTGGAAACTTACAAAACTGTACTAGAGGTATAGAGGTGCTCATAGGAACCATTTAATGCCTCTAAACATTCTAAATATACATTGTTACAGTACAATGAATACAAAAACAACTCTAAATACAGAAAATGTATAATGATGCTACAATATAACAATTTAAATGTGCTCCCCGTAGTCTCCATGTAGCACCAGATCACATAAAAAAGCGCCACCTGCATCGACTCATTTTTCAGCAGGGATCACCCTTATGGCACTGCTCAACAGCTCTACAGGTACATGCTAACTGCTATAACCACTTGATAGAGTTGTTTAAATTTCACCTGCTTTTGCAAAGTGTGTTTAGGGAGTTTGTGATAACAATCAGCAATACAATGTGTGTGAGGAATTACACAAAAAGCTCTTGAGTTTGTGCCTGTATGTGTGGATGTGATGTATTGTGGTTCCTCCCTCAGCAGGGATTGTGAGGTGAGGCTCAGTGTGAGTACAGATGCTGTCAGTCTTCTTCAGGGAGAAAATGTTATTACATGGATGTGATTTATGCTACAGAGACATCAGTGCAGGCTTGATTAAAAGTGATATTTGCCATATGTTGTGAGAGAGGAGTTGCTTCTCACCTGAAACAATTACTGTGAAAGCTCTGAAGTGAAGAGAGGCCATTTCTCCTGCTTTCTCTCAGTCGCTCTAATCATTACTCCTTCAGGCCCTATGTGTGTGTGTGTAAGCATGTGTGTGTATGTACATGCATGAGTTTGTGTATATCTGTGTGTGTGTGTGTGTGTGTGTTTGTGTGTATGTGTGTGGTTGCTCTGTACTAAGTGCTGCTGACCTTACAGTCCCTCCCCCATACACATGCTGAGAGAAGAACCACATTACATTACAGTTACACACACATGTGCATATGTATACATATAGCAAAGCCCATGAACTTTTGTGTGTAATCTGAAGAGCACATTTTATCACTGATTGGCCGGAGCTCTGTGGTGGCTCTGTTGCTCCTGGGTTAAGGCTAGTTCTCTCGGTATTGCTGCAGCCATTAAAGAAAAGTAAAAACATGACTGCATAAAAATAAGCGCACTGATAGCCAAGCCCAGTAATGGATCTGATAGACCCTTTTACATGGGACCGTTCACCAAGGTGGTGGGAGTTTAGCTGCGGGAGAATCTGAAGGCATTGCACAGTGACAGCAGGTTAGCTAACGACCATCTGCCAAAACCAGCCCATGAGGATAAGTCTAGCCAAGGTGAAATCAAGTGAGTTGATCAGAGTTAATGTCATTTTCAGCATTAATTTAAGGTGTAATTTAAGGTGAATGTTCATGAGGCTGCATCACTGAACCTGTGCACGTTTTGTTGCTATTTTTTTACTTCTAGAATTCAAGATTTTGTTACAATAGAAGCCTCTTGATCTGATGTGGTTAAAAATGTTTTATGTTTGTTGGGTCATGTGAGTGTCTGAAATCCATGTATATACCCAGAGAACATTTGACTTACAGTGCACCATAAGACACTTTGTGATTGACTAGAAGCTATTTTGCATATTTTGGGCACTTGTGGTATCAATGTTGCTGAGGGCAACGCTGCCTTAAAGATCAACAAATGATACATTGTGCTGGCCTAATATCAGAAGTAATCTCTCTCTCTCACCGTCTCTCTCTCTCGCACACACACACACACACACACACACACACACACACATACTCCTAAAATATACTCACATTCCCTAGTAAAGTTGTATCTATATGGCTGGAGAGTTTGAAGTGAACAAACTTCAAGCAGGTGCTTCAAATGATTCAATATGTATACACTCTGTATAAAAGAAACTGTACAGTCTAGATGTCACTGATTGATTACTCATTTTTGTCATATAATTGTGGTTACAATACTACAATACTAATATTCATAATGTTCATAAAATCATATTCCTTTGTGTGTGTGTGTGTGTGTGTGTGTGTGTGTGTGTGTGTTTGTGTGTGTGTCCAGCTCCTCCACTGTTTCATCAACTTGTTTAAAACACAGAGGCTGAAGCACAGACAGCTTCATAACTATAACTCTCTCAGCCTGCCTGCCAGCTCCAAATTGCTCTGTCACAAGCAAGAAGTACTTATCTCCTCTTTTACCAGCACAGTGTCAGAGAGACAGAGGGAGAGAACTGAGAGAGAGAGGGAGAGGGAACAGAGTGAGAGAAACAAGAAACAAGAGGGCAAAAGAAAGAGAAAACTAAGAAAGAAATGAGAGAAAGTACGAGAGGAAAAGACAGAGACAACTAGGAGAGAGAGAAAAAGAAATGAGAGAGAAAGAGAGCTGGAAGATATACATGTGCAGATGTAGATGTATTGGCTATATGCAATATTGTGTTTGTTTTTTTCATATTGTGCAGCCCTACCAGGTAGAGCGACACTCCACTGTGGATGTAAGGCAGCCAGACAGTGCAGGATCAGACGTGAGTGGTGTGTGAGTTGTAAGATACAATAGGGCGGAACTGAGCTTTTGTGAGTGTATTCCCCAAGCACACAGCAGAGTTAGAGATGTGAGCACAGAGGAGATCCCTCTAAACATCCAGTGAGCCGTGAACTTTACTCTAGCTTACACACTCCCCCACTCACTCACACACACACAAACACACACGCGCGCACATACACACACACACACACACACACACACACACACACACACGCTCCATCCCCAAAATGTTTCCACACTGGTTTTTTTTTTTTTTTTGTGGAACACAACTTCATAAGCACTTAAACATGCAAAGCTATTCTGCAAGCACCAGCCTCATGTCAATATCCCCTCATATTTCATATTTCACCACGGCTAGAATATCGATATTTGGAAAATGGCATTTTGCAGTCTATTCCACGGAGGAAAAAAGAATAGCTGGAGCACTCTAAACAAATGCAGTTCACACAACATCTCTTCCCCCCACTCCGCTCCACACTCCTCTGGTGGCTGATGAAAAGTATTTATTTTCATTTATCAAAGCCCATCCCAGCAGAGGCTGTAAATGTGCACCGTCTGCAGTTAAGGCTGCTAATTTGTGGGGTCTGCGCTTGGCTGGGGGGTTATTGTAAGGAGACAGCAACAACAGCAGGGGCTGGCGGAGACACCAGCAGTGTGCCAGGGGCTTTTACCGCTAGTCATTCTGCCGAAATAAAGCCCAACGTGGCTGCTAGATGGAGAAACACACACAAACACAAATCAAAGCTACTGTATTTTATATATATAAGCTCCTGGGTAAAGTTAGAAGGCAATGAAAAAAGAATAAATTGAAATCATTGCCACATACCTAATTAATTCCACTTTGTTAGTTCTGTGTTTAGGCTATATTTAAAGGCTCATACCGAGGCAAACCGAATTTTCGCCGCTTTTTTTAAAATCAGAGTTTAATGCAGTGCATAAATTTCAAAACAGAATATAGACCCTTTTAACTATCACTGTGTATTCTGCTCTGTATCTAGGCAAGAAGCTGACTAATTAGCCTAAAACTGATATGTATTTAGTCACAAAGTAGAGAGGCTTATCAGGCCTCTTGTTGCTGAAAAATGCCCGATGACAGAAGAGAAGCCTCTTAGTTCATCCAGTATCTATCAGCAGAGGAACCAGGGGTCGAACCATTTCAATGCATATGATTTTTTTCAAACTGTACCAATGATACGGTTCACTTTCAAGTGTCTCTTATTTAGCATCTTTTATGGAAACTGCTGTAAATGATGAAAACTAGGTGTCTGGCTGCGTCCTATCAGACTAAATCAGGCTTTCACACAGCAAGTCACAGACTGCTTCCACCCCCCCTGTCTCTCTCCGCTTCCTGTATGAAAGGTCAGATCTCCACCACTCAGCACAGCTTTTCATACAAAAATTACCGGTGTTATATCCATGGTGACCATGTACAAGGTAAAAAAACCCCATAAAAAATAGTCATCAACAGCCTGGATGAGACGATTCTCCATTTTTCTATTGGTGATCAAATTGACTGACTCGACAAAACTTAATTTTAATCAATTTTCAAAATTCTTTTCGGTTTTGAGTACACTTGTCACGCTGCCCGTCTGCATCATTTTTCGAGTCAATCCATCTCATATTGAAAATGAATAGAGAACACGTATCTGTCACTTGCTGTGTGAAATGTCCTACTATACTACGAATACATCTGCACTCAAATGACTGGGATTTTTTTTTCTCGAGGAGCTCCTAAATTGTAGGGGTTGTGATATCTGAGGTTTAGTTTAATTAGAGGGTGGCATGGCAGGCCCTGAAAAAACTCTGTTGAAGACTTTATTAAAGGCAAACCAATCTGTGTTACTGAATTACAGCTTTGTGCAATCAAGACCCTTTTAAAATACTGAAAACCAAATCGTATCTCGATCTCAAAATCAAACATCATACTGAATATATGTGTATCATTGCTCAATTAATCTGTATCATAAATGCATCGTATCATGGTGCAAAAACTACAATCTGTGTCATTAAATTTCTGGGATGTTTTCTTCTCTTTTTGAAAATAAAGTGTTAAACTAAGACATGCAACAGCAAACCAGGTGAGGAGTTGAACCAACAGGACAGGATTAAATTAAAAAAAAAAAAAAACTCAGAACTTAATAGGAGATAGAAAACTCAGCAAGTTAAACTCAGTCTTCGTCTACAAATGTAAATAAAGTTATTCAAGAGAACAGATTCAACACCACCGCAGTAGATTCATGAGTACTTTGGTATCCTGTGATTACTTCTGATGTTCACAAGTCACTGAAGTGTTATTTGGATTTTACAGGCATACAATCTGTGATTATGTTAAATCTTAAATTCACCTCTCACCATTTACAAACACCAGAGAATTTCCAGCAGCTGCAATTTATTCAATTTTTTTAATTCTACTTATTAAAAATTTCACAAGAATTCCACTCTCACTGTTCAGTGTCATTACAATAAGTCTGTGAAGTGGCACAAGCAAGTCTGTTTTTATTTTGCACCATTAATTTCACACCACTAGCTGTGTGTACAAACACAACATGGCAAAGACATAATTACAGAGAGGGGGAGGAGTGAGAAAGAACAGAGAGAGAGAAGAGAGAGACTCACAGCAGGTTCACTTCGTGTGCCAAGTCTGTGTGAAGAAGAAGTGCTTTTCTCTGTCTTCTATAAACACACATGATCATTCTCAGTCTCTCTCTCTCTCTCTCTCTCTCTCTCTCTCTCTCTTTCTCTCTCTTTCTCTCTCTCTCACTCTCTCTCTCTCACA